>JAMPIV010001478.1:322500-947500 GCA_024509875.1 Oreohelix idahoensis
AACTTGTATTTTGTATAAGGAGAGAAAGTGAGTCTGATTTAAATATAATCGTACAGATAGGCTGGATTAGAGAAATTACTCAATCCAGAGACTGTTCTTTCTCTTACACTATCACCTCGTGTGAAAAAAACTATTTCTTACACCTTACTCTCACATAATTATCACTATCACCTCTGCTCGGACAGGACCATAAATATCTCAAACCTATCATATATAAAATCTGCGACACGGTGGTGTACGTAGAACATTATTATTGTTCTCCGACTCCTAACAGTAGTAATTCAAGTGGAGTATATCTCTAGATACATACGCTGTGCAGAATCGGCGCTCTAACACAGAGTTGACCGATGGAAGAACCATCATAATCATTTGTAACATTTTTTAGCAACCAGATGTTTCCCAATACTAGAAGTATTTCCCAGCGAAAGGGTGAACCCCAAGAACTCTCAAAGTTTTTACTATTTGTCGTAAGACTTAAATACAGGAGAAGCACCATATTAGGCATTCACCTCACTAGTTAGTTTCTGTGGATGAACTGGGGCCAATTTGGATCTGCGACCACTGGGGTGACAGAATATTAAGTGAAATAGATAATATATTCATGGACTATTTCTATTACCAAGGGATATTCCAGACCTACCATACCAGGCAATTAGGTAAGAGTGTGAGAGTGGTCACTGCTTGAGAGAGTGTGTGAGTATTTTTCCTTGTTTGCTGGAAACTATCCATATATCTGATTTGTATAAATTTTGTTTACTTTACTGGGTCTCATATAGTACGAATACTGTTCATTCTGTAACATAGTGCTAACCTTCAACCTTTGGGTTAATAATTTTGGGTTTTTTCTCCATTCGGGGAAGGTGCACTTTTCTGCTTTATTTCATATGCATGTAAATGACTTTTTGATTTTTTTTCTTTAGATATTTTGATGTTGTCGAGTTTAATGATAATAAACTATAAAGAAACTTACCTTTGTGTGTTGGTCAGACCCATACCCATCTATCCGTAGTTTTTCACGTTTGTGTGTCTTGTTGTCACATAGCTGTGTGTGTGTAGAGTAACTTATCTATTCTTGATAGTGATTCAAAGGCTGTCTGGTAATAAAGTACAGTCATACGGATAGGCTGGAGGAGATAACCTAATCACTCCAGAGACATATCTTTTCCTCAATCTACCACATGTGAAATCTATTTTCTATACCTTTTCTCGCATATCTGTCGACATCCACTCTACGTAGACGGGCCAAATAAAACAATTAACCTACCGTACGAGAAGCAGATAGTTTATATTTTCAAGTATTCTTTCAATACTTTCAGTATTGTGTCTCGTCTGTTATCTGACACTCCTTGCGGATGATAAACATCTCACATTTGCAAGGAGAGGTAGAGATAATATTACGAGAGGCAGGTTGGTAAAATTCCCTTGTACCAAGCTTGGCCGCTACGGATTAACGCGTACATCATCCAGTGCTTTCTGCCTAATCACCGATAAGACGGGTGCGCGCATCAACAAAGCTTGGAATACGGGGATACAACTGATGGACAGACACAGATAAGAGATTACTTTTTTATAAAGTAATGAATTGTTACTTTTGGAACACGTTATCATATGAGGTTAACGACATGTTTGCGAGTCCGTAGGTGTCACAGTATAGATGTTCTACAAAATATTAAGTTGGTCACGCTGTGAGTGGTGACATTGAGATAATTTTAAAAACCCGTTTTGGTTATGTGACCTGGAAGGAAGTACGCCCGAATTCTGGCACGGAAAAGTTAGTTGAGTTTCTGGATACCGACCGGAGAGGTCGCTGTGTTGTTCCCTGTCAGCATTTTCGCTGGGGTATTTGGATGCCATTATTGTTCATGGATAGTGCTTGTCATTTATTCATGTGGTCAAGTTTAGTTTGCATATGTCTAGAACAGTGGTGTAGTTTCTAGCAGCATTCTTTCGTAATTCATTGATGAGAAGTCATTTGTAGTTAAGTATGGCTTTATTAGATTGCAGAACTTAGCCGGTGAGCGAAAGTTATTTTGTTGTTCACTCGGTATGACATACCCGCAGTTGTGATAATGGTAAATTGCGTTGTTGATTATTGCAAGTTATTTTGGCATCCATGTTGCATTGTGTTGCATATGTATTTCTAGCCGTGTGTGGCTATGTTGTGTGCATGATTATTTATTAAAGGGAACTTAGCCTGGTACAGGTGTTATGGTGAGTTTATGTCAGCTAGTCTCTGTTGTGGTCATACTCTTAGATAACGAGTCTTGATATTGCTAGTATTATGATCCATATGCTGATGGTGATAAATCCACAATATTACTAGTTCTGACAGTAGGCAAGGAGGCGTTGTATATCTTTTTGCCATATATGGTAATACGTCACATTTTGCTTTACGCACCTTATTTAACATGGAATATTTTGAAAGTACCACACCCTCACCCGCCTGTTTGAAAATGATTGGGTCGTTTATTTAACTCCATAACAAACAGATGCGTGGGAGACCGGGAATATAACCTGACACGTTTCAGTGTTATTCCACTGCGAAGATCGCTTGCCAAGATACCAGACCTTGCTAGAGTGAAGTCTAGAATTCAGAATTCATTCTTAACATACTGGACACTTTTTATTGGAGAATTTTGGACGAACTTTCATAGCCCAGGAAATCTCTTTCATAATAAATAAGGAAACCGGGACAGAGGAAACTGAAGGACCACACACGAAGTCAGAGAGGAAACTTATTAAATTAACGACACCCCAGACGCGTGTAAGAGGCCGATTCAAGTCTCTTTTATTCATCTGAGCAAAAAGTCTGTGAGCCAAGATTGGCGTAAGTTGTCATTTTACATTCTGTATTTAACATGTGAACTAACATATATATATATATATATATATATATATATATATATATATATATATATATATATATATATATATATATATATATATATATATATATATATATATATATATATATATATATATGTATATATGTATATATATATATATATATATATATATATATATATATATATATATATATAGATATATATATATATATATATATATATATATATATATATATATGACCATGTGAACTTTAATACGTGAAAATCGCGAGTGGATGTCCAAGTAATTTGAGGCTGGCAACCTCAGCGTGTAGAATGATGATACATGAACCACCACAGCACGGGCTGGTGTTTGCTTTATTGTTAGTTTCTTAATTAGAACTAAAAGCAGAAAGCAGTCCCAAGTTCCATACGCAGCAGGGAGGGAAAGATGAAAGAAATGATGTACATTTTAAGTATAAATACTTAGAGTTTCAAAGCAGTGTAAATTTCCATATAAACATATTCATATGTTCAATTTATATTGTGAACACTTTTAAATCAGTGAAGACGTAAATGTAAACAGACTCTATCTGTATTATTAACCTTTTCATTCAAATGTAATGTAAAGCTAAAGCTATTCAATTTAAATGTAAAGAAAGTTTATCCCGTGAGATTAAATTTAATTCTCATCGAGGGTAAATTCTGAGATAAATGGGATGGTAGAATAGAAGAGGGGGGAGGGGCGGCACATAAGTATGTGTCAAGAAACGCAATACTGTGTAGAGCGTTTCGTTTCTATTCTTTATCATAGTTATTGGTGGTACCAGCAGAAAGTGCTATCTCTGGAACAAAGTGAAGGTAGAAGTATACTGACATTGTGCGAGACGCCATCATAAGACGGTCTTTTAGACAGACGCAGGACCAGCCTTGACGTTCTAGGAACGTGTGGCGCCTTTAATCTTGAAATCTTGACCAGCGACGAGTGAGAGCAGTGTACACAGAACCCATCAGCGGGAGCAGAAACTACTATTGGCAGCTAAGTGAAAATTATACGTTGCCAACGTGAACTTTTCCCCATCATCTCTACTGTAAATCAACGAGGAAACTTTTCTTCTAAACTATTCAAATTATTTTCAAACTGTTAAAACCTAAAGTGATTATTAAATTTTGTTATTTGTAATGTTACAAATTTAACTTCCATTTAATCATTTTAAAGTTACTGCATGTTTGTCTCAGTCAATTTACTGCACACATTCTAAACAGAGCGATACCAGAATAATAAGAATTCCACTTAGTAAATCAGGGGTGGGGGATTGAACGAGCTGAAATTAATAAGTGCTTAATTGATTCACAAAAGTTGTCGGCAGAGTCTAGAATTAACGTGCTCAGCCAAAGCAGCATTGTTTTCGCTTATCTGAATATCTTGTGAAGACTCTCTTTGTAATAGAAGTGTCATTACCCTTCTATCTACATCTCTGCCAAGAGTAATCTTGTGCTTAGGTAGATACCTTTGAAGCCCATATTAGATAATCTTGAGTTTTGGCCACTGTTGGAAAACTACTGCAAAGCAGGGGAGGCAATACCGTCACACCAATCATGCCGTGGCCATCCATTTCTGACCATCCGAATCATGGATTAAGAGTCTGACACAATAGCTGCCCTGGTTGATGAAGTTTCAGACAGCCACCTCAGGGCTACAGTAGTTGCCATTATCTCCATTCTCATGCTGGAGGTTATTGTCATGTAAGCTCATTTCCGTTCAGCGATGACCTTTCCCTTTACTCTACCCGAGAAGCCCCAGTCAGATTTCTCACCGTGGAGTTTAGACCCATCAGTTTACACAATGGCATCATCATCTCCGGCATAATAATTTATTCGTTTATTTTCCAGCTTTGCTTTCCATGTGCCCCAAGCTCTGCACTCCCTGCCAAGACTGACGTTGACTTCCTGGTAGCTTGCCCAGTTCTCATCCGACTGAGTCCACTCGTCCCATTTGAATGTATTTTTAACTGCGACGACCTGCCCAGTCGTAGCCTCTGCCTTTGCCATCCATGTCATTCTTCTCTTTATTTTTGCTCCCTTTATGTCGGCTATGTTCCCATGCAGGAAGTGTCTTTTGTCTGTAGTTATCCGCATACACGCGTTTGCTTGGGCCATGGCATATCTGAATCTTATCGACAGCAGTCAAAGCATGTACCTCATCGTCACGATGACGGTATCTTGCGTCCAGCCCAAATCTATACGCATCCTTAGACTTTATGTTGCGTTGTTATATTTACTACATTTAATTTAGTCATGTTCAAGTAGGGTGCGGTTTAGCTTTTTCTTAATTAACATGTTGGAAGGATTGAAATGGTATGACGGGGTCACCAATGTTGAACTGATGACAGGGGCCAGACGTATGCCGGTGGACGGGAGATGAGAGGAAGACTCTGGCGATGGATAGCAAACACTGAGGAAACCCGTTGATAACAGTACAAGGCAGTCATTGTTCTGGGAACGTCGGGGTAAGAGGGGCAGAGGTAGACAACAACAAAAAACACGCGGAGAAAAGAACTGGAGATAGAGTGAAAATGGGAAAGAAATAGCTTGCGCTGATGGCAAGTGACAGGAGGACTTGGCACGTGTTTGTTGAAGGCCTATGCTCCTTGGGGAGCTAAAGGGCATTGATTGATTGAATGCTCGGTAGCGCAGTGGTTCGTGCACTGGCTTCCTAGCTCGGTGGTCCATGGTTCGATCCCCAGTTGAGGCGGGATTTTTTTAGACCGCAGTCGGCTCCGGGGTCGACTCAGCCTCATGAATTGGGTACCAGAGGAACTCTGGGAAGGTTAAGGTGGCCGGCGTGATGCTGACCACAGCACCCCTAGTCTGCCGATGGTCAAGAAAATATGGGCCTTAACACCATATTCCCAATATGCCTCAAAGGGCGTGTAACGCGATCCTTTACCTCCTCCTTTACCATCAAAACTGTAAGCTCACGAATACTGCCCGACGAGACACTTGACATCGTGGCTTTTTATTTATTCTGGACTGCTTCACACCCAACCCGTTATTTTGTGATGCACCACACGTTTTTAAATTACTAAAAATATTTCCTACAATTTTAAAAAATTGTTTAATCTACAGCGTAAGCATTCTTTTGTGTTTGCCTGGTGGGGGAAAAATGATATCTTAATAAAAACGTACATAAAGGACAGGTTTAATAACTAAAGGATAGGTTTAGCAACTACAATTTCTAAACGTGTTCATGTACCGATAGAAGATCTTCAGTGTTTCGTAAATCGTACACACACCGCCGGTTGACAGGCTAGAGTTTATCAGTGATCCATTAGGAAAATGGCAGCGTCAAAGTTAATCCGATTGGCGGTCACAAGCTTACAACTATAACGGCTCGAATTGCATGCTAATTAATTTTAATCAACACTGCAAGTGCCAGTAGTCCTTTTCTGGACTTTCCCTTTACATGGGGTCACCATACCAGTTCATAGACTAGTTCTTCATTTCAGGACTTAGTATTTAGCAACAATGTTAGAGCTGACAGAGTGCACTTATTTTTGACAGACAATTGCGCTCTGATATAACCGACGGACTTCAGTCGAGGTTGGTAGAAGTTCACCTTGCCACAATAACAAACAACTCAAGAGGAAACAAAAACCAAGATACTTATTCTGACGGTCATCAACAACCGAGTAACAAGTTCTTGAGACTTCTAAAATGTAAGATTACGTATACAAACTCCCTTACAATAACAAATATAATAATTGCATGCTAAACTAAAAACACATAGACACAACTGTGTTCACACGTCTATTCTTCTTCTTCCTCAGTTTTGTATCTTAAAGAACAAGGGTCCACTATTGCAGTTGACAATCTTGAATGAAAAATGCGCAAAAGTAACGTCGTGTGTTCTTGTTCTTGTAACTGTGGTTGCTATAGCAATGACACGAGATACTGCAACATCTAACACTCACCTCCAAAAACATGATTAAATCAATAATGGTCCTATCCTCTGGGCGCCGTACAGTGTGTGGGTGGGTTCGTTGCTGGATAAATACTTGAATTTAGATTCTCCGTATTGTAAAGTGAAATAAACAATTGTTACGAACATCTACCTGACCTTTCAGAAACATGTGAACTTGTTTACCAAGTCGTAAACACGCTCACATTTTAATGACAAAAAAAAGCAATGTTACACACAGCTGTCCTGTGTAGTTCCCTGAGATCTCTGAGGGATCCGCGAAAGAATAATATTACGACTTCATCAGGTATGTCGTAAAAGATGACTGATAAGAGGTTGTGTATTGGAGCTGGCAACCCCATCATGTAAAACATATTGCTACAGAAACCACTGGGAGCCGCGGTAGCACAGTGGTTAGTGCACTGGCTTCCTAGCTTGATGGTCCATGGTTCGATCCCCAGTTGAGGTGAATTGGGTACCAGAGGAACTATGTGAAGGTTAAGGCGGCCGGCGTGATGCTGACCACATCACCCCTAGTGCCGATGGTCAAGAAAATATGGGCCTAACCTAACACCGTATTTCCAATATGCCTCAATGGGCGTGTAACGGGATCCTTTAACAGAAACCACTCTGCTGCAGGAACACATAAATGCTTTGGTACAGGCTTCTAGCAAGGGGGGGGGGGGGGGGGGGGGAACAGCTTCAGTAGTTGTGCCATGCTCCATAGGGAGCATAATAGGAAACGATGATGACGATGATGGTTATATACAAAGTTAAAGGAACAAATGGGTTACCTATATTACACATACCTGAATGAGAATTTACTGCGGTAGATATCCGTGCGAATACAAACCACATAATTATCACATCTCATTGTAAATTAGTAACTGACTTGAATGTGTAAACAACCTAGTGAAAAGCCTCAAACCGAGGCGGATGTATAAAAATGTAGGTAACAAATACAGTCTGTATATTAAATATACAATTATTTAAGATGTGCCCGGACTGAGGTGTTCTCCCTCGCTGGATGGTTTGGTCGTTCAACCAAATCCTCGTTTGACCTACCTGTTTCATACACTCATATGTGACAGGCATTCAATGTATACCTTTATAGATTACGTTGTCGTAGCTACGCTTTACGCTTCACCCTGAGGCCGGCCTGAAAACTGACAATGTAATATGGGCAACTGATTGGGGCGATTACAGGTTGTGACACTTTACAACTGCCCGTGTCACGTGTAGTTTCCTGGGAGTCTCTGGTGAGATAATGGGAGAATAAAGCAACTGTTCCTCATGCATGTCGTAAGAGACAACTAATATGAGATTGTGCATGTGGCTAGCAGCCTCTTGATGTAAAACAAATTGCCACAAACACCACAGCTAGAATGTTTTGATGCAAGTGACCAGCTGCAGTGGGTGGCCCCATGCTCCATGAGGATCGAAAAGGAAGATGATGATGATGACGACAGAATACCATTATTGCGACCTTTTGTTGAAGCTTGACTACGGAGGTGGAAATAAGAGAGGTAAATTTAATTGTTGAATTAAAAGTTATTGACAAAATCAAATAACCTGCAAAGGTTCTCTTCAATACCATCATCGGTGTACGGTACCGACGAAGAACCTCTGGAATTGGGTGATTACAGCTTTGCAATAACAAGTGTTCAACGTGACTCATGAATAAACATGCATAGCTAGAAACAATGTTCGTACCTATAGCAACACCCCTAATTCGGTCAAAATACTGCCCATTGAATTAAAAAAAAAAAAACAAGGACAAAAACCAAATCAGCAAGACAAGGAAGAGGACGTGTCTAGTACTGTCACAGATCGCAAGGTCTTTTATATTTGGGTATGGGCCCTAATGCAGCCGACGAACCCTATTTATAGTTTGAACGGGGCGCGCCTCACCAAAAACGAGGTAAAAGTTTATTTTTAAAAAATTACGTGTGTCGACTACGCGATTGGTTCTCCTGTCAAGAAAAATAAAAATGAAACGTTTAAGGCCATCTGAATATGGGATATACCTTGTATGTGTACAGCGAATAAACATTCAAAATGAAAAGAGGATAAATATAGCCAAGCGTGAATCTTAAGAAGTCAAATTTGTTAACAGCGTGATAGATACGGTACTCTTCAAGTATGGAGGAAGACGTGCAACTTAAAGCTGGGAAATGATCCGAATAAACATTCAAAATGAAAAGAGGATAAATATAGCCAAGCGTGAATCTTAAGAAGTCAAATTTGTTAACAGCGTGATAGATACGGTACTCTTCAAGTATGGAGGAAGACGTGCAACTTAAAGCTGGGAAATGATGTAAAGAAATTCACAAATGCGTTCAGTGGGACAAGAGCAGGATAATACAACTCTCATACCAGGATTTCCAATTTTATATAAAGTTGAGAAATATTTAGAACGAAGCTTTCCCACCGTTACTGTCAAAAACATGAGGACAGGAAGCACCAGAAGGGTGATTATTACGGATCAGGCGACGGGTGATGACTTTGATAAAATGATTGTTACAAACGGTATCACCATCGGAACAATGAGAGTAGAAGGTGGCGGTTGCTAAGTTGTGTCTGCCATTCTTAAATGTACAAGTACTTGTGCACACTACCACAACATCACGTATGTCTGCACGTATGTCATTCTGTCATTAAAGTTTCCAGTATAGATTACTCATTAGTCTTATATCTTTCCCATAGATACACATCTCTCGGAGGGATTTAATTAATTGTTCATGATGGACTCCGTCAAAGGCCTTCAAGAGGTCTGTGAAACATGCCAATACTTGTTGGGCCTATTCCTGACATGGAACCAGCAACATAGGAGGATGAAGCTGCCGATCGCACTAAGTGGCGATGCTATTTACGGCGCCACCTCAGATTGGGCGAAGAGAGGCTCACACAACAAGCAGAGGAGGGGAGAAAACGTCGAAAGGAGCACCAGGAAAATAAGCAGCTGAGGGCTGTCACCTCAGGGGCGCATTCCCATAGTCAGTTATGACTGAAGGGGCTATTATTATTATCATCGTCGGTATACTGATGATGGTATTGAAGAGAACCTTTGCAGGTTGCTTGATTTCGTCAATAACTTTTAATTCAACAATTAAATTTATCTTTCTTATTTCCACCTCCGTAGTCAAGCTTCAACAAAAGGTCGCAATAATGGTATTCTGTCGTCATCACCATTATCATCTTCCTTTTCGATCCTCATGAAGCATGGGGTCATTGACTGCAGCTGGTCACCTGAATCAAAACAGTTCTGATAACGTGTTCTAAATAACCGATTTGAGGGACCAGTTCGCACTTCAGAGCAGTCTGATGAGAGAGACGGCAACGTTTTAAAAAGAATGCTAGAAGATAAATATAAAAGAGGTCCAACAAATATTTTCACCGGTCAGCTAGCGATACTCTTATCATGAACAGACGGTCTCGCCCGATGTCACATATGGAAATAGTGCAGCAATGACCGTCCAATTTTGCGGCCCCCCCCCCCCTCCCCCACCCCTTCTAGGTTTATATTTTTGCTACACGAACGACAGATTCACTATGGCAATTAACACGTGAGCCGTTTGGCAATTAAGCACGGTGGAACAGAGCGAAGTGCGCAGCACGGTGTAATCGTTCTTTGATCAGGGAAACACGCGGGCAGAGGCCAGGCGTTAATAGTTTCTTTGAAGAATCAAGGGCGATCAGTCTGAGACGTACCTTGAATTGTTACATTTTCAGGGGAATTAACTTACGTAGCTGATATTCGGCAAGGCGGTGATAATGAAAGACAAGCCAGAAGTTGTCGGTCGGCAGAGGTGAAAAAATAACCTTTCATTCAGGAATCGACGGCAAATTTACCCGGCCCTGGACGTAGGTGCGACTTTCGCATTAAGAAGCGAAAAGAACGGCATCTATGGATATATACCTCGGCTCTCCTAAAGTCATTATCAGTTGCTCTGAGATTTTTCTGAATTCACTAGCTCGATATCCTAAAATTTCTCGTGAAGAGTGAATTATTAGATTTCGTGGAGTGTTTCATTTTTCTGTTTGCGGTAATTTATATACTAGCCTTTAAGTGATTTAGTGTGTTAAAAGTTTTCATTTATATTTCACTGGGATTTTCTGTGTTAATTAAATAACTTATAGCTAATTTTTTCCAGCTGTAAAGTAAATTTTATTACTCGCTATTTTCCAGAAAAAGATGTTTTAAATTGACTAGTAGATACATTAAATAACTGTCTACTGACAGAATATATTATTTACTTCTAGCCATTTTTTATGTAATTTTATAAATGACTAGTGTTCATATCACGCGTTAAAAGCGATAGGATAAGCTAGTCACTTGTGGTTTTAAATCTAATTTATAACGGAATGGTGAAAAGGTCTTACCTTAACGCATGTTATATATGATAATGATATCATGGTTAAATGTTTATATTTCTTTCCTAAAATATAGGCTGATCAAAACCTGCAAACTAGCGGTCTAATGATCTTATGGCCATCTGAACCTATGAACTTGTAGTCTTATAGTCTTATAAGCATCCAGAGATATTTAATATTGATGAGCTTCTTGCTGTGACCTGTGCGGTCCATTTTCCCTCATTTCATGAGAGAAACCAGAATAGAACCATTAATTATAATATTAACTGGACCAGAACTATTACCAGATTTCATTTATACCAATCTCATCAGCCAGCTGTGGCAAAATATATTGTCAGCAACATTTGTGTAACTTAACATAGTGTCTCAGCAACCAGAGGCTAGACAACACAGGAATTATATATGTATTATTCATCCTATGTCGGCTATCACCACGTATGAACCTTACTCCAACCAACTGAAGGCTGAGATACCGTATTTTATCCAGGAAAAACTAAATCACCAACTCCAGCGACTCCCGTGAAATTTGCAGTCAGCAACTACGGCGAGTCTGGGGCTGGATTTGGCAAAACTTAATATGACACTGAATAGTCTTATTACTTATTAGTGTTTATTTCCACGGAATGACTGCGACAACTATTTGGTAAGCGAATATGAATGTGGCCACAAGTATGAAGGATTGAATGAACTGTAAGAGAGTAACATAATTTTCTGTTGTTACCACTATCATACAAATCTTTTCTTTTGTTCTCACTAACCTGAGTATTTACGGGATAGATTAATTAGGAACTTGTTCTTTGTTTTCTTTACTGACTATTCCATACCCTTATTGTTAACTTTTGATATTTTGGTTTAATTAACCTCTGTTGGGATCTTCTTTTCTTTTCCTTTACCAGAGGGGAGAACCTATTTGATTAATTTCCATTTTGTCTATAAACCATGATCTGTTGATGTATATGATTTATATTGTAAAGTTCTAGTGATAAATAAACTTAATAAACCTTAAGTTATTGCGTTGGTCAGCCTCTACCCTATCTGTTATCCATAGTTTGTTTTCACGTTTGTGCGTATTTGTCACAGAATTGTGTGCATGTTGGTGCAGTGTAACTTGTATTTTGTACAAGGAGAGAAAGTGCGTCTGATTTAAATTTAGTCGTACAGATTAGAGAAATTACTCAACCCAGAGACTGTCCTTTCTCTTACACTACCACCTCGTGAGGAAAAAAAAAACTATTTCTTACACCTTACTTTCACATAGTTATCACTATCACCTCTGCTCAGACAGGACTATAAACATCTATTACCTATCTGATTAAATCTACGACACCCGATAAACATCAATAGAAGCCAAGATTGTCTGTTTGGATTGCCGACGACCGTGTCTGTTTATCTGACAGATTACATAGGTGGTAGATGCGTTTATCGCTTTTGTGGTGATTGTTAGAGATAATCTGTCTGGATAGACATCTTGGCGGAAGACATTACGTCACGAAAACATGGTCACAAGATTGCGCTGAGGCAGATAGATGTCATCGGAAATATTATGCAGTATTATAAAGTGGTCACGCGTGGAATTTTAAATTTAATTTTACATATGGAGGGGGGGGGGGGGGATATTTTGAACTAAAAATTCCACACCCAAACAGTGCTAGAAAGATTTGATTGGTTTGAAGTGAGATACCGGAATATGCAATGAATTATATTGGAACATTCGGCGGAAACACAATCTGGGATTTGAACTGAGAATGAGAGATATAATCTAGTGAACTCAGAGGCATAGAACAGACAGCTTCGGAACTTCAACCGAGCAACTCCAAAGACGTTAGAAAGAGAAGGATCGGACCTAGAATTTCTATATAAAAAGTGACAGATCGACAGTATTTGGGCAACTCTGAAACCTTAAGAGTAAATCTGCATATTTAAATACACAGACTGTAAAACTTCAGGGACCAGGACTTTATAAATACAAGACTGGAAAACTAGGAATTGGATCATCAGTCATAAGAGAAATAATATCCCAGACCTAGTGTATCGCAGAACACCCGTCGAAGAGGAATTACTAGTTTCCCACGCCAAGTGTATCACAGAACACCGCCATAAGAGGAATTTCTCAGATGAAATTGATTCGAGAGCATATGCACCAAAATTGCTCGTGTCCATCTGAAACCTGTGCAGGGAGATTGTGTATTCCCCAAATTTGGGGTAAGTTGTGAACATTTCTTTTACAAATGTGAATTTAACATGTTTTCTTGCTAAGTGGTTATATATATATATATTCAAGTCTAGTATTAATAAAGCCAAGACTAGGACTTTTCCTGGCGCCGACATTGGTAGTGATCACGACATGGTATTGATGACGCTCAAGCTTAAACTTAAAAAGAACTATAATCAAAACAGATGTTCTCATTTAAGATTCAATTTAGACAAACTGAAAGATCCAGAAATCGCGGGAATCTTTGAGGCAACTGTTGGAGGTAAATTCGCAGCTCTCAATTTTTTGGAGGATGATATCAACTCAATCACAGAGAACATGAAAGACGTGCTCATTGAATCAGCAACAGAAATACTTGGTAAAAGAAAGAAAATAAACAAACCATGGGTTACAGATGACATTCTGAAGTTATGTGATACACGGCGGGAAATGAAAAAGGTTAAGAAAGAGGTTCCTGATGCAGCATGGCAATACAGTATGGTGAATAAAAATATTAGGAAGAAAATGAAACAGGCCAAAGAAAAATGGGTAGCTGATCAATGTGAGTCCATTAATACGGGGCTAATAAAAGGTAACAGCAAGGCAGCTTTTGACACATTAAGAAAACTATCAAAACCCCAACAGCCCAGGGTAACTGTCATAGAAGATAGCAATGGGGCTCTGCTCAATGAAAAAACAGCTGTAATGAGAAGGTGGACAGAATATTGTAAAGAATTATATAACTGTAAACTTGACACTGACTTAGGCATATTAAACAACATTAAGTGCGAAAACAGGGAACTCGGA
Organism: Oreohelix idahoensis; assembly: GCA_024509875.1. Lineage (NCBI taxonomy): Eukaryota > Metazoa > Mollusca > Gastropoda > Stylommatophora > Oreohelicidae > Oreohelix > Oreohelix idahoensis. The sequence goes on from JAMPIV010001478.1 coordinate 336,659, forward strand.
AATGCAGCAATATTACGGGAAGAAGTGGAAGAGGCTATATGTTCGATGAAAGGAGGGAAGTCACCGGGTGTGGATAATATCCCAGCAGAGCTCTTGAAATATGGAGGACCAGATATAGTAAAAATCATGACAACAATTTGCCAGAAGATATGGAGTACAAAAAAATGGCCAAAAGAATGGACGCAGTCATTAGTAATACCGCTTCCAAAGAAAGGAAATCTAAAAATGTGCAAGAACTACAGAACCATTAGCCTTATTAGTCATCCAAGTAAGGTGATGTTAAGGATACTTTTGAACAGAATAAAACAGAAATCAGAAGAAATCTTGTCAGAGGAACAGGCTGGCTTTAGACCAAAAAGAAGTACCTCAGAACAAATCTTCAATATTAGAGTACTTATCGAAAAACATCTCCAACATCAACACGATTTATACCATAACTTCATCGATTTCACAAAAGCCTTCGATCGAGTCTGGCATGAAGGCTTATGGCAAGTAATGAGAAAATTCAATTTTGATACCAACATCATAGATATCATTGAAGCACTATACAAGGACGCAAGCAGTGCTGTTTTTGCAAGCAACGACATTGGAGAATTTTTCAAAACAACTGTAGGAGTTCGGCAGGGATGTATCCTGTCCCCAGTGCTCTTTAATATTTATCTAGAACATATTATGCAGGAGGCTCTCTACGATTATAAATCAACCATATCGATTGGAGGCCGACCTCTGTGCAACCTACGTTTTGCTGATGATATTGATCTGATAGCTGGATCAGAATCAGAACTTCAAGACCTTACCTCTAGACTGGAGAAAGTAACAAGAACGTATGGGATGGAAATTAATATAGAAAAAAGCAAGATATTGGTGAATAGCCATAAGAAACATGTTCCGACCAACATTACGTTAAATGGGCAAACGTTAGAAGAAGTTAACACCTTTAAATATCTCGGGTCCACTATATGTAGTGATGGAAGATCAAGTAAAGAAATCAAGACAAGACTTGAGATGGCCTCAGCTGCCATGACAAAGTTGAATGTGATCTGGAAAAGTAACATCAGTTTTCCTGTGAAGATCAAATTATACAAATCACTTGTATTATCTATTCTCTTGTATGGGTGTGAGAGCTGGACACTCACTGCAGATACGGAGCGAAGGATTCAGGCTTTCGAGCATAAATGTTATAGAAGAATTTTGCGCATTTGCTATAAAGAGCACAAAACAAATGTCTATGTTAGAGAGAAGATAAACACCTATTCAGGCCATCAAGAACCACTTTTGTCAATAGTGAAACATCGAAAGCTTGCCTGGTTTGGGCATGTAACTCGTCATGACTCCCTTTCGAAAACGATCCTTCAGGGAACAGTCGAAGGTAAACGGAGAAGAGGAAGGCAGAGAAAATCCTGGGCTGATAACATCAAAGAATGGGCAGGACACGGTTTTTCCACACTTGTACGCATTGCTGAGGATAGAGAGCAGTGGAGGACCCTGTCTGCTGATGCTTCCACCATGGCACCCCTACGACCCATGACGGGTTACGGGCTGAGATGAGATGATGATATATATATATATATTTATATTTATATATTTATATTTATATTTATATATTTATATTTATATATTTATATATATTTATATATTTATGCTGGCAACCTCAACATACGGAAATAGTACTTGCATGAACCACTAGAACCAAGCGCTGGTGATTTCTTCTGGCTAGTTGTGCGGAAAAACCCGACAGCAGAGGTGACCCCAGACTTGACTGGAGCAGTGATGAGTGATGACTACATCATATGTGCCTCAAGTGTAGCATACCATTTTGTGAGATTTTTGTAACTTGTTAATGTTAATTCCGGCACAAATCATTGGTCGCGTTGTCCAGACACATTGTCCCAGATGAATATTTGTGAATTTTTTTCATCTTTCCTGAGTTGCACTGTGTAAACTCAGGAATTTAACTCTTCTGAGAGATTAACATTGGTGGGTGGACAACGAGAGGCTGCGCCTGTTAAACTTCCAACTCCGTGTACTTAGCAGAGGCATTTTTGTCTTTCTATTTTTTTCTAAAAGAACGTGGTTACAAGCTAAAAAGACTGTATGAAGTACTGAAGTTACTAAGCCAGTCGTATGAGAGAAGTTCATTCATCACCAGAACAACGTGACGAAAACCTAGGCGGCAGGACTCACTCATACAAGATATTGTTTTAAAACTAAATAATAATAGTTGATTCAGTTATATGTATGAAAGCAAACGTATGAGCCAGAATATTATATACATGTTTTCATTAGATTCCATTCCAGTAATGTCTTTTCTATTCCTTTCTGTAGAATAATGGCTACACCTTCATTGTGCTGTCCATCCTCTCTTCCAGAGTAAAGTACTGTTTCTCCTGTTGCTGTTTTAACTTTTCCTGCCCCTGTCTATCTGCTCTCGCTTATCCCTAGAATGTGTAACCTATAGTTTCTCATTTCTGCCGTGACCTGTTTTAGTTTACCCGTCTCATTCATTGTCCTGACATTCCAAGATCATATTCTTGTATCAACTTTTGCGGTCAGGACGTCCGTTCTCATGTTAGTGGCTTCCTTCCGGTTTCACCACAGACAGTCATACGAGCCTCAGACTCCGGATGTCCGTCCCGCAGCAAAGTTTGTATATTCGTTGTTGTTTCCGTAACTTCAATTTTTTTTACATAGACAGGGGTAACCAAGATCTGCTTACTCGGAGCAAGCAAGAGAACATGCACACCATCATAGCTGGCAGACGCTGGAGCTGGCTTGGCCATGTCCTCAGAAGAGACCCCGATGCCATCACAAGAACAGCTATGCTTTGGACCCCTGAAGGAAAACGAAAGAGAGGCCGACCAAAAACAACCTGGCGGAGGACTGTGGAGGCTGAGATGCAAAGAATGAACCAGAGTTGGGGCACTGTTCGAAGGATGGCCGCCGACCGAGCAAAGTGGAATCAATTTGTTGTTGCCCTACAAGACGCCACTAGGCGTGATGGCCACTGACCGCTTTGACGGTCGGCGGCTAAGGATCTGTTAAAGTCGGGTTTTTATTAAGGGGAGTTAACCGTTGAAATATTTGTAAGTACGGGTCGTTTTTGGGTATACGCCCCTGTAAGCTCACTTTTTGTGATGAGATGAATGCGGGGTGATTTTTCTGAACACAGCTCCACTGTCTAGCTGTTAGCTTGTTTTTCTACTCGAATGTTCGAGAGACAGAAAAGTGTTAGAAAGCGGATGAGTCCAGCTCACACATAAAGAAACTGGGTGTTAGCGCTTAAATGAATTCTGAGAGGGTGAACTGTTTTAAGCAACGGGGATTGCGGGCAGTTTTTGGGGGGAGTTTTTGGTGCGGGAAGAGCTTGAAGAAGGCTGTTCCTTCTTGCTAGTGTGTCCCGGCGTATTTTGTGGTTTACATATGAAGGGAATTTGATTATTATAAAGGATAATGTTTCTGAAGTGAAGATAAGGAGATTATTGTTGGGAAAGTTCTTTCTCCCAGGAGTTTATGGATTATTATAGAGGCCGTGGATTATACAGGCCGTGATTGTGATTCACGTTTATTCTAATGGAGTTTTCCCCTTGTTATTAGAAGTCATGTATGCCGCTGTGTAAGCTACCTGTGATTATCATCCCTTATAAGGAGATTTATGTAAACCTTTATGAACCGTGAGCTGCTGTGGTTTTGCAGCCTATTGAGACTGCGATGCACGCTGTCTTTTGTGTGGAAGACTATTTTTGCTGTATGAACTTATTTGCTGTGTCACCATGCTGTGCTATGGAGTGTCGTCAAATGTTACCATAATGTTTATGTTACTGTGACGTAATAAACCACTTAAACGTTTCCTGACTCTTACATTTAATGGAGTGGGTCGTTACAGCCTGTGTTGGTATGCCAGAACCTTTATGCATTCGTGTTTAAATGACAGTCAATTACTCACACATCAGTCGGCCACCCGTAAGCCCGACCTCACTGACTCTGTCATTGTCAGTCCTTGTTTTGTACCACACTATCCACCACCATTAACAGTACTGAACTTAATATGTACCACTGATGTTCACCCACAAACATAGTGGTAACAGGATCAAAGAAGAAAAGAAGTTTTCATTAGAACGTCCTCGACTTAGAGATACCCCACTCGACATAACTCATATCTACCTGGGACGTTCTATGCATACATGTGAACCATCCTACCAGGGTGAAGCATTTAGAGACACATGGACTGTATAGATTACTCACCATTTTTGTTACACGTATCATATCACATCATCATCATTTCGCTTTACACAAACTCATTCTTATATTTAATTAACTACAATATTAATATATCATCTGTGCGTTTTGTGTGAATCGTCTTGTACCATCATCACGTTCTAATCACTACTAACCCTATCTGTGTAGATATTTAATTAATAAACCCACTAATCGTTTGATCATTATCTAGTTTGTTAATGTATCACTCGTGCTGTCGGCGTTAAATATTTACATATAGGTAAATCTCTACCCTCAGGTGAATTTGGGGCTTTTTCTGTTACGGGATCTAAGGGCAGAAGCTAAGGTAGTGGGGAAGCAGAACTCGTTCCATAATTCACTAGAAAACACTGTCCAATGGAAAGCATTCGCATTCTCTTCTTCTTGTCCTTATCTCGGATAGGTCTCTATATTTCTTAACGAGCCAATTTCTGGAGACCTTCTTCATAATATCTCATAGGCTATTTCCGGCGAAAACTACTGTTGTAGTTGATATATATTTACTTCTAAACAGAGCTATACCTTATAAGAGAGATTTCGTTGGATTACACCAACTGGGGGCTTGAACGGGCTAAGCCATTGCTTAAATCCTTCACAAAAGGCGACGGACCAGATATAATGCGTTAACAATTGTTCAGCCCAATGCAACATTGTTCGTGACTTCTGGAAATATCTTGTGAATAGCTTGTGAATATCAGGTAGAAGTGTTATTAACCTTCTATCTACATCTCTGCCAAGAGTAATCTTGAGCGCAAGTAGATACCTTGGAAGCCAATATTAAATACTCTTGAGTTTTGGCCACTGTTGGACCACTACTGCAAAGCAGGGGAGGCAATCCGTGACATTGTGCCAAAGTCAGCTTGAGTTTCTATAGTGTCTTTCTTATCCAAGCATGCTGCTTTTCCTTTTTTTTCTTCGTGTTATTGCATTCTCTATTTATGATTTGAGAATTGTTGGTCCTTCATTAGTATGTATTCTTTATTTATTTATTGTGTGATAAAATAACCGCGAACATCACATTTACCTGTGCCATCCTGTAATTCATTCTGTGCTCTTCACTTTAGTTTTTCCCACCTCCGACAATGTTTGGTATTTTCGATTCATTGTTTACACTCCCTTCCCTCAATTATTGTTATGTCGGGACTTCAGCGACCATCTTTTGCTGATTAGGGTAATCAATCCCTTTCGTTTGAACCCATATTGACACATGGGATCGGTAGAGAGAAGTGTGGTTTACAAACGTGTAACACATTTTCCTGCAGCCGAACAACCTAGGGATGACCGAGACGATTATCTTATCAGCTGTAACAGTCCGGTCTGATCAGGTTGTCAATGTTGACTAGACCGGCTACATGAGATAATCGTTTCCGGACAAGACTTTCGGAAGAATAATTATCCATCTTGAAAGAGATTACCTGTGATAACTTTTGCAGTCGTGAATGTAAACATGATCGATAATAGACGGAAGCTGTCATACCATATATGGCGATTGTACATAACACATTTATTTGTGCGTTTGTTATGTAGGAATGTTTCGTGAGAGAAGGGGAATTATATGTTCTTGCATGCTATTGACGAGTTTTTAAATGTAAAAATACAACCTTCCTGATTGGAGCCTTGTTATATAGTAGCAATCTGGATGTGGGCCGAATGTTGCTTTATTATTTAACGCCTTCTGAGTTTACCACACTATGAAATTCAACTCGTCAAGAAGACAGCCAGACAAGCCAGAGTAAGGAATAGGATCAGGATTCCACTTTAAAGGCCCAGACAACGTGTTTGAGCATCTTGTGGGCTTGTATCCCTAGAAAACTCTAAGTTTATTAATACGGGACGCCCAGAATCCTAGGAACCTGAACACTAAGTCATAGTGGGATTCTATTTGCAAAGTAAGACCCCAGACCACGTGTAAGAGGCATCTTAAACAAGATGCCTTTACTACTTCTCTGAGCCATAAGTCGGCATTCCAAAAAGAGATTTTGGGGTAAGTTGTACATTTTATAATTCTATACTTTGCATTAATAACATGTGAAAATTGCTAGTGGATGTCCAAGTCATACGAGGCTGGCAACCTCAGCATATAGAATGATGATTTCATAAACCACCATTGCAAGAGCAAGTGACTGATTTATGTGGGTTTCTCATAGAGAACCAAAAGCAGAGGTAGTCCTAAGTTCCATATGGAGCAGGGAGTGGATGAAGACATAAATGATGTACATACTTATTATATTAAGATTTTTAACCAGTGCATATGTAAATGTAAACATGTTTAATATAAATGCAATGAATGTTTTCCGCTCACTGGGATTAATATTAATGCTCAGAGAGGGTAAAGTTCTGAGGCAGATGGGATGGTGGACTGAAAAGTGGGGACACCTCATTTTGTGTCAGGAAACCCAATACTCAGGAGGATATTTGTTTCTATCTTATGTCGTGGTACTAGTTGGTGGTACTATTAAAGCAGATTATAATGTATTTTACATGTTGACCACACTTAGTTTTGTTAGCAGTTTAATCTACGCGGTAACAATTCTATCTGGGGCCAACATGATGTATTTTTGCACCAATTGTTATTGTATGTGAACGTGATATAGGTTTACGTCACTAGGTGATGATGACGTAATAGGTGCTGCACAGATGTACGCAGACCGTTGTCACGAAATGGATTTAGGACTAGAGACTGTCTACATATAGTGACAAGACAATAGTAAGAAGAAAGACTGAAATGATAGATTCAGATAGAAATATAGTGCAAACTGTGAAAGTTGAGACCATTGGCTCCGAGGTTGAGAACCGAGGTTGATTCTTTCCTCGCCACTTCGGACGTTTAAATTGCTATGGCCTCGAACCACCTCTAACTACCCTATGGGGATAAGGTTCAATTAAGATTCACAAACACCAAGGTACAGACAACATATAGCTACTGTACTAAAGGAAATGACTGATGCCAGCTACAATTTATACAAGTTTATTATACACCTATAAACAACAAACATATGCATGTCCCTTACATCAAGTGCGAGGATGCACTCCTGAAACAAAAGCAAGCACAGTTAAAAATGCATCAACCCCAACCCTTCTCCCACAATTGCAACCTGTATGGAGAAAGACGGTAAGGTTAACTGAAATGAACTACACTGCACTTGATGTCGCCTACACTCCAAACTAGCTGTTCTAAATTCTAACTCTAACTCTAAGTCCACTGATAGCTGGAACGACGGCGAAGTGACTACACAATCTCTGCACAGACTTCGGTTCTACACAGCCTATCCTGGAATCTCCTGAACACAACTAACTGCACCTCTAAACTTCAGCAGCTGTCCTCTGCTATGATTCACCAAAACTAACAGTTCTGCCTATCTGTGCTGACTTCAGTAGAGAGAATGTTTACCCTATCTCTCTCCACTAACTCTGGACTTGATGACTGAGGGTTAACAGAACCCCACTGGATTCTGGACTGGAACTGTAGCGGACTTCTACCACTCGGAAATTACCTGCCCGAGTACCTATAACTGGGCTGTCGGCTTTATTATGGCCGTGAAGAAACGAACACAAACTTATCACACCGCTGGCAGCCTGCCAAATCTGCGTGTGTAACGAGCGTCAGAGCTCAGGATTTATCCACAAAAATCCTATTCGCTGGAAAATGTCTTCCCCTGGTTGGGAAAACGTATTTTCTTCCTCTCCGTCCACTACTGGCAACTAACGTAAAACCCTTGCGGTTCTGCGAATGCCCCAACTTTGCCGTGGGAGAAATTTTGTGGTCTCAAAATTCCGCTCTCATTCCCACAAAAAAGCCGGCACCTGCTGTTTAGACAAAAGCAAAAACAACAGCTAAACAAAACGTTAATACTCTATTACAAATAACAATTAACTTCCTGACAAACCCTTAAGTCTTTAACACTTAAGTCTCCCCCGTCTATAATCAATACAGCTCCCCTACTCTCTCCCGTTATGCACCACCATACAAAATCATGCAAACAAAGTCCGCTCCCCCCACTGAGCTCCCTTCTCTACCTGAGCCCACAAGGTAAACATTGGCTAACCCAGATCGCCTGTTCTGCCTGACTAACTCCGAGCAACAACCATATTTTCAATGGCCCGTCTGGGCAGACGTACTGTGGCCTACTTCTTACGCTGACACTAATGCCGTAATGTTTAACACAACTAAAACTAGCCTTCTCTAGGAATTCCTAAAATTCCCGTCAATAATAGTAATCACATTCAAAATGAAATACAAAATAATTCCCTTAACATAAATAAATGTCATCTCCATCTTCTGAATACACAGAATAACAAAGCACAATCAATAACCTATAACCCTGTTTACGCTAGCATCTACATGCCGTCAAAAGTTATACATAACCCCTGATTATCAAATTGAAAACCCCGTAGTTCAACCACGTGCTTATCTCCCCCTCGTCCCTCTGAACGTCGTATCAATAACAATTCCGTAACCAACGCGCCCACGCGCTTCCAAATTATGCCTCTTTCACTCCCGTCCACAGATATATGCGTAACTATATAAATAGCGAGCATCAATACTCTCACTAAAATCACAAATAAAAATACACATTACGCGCTCCCGACTATTCTGTAAATAAATAAAATTCGCAGATGCGAGTTTCTCTCCCGACCGACTTTGCAATAATACAAAGCGGTGATATCTCAACTTTTAAACCATGCCGCTATTCTTTCAACAAGGAATTAAATGGACCTAGTTTCTCATGTCTATCACTCAGATCGAATTGATGGCTCTGGAGTTAAGAATTAAATTAAACTAAACTGCCCAAAGAAACTTAAATGATCGGCTAGGACTAGAAAAATTAAATAAAGTCCTCACGCAAAAATTCATGCTTACCAAATCTCGAATGTCCAACTGAAGGCAATCGACAATTTGCTTCTGGCACCCGGCTTTGGCAAATTTTCATTAAAAGAGAAAGAAGCTTATGAAATATAGGCCTTTTATAATCAAGACCCCCACGCGCCGACTTCATGACGTCATATGCGCGGCGTGGTTCTTAAAGCCAATGGGCGCTCTGCATTTCAACTGCAGTTAGCTCTCCGCCAATCAGAACCTTAGATCTTTCTGATGCAACCAGTCCCCGCTAGACAAAGAACCAGGAATTGGTCCTAGCCCTATACTGCGGAAATGAAGCAAAAATGGCCGCAAATAATTTAACTCCCGAAAAATGCGTATATGGCCACGCAATATCTTTAAAAAAAGACAATCTGGTGCCAATCCTGATCTAGCATCTATAATCTTAATCTAGAATAATACTTTCTAATTCCCTACACCCCCATTCTAAACACATAAAGAAGAACCATAAAGCAGATGAGATCAAACTCCCTCGTGATCTCATCTTGAAAAAAACGTAAATAATAGAAGGAGAAGAAACATGGAGAAGGATTACCTGTAATCCCTCCTAAAATATAGTGAACTAAATGCAAGGAGAAAAAGACATGGGCCATTTGAAAGACAGAATCTCAGTACTTTCGTCACATCACTCCCACCTTCGAAGATTGAGCATCGATCTCATTACTGAAATCTCTGTGTTTCACACTGGCCCTTAACTCTGTCTACAAGGCTGTCTGTCCTTACCCCTCCTATTCAGTGTTCTTCGACCTTCCTCTTTTGCGTTTCCTCCTTCCTCCTCTCCTAGAATGAGCTCCTATGCTCCGTTGGGAGAGTTGATCTCTCTTCAGACCTGTGCCGTCTAATGGCGGGTCTGAACTTTCCCTTGCTATGACCGTCAAAAGGCTGTCCTGGTCAGCTGATGTGACCGACGGGCGCTGTGGCGACCTGGCGATGGCGACTTCCTCGCTGCGCGTCAGCAGAGTTGTGACTGCTGGTACCGTGCGAAACTGATGCAACGTCTCGGGTTCCTCTGGTGTAGAGCCTCCGATTTCTTGCTGGGTGTCTATTGGATCACGATCGACCTCAATAGCTTCTACCTTTGAAGAAAGGTAGGTAAGATCTGCCCCTGGCAGCGGTTCTGGACTCGCTCTTCCCCTACCAATCTGAAGCGGGACAGAGCTCTCCAAAATAGCTCCTTGCAAATGCGTAAGGTCGCTTTTCTCACTCTTTTCTGGCCTGAAAAGTTGGTGAGATGAAAATGTAGACCACGGGAGCTCTCCGTCTAACACCCTGGTTCTACCTTCAACCTTGCCCTCCCCTGTGAGAGTTACTGGCGTCAGTTGGAATGTGTCCTGCAGTGACACTTGACGGTTTAAGATCCCGTTAGATCGCGGAGAATCTGAGTTAAAGCTCTCAGTAACTGGTTCCAATGTTCCGTGAAACGAATTGGAAAAGATAGCCAATTTTTCAGGCTGCTCGTTACAAGAGTCGTTTCCTGTAAACGAGATACGAGAGTTGTGGGGCCCATCTCCGTCTATAGGCAAACGGATACTCAGATCACTGTCCTCCTCCGTTTGAGTAAAGTGCTGGTCGGATGGGGCTCCAGGGCTGGTTGGAACTATATGCTCGCTCAGACCGCTATCTTGTGCCCTATGAAGATGGCGCTGGTCGTTGACATATGTAATACTGCTCTTGTCAGTATGTCCCTCACTTGAAGGAGCTAATACCATCGGGGGCCTAATTCCCGACAACAAAGAGTGTACTTCCGGAATCAGAGGCGTCGTCACCACTGTTTGGCCGGTTGGCTGAACAGGGCTGGCGGGCGAATTTGCCTCTGCAAATAACATACCACTGTCGTCAGAGGCGTTGCACCCCTCCTTGGCACGACAGCTATGTTTGAGCTCGCTCGGGGCTCCGTGAATTAGGGGTTCTCCTTTTTCACGTTTCTGGCCTGCAGTAGGCCCCCTTGCATCAGCAAGGATCGGTGTGGTCGGGTTCCCCAAAACCAAATATGGGTTACCGAGAATGAAGTCGTAGGCCGGCTGAGCCGTTACAGCTGCCTTGATGGTGCCAGACACGAACCTACATTTCACCTCAATATTGGCTACCGGAAAGCACTGTGAAGTCCCTTTCCTTAAAACTCCACCAATATTCACTTTTTCCTTCGTCATCTGCCAGGGCTTCACCAGATGTCGGGCGACTATGCTGGGGTATGTAAGCCCGCTGTCAAATAAGCATGTTGTCTCAGTCCCGTTCACTTCTGCTGGCCCGCTGTTGGAAAACAACTTCTCTGACTGGAAGGGTTTCCACTTCTTCCCTTGTTTCACCCTCACAGGCCTTAAACAAGCCATCTGATGAGCGGGTTGTTTGTTTGGGCACCGTGTTGTCCAATGAGAAGTAGTCCGACAGAACCTACAATATCTCTCATTATCTCCCCGGTTCCTGACGGGTTCATGAGAAGTCGGCCCCTGTGTTCTGTTAGGCGGCTGGGAGCGCATGTTATGACTGGGAGGGGGCTCCTTGCGAGACGGCCCTTGCGGTTGGTGAGCTGAAGAGGAAGGCGAATGCGATGAAGATGCTCCTTTGTCCGGGGCTGGCAGGTCAGGGTGTTTTCTTTTCTGGCCCAGTACTTCGGCCTGGGCCGTCTGGAACCTTTCTGCAAATAGAATTATCTGGTCCAGTTGCTGTGCGCCCTGCTCCGCCAGGTACTTCCTTAAGTCCGGAGACATGTTGGCCTTTATCTGTTCGCACATGATGAGCTCTTCGAGTCCTTCAAACGATTTAGCCAAACCCGACAACTCTCTCCAGCGAGTGAGGTAATTCCTCAGCCTCTCCGCGAATTGGGGAAAACTTTCTCCCTTCTCCAGTCGACTTTCCCTAAACATCGTTTGGCACTTCCGGGGAGTCCATTGGAATCGCTGTAACAGGGCGTTCCGCAGAGCCTCAAAGTTACCTTGGTCATCTACCAGCATCTTGCTATAGACCTCATACGCATGTCCTCTTAGAGATTGAGATAATTTGAGACACCAAAGACTATCATCCAGCCCGTATGCCTTTGCCATCCGTTCAAATTTTTCTAAAAATACCTCAATTTTCTCATTCCCGTTAGGAAAAGAGTCCATCGGAAAATTCATGGCTGCCATCCGGGGCCCTCCGTTTCCTGAGGTGTCTGTTGCCCCTGCTCCGGGAGAATCTCCGTTAGCCGAACTGCCTTCCGAAGATCGGTACTGCAGTTCCAGTGAACGCAGGGCAAGTTCATGCTGTCTCTCTGCTGCCTTCTCCCTCTCTTGGGCTTCCCTCTGTGCTAACTTCTCCTGGGCTTCCCTCTGTGCTATCTTCTCCTGGGCTTCCCTCTGTGCTATCTTCTCCTGGGCTTCCCTCTCTGCTATCTTCTCCTGGGCTTCCCTCTCTGCTTTTCTCTCCTCTGCCTGTCGGGTCTTCTCTTCTTTCTCCGTCTGCCGGTCCTGTTCCCTCATAATGTAAGCCCTAGTCTCGGCCTCATTCATCCCCATGCTTTTAGCTGCGTCCTTCCATGCAGTAAGTAGCTTGACCAATTCAGCCATCTTACCTGACAAATCAGCAGTACTCACAACGAGGGGAAATGACAAAAAAGGAACAAGAAAAATTTACTGTTACCTACTAGGAATATGCTGTCGCAAAAACCCGCACTCAGACTAGCACCAAGTCTGACTAATAACTACCTGAAAAAAATTCAAGTTATCCAGCTACCCAAAACCCGAATTTACTTTCCTGTCAAGAAAAAAATTCCATTAGCCATCAATTACTTCTAAGTCATAAACAACCTTACAACCACTATCATCTATACTAACTGGAACCTGTGGAAAAAAACTTATAGCTGGATCAGTCTTAATATAGCTCAAGTCTAGGGGATTTTTTTTGAAATCTATTTCCAGAACTTTCTACAGAGACAATCTATGAATCTAGAATTGATCCCAACAAAGATGATCCCAAGGACGACGCCACCACTTTGTCAAGATCACAGAATTGAACGTAACAAAGATGATTCACCGGACGATAGCACCCACTTTGTCACGAAATGGATTTAGGACTAGAGACTGTCTACATATAGTGACAAGACAATAGTAAGAAGAAAGACTGAAATGATAGATTCAGATAGAAATATAGTGCAAACTGTGAAAGTTGAGACCATTGGCTCCGAGGTTGAGAACCGAGGTTGATTCTTTCCTCGCCACTTCGGACGTTTAAATTGCTATGGCCTCGAACCACCTCTAACTACCCTATGGGGATAAGGTTCAATTAAGATTCACAAACACCAAGGTACAGACAACATATAGCTACTGTACTAAAGGAAATGACTGATGCCAGCTACAATTTATACAAGTTTATTATACACCTATAAACAACAAACATATGCATGTCCCTTACATCAAGTGCGAGGATGCACTCCTGAAACAAAAGCAAGCACAGTTAAAAATGCATCAACCCCAACCCTTCTCCCACAATTGCAACCTGTATGGAGAAAGAAGGTAAGGTTAACTGAAATGAACTACACTGCACTTGATGTCGCCTACACTCCAAACTAGCTGTTCTAAATTCTAACTCTAACTCTAAGTCCACTGATAGCTGGAACGACGGCGAAGTGACTACACAATCTCTGCACAGACTTCGGTTCTACACAGCCTATCCTGGAATCTCCTGAACACAACTAACTGCACCTCTAAACTTCAGCAGCTGTCCTCTGCTATGATTCACCAAAACTAACAGTTCTGCCTATCTGTGCTGACTTCAGTAGAGAGAATGTTTACCCTATCTCTCTCCACTAACTCTGGACTTGATGACTGAGGGTTAACAGAACCCCACTGGATTCTGGACTGGAACTGTAGCGGACTTCTACCACTCGGAAATTACCTGCCCGAGTACCTATAACTGGGCTGTCGGCTTTATTATGGCCGTGAAGAAACGAACACAAAATTACCACACCGCTGGCAGCCTGCCAAATCTGCGTGTGTAACGAGCGTCAGAGCTCAGGATTTATCCACAAAAATCCTATTCGCTGGAAAATGTCTTCCCCTGGTTGGGAAAACGTATTTTCTTCCTCTCCGTCCACTACTGGCAACTAACGTAAAACCCTTGCGGTTCTGCGAATGCCCCAACTTTGCCGTGGGAGAAATTTTGTGGTCTCAAAATTCCGCTCTCATTCCCACAAAAAAGCCGGCACCTGCTGTTTAGACAAAAGCAAAAACAACAGCTAAACAAAACGTTAATACTCTATTACAAATAACAATTAACTTCCTGACAAACCCTTAAGTCTTTAACACTTAAGTCTCCCCCGTCTATAATCAATACAGCTCCCCTACTCTCTCCCGTTATGCACCACCATACAAAATCATGCAAACAAAGTCCGCTCCCCCCACTGAGCTCCCTTCTCTACCTGAGCCCACAAGGTAAACATTGGCTAACCCAGATCGCCTGTTCTGCCTGACTAACTCCGAGCAACAACCATATTTTCAATGGCCCGTCTGGGCAGACGTACTGTGGCCTACTTCTTACGCTGACACTAATGCCGTAATGTTTAACACAACTAAAACTAGCCTTCTCTAGGAATTCCTAAAATTCCCGTCAATAATAGTAATCACATTCAAAATGAAATACAAAATAATTCCCTTAACATAAATAAATGTCATCTCCATCTTCTGAATACACAGAATAACAAAGCACAATCAATAACCTATAACCCTGTTTACGCTAGCATCTACATGCCGTCAAAAGTTATACATAACCCCTGATTATCAAATTGAAAACCCCGTAGTTCAACCACGTGCTTATCTCCCCCTCGTCCCTCTGAACGTCGTATCAATAACAATTCCGTAACCAACGCGCCCACGCGCTTCCAAATTATGCCTCTTTCACTCCCGTCCACAGATATATGCGTAACTATATAAATAGCGAGCATCAATACTCTCACTAAAATCACAAATAAAAATACACATACGCGCTCCCGACTATTCTGTAAATAAATAAAATTCGCAGATGCGAGTTTCTCTCCCGACCGACTTTGCAATAATACAAAGCGGTGATATCTCAACTTTTAAACCATGCCGCTATTCTTTCAACAAGGAATTAAATGGACCTAGTTTCTCATGTCTATCACTCAGATCGAATTGATGGCTCTGGAGTTAAGAATTAAATTAAACTAAACTGCCCAAAGAAACTTAAATGATCGGCTAGGACTAGAAAAATTAAATAAAGTCCTCACGCAAAAATTCATGCTTACCAAATCTCGAATGTCCAACTGAAGGCAATCGACAATTTGCTTCTGGCACCCGGCTTTGGCAAATTTTCATTAAAAGAGAAAGAAGCTTATGAAATATAGGCCTTTTATAATCAAGACCCCCACGCGCCGACTTCATGACGTCATATGCGCGGCGTGGTTCTTAAAGCCAATGGGCGCTCTGCATTTCAACTGCAGTTAGCTCTCCGCCAATCAGAACCTTAGATCTTTCTGATGCAACCAGTCCCCGCTAGACAAAGAACCAGGAATTGGTCCTAGCCCTATACTGCGGAAATGAAGCAAAAATGGCCGCAAATAATTTAACTCCCGAAAAATGCGTATATGGCCACGCAATATCTTTAAAAAAAGACAATCTGGTGCCAATCCTGATCTAGCATCTATAATCTTAATCTAGAATAATACTTTCTTATTCCCTACACCCCCATTCTAAACACATAAAGAAGAACCATAAAGCAGATGAGATCAAACTCCCTCGTGATCTCATCTTGAAAAAAACGTAAATAATAGAAGGAGAAGAAACATGGAGAAGGATTACCTGTAATCCCTCCTAAAATATAGTGAACTAAATGCAAGGAGAAAAAGACATGGGCCATTTGAAAGACAGAATCTCAGTACTTTCGTCACAACCGTTAGTTCGAGGCCTTTCGTTGTAAGAATCCGTCAGAGTAAGACGTAGATGCTATCGCTCCCAAGAGATTGAAGTTTTAACAGTTCTCCTACGTGGCTTAAGAAATTGCGAAGGTCGCCACTATTGTTCAATAAGATGCCGAACTTAAGTATTCAAGTTCGATGATTTGTATGTAGAGGAATCGTTACGGGAGCAATCAATTATAATTATCTCCATATTCTGGTTTTCGCTACTTAGGTGTTAACCGTTACCGGCACCTCTAGTAAATAGGCCAGATATGAGACGATGTATCACGGACTGTAGGAGATTCAAGATATGCATGTAATTCCACTTTTGCCATGAACATTTTTGTATGCTACGTCAATAAATATGCTGTTATCTGTGGACCCATTTAACAAGGCGTTTGGAGGTCGTTTTATAATTGAATAGTTCTTGCATAATCCCATGACATTTCACAAGATCTCATCAGCACGACGCTCAACATAGAGGTCAGTTATGAACCAAGAATCTTGATAAACCACGCACTCTCAATTAACAAAATCCAATTCGTAACAGAGGATTACATGGTGTTCCAGTAATGGGGATTTTGACGTCAAGAACAGTTGTTATCGGTTGAATTTTGAAAGTGAAGGGACAGTGACCGAAG
Source organism: Oreohelix idahoensis (assembly GCA_024509875.1). Classification (NCBI taxonomy): domain Eukaryota; kingdom Metazoa; phylum Mollusca; class Gastropoda; order Stylommatophora; family Oreohelicidae; genus Oreohelix; species Oreohelix idahoensis. Next base: position 353,319 of record JAMPIV010001478.1, read on the forward strand.
AAAAAAAAATTTAAAGACCTCATGCTAATTTTTCACCGTTTGGCCCAATTTGCATAATTCGAGTTGTACTGCGCAGGTGAGCCGGTTGGCGATGCAAACGTCAAAATTGTTTCAACATGTCAGCTCCTCAAGTCATTCCTGAAACCCATTACCAGATGTCGGCTTGCAAGTTTGCCGCGGCCTTCTGTTCATCTACGGGACTTCTGTTGTTATGCCTGAAGGGTCTGAAAGTTTCAAGTACACCAGTCTGCATACGGTGAAACATTGTGCGCTGTATACTAGCATCTTCATGAATTTTTACAGCTGTTTAAGCTAAGTAACCTGTTTGTGCATTATTTTCACCAGGCTACTGTTGGCAGATCCTATCGTAATTTCTGCCCTTTTATGCACTTAAGTGCATATTTATGTCTGTTGTTTTCTCCTCGTGGGCGGTTGGAAGGTCGATCTGACAAACGAGGTTCATCTCGAAGCTAATTCGGGCTCATGTCAGATGTTTCTGTAGGGCTATTTTGAACATGTTCATTTGAGTAGAAGATCCGACTCGAGTAAACTAGTCGAATATTCTGTCTACTACTGGATTTGTTCTATAATATATGTTTAGCTGTGACGTTTTGTTTATCTATATTGTATTTGCATTGATTCAGTTTCATTTTTCTTAGTTGTGTCATCGTTTGTCAGCAATTTGTAGGTTTAACTTTGCTATTGTTTAGTTTTTTACAAATCAGCTGTCTGTATTGGGTCCTGTCTATGTCTATTTTTAGATTCGTTGCGGTAGATTGAACTAATTTGTTGTTTTTGTCTTGTTTCACTAGTAGAATTTTATTTGGTTATTACAAACGTTGTTTTCGTGTGTCATTTGATCTTGTAGTGTGAGATTGTTCTGTATAATACTTTTCGTTACTTTTTCTATTTCTTTTTCATTCATGACATTATATTTATATTGCTTGCATAGTGATTTATGCAAATATTGTAAGATAGCAATAATTATTGCTTGCAGTGCGTTATTAGGCCATTGGCCACTGTAGTAAAATCTGCGAGAATAATCGCTCATTTTAGTAAGATTTTAGTCATAAAATTATAATAAATAAACCCGCCCTATTGTGTCTGACTGTGATGTTCTCACACGTCAGCATAGTGCTGAATTTTGTGCCATGGATATTGTGGGACCTCTCACTCGGACCAAGAGGAGGAACAGTTACATCCTTACTCTGGTAGACACTTGTTCTATGTGGGGAGAGGCGGTAGCCCTGTCGTCAATCGATTCAAAACATGTGGCAGATGCATTACTTACGATATTCACAAGGTTAGGATTCCCGCATCAAATCTTGACTGATAATGGCTCTCAGTTCAAAGGGAAACTAACAGAAGAGGTTTTCAGGTTGTTTCAAGCCAAGCACTTTCATTGTAGTCTGTATCAACCCCAAGGGAGCGGCCAGGTAGAGAGGTTCAATGGGACTCTCATTTCTATCCTGAGAAAGCTGGCACATGAGAAACCTGATACGTGGGACCAATACTTACCCGCCGCGTTGTTTGCGTACCGGGAAGTACCACATAATTCAACCGGAATGGCACCCGCAACCATGTTATTTGGGAGGCCAATAAAAGATCCTTTAGAAGCTTTGTTAAGGACCTGGACAGATGAGAAGGCAGAGGAGACCGTTACCTCATCATATCAATATGTGAACGAACTGACCACTCGTTTAAAAACTAGTTGGAAACTGGCAAATGATAATTTGAGACAAGCCAGGAAAAAGCATGCTGCTTATTATAATAAGAAAGCTAAGGATAGGGAGCTTGCTGTAAGGGAGAAGGAGCTTCTTCTATTGCCCGGCAGCAACAATAAACTTCAGATCGGATGGCAAGGGCCATATACAGTTTTGGAAAAGGTATCCAGAACAAATTATAAGATAGACAAAAAGGGAAAGGAAAAAGTATATCATGTGAACCTTTTGAAAAAATATCTGGACAGACAAATCAAGGAAGGAACACACCTATTGGCCTTGTCTATCGCAACCGAAATGAAAAACGACCCTCTCTCCTCATTTGAATATCCACTGAAAACCAGTGAAACGTTTGCACAGGTGAAGATCAGTAATCACCTGACAAAAGGACAGAAGGAGAAGGTTCAACAGGTCCTTGAGAAACATACAGATGTGTTAACGGATAAACCGGGGCACACAAATTTGTTGGAATATGATATGAAACTACTAGACCCAGCACCTATCTGTATGAGGCCCTATTCTATTCCTTTCGCTAAGGAAAAAGCTTTGAAAGAGGAGATTGATTATTTGTTACAAGAAGGGATTATTTCTCACAGTGAGTCTCCTTATAGTTCCTGTGTGGTTTTGTTGCGGAAACCATCGGGAGAACATAGACTGTGCATAGATTACAGGAAACTGAATGCTGTCACAGAATGTCAGGTGGATCCATTACCTGATACTACTCAACTATTTGCCAGGCTGAACAAGGCAAAATATTTTTCTAAGGTGGATCTTAGCAAAGGCTATTATCAAATTCCAGTAAAGCCTGAGGTTCGACCTTATTTAGCCTTTAGCACCTCAGAAGGTCATTATGAGTTCAACATGTTACCGTTTGGGTTGAAAAATGCCCCGAGTGTGTTTTCTAGGATGATGCGAAAATTATTGGAATTTCGAATTTTATGGACGATATCCTCATTGCTACGGAAACATTTTAGGAACACGTTACCTCTTTGAATATGCTGTTTGATAGACTCAGAGAGGCTAACTTAACCGATAGGCCAACAAAATGTTGTATTGGTTGTAAAGAGTTGGAGTTCTTGGGACATACTGTACATCAGGGTAGCTGTAGTGGTATTGATGGTATTGTATGATGATGATGGTACTACGTGTAAATTGTATGAGGCCAGCTGTGAAGGCTCCTGAGATAAAATGTAATTGAGAATTGTCAGAAGGCCTTTCTTGCTACCACTACGACCTCACACTTAATTTTTTTTATTGAATGTAGCTACGTAAAGTGTCTAGGGTTATGATGTGTACTGTGGTGTGATAGTTATAAATATACCCATAGATATTTAACAAGACTAATAAGATTAACAAGTGTTAAAATACACTGAACTAACTCACGGGTGTAAAGTTTTTGATATAATTATATTACATTTATTTGTTCTGGATCAAGTTTTATTTTGACCAGAACTTGTTTTAAAAAGAAGGATTTAAAATTTATGAAAATTATGCATGGAATGTTACATAATAAATGCAAAAGTGTACATATTTAAGTACTAGAATAGTTAGTTTTATTAAAATGTTCTGGTAGTCAGCTACTAGGGAGGATATTTATTGTCTGTGCTGTTGGGGTGGTCTCATCACACCTGTCTATATTGACTACATAGTGTCCAGAAAATGGTGGGAATTTTTATGGGGTATCTGCAACTAAATGGGGTTGGTGAATATCCAGCAGACCAGAGGCTCACTCATCTGGTATTTGTAGCTCTGGTGCTGAAATCAGGTGGTCCCACCTCTCCGTGCTGGCGGGCAATAATGGTGGTCTCTGTCACAAGGACTGCACAGATACACTTGTGTAAATCACCACCCGAATAGATACTTCTTCGTGGACGACAGAAACTCGCAGCTCAGATTATGAATAATTAACACAGAAGTGCTAGCAAAACTCAGCTGAGCTGCTGGCTATAGGATGGCGTCCCTAAATTTAACTCACTGTCTTTCATATGGGAAAACACCACACTTTAAAATCTGTGTCTAACACTGAACAATTATTGAAGAATGACCCCAAATGCGCTCTGAGCGCTAATGATATGATTGTCTGTGGCCAATCACTGCCGAGGTTTATTTTTAATTTCAAATTTCCTCACTAAAGTCATTTCAGTCAAGCTTCAGTCACGTATGGATGGTTATCTGTTAGTCTGTCCGTCTCTACTTGTGTTTCTACAAAATTGTGCTCGATTTTTGACCCAACCGTTCTCTCCCCTTCAAATTTTTGTTGTAAAAGTTATATTTAGACACAGCTACCACCAATGTCCCTTCACTTCTATGCCAAGTAAATTTGAACATCTGTGTCCAAGGTCGTGTTTTTTGTGTGCAAATAACGATATGTTAGATTCAATGCAGTCTGTGGCTGATGTAAACTACACTGTCTTTTGTCATTATTTTCAATATTATCTATCCGTCTGTAAACTTAAGACCATATTCGTTCACTGCTCAGAATAGGCCATCTGGCCAGCTAATTTTTATATTCCTAACATTAATATTAAGAAAAATTTACTTTTTAATTTTTGTAATTTTTTTCAGACATCTGCGTTCTTCCGCTCAAATTCAAATCAAGCGCTTGGTATCGCAAAACGTCCAATTCCGTACCTCGTGTCAATTTGGGGAACTTGAATTTTTACTTTCATCCATTTCCCCCCCCCCAATTGCGTCTCTTTAGCCTTTCCAGTCATATTTTTTTCCTTTTTGATCCTCCGTTCCCCTCCGGTCTAGCAAGTCAATTTTATGGAGGGTGATGACCCGCGGTCTAGGCGATCATGTTCATCAGCAGCCTACGCATTATGTTTTTATCCTTAAATGTTATCCTTGGGAGGAATTTTACCGTTGTATCTCTGTCAATTTCACTACAGTAGCATGACCCCTGATCCCAAGAATCTGGAAAAATTGAAAAGAGCACCTAGACCACAAGCAAAGAAAGATGTGCGATCTTTCGTGTCGTTGTGTGGTTTCTACTAAAAGTACATTGAACATTTTAACTCTATATGTGCTCCTCTGACGGATTTAACTCGCAAAGGTCAACCTGATACAATAAATTGGTCCGCACAGTGTGAATTGGCTTACCAGGAGTTAAAAGAGAAACTTACAAGCAGGCCAGTATTGCAATTGCCTGACTTGAATCAAGAATTTATCGTGAGAAGTGACGCAAGCAATGTGGGCCTAGGCGCTACATTGTTGCAAAGGTCCTCCTCACAAGATGGGGAATTAAACCCAGTCGCTTATGCAAGCCGCAAGTTGAACAAGGCGGAAAAAAAATATTCAACAAGTGAAAAGGAATGTCAAGCTTTGATATGGGCTATAAAAAAAATTCCAGATTTATTTATATGGCAGGACATTTGTGGTCCAAACGGATCATTCACCACTCGTATTCATGTCACAGGCCAAGCATGAACATTCCAGATTATTGAGATGGTCTTTATTATTGCAGCCCTACTCATTTCTGATTGAATATATTCCCGGCCCTCAGAACGTAGGTGCAGACTTTTTGAGTAGACATCCTTATGATGAAGATCAGAAAAACGCGTAAGACTTCATTGAGCTAAGTTATCTCGCAGATTATAACCTGCAAATGAATGCATGTTTTAGGATGGGAGGTGTCTAGTAAAATCTGCGAGAATAATCGCTCATTTTAGTAAGATTTTAGTCATAAAATGATAATAAATAAACCCGCCCTATTGTGTCTGACTGTGATGTTCTCACACGCCAGCATAGCGCTGAATTTTGTGCCATGGAAAGGCTTAGAACTGACCCCGCCGTTTAAACCTACTCGCTTTCCTTGTGACGTACATTTTTAACATTTTGCCCGATCTGATAGAGACTGCGGCAAGACTTACAATTAACGATTTTGCGGAAGTGTGCCGCCAAACTACTGTCTGAATTAACGTAGTATTTTGACTTTAACGCTTTTAATTAGTAGTAATCCTTACAAATTTGGTAGTGTAACACGAGACAACAGTTATAATTAACGCAAATTCTTACCCCGCCACGCAAAACCCCACTTCGCTTGACACGTTGTGCCTTGCATATATACACGCTGTGGCAAAGCCAACAGAGGCAAACACGCAGACAATTTTATTTCCTCCTCGCGGTAGTATTTCTGACGTCACTAAAACAAGTAGTTATTTGAAAATGCATGCTAGCGAGAGATGAGAAAGGGGGAAAAGATGGCCGTTTTGTGTAAAAATTTATTTGACGATTGACCGTGACAAAATTGAAAATCTAAACCATAATGAAACTGACCATAAAAATTATATGATAGTATAGCTTAGAGTCCACTGAGCAAGAATGTGTTTTAAATAATATGGTAGTCCAAGTATTCGTAAAGTTATTGAGAAAATATTAAATGTCTACGGACGCGTGACTGTAGCGGGAGGTTATTTAAAATTATTTATTATGTAAGAGTATGCCAGTAAAGAGTTCTGGTCTTACAAGTAATACCCCAGTCTTAGAAATAAGCACTGGTGTATTGTTATCATAAAAATAGTCAGACTGTAAAAACCCTGGCCCAGTTGGTAAGAAGTAGTACCAGGATTTAAGGTGTCTCCTCCCTATGACTATCCTATGATTACTTATATTCTAGGGGATAAGTAAAATGAACATTCACTGAAACCACAAATGGAAGAAGTGAATAAATCCTCAGGTACAGTTAAAATAGTTTAATAATTACACTAATATTCTATTTCTACTAGTTGGAAAAGAGTATACACATATATATATATATAAATATTCACACAATTACTATTATTTTCTGTTTAGACTTCAAGATCTTAAATAATAAAGTTACTGAAATCACTGTTATTAGTCCTTTGAATTTAAGGATAACTGTCATCAGTTGACTGAGTTTATGTATGGTTACTTATTGTTTTGAACTAGTGGCTGTTTCATATGTATAGGTGGTCAGTGTCAAACAGGACACTTATCTTTCCAACTTGATACTGCTGAAACTGTCCTTTGCTGATATCAGACTTGGTAGGCCCAACAGTAGGGATGCCAATGATCAGTTGAAGTTCACTCTTTGGGGTCCTGCACTTTTGTGGGATTGCCTCGGAGGAACTGCACCGGCTTCTGATACTGGACAGTCTGGTTTGAGTTATTTCATGGAACCCTCAGACTCCAGACACTTAGACTGAAATTTTCTGGCGATCCGCTCACACTTCAGATGGATTTAGAGTCGTGGCGTTATCTGCCCTCAGTCTTGTCTCAACCTCTTGCGTTGTGTATCTCTCTCAGTTTACCGATCCGCTTTAAATACGTATAGCGCGGACGTATCGGAGAGTACCGACGTCACAGCTTAAACCTAACCTGAAAAAATCCTTCCCGAACCGTGATTTCAGCCGATCTGTGCGTCGACTGAAATTTTGCCTTTCTCATGCTCAGCATATATAATATCCATATTGTTCCATCTTATCTAGTTTTATTCAGCTGATAAAACTCTATCTTCCTATCCATGTAAATTCCCAAACTGTTATTTGTTGATTTTAATATTTAGAACAGAAGTGAGTTTACATGCTTTTAGCGTAACTGTGGGCAGCCGAAATACGCATATATCTCCGTAAATGAGAACTTCCTACCGTTCCATCTTATATGCAGTTATACACCATCCTTCCCTGTACTGAAATGTAAAATCCTTTTCATACGGATTCCCTTCGTTTTATTTTATCGTTGGCGATTTCCTCTGTCCGATACACATTTCGCTGATACGCCGCCATTTTGAAAGCGGTCACTCGATCGTAGATGGGTTTATAAATCTAACTGAACTCATTTGCAATGACTTGAAACCAATTTCGCGACATAGCTCCCCCATATTTTAAGCTGGATGATATCTAGCTTAACTATTGGGTACAAGACAATTGCAAATCGACCATTCCGAGGTTAGTTTTCCTTCCTTCTATCCTCCTCAAGCTCTGTGGGATAACGACTAAGAAAATCTGCGCCCACATTCTGTTTTCCAAGAATATATTCATCCTTTACTATCTCTCTTCTTCCTGTACGGCTTTTCATCCAGGCTCTTACTGCTGGTGAAACGGGGTCGGTAGGTTTCCCATGAAGTTTACCGCCCTCTTTTCGTTGATAGTTGGATGTGGTTTTCCCTCGCAAATCCGTAGGTGTTTGTTTTTCGCTACGTGATTTGTTCCTTTTTTCCAGCGCATGGGGTTCAGACTGCAATTGAACCTGTGTGGGATGTTTCCTTTCCCCTCCCGTGCAAATCTCGAGAGTACCCCTGATTGCTGGTTTGCTTGTAGATTTTTGATGAAGACTCTTCCGTCGACTTTCTGAATCTACATAGGTGCACTCTGGACAGGAATTTACATACTGATTTATGTCTTCCGTAATACCTGGCCAGTAGAACTGGGTGGCTATTCTTTGTTTTGTGGCACCATTACCCAGGTGTTCACTCAAAGTTGATATGTGTCCCCAGCCTATAACCTTATTCCTATAGGTGGATGGTACAACGATTTGACCATGACTTTTCGTCCCTCTTCCAGCTTTCCTGTACAAGAGTCCATGTTCCATATAGAAATGTCCTTTCCTTGGAGCTTTATGTGTTTTTGATAATTTGCCAAAACAAGGCTTCAACGTGCTGTCTGCTTCTTGAGCCCGTTTCATTTCAGTTGAATGAAATTTTACGTTGGTGTCCCTCTCTATGTTCCTGGAGTCCGCCTTGGTCTGGATTCCTGCCATAACCATAGGTTTTACAGGGTCTCCTAAGAAAACATATTTACGCCCCAACATTAGGGGGTAAAAGGGATCATCTATCACAGCTGCATTTATCTCCCCTTCCACATAGCGACAACTGACATGAATCTTTGCTATGGGTAATGTAAGGGGTGATGTTCCTTTTAGTGGCCCTTGAATCTCTACTGTTTCTGTGGTGATTTGTTCAGGGCACACCAGAGATGCACACACGACTGCGTCATAGGACAAACCTGTGTCATACATTCCTGTGACTTGTTTGCCATTCACAGTCACTATCTCCTGGGTAGGTGGGTGATGGAGGCTATTCTGACTCACAGTCAGTTCCTTCCTAACAGAAGTCCTCACCTGTAAACATGCAGCATGATGAAGGGGTTTTTTCCTCCCACATTCATCAGTGTTGTGGTTGCTCATCTTACAAAATTTGCACCACTTAGCTCCCTGTTTGTAGGGTTTATTTTCCTGAGTCTGAGGGTTCTTGTCCTTATTATCAAATCTTTGCTTGTTTCTGTATGGTTGATCCATCTGGTCAAAATTGGTATTCTGCGGTGGTGGCTTATATCCTTCTACCTGCTTCCTTTTTGTTCCTACCAATTCAGCTTGAGCTGCTTGGTATCTCTCTGCACATCTCACAGTGTCTTCCAGCCTCTCTGCTCCTTGTTCCATCAGGAATTTCCTCATTTCTGGAGGCATGGAATCTTTCACTTGTTCTAACATAACCATTTCTTTTAGATCCTCGTAGGTTTTCTGATACTTACCTAAACTACTCCATTTCAACAAATACGTTTCTAGCCTAGCTGAGAACTGGTTATATGTTTCTCCAGGTAGAGGTTTAGAAGTTCTAAATTTCTTCCTATATGCCTCAGAGTTCTTTTCATACCGGATCAGTAAGGCTTGCTTTAGTATTTCATAATTTTCCTGATCTTCTTTGGGGAGTTTCAGAAACACATCATATGCAATACCTCTCAATCCCTGGGATAACTTTAGACTCCATTTTTCCTTTTCCAGTCCATAGGTAGAGGCTAGCCTTTCATACCTATCCAGGTACGACTCTATTGCGTCCTCCTTTTCAACAAATGGATCTAGGTGGAAGTTCATGGCCCCATTTGCTGTGTTCTGAAAAGAGCTATTCGCAGAATGAGGTGAGCTATTACCATGGGTGATAGTCCCAGCCTGAAGTTCAAGATCAAGCTGTCTCATTTTCAGCTCATGGTCTCTCTCTGCTTGTAACCTCCTTTCTTCTCTCTCAGCTTCTAATTTCTTGGCTTCTCTTTCTGCATCCAATTTCTTGGCTTCTCTTTCTGCTTCCAATTTCTTGGCTTCTCTTTCTGCTTCTAATTCTAATTTCTTGGCTTCTCTCTCTGCTTCTAATTTCTTGGCTTCTCTCTCTGCTTCTAATTTCTTGGCTTCTCTCTCTGCTTCTAATTGCTTTGCTTCTCTCTCGGTGTACTTTTCACATTCCGTCGTGACATACCGGATCAGAACATCACCATCCATGCCAAGCTCTTTTCCCACCTGCAGTGTAGCAGACCTAAATTTGACCAAGTCAGCCATGATGTATCTGTAGTCTAGTAGGGCAAGCGATCTTACTCAAACTAATTTACTACAATATAATTAACTTATATAAAATTAAAGTTAATTAAACTGACTTCACCATATATGAAACAGCTTTCTTTATCTGTACTCAATGGTACTCCTAAAAAATTATATATTTCCTACTATGTTAACTCTTTCCAAAAATTTTCAAAAAAGAAAAAAAAAAAAATTTTCTACACAGCAGAAATAGAAAGTTGGCTCAGGAATATCAAAGATATATCCCGCAGACGAGCCCCCACTGTAGCGGGAGGTTATTTAAAATTATTTATTATGTAAGAGTATGCCAGTAAAGAGTTCTGGTCTTACAAGTAATACCCCAGTCTTAGAAATAAGCACTGGTGTATTGTTATCATAAAAATAGTCAGACTGTAAAAACCCTGGCCCAGTTGGTAAGAAGTAGTACCAGGATTTAAGGTGTCTCCTCCCTATGACTATCCTATGATTACTTATATTCTAGGGGATAAGTAAAATGAACATTCACTGAAACCACAAATGGAAGAAGTGAATAAATCCTCAGGTACAGTTAAAATAGTTTAATAATTACACTAATATTCTATTTCTACTAGTTGGAAAAGAGTATACACATATATATATATAAAAATATTCACACAATTACTATTATTTTCTGTTTAGACTTCAAGATCTTAAATAATAAAGTTACTGAAATCACTGTTATTAGTCCTTTGAATTTAAGGATAACTGTCATCAGTTGACTGAGTTTATGTATGGTTACTTATTGTTTTGAACTAGTGGCTGTTTCATATGTATAGGTGGTCAGTGTCAAACAGGACACTTATCTTTCCAACTTGATACTGCTGAAACTGTCCTTTGCTGATATCAGACTTGGTAGGCCCAACAGTAGGGATGCCAATGATCAGTTGAAGTTCACTCTTTGGGGTCCTGCACTTTTGTGGGATTGCCTCGGAGGAACTGCACCGGCTTCTGATACTGGACAGTCTGGTTTGAGTTATTTCATGGAACCCTCAGACTCCAGACACTTAGACTGAAATTTTCTGGCGATCCGCTCACACTTCAGATGGATTTAGAGTCGTGGCGTTATCTGCCCTCAGTCTTGTCTCAACCTCTTGCGTTGTGTATCTCTCTCAGTTTACCGATCCGCTTTAAATACGTATAGCGCGGACGTATCGGAGAGTACCGACGTCACAGCTTAAACCTAACCTGAAAAAATCCTTCCCGAACCGTGATTTCAGCCGATCTGTGCGTCGACTGAAATTTTGCCTTTCTCATGCTCAGCATATATAATATCCATATTGTTCCATCTTATCTAGTTTTATTCAGCTGATAAAACTCTATCTTCCTATCCATGTAAATTCCCAAACTGTTATTTGTTGATTTTAATATTTAGAACAGAAGTGAGTTTACATGCTTTTAGCGTAACTGTGGGCAGCCGAAATACGCATATATCTCCATAAATGAGAACTTCCTACCGTTCCATCTTATATGCAGTTATACACCATCCTTCCCTGTACTGAAATGTAAAATCCTTTTCATACGGATTCCCTTCGTTTTATTTTATCGTTGGCGATTTCCTCTGTCCGATACACATTTCGCTGATACGCCGCCATTTTGAAAGCGGTCACTCGATCGTAGATGGGTTTATAAATCTAACTGAACTCATTTGCAATGACTTGAAACCAATTTCGCGACAGTGACCAGACAGACTGTTGTTCCTGCTTGTTTTTTTCATAACGTTAGTGGGGACGCCAGCTTAGAAAAGAGGCATTGAGGTACATTCAAATTCGATTGGGAAAAAAGAGTATAGGAGGAAAGGGGAGCGGTAGGAAAAGTGTTACCAAAAACGAAACATCTTTTTGTATTGGCATAACTAAAGCAGGCTGGCCAATCGACTACCAGACGCAGAGTTTGTTTGGAATTAATTTTGTTTTTCAAAAACTACATTTGAAATTCTGGTGGTCGCAAGCTTTCGATTGGCCAGTGCTAATAAATATTAGCAAAAAGCTTTCACTATTCATTGCCAGTTGAACAAAACTTTTCATTCAAATACGCTGAGAACAGCTGTGTTAATTTTAAAATTAAATAAAGAAGTATTCACAGTCTGGACAGTGCAGAAGAAACTGAGGCCACTTCTTTGCAAGTCAGCGTCATTTGTTTATATTTCTTGAAATTTGTGGTAAGAATGCTTTATGAATTAATATGTTTAATTACAACTGCCAAAGTTAGATACTGCTATTGGGAAAAGTGCCGGGAGCAGACATTGTTGAGTCCTCACATTGAAATGTATCTAACTGTTGCATATTGTCACGATTTTGTTTGAATATTATTGCATTAGAATATTAGTAAGCCTCTGTGTTCTATGAACACTGTTAAACATGCCTGAAGAATTTATATTTTAAAAAAAATAAAAGAAGAGAAAATCATACCAAAGGAAATGTGGTTACTCCACATTATTTTATTGAGGAAAACTATGTAAACGTACAGTGGCGTATCTGCCATAGGGACCTGAGGTGTGGTCACAGCAAGATGTGAGTCATTTAAAATTAGGGGCGAGTGCACCTGTAATGCACGCGAGGCTGACCCCATACCTCCGTAGGAAAATAAATATAATAAGTGATCAGATATAAAAGGCCAGGGTGTCCTTTTGTTGCAGAGGTTTTATTTCCTGTTGCCAGCTGGTAACAGGAAACCTGCTGAGTAAGAATAACGCCATCAAGTCTCCGACCATTCGTTTATGCTGTCAAAAGATAACGGGAGGAACTTGGGCATGTTGAAAGATCGAGATTTTCTGCAACTACACACTGTATTATCATTCTACAAGGAATCCCAGGTGATGTGTTAAGCATCTGGGTATATCTCACACTTTCGTTTAATAAACACTGGTATTTACAAATCATACTCAGGAAGTTTATGGGGTATGATGAAACTACAGCTCCTCATACACAGTGACTCTCTCTCTCTCTCTCTCTCTCTCTCTCTCTCTCTCTCTCTCTGATGAATAAAGTGTAAGCTGTGAACATTCCAACAGGAAAGATATATAGTGACTTTATAGTTATTGGACTAAGAGTCCACACATAATTTAGTTGATCTTTTATGTAAACTATCTTGTCCTCATTTTCAAAGACCTGTCCAAAAGATATGGCTGGACAGGCAGATTAAATTGTACAGAAAAAATATTCATTTTAAAGAAAAACTTAACCACTGGTTTTATTCACTTCCTCATAGAAAATTAAAGTGTTTTTGTGTTGTGTACCATCATTTCATTTCTCCCCTAGACACTAGGTACATCATACACCAGACACTAGAGCCAAAATAGTGACCGTGTGAGATCTAGGGAGGTAGCGTTAGGTTCCCTGCACATAATTCATCATCATCATTTATAGAGTCAGGGGCCTACATGTGCTTGACCTCACACGGTTAATACAGACACGGATTTCATTCTTTTAGGATACCATCATAACCTCCCCAGCAAATCAAACTTTGCTACAGCTACTATTTTTTCGACTGAGTAAGGCACAGCATTTATAATAATAGCCACAGTTTTAGTGCTTACAAAGGATTGTAAAGCAACTTGCCATTTATATAATTGACTAAGTGAGTCACGGTGGTAATTAACATGGCTACCTTAGAATCTTGTATGAGGATTGGAAAAGAATTTGGCTATAAAGGGGAGGCGTTGAAAGAATTTGCTATGACTGGGTTAGCTAAGGCAAAACAAGAGGAGGCTGAAAAAAAGCAAGAATTAGCAGAACAGGAAGCTAAAGAAGAGAAGAGGAAAGCTGAAATGAGACGTGAATTTGCAGAACAGGAAGCTAGAGAGGAGCAAAAAGCTGAAAAAGACGTCTCCAATAAATAGAAATGGAAGAGAAGGAAGCCTCTACATTAGCACATGAAAAGGAGTTGATGCTTCTTCTTTTAGAAGAATTAAAATTAAGAGGTCAAAATGGAAATAATAGCAATAATGGTGATTCAAACACTGCTACTTCCGCAGTTAACAATAAGGGTAATGATAAATTTAAATTACCAATATTTAACCCAACTTTTGATGACGTGTCATGCTTCCTTTCACGCTATGAAAGTGTATGTATAGCACATAAACTAGACAAGTCTCTATGGGTTGCTAAACTTATGGAATATTTGGTTGGAGAGCCTATGACTGCCTTAAACACAATGGATGAGTCAGACTATGATGCTGCTAGAGCAGTACTATTAAAACGTTTTCAACTTGATGAAGAGGGATATCGGGTGAAATTTAAGACAATGATTCCTGAAACTGGGAAGGACTTTTCAGAATTTGTCGCTGCCATACGACTTACTTTTAATAGATGGGTTCAACTCTCATGAATTGAGAAATTATATGATAAACTTATGGATCTATTGCTAAGGGATAAGGTGTTATCCTCAGTAAGCAGGCCATTTTGGTCTTTCTTGCAGGAACGCAAGCCATCAATCTATCGTCTATGGAAGAAATTGCAAAACAATACTGCACCGCACATCCGGGTGCATGTATTAGTAACAGCCAATTAAAAGATTCTCTCCCAGTTGCTTCAGCTACAACTTGGAACAATAATGTTAGAGCCAGATCTCAGAGCCTAGACAGGAATTTCATGCCTAGGAGATATAATGAAAACAATTATACTAGAAATGGTAACTTTAACAAGAATGATAACTTTAATAGAGGTCGACGACAATTTCGGTACCAGTCACCTCAATACAGATATAACAACAATTTCAATAACAACAATTTCCAACAAGGTTCCAATTGGAGATAACAAAATAATTTCTTTCCTCAACATAATAATTGGAGTAATAATAATCAACATTACCGAAATAGGAATAATAGTCAAAACGGTAGAAATCAGGGTGATTCCGTTGATCGCCAGGGGCAACGATCTTGTTCACGTGGCCCAATGAGGTCTGAACATAATGCAGGGGGGGGGGCTCTTACTGGTAGTGCACATGTTGGTAATCAGGAATTGAATAGCCAGGTTCACTCAACTGCATTTTGCTCATTTGATTTTGATGTTGCTTCTCGTTGCCAGGAATGTCTAACTTTATTTCAGAAAGACAGTACTACAGTTCTGAAGTGCGGACATCCCCTTCCTGCAGTTAGTCTGTCAGCCCATGACGCACCGGTACTCTAGTGTTCCACAGGGGATTTGTGAATGGTACGAAGTATCTGTACTCAGGAATTCAGGGTCAACGACAGCTGGAATTAGACAGTCGCTTGTACACCCTTCTTGTTTTACAGGAAATTGTGTAACATGTATCACATTTGGGGGAACAATTAAATTTTACCCCACAGCTATTGTTAATATTCATACACCATTCTTTTCAGGGAAAGTTAGAGTATGTTTATTGAAAAATCCAGTCGCTGATTTAACGGTTGGTCGCATTCATGGGAGCATAGACTGATCACCAGAAGAGATTGAAATATGGGAACGAGGACACAAATTCACTGCATACGCAGGCATTGCTATGGCTCAGTTACATGCCAGCAATTGCCATACACGTGGCACAGTATTTTCCAGTTTTGGTCTCTGTACCATTTTGGAAGACGATGAGGTTACTCCTCATGATGATCACGGCATTATCATATTTGATATTTCTGTAAATAAGGACTTTAACTCTACATGTACAGCGGTTGTCACTGGGTTTGACAATGTTGTATCTACATCTTATGATGTACCTTTACATAAGTACACATCTGTTGCAACTGCAACCTTGCACACAAATTTTCTCTTACCGTTGTGGCCTTGGTGCACTGCGATGCTCTTGTCATTTTTTTTTTACATGCACCAATGTAATTGGGAGCTTATCTTGGTATAATCACACATATTTTCTTCGTAGAATGTTGTTGGTTATTTTGTTCCTTTTTGCCGTTAATACGATGTCTTGTGCTCATGACAGTAGTCATTCCGCATTGATGGTTCATTCCATCAATGACAAGACTGGGCATTTTATGTCCCATAATGTGATGACTCCGCAAGTCCAGTCATCATTTCTTATTCTTTCTAGTCATATGCGCAAGGAATATTATACAAGACCTGAGCATTTACAGTCTATTTTCCATGACATTGATGACAATGTTAGTAGCGTTGCTCATTATTCTAGCTTATCTGTGATTCAGGAGGAGGAATCTTCCTTCCCTGATATTCACATGTCTTTGCCGATACCTGCGTTGGATTCTACAGAATATTGGCGGAATGTTGCTATTTCATCTTCTTTAACATCTCAACAACATCGCCAGGTATCCAATCTACTAGAATCTTTTTCTGATGTTCTTACTGACCTACCTGGTCGAACATCCGTTATCTCACATGATATCATCCTTACTGATGATATTCCTATTCGTCTATGTCCTTATACTGTTCCACTTCATTATCAGAATAAAACAGCACTCGAGCTAGATCAAATGTTGAGTTTAGGAATTATTGAAAACAGTAATTCTCCATATTCTTCACCATTAGTTATTGTCCGAAAAAAGGATAATAATATTAAGTTATGTATGGATTATCGCAAATTAAATGCTAAAACCATTTCGTACGCTGAACCACATTCACTGCTTGACGATCTTCTTTCTCGTCTATCCACTGCTAATCTATTCACTAAAATAGATCTGACTGAAGGTTATTGGCAGATTCCATTAACCGAACAAGCCAAACCTCTTACTGCGTTTTCGACTCCACGTGGGTTATACCAGAGGAACGTCATGCCTTTTGGGCTCATGAATGCACCTGCCACATTCATTCGCATGATGCGTAAAATTTTGTCTCATAGATCTGATATCATAACTTACATTGATGATATCTGTTTGTTTAGTTCATCTTTTGAAGAACCTTTCGTAGGACTTCGTTCTCTATTAGATACTCTACGGTTACACAATCTTACTGCAAGGCCTACTAAAGTCCAGATTGCATTTAAGGAACTTACTTTTCTTGGTTCTGGTTCTTGGTTCTTTTGTTGGTTCTGGTCGTCTTCAGGCTATACCTCAAAATGTTTCCAAGATTCTTAACTTATCTATCCCTTCTACAAAGAAACAAGTTCGCAGTCTTCTAGGATTAGTTCAACATTACAGTCAATTCATTCCTAACTTGTCAAATATCACGGCTGTACTGTCATCCTTATTACGCAAGGGAATGCCAATTAAGGTAAACTGGTCAAATAATTGCCAGATAGTGTTTAATCAAATTTTACATATTTTTTTCTTCACCTATTTTGAGGCTACTTGATATTACAAAAGTATATATTCTTCGAACAGATGCTAGTAATTTCGGCTTGGGAGCTTGTCTTCTACAAGAGTACTGCGGAATTCTTCATCCTACTCTCTACATTTCACGCAAACTGACGGAGACCGAAAAGAAATATTCCGTCATTGAAAAAGAGCTCCTTGCAGTTGTATGGGCAATACAAAAATTGAAGCGATATCTTCTCGGAGCGCCCTTCATAATACAGACACATCAGAGATCGGTTGCAGCTTTGAAAAGAGCTAATGACAGAAACCCAAAGCTCGCACACTTCTCAATCTTGCTCCAGCCCTTTGATTTTTACATCCAGTCCATACCCGGATCTGACAATGTGGTGGCGAATTCACTATCAAGAAATCCAACATCAATACCTGAAGACTGGTTGTTATTCAAGAAACGTTCAAGTAATTCGTGACATTTATTAACAGACATACATTTCTTTGAGGCATGCAAGACAATTTCGTTTGAAGCCAGAAATAGTACATGTTTCGTACATTGATTGACATTATACTAAATTATCGATGAATATCTCGCTGAACAATTCGTTGAGATCTACCTGCACTCGGAGATCGAATTTCCACTGAACAGAAGTGTAGCAAGAATGTGTACCTTCCATATATTCAAAATACTTGCCAGGATTTTTTGCTGCTGCATTGGAACGTTTGACTTTATAATATGCAGTGTCTTTACTGACTTTAATTATAATAACATTGATTCTCTATTGCTCCTGACTTTGTGATATGCACAGATTATGGAATGCTTTTTCCCGGATTTGGAGCTTACTGGACTATATGTTCCCTATTGGACTTATAATGTGATGTTAATAATTTTCATTAATGCATATTTTAGACTTTAATCGTTAGTTAGTTAACTAAACTTACTATTATTATCTTCTTCTTCTTCTTCCGTCCTTAGCCACCGACCGTCAAAGCAGTCAGTGGCCATTACGCCTAGTGGCGTCTTAGGGCAACAGCAGATAGGTTTTCTTTGCCATTGTTTCCCATCACGCCTATTGGCGTCTTTAGGGCAACGGCAAATCAATCCATCTGCTGCTGTTTCCGTAATCAAAGTGACTGGCAAACGGGTGATCAGCCCGTTGGTACTATTATTATGTAGATAGATTAATTATTATCTTTCTATCACATGTTCTCTGATTTGTAATACTTTCGGATAGATAACTCATGATTTATTTTTTTTTCTTCTATGCTATTCAAACTTACTTCCCTTTGTTCTGTCCACTTTTTCTTACTAAAATATCTTATTTTCTACTTTTACTTACTAATTCTTTATGTTGCATATGCTCACAAATATAACTTACATTATTAACTTACTAACTTTCTGAGTATCAACATAACATTATATTATTTGTTTTTTAATTCACATCTCTAAATTGTCATACATACGGTACATTCTTCACTCTCAGTTGCTTAGTTTATATTACATAGTAATTGATTATATTCTAACTATGTTTAGAAAATATTTTGTGTTACATGCTTATTAAGTGTTGTAATTGACTTAACTCTATTTTATTGACCGCTGACGACTTTCTCTACTCAGTAACCTTAGTTATATTTTACATTTGCTTTAACCTTCTTTCGACTTACGATTATTTTGGACATCGCCATTGACATTGTTAATTGTAAACATATCTGGCCGTCTGTTCATAAATTTTGTGCGATTTTTCCTTAAACCTCATTGCGGTTTTTCATGTAAATTTTTTTAGATATTATTGAAAAAAAAAAATCGTTTCCTGATTTTTTTTTACCCCACCGTGGGGGAAATTGTTAAAGCAGATTATAATGTGTTTTACATGTTTACCACACTTAGTTTTGTTAGCAGTTTAATCTATGCGGTAACAATTCTATCTGGGGCCAACATGATGTATTTTTGCACCAATTGTTATTGTATGTGAACGTGATATAGGTTTACGTCACTAGGTGATGATGACGTAATAGGTGCTGCACTAATGTATGCAGACCGTTAGTTTGAGGTTCTTCGTTGTAAGAATCGGTCAGAGTAAGACGTAGATGCTATCGCTCCCAAGAGATTGAAGTTTTAACAGTTCTCCTACGTGGCTTAAGGAATTGCGAAGGTCGCCACTATTTTTCAATAAGATGCCGAACTTAAGTATTCAAGTTCGATTATTTTTATGTAGAGGAATCGTTACGGGAGCAATCAATTATAATTATCTCCATATTCTGATTTCCGCTACTTATGTGTTAACCGTTACCGGCACCTCTAGTAAATAGGCCAGATATGAGACGATGTATCACGCACTGTAGGAGATTCAAGATATGCATGTAATTCCACTTTTGCCATGAACATTTTTGTATGCTACGTCAATAAATATGCTGTTATCTGTGGACCCATTTAACAAGGCGTTTGGAGGTCGTTTTATGATTGAATAGTTCTTGCACAATCCCATGACATTTCACAAGATCTCATCAGCACGACGCTCAACATAGAGGTCAGTTATGAACCAAGAATCTTGATAAACCACACACTCTCAGTTAACAAAATCCAATTCGTAACATGTACCAATTGGTGGTGCTATCTGTCACGTATGAAAATAGAAGCTACCCTACCCTTGAATCTCCAGGGGCCCCTCAAAATTTTTTTGTAATTTTATCGCCAACGTGGAATCCCCACGCGTGCTAATTAATATGCATTATCCCACGTAGAATCCCCACGCGTGCTAATTAGTATGCATTATCCCACGTGGAATTCCCACGCGTGCTAATTTGTATGCAATAAGTTATCATGCGGGCAGCCTCGTCATCCAGTTTGTCTTAATTTTAGTTTAGCCACGTCTAATATCTTATCTTTCGAGCTATTAAAATCAAGCTATTTCTCGTTCTCTTCCTGCCACCCCTTCAAGGAGGCGTCGCCAGAGCGGCAAGCAGTCAGCTATTAAAGACTGTTATAGTCCCTTAGAACGAAGCAACGTTTTAACACCTCCGGTTGACACGTTAACGCGAATTGGTCTAAGAGGGTTAGAAATCGCTGCAGGACGAAGACAAACGTGGGGAAGTCAGCTGTAGATTGTGGGGGAAATGAGCTTGGACTCGCGGCCCAAAACGAAGAAGTTCCCGAGAATCAAAAGAGGCGAGAAATCTCGCATGTGGCTGTTATTTTGCATTTATTTAATATATATTGGCATCGCTTAAAAATGCAGTTATCATTCGCGCCAGAGAGTTGAAGAAGTACCTAGCTCATATATTAGAATTCTACAAGAATTTCTTTGGATCTCTTCTATACGTGGAGTCTGAATTCATTCTGTGTGCTGCGGTAATATATATTGGAGTTTTGAGTGATTTAGGCGTTTAGTTCTTCATTTATTTCACTGGATTTTTTGTGTTAATTTAAACCTATTAAATAAACCTATAGCAAAGTTCTCCAGATGTAAATCGAAAAGCAACTATCCGTTATTTCCCGAGTAATAGATGGGTAACATAATTTTAAGACGCTAGGTGATCGTAATTGTTTAATAACCATATATTTCTATTTCATCTTGTGTAAATTTTGAGTAATTAACTGTTCATAGCTAGTGGTAAAAGCGATACATTAGCTAGTCACTCGTGTAGTTCTTTTTAATATAAATAATTAAATACCGGAGTGATTTTACAGATCTTACATAAAAAACGCGGGCGTTAGAATATAATTATAGTAGGATTACCCGTTTTCTATATTCTCTTTTATACAGGTGATCATACCTTTTCGATCCAACGGTTTTATAGAGATACATGATCAGATGGCTTAAGGCATCGCAGTTATATGTTCCAAAACATACAAACATTGACAGTAAACAAAATCTGATGTTAGAGACCCTTATAGGTCTACCTTCTCAACCCATGAGAGCGGTTAAATAACCAGAACACTTCAATGTTAAATTGTGTTAAATGTTAAACTGGAACGGACAATGCCAGATTATTTTTTTAAAATCTGATTCATATAAAGTTCCCTGTCCTGATGAGGCAGAACTTACAGCACTAATTTTCTTTAATCAAACCCATATGACAGTACAGTGTTCCTACCACCAAATTCTCCAGAGAACATTTACGGCTATTTCCTCCAGAGAACAGCCTGGGAGTAACATTCTGCTGTTTGCTATTATTTTCACCTTCACTACGACAGAAACCTAGAAAAAAACTTATCCCCACCAAATACCTGTAGTGCGAAGAGGAATACCCCCACCCAGGAAAAAATATAATCAACGCACCAATTCAGCGAATCTCCTAGAAAAATAGCAGTTGCCTAGACGGAGTTTCTGGAGCTGAACTTGTCAAACAGGACATATAACAGTCTTAAAATACATTATGTGTGATTAATTCCTTGGAACGTATGCAGCGTCGACAGAGGGGTAAGCCTGTATGTAGTGAGCTTACTGTATGTATGTAGAGAGTGAAACGGAACGAAAGAATTTATTTTCTTAAGTTACTACTAATATAACATCTTCTCTTTTTATCTATCTCTCACTAAGTCTGAAGGCCCACTGGATAGTTTAAAATTAAGGACATATCCTTTACTCGTCCTGACTACTCCCCACCCCCATTGTTAATCATTTGTTTTGATCTTTTTTAAATAACCTCGGTTGGGATCATTCCTAGTTTTCCATATACCAGAGGGAGGGTTTATGAGAGTATATTTTCTTTCTCTGATGTAGCATAAAATTCACTGATGTAATGATAACTATGTATGTTTTTTTGTTGTGATCTATTTTCTAACGATATAATAAACTTAATAAACCTTAAGCTATTGGTGTTGGTCAAAAACCTCCCCTGCCATATATATGTGACCCATAGTTTACCTGTCTGTGTCTACGTATGTACGTATTTATGTCACAACAATTGTTTGTGTGTGCGTACGTGAGGGTAGTGTAATTTGAATCAGTATCAAGTGAGAAAACACGTCGTGTGTCGTACTAGATACGTTGGATTGAGCAATTACTCAATCAAAGACAGTATTTTCTCTTACACCAGTTCTCCTCGTAAACAGGACTATTTCTCACACCTTTCTCTCACATAGCTCTCACCATATCACCTCTGCTCGAATGGGACCATAAATATATTAGGCCTGTCTATAAAAATTACGACACTATCTGAGGAACAAGAGTGGTATAAGTGGCCTTCAGTCAAATCTAGACACCATCATCAGACGGGTCTTGAAGACGCTGGACCAGCTTCGTAATTGTAATGTTATGATGTATGTATATAAGCATTACCTCGTCATCTACACAAGCACACACATGTTTCAGAAGGCACTCAGTAAAAGCATGTTCAGTTTGTAGCCATGTTTATTTACAGGATGTCGTACATGTCAAGATTCGCATTATATTACAATGTGTGGTTCCGTATTTATGTATTATATTACATCCCCCCTTTTTTGAAAAAAAAAATGTGTGCAAACATTTCCAACGAAATGTTTCATGTGATAAAGGATAAGTATGTGTAATGCTCAGTGTGAGTATATATGTCACTGTCTGTATCGGCTGGGAGGTGTCACTGTACGGCCAGAACGAGTGGTATAAAGTGCTGGTGGTTCTGCGGAAGTCCCTGGTTTAGCTTGAGTTGGTTGTGATTTCGGCCTTGGCGCTTGTTGGTTTTGTGGGGCACCAAGGTCTGGAGTTACTGCATTGTCTGTTGAAAGCATGGGAATTCTCTGTTCTGTTGTATTCTGTGGGATTTCTCTTATGTCCACTCTGTTTCGCCTCAGGAGGTTGCTGCTGCTGTCTGGTCTTAAAGTATAGCTCCTGGGTTCAGGGTTTCTGGAAATGATTGTTGCTTTTGACCATGTGTCATTGTTGTGGTTGTAGGTAGTCACATGCTGACCAGGATATAATGGTGGTAAGTCTTTAGCACATTTGTCATAGTTGGATTTCTGAACTTGCTGACGATGCTGAAGTTGATCATATGTTCTGTCTCTATGTTGTGGACGGAAGTGGACCTTAGATGGTAGAAGGTCTTTAATTCTTCTATCAAACATAAGTTCTGCTGGACTGTCGATCTTACTGTCTACCGGTGTTGTTCTCCATCTCAAGAGTGCTAGGTGTACATCCTCTGTTCTTGTTTTCTTCATGATTGACTTGATAGTTTGTATCTGTCTCTCAATGAAACCATTAGATTTAGGGTATCTAGGTGATGATGTTGTGTGTTTGATCTTCCAGTCCTTAGTGAAGTTTCTGTATGCTTGACCTGAGAAATGTGGACCGTTGTCTGATCTAATTTCATCTGGGATGCCAAACATGCTGCAATACTTCTTTGTAATGTCTGCAATAACAGCTGATGGTGAGGGTTGTGGAAGTTTCTCAATGATGGGAAATTTGCTGTAGTAATCAGCAATAATAAGATAGTCATTATTGTCGATTGAGAAAATATCAGTTCCTATAATGCTCCAAGGGCTCAATGGTATGTCTGATGGTATGAGAGGTTCTCTGCACTGCCTATTTGCATGTTCTTGGCAAATTGAACAGTTTTTACATAGTGTTTCTATGTCCTTGTTTATCTGTGGCCAGTAAACATCTTTCTTTGCTCTCAGTTGTGTCTTCACAATACCAAGGTGACTATTATGGAGCTGTTTAAGGATGATATCGCGTTGTGTTTCTGGTATAATGCGATCTCCTTTAAGGATCAGACCATCTTCGATGCTTAACTCGTCCCTCATAGAGTAGTATGGACGGATGTGTGTTGGAACTTCCCTGATAGAGCTTGGCCATCCATGGTATATCAGTTCTTTGAGAGAGTTAAGGATAGGATCTCTCATTGTGTCTTCTCTGATGTGTTCAAGCCGATTACCGCTAAACTTGACAAAATCAACTTTGATGTTTGGGGTAAGATCTGCTGTCTTTTTGGGGTTTGGTAGTCTGCTGAGAGCATCTGCAAGACCTATATCCTCTTTAATGTTGTTAATAGTTACCACACTCAGCTTTTCGCACATTGGTAAACCCAAAATTGCAGGTCCTTCAATATCTACCAAGTAAAATGTTGACAATGTCCATTCAGAGCCTCTGTATGAACATTCAAGTGTTACTGCTCCAAAACAGTCTATACTTGTTCCATTGTAAGCTCTTAGCTTTGTCCTGCCACTCCTACATTTTACATCCCTTGTGGGAAATCCTTGCTCATCCACCTTGTCAGGCATGATCTGTCTGAATATTCTTAAGGGTAGAGTGTTACCTTGGGCACCTGTGTCTATCTTGAACCGAATGTTTCTTTCTTTGTGCATTTTAATTCCTGGTATTCGGAATTGTACCTTGCAGAAAGCCTGCGTTCTCTTTGGTTCATTACTGAAAGTTAGTATCTTCACAGTATCAAAAGTGGAAGGATCACTTTCTTCACTGGAGTCAAGGTCCTCAGTCATCATAGAGTGTGTTTGTTTTGACGACTTTCTGCTGTGAAGTTTGTGTTGAGCACTGTCTTGTTTCCTCTTGAAACATAATTTTATCCAGTGGCCCCTCTTTCTGCAGTAATGACATGTAGAGCCTTTAGCTGGACAGTGGTTTTGTATGTGGTTTAGGCCACAACATTTACACATAGCACCTCTGCTTGTGTTGTGTTTTTCTTGTTGCTTCGAACCAGTTGCTTTGTTGTGTCTAGGTTTATAGCTTTTCACTGCATCCACCTGGGCTGCTAATGTACCTTGCTGAATTTGTTTAATGTTTAGTGCTTGTGCCTCGTGTTTCCTGCCTTCATCCAGAAGTTGTTGTAAAGTTAGTGTATCACTCTGGCTCAGTAGCCATTTCTGGAACTCTGGCATTGGTGTGCTGAGAAGGATCTGTTCGATAATTCGCTCTTTTTCTTCTTCTTTGTTAAATTTGCATACACTTGTTTTCTCCTTAATGCGAGTGAAGAAATCATCTAGACTTTCACCAGGTTTCTGTCGCAGGTGGTGAAGTTCTAATCTTGCCGCTCTAAAGTTCGTGTGCTTTATTATCAGACGTTTTTCAAATTCGTCCAATATGGCTGCGGGGTCTGTCGCCGACTCCACAGGCATGGCGGTAGCAAAACTGTTGTAAATTTTCAAACCTTCATCGTCCAATGCTTCTAGGATATATGGAGTTAGGGTTTGTCCTTCCAGACCAGTGGTCTTGGAATATAGATCTATGCGTTGGCGCCATAACAAGAAAGCTTCACTCTTATCATCTTGACCGGCGAATCTCATTTGCGGTGCGTTGCGATATTGTTTCGCCGCCATGGCTGACCTCGATGACGAAAATTAGCCGAATACTGTACTCACGTGTTATCGTGTAGCTGTTTTGCGTCAGTCCGGTATCGACCGCTGCCACCATGTAATGTTATGATGTATGTATATAAGCATTACCTCGTCATCTACACAAGCACACACATGTTTCAGAAGGCACTCAGTAAAAGCATGTTCAGTTTGTAGCCATGTTTATTTACAGGATGTCGTACATGTCAAGATTCGCATTATATTACAATGTGTGGTTCCGTATTTATGTATTATATTACAGTAATTACTCCATGATACTTCATGTAACGTATTACCGCCACCAGACAATACCAGTGACGAGGAAACCAGTCCATAACCTGCAAAGAACAAGCATCTGCTGGAGCAAAAACCAACCGACAATCTTACTGGCAGCTAAGTACCAACTCAAAGCTGTCAAGTGAACTCTAAGAAAATTCTCTTAACTAACCATATCATCACCTGTGATGAGTTTGTTTAATGAATTATTCGTTTTTGTTTTTACTGTTAAATATAATTCACAGCATTCTTTTTAAAATCGAAATATAAAAAAATATATATATAAAAAATACCATTTCTGATTAGTTATAACATTTGGCGAACTGGAAAAATGCCGAGATTGGATTTGGTTTGGTTTTTAAGGACCACCTTCATTGCACACGGATAACTCCATCAGTGCTCCAATCTTCTCCCTTAGATCACACACGGAGGATCTCAGCACAGTGCACGAACTCCGTAGTACCGGTAAGAATCCCAATGTGTGTATATAGGAATCACATATTCTATAAATATATTTGGTGGGTAGGTTTTTAATTTTTAAATTTTGCCAGGGCAGCGGCCCTATGGCCTACTCTTTTACAATTTCCAACTGCCTTGGGATTTGTAACGTGCGCATCATACACACGGGACCTCCTATTTTTTCGCCCTTATCCGAGAAGGCTAGGTATCCAATCTCACTACCCAGGAGACATTGGGGTGGGAGTATGTCGAGATTTACTACAGCATATAAGCATGTAGTGTCACTGTCAAGAACAACTGGTGATATATAATGACTGTAACAGAATTTCTGCAAATATTGTCTGTCGGAGAAAAATCTGGACATCTTTGTAAACTTTAAAAAAAGTGCGCGGTTGATGGTTTCAAAAGCGAAACGCGGACGCATAATGGCCCTAGAACACGCGCATCGGGGGGGGGGGGGGGGGGGGAACTGAGAAAAACCATGATTTAAAAAAAATACATTTTATAAAATTTAAATTGTTTTGCCTAAGCATACATATTTAATTAAGTGTTTTAAGAATGACCTCTACACCTCACGGTAGAAGGGAAACGACTAAGTAAGTAAGTAAGTTTTAAGAATGTGACTATAACAGACTGGAGGGGAGGCATCAAAGAGCAGCAGCTGGGAGACTTTTCCAGGCCACAAATTGAGGATTCCTCAAGAAAAAGAGATATTGGGAAAGAAGGCGAAGATGGCTCCACGTATGCCCCAGTATTGCCCTACGGATACAAGTCAAGGGCAAGGACTACAACCCACAAATTCCAGCTTCAAACATCAGAAATGAAGTATCTGAGGATGCTGGTCAAGATAACAATAAGGGACAAGGTCTCATCTTGACAATACGTCTTGTTCTCGAAACCTAGCCTCTGCAGACCCGAGTGGGACAGTCCTAGCCGAATGAGAGAAGACCGGCTACCACTAAAAATAGGGGAAACCAAGAATCTAGACCTCCGGGACAACCCAGTGCTCCCTGGGAGGACAACATCAGACAAACTCTGAAGGACTGAGGACCGAACATGAAAAGATAAAAAGCTGAAAGGGTCGCATGGCGCTCTCTCTCTCTCTGGCTAACGCTACGTCCCAAAGTAGAAGAGGAACCACTAAGTAAGTAAGTTTTAATAATGTATAGTTCTCTTTACTTTGCTGATGAGCCTCCAAGAATTTCTATAAATGTCTCATTGCCAATGGTAATTTCATTAACACCCGCGAATTTAAAATGGACCTAAAATATGCGATCCCGAAAATACCGGAAGTCATTTGTTTCCCTTTAATTTTAAAGTGCTATCAACTGTAAAAAAGCTGAGTCCTAATTTTTATTGTGCTATCGTATTAACACGATACGAAATAAGACCGTCTCGAACAAGCATTCAACAATATGTCGGTCATCATTGAAACGTCGATCGGAGATATTACTGTAGATCTATACACAGATGAGAGGCCACGGTGTAAGTCAGTAGGCACCAGCACTGTGTGTTATCAAACTAATGATCTTTATTCCTTTCAGACGAGTAAGATTGAATTTCGACAAGACCATCACGTAGGCCTAATTGTTATTGTTGATAAGAGTCGACGTCATTGTACCCCGGGCAAACCCATAGGTGCTCAGTCTCCTTCAGCAAACGTCAAAGGGAATGAATGTTAATTGTTGCCCGCTGGTTGTATACACGACGGATAGGCCTACATCTTATCAAACGTCCATCCCTGCTAGTCTTACGTTTGATGCCAAATTCCAGCAATCTTAGCCTTGTTGATTTATCTATTATAGCGTCATTCTCTAACAGGCGATCATTAATTGCCCTCAGTATCTCTCCTTTAACCATATCCAGTGTCCTTAATATGAGGGCTCTTAAAGCTAGTCCGTCAGCACTCATTGCCAGGTACCTCTCTGAATGGCGGATTAAAAGTCTGACACAATAACTGCTTGGGTTGATGGAGTTTCAGACAGCCACCTCAGGGCTGCAGTAGCTGCTGGTAATCTTTACCTTTAGTGCCGTCGTGCTCCTATCGTGACTTTTTTTAACTTTGTACTTGGTATCGAAGTTTACAAGAAAGTAGGTATCATGACCATTTGATACACAAATGACCTCGACCAGCGATGGACCCCTATTCTGATGCAGTCGGCTCGGAATTATGTGCCCGATCGGCGTATCCAATAAAGTTAAAATGTTCCGGCATGGAACATTAAACTCCGATACCAAGTACAAAGTAAATGAAAGTCACGATAGGAGCTCGACGGCACTAAAGGTAAAGATTACCTTAGCTGCCTCAATCTCCATTCTGATGCTGGAGGTTGTTGTCATGTAAGCTCATCTCCGTTCAGCGACGACCCTGCCCTTTACTCTAGCTGAGAAGCCCCATCCAGATTTCTCACCACGGATTACAGACCCATCAGTGTGCACAATGGCATCATCATCCCCAGCATCATCATTTATCAGCTGTTCAATTTCTAACTCTGCCATCCCATTGGCCCAAGTTCTGCACTGTCTGCTAAGGCTGATGATGACTTGCTGGTAGTTTGTCCAGTTCTCACTGACTTATTCTACTCTTCCCCCTTGAATATATTTTCAGCTGTGGTCACCTGTCTAATAAGTTACCTCAGCCTATGTCATCTATGATATACTTAATTGGTCGTTCCCTTTCTACCGTGAGGTGTAGAGGTTTGGAAGAGAGAGCGCCAGACTATCCTATCGGCTGTCTTCCTCCTGGCCTGGTTCCATTCTAGTCCTCGGTCCTTCAAAGATTGTCTAATGTTGTCCTCCCAGCGGACTGTGGGTCCTGGAGGTATGGAACCCTGGCTCTTAGTTTCCCATGCTTGTCGTGGTAGCCGGTCTTCTCCCATTCTGCAGACATGGCCAAACCATCTTAGTTGGGACTGTTCTACTTGGGTCTGCAGGGGGTGGGATTTTAGGCCTCGACGTATTGCCTGGTTGCGGACCATGTCTCTTCTTGTTATTTCAACCACCTTCCTCAAATACCTCATTTCTGAGGTCTGGATCTGGCTTTTGTGAGTTGTAGTCATTGCCCATGACTCGCATCCATACGTCAAATCTGGGACATAGGTGGAGCGGTATACAGCCATCTTCGTTTTCTTACCAACTTCTCTTTTGCTGAGGAAAGTCTCCCAGCTGCTGCTTTTCGTGTTTCCAACTCTACTTTGATTCCTCCCTTCTGGTCTTCTTCTTCTTCGTTCGCCCTGAAAAGGACGGTGGTTGCGTTGTGTCTGTTTACAACGTAGCTGTGATATCTGCACCTTTCGGTCGACACATCCGACTTCTGCACGGCATCTTTAAGGACCGGGTTTGCCTTCCCATTTCGATCCACACTCACTCAGCCAGCTTGCACAGCTGCAGACTGTTTCCAGGACCACCACGTGGAGGTGGAGTGCGGTCTTGACCAGCTCTGGTTCGCTGGTCCTGACGCAGGCAGTCAAGCTATGAGTCGCTGACTGCGGTCTCTATTGCTGCGTCTTGAGGTCCCCCTTCTGGTCTATAACAGCTCCAAGGTATTTAAAGTGGTTGACCTGCTCCAGGACTTGTTTTCCCAGCTTAATCTGATGTCTTCTTTCCTCTCGTGATATCACAATGGTTTTTGTTTTAGAGCTGCTTATGACCATCCCTCTCTTCTCCAGCTCTTCCATCCAGACTTGCAGGTTGGATTGGAGATGTGCCTCTGGTTTAGCAATCAGGGCAACATCATCAGCAAATGCCAGCTCTGAAATACAGACCTGTCTCATCTTCCAGTACCCCACTGAATACTTTCTTGTTCTCTCCTTACATGCCTTGATGACATCGTCCGTGAGGAGTATGAAGAGGTAAGGTGACAGGATATCACCTTGTCTTACACCAGTGGTGGTCCTGAACTCTTCTGACTTATGGTTTGCTGTCCTCGCATAATTTCTGCAAGAC
Source organism: Oreohelix idahoensis (assembly GCA_024509875.1). NCBI lineage: Eukaryota > Metazoa > Mollusca > Gastropoda > Stylommatophora > Oreohelicidae > Oreohelix > Oreohelix idahoensis. The sequence goes on from JAMPIV010001478.1 coordinate 383,476, forward strand.
TTGTAGAAGCTCTGTATAGCATGAATCAGAGGTGCTGGAATGTTCATACATGCCACACCTCAGAGATGAAAAACCTGTACAAAAAATTAAAAAAACCTGTACAAAGACCCGCAAAACCTGTACAAAGACCCGCAAAACCTGTACAAAGACTGAAAAACGTAACAAAAGAGTTTATTCATGTAAAAGTATATTCAATTAGATGGTTCTGTGACATGCGGCCTTTGCCTTTTTAAGCATGTCTTCACTTGCTTTAAAACCTAAACAACAAGAGTTAGAATTTATTTTGCATAGTAAATACAAATATTAATAATCAATTTGAAAAATATAATTATTTGTAATTTTAATATTATATAATGAAATAGAATCTTGGAAAAAAATTAATACAATTTATGGTTGAAATGAAGAACAGTTGCTGTGTTTTCTATAGTGCCTTATAAAAGTACAGGCCTAAAGAGACCAGTAATAAGCATTATGGGTTAGGAATCTTAAATTTAAAATCTAATAAATTTTTTGCTAAAGCTGGTAATGAAAATATAAACTAGCGCTGGCGTAATATTAGCCTGTATATTTTCTACCGAACTTCAAAAATTGGAATAGCCGTTAAAGCCCAACTGGTAGTTTTAAATAGACCTTCCCATACAAATTTTAGTGTCAATCAAACATTGATAGTAGGCTAATTAATTATTTAATAATTATAAATCATTGAATGACCGTAATGATGACCACCAAAGGCAAAATAACATTGTTTTTTAAAGAAACGAAATTAAAACTAAGAAGAGAAGTAGGCTAACTCCAAATAAACTTTTCTCTGATCGAGTTAAGATGTAAATTTTCCACGCTATTGTGGTTTTTTTTTCTTTTCAGTTTCATAATTTGGTAATATCGGAATGACGTTCGCCGAATGCTCCGCGTGTATTTTCGTACCATTTAGATTTAGGGTTAACCCTAGCTGTAACCCTAATTATAACTCTAAATGGTACGAAAATACATGCGGAGCATTCGGCGACCGTCATTACGATATTAGGCTACCCATAATTTGTAGGCTATTGTATTATTTTTCAAATTTACATTTCTTACGCACTTTCTACAAGTTTTAGTGAAATCAAATAATATGTAGTGGTATCAGCCTTTTTTTTTTTACCAGCCGTAAATAATAAATTATGCTAAACCTTAGGGGAAAAGAAAGCATAGGCCTAAGTTATCTGACAGTTAAATCTAACTTCATCTAAACAATGTTATTGTAATATTTTTTTTAAAATGAATTACTTACCAATACTAAACTGGAAATTAATCCTAAACAATAGGCTCGACTCAAAAAAGATTTCAGTGCTGCGTAATCGTTCAAATAATCAGTAACCTCGCGCTAGCTTTAGCGAAAAATTGTGAATGAACACGCCACGCACATCCCGCGGCAATTGAAAAATAGGCAGCTTGATTTTCATTGGTTATTTTTTTTTTTTATCCACTTGGCTTAAAATCTCGCCGAATCTCATGACGCAAATTGTGTAGTGGCACAAGATTTATATGTATATTTAATAATTAGGCGAAAAAACCCGTACAGACCCGTGTACGGCCCGTACACATCTGAAAACGCAAACACCCCGTACAGATTATGGGTAAACCTTTAAGTGTGGCATGTATGAATGTTCTTCCTTGCCAAACAGTCCCAAAGTTTGCTCCAGGGGACCCTGTCAAACGTCTTTTCCAGATCTATGAAACAGAGATGGATTTCACTCTTATACTCAAGAGCCTTTTCACTCAGCTGTCTGAGTGTGAAGATTAGGTCTTGAGTACTTCGGTTTGCTCGGAATCCAAACTGGACCTCATCCAATTGTAGCTCAGCTAGGCGTCTGAGTCTCTGCTCTAGGACACTGAGAAGGAATATGCCTCTATGGTTTCCACATTGTCGATTGTCACCCTTTTTGAAAATTGGTGTTATGATGGCAATCTCCCAATCCTTTGGTATGGTCTTGTTGCATAACGCTGCCTGTAGGATCCTTAAGAGTAATAGGTCGCCTGCTGCTCCCATGTACTTAACCATGTTATACCATCATGCCCTGTTGCTTTGCCCATCTTGATTTTCTCCAGTGCTGCCTTCAGTTCTTCCATCTTTATGTCATCTTCACCACCATTGGTGTTCTGTGCCAGTGGTTATCATTTCTGATGCTTGACCTTGCTCACCATCAAGGAGTTCTGAGAAATATTCTTTCCATCTTTCCATTACTTCTTTCGGGGCAGTAAGCAATTTGCCTTGCTTGTCCTTTATAAATTTGAGAGGTCATTGTTTTTCCTTCCTCATGTTCTTTAGCAATGGGCGTGTAAACAGGATCCTTTCCTTCCTTCCATGTTCTTTAGGGTCTTATAGAACAATTTCTGGTTTTCTTGCGCATCTTTTTCTAGCTTTTCTCCAAATTCTTCCCAGGACTTCTGTTTTGCTGCTAGCACCTTGTTCTTTGCTTCTGTTCTGAGTGTCACATATTCTCTATATTTCTCCATTTGTCCTGCTGTGTTTTTAGCTCCTAAGTATTGTTTACATGCCATTTTCTTCTCTTTTATTTTCTCTTTAACTTCCTCTCTCCACTAAGGTGTCCTCGATCTCTTGTTCCCAAGTCGGACTTCACCACATGCTTCTGCAGCAGCTGTCTTTATGGTGTCCTTGAATTTAAGCCAGAGGGTTTCCAAGTCATCAGGCTGTTCTTCTGTGTTGCTCACCGCTTCAGCAATAAGCCCCTAATATCTGGTCTTAATTTCTGGCTCTCTCAGCTTGTAGGTCTTAATGCTCATTTCTCCTGTTCCTTTACTTAGTTTCTTGCGTGATGTTAGGCAGTTCCTAGGCTGAGCAACTCTTTCAGTTGTTCTTTTGATGGTCAGCAGGTAGTGATCACTTCCAATCTCTGGCCCCCTCCAGACTCTAGCATCCTGGACATACTTGAATGAGCTCCTCCTAACTATTGCATAGTCGATCATTGACTTCTCATTCTTTGTGGGTTCACATCTAGTGTAAGCATGTATGCGCTTATGGGGGAACTTTGTGTTTGTAATGATCAGATTCTGTTCACTGCAGAATCTAAGGAGTCGCTTTCCATTGTCATTAAGAGTATCTTCTCCATATCTTCCGATAACTCCACCCCATCTAGCATGGTCATTTCCAACTGTGGCATTGAAATCTCCGAGCATGATAATTTCATCTAGGCAGTCATCCACTGTCCTTTAAAGCAACTCGAAGAATTCCTCCTTGACCTCTGCTCTCTCATCCTCATTTGGCCCGTACACCAAGAAAGAAAAACCATAGACAAGGTTGACTATGGTTTTTCTTTCTTTTACAACCATAATGCACTCCGAGACAAAGTTCCATCCGTTGATATTATCTTTTGGTTTTTCGCCACAATGCAACCCACACCCCCTTTAACTCTTTCAGATGTGGGTACACCACTGTAGAGCATTGTGTCGCCATCGAGATCCATGACTCCTTGTCCCTTTTTCTTCGTTTTCGTTATAGCCAGGATTTCTAGTTTTGCTTTCCTCATCTCTACCACCAGCTCTTCTTCTTTCCTATTTATACTTCTTGTGTTCCATAAGTCATAGTCTGTAGTCCGTTCCAGTCGTCGCCTCTAGAATCAGTCCAGTTTTCTCTCTTTTATTGCTCGTAATCGTGATTTAAAGCAAACAGGTGATTGGCCTGTTGTGCCTTTGCATGGTGGAGGGGCTGCCTCCTTACGGCCTCCATGCAGGCCGCCCTCCCCCTTTTTCAGCCGGGCTTGGGACCGGCCTTGGTGGAGTTGTCATTTATGACATCCCCCTCTTTATTCTAGCTCCTTTGATGTCAGCTATGTTCCCATGTAGGGGATGCCTTTTGTTTGTGGTTACTCGCATATAAGCTTTTGCCTTGGCCATCGCATTCTTCTTCTTTGATCCTTAGCCGCCGACCGTCAAAGCAGTCAGTGGCCATCACGCCTAGTGGCATCTTGTAGGGCAACAACAAATTGATTCCACTTTGCTCGGTCGGTGGCTATCCTTCGTACAGTGCCCCAACTCTGGTTCATTCTTTGCATCTCAGCCTCCACAGTCCTACGCCAGGTTGTTTTTGGTCGGCCTCTCTTTCGTTTTCCTTCAGGGATTCAATGCATAGCTGTTCTTGTGATGGCATCAGGGTCTCTTCTGAGGACATGGCCAACCCAGCTCCAGCATCTGCCAGCTATGATGGTGTGCATGTCCTCTTGCTTGCTACAAGTAAGCAGATCTTGGTTAGTGATGGTATTCGGCCAAAAGATTTGATGAATTTTTCTTAGGCATGTTGTGTGAAAAGAGGACAGTTTCGACATTTCCTTCTCTGTAACTCTCCAGCATTCCGCACCATAGAGAAGCACAGAAAGCACACAGCTCTGATATAATCTTAATTTTGTGCTTGTGCTGTATTGGGAGGACTTCCAGATGTTGTTTAGGCTAAAGAAGGCTGTTCTTGCCTTATTCATTCTGATGTTGATGTCTTTGCCTGCCCCACCGTCTGGTGTTACTATGCTTCCTAGGTATGTGAAGGTGTCTGTCTGTACCAGTTGCTGATTCCTTACTGATATGGGCTCAGGGTTGCTCACATTGAGCGTCATGACCTCAGACTTCTTTAAATTGATGTTCAAGCCCACCTGCTGGCTAAACTTATTAAGTCTATCCGTTTTTTCCTGGATGTGTTGATGTGAATGTGCTAGTAGTGCAATGTCATCTGCATATTCCAGATCTTCCAATGTAGAAAATGTAGTCCATCTTATTCCTCTTGGACTGCCCTCTGTTGTCTGGCGCATCACCCAGTCTATGACTGTTAAAAATAGAGTGGTTGATAAGGGGCATCCCTGTCGTACTCCTGTCTTCACCTCAAAGGTTAGGTTGCTCTGCCCAACACTACACGTAAAGTTGGCATAGAGGTTTTTTATGATTGACACTATGCAGCTTGGAATTCCATAAGCCCTCAGTATTTTCCATAAACTGTCCCTATGTATGCTGTCAAAAGCCTTTTCAAAATCAACGAAATTAATGTAAAGCTGTCTTTGCCATTCTGAGCACTGCTCTATAATGTTCCTGAGAGTGAATATATGATCTACACATCTTCTGTTCTTTCTAAATCCTGCTTGTTCTTTCCTCAGTTTGTGGTCTACTGCCTTTGAAATTCTCTGTATAATTATCCTGCCTAGTATTTTGCTGGGAACTGAGAGAAGAGTGATTCCTCTCCAATTATTGCAGTCTGCAAGATCTCCCTTCTTGGGCAATTTGACAATTATTCCTTTGTTCCACTCTGATGGTGTTGTCCCCGTTTTCCAGACTTGTGCAAATAGTGGTTCTAATAGTTCTGCTGCTAGCTCAGGGTCTGTCTTAAATAGCTCTGCATTTAAGTTATCATGGCCCGGAGCTTTGCCGTTCTTTAACCCTTTGATTGCTGTGATGATTTCTTCTTTTCGTGGAATGTCTGTATTCACATCTAGATCGTTTTCAGCTTCAGGAACATTCAATTGTGTCTCTGGTGGTTCCTTGTTCAGAGTTTCTCTGAAGTGCTCTGCCCATCTTGTTTCCTGTCCCTCTGCTGTCGTGATGAGATTACCTTGCTTATCTCTTACTAATGTAATATTGTTTGCACCTCGTTTTCCGCTGATGAATTTAGTTATTTTGTATACTGTGCTTTGTTCATTTCTCAGTGCTGCCTCCTCTGCCTGTCTTGCAAGATCGTCTAGGAAATTCCTTTTGTTGGCTCGGGTTTGGCGTTTAACTTCCTTGTCCAGCTGACTGTACTGTTCGCTATATAGTTGCTTTAACCTGGGGGACTTCGTTTCTGTTTTCTGTCTTTTCATTTCCTTTCTCATCGTTATGGTGTTTAATGTTTCTAGTGTTATCCAGTCTTGCTTCTTCCTTTCCTGGAATCCCAAGCATGATTTGCTGCTTTCCTTGTATATTGTTGAAATGGTGTTGAAATTCTGGTCTATATCATCAGTCAATGTCTTTTCCTGACTTTTAGCAAATTGATATCGTTTCTTTATGTCGGCCGCAAAAGCTTTTCTGGTAAGGGAGTCCTTCAATTTGCTGATGTCAAACCTTTTCTGTGTAGTTACAGTTGGTCCAGCCCTTCTTAGTTTCACTTTCAGTTTTGCTACTACTAAATGGTGATCACTTCCCACATCTGCACCTCTTCTTACCTTCACATCTTGTAATGCATGTCTCCATCTACCGTTAACCATGATGTGGTCTATCTGGTTTCTGTCCCGACCATTTGGTGATTCCCATGTTAATTTGTGAATTTCTTTATGTGGGAAAAGTGTTCCTCCAATGACCAGGTTATTAATGCTACAGAAACTTATTAGTTTATCCCCATTTTCGTTTGCTGTTCCGCTGCTGCATTTCCCCATTGTTCTTTCATTATATGTATTGTGTGTACCAACTTTCGCATTGAGGTCTCCCATTACTATAACAAGATCATATCTAGGTGTGTCTTCCATTTCTTTCTGCAGTTGTTAATAGAATTCATCCTTGACCTCCTCATCGCTATCATTCGTTGGTGCGTAGCATTGTATTATTGTAGTGTTGGTGAATCTCCCTCTCAATCTTAATCTTATCAGTCTGTTGTTGATGGGTTTCCATTCCAGTAATGTCCTTTCTATTCCTTTCTGTAGAATAATGGCTACGCCTTCATTGTGCTGTCCATCCTCTCTTCCAGAGTAAAGTACTGTTTCTCCTGTTGCTGTTTTAACTTTTCCTGCCCCTGTCCATCTGCTCTCGCTTATCCCTAGAATGTGTAACCTAAAGTTTCTCATTTCTGCCATGACCTGTCTTAGTTTACCTGTCTCGTTAATTGTCCTGACATTCCAAAATCCTATTCTTGTGGCCATCGCATATCTGGATCTAATTGACAGCAATCCAAGCATGTGTTTCATAGTCACTATGAGTGTATCTCACTTACAGCTCAAGACTACACGCATCCCTTCATTTTGAATGTGTTCCAGTCATTCACATTGTGATATTGACAGCATGAGTATTCTCAGACCATACCTGATGACTGACATGACCAGTTGATGATACAGGAGAAACAGTAGTCTCTGCTCCGAGTGCACGGCACCTATTGTTTTTAGGGCTACCAGACCTCTGTTGCACTTTTGTACAAGGGGATTGACATAAGTCTTGGGCCTGACCATGAAGGAATCACAGGAGGAAGATGAAACTTGGCACATTTAAAGTTCATCATATTTGCACTGAATGTGTGAAGTACGCGTTTGTTTCTTCAATAGGTTTTCCCGCTACGGTGCATGGCGTAATGTACCCTATTGACCGGATCTGCTGCTCCAAAGATTTGACAAAACAATGGAAAAGAAGGAGGCCAGAGCTGTGATAAAATTTCTGATGTTTCAGGGAAAAACACCTACAGAAATTCACAGGGAGATGGAACCAGTGTTTCGTGAGTCTTGTCCTTCATATACTTCGGTAAAAAACTGGTGTCAACAGTTTAAGTGCGGCCGCTCAAATGTTGCTGATCTGCCAAGATCTGGTAGACCAGCCTCAGAGTGCCACGATGAAAATGCAACAAGAGTGAAGAAAATCATTGACCAGGATCGAAAAATGACAACTGTGGAGATAGCTGCTAGTATAGTAAAACTAAATGAAAGAACAGTTTATAGAATTTTACACAACAGAATGAACATGAGAAAAGTGTGTGCACGCTGGGTTCTGCGACTGTTGACACGTGAACAGAAGCAAACGAGGGTAAATTGCTGTCAACAGTTGCTCAAAAAGTGTCAGTCAAAAAATTTTTTGGAGACCATGGTGACAGTAGATGAGACTTGGGTACACCATTATGACCCCGAATCCAAAATTGCCAGCATGCAATGGAAAACCCCGGGCTCCCCAACACATGTCAAGCCGAGAGCGCAGAAATCTGCAGGAAAAGTGATGCTGACTGTTTTTTGGGACGGCAAAGGTGTCCTTTTGAAAGATTATCTGCCTCGTGGCAACACAGTTAATGGACAGTACTATGCAGATCTTCTCACCAAACTAAGAAAGGTTGTGCCCAGGAAACGAGGGATAACGCGCACTCAGAATCTTCCTTTGCTTCAAGACAACGCGCCCTCTCACAAAGCACGGCTTGTGCAGCAAGCAGCCAACGATTTGAATATTGAAATTCTTCCACACCCACCATATTCTCCAGATTTGGCTCCATCAGACATTTTTCTATTCCCAAATCTTAAAAAACAGCTAAAAGGAAATCATTTTGACAGTGTTGAAGAGGTTATACTGGCATGTGATGACTGGTTTAGTTTGAAAAATAGGGTGTTCTACTCCCAAGGTCTTTTCAAGGTCAAGCAGAGATGGTAGAAGTGTGTCCAATTCAGACGGTGGCTATATTGAAAAGGAATAAACACTATACAAAATTTCAGCTCTCTGTGACATGTCCTTCATGGTCAGGCCCAAGACTTATGTCAATCCCCTTGTATGTATGATTAGATCAGCATGGTACTTGTATGATAACCCACAATAGATTGTTATTCTGAGATATTTCAGCTTGTCTTGCCTTTCAATTTTCTGCCCACTGAAAAAAATACTGGAAAATCTACTTTCAATATTGAGTTGTTCAAGGAACACCACAGCACACAGGCTATGTTGGGATTGACTTTGGAGCTGGTTTCCTCACCCCATTTAAAACACCTCATGTAGTATCCTGTGTGTGCTATTGACCATTTCCTGTGAGTCAGACCCAGTCCTGTAAATGACTATGTTGTCAGCAAAAGTCAATGTTCGTCTCGGTCCAGTTGGCTGAATGGTGGCTACTTTAGCTGTATAGATGTTAAACAGCAACTGCGATAGTGGAGAACCCTGGGGTAGTCCCCAAAAAAATGTGCATTGGTTCTGATGTCCATGTTCCCTAGTGTAGTGGTGTTGATGGTATTGTATGATGGTGATATTACTAAATGTAATGTATGAGGCCAGCTGTGAAGGCTCCTGAGATAAAATGTAGTTGTGAATTATCAGAAGGCCTTTCTTGCTACCACTACGACCTCACACTTAATTTTTTTTAATGAATGTGGCTACGTAAAGTATCTAGGGTTATGATATGTAGTGTGGTGTAATAGGTTATAGATATACCCACAGATATTTAACAAGACTAATAATATTAATAAATGTTACAACACACTGAACTAACTCAATAGTGTAAAATTTGTTGATAGAGTTATATTACATTTATTTTGTTCTGGATCAATTTTTTAGGTTGACCAGAACTTAAAAGGATTTAGAGATTATGAAAGAAATGCATGGAATATTATATCATAAATGCAATAGTGTACATATATATGTACTATACTAGTTAGTTTTATTAAAATGTTCTAGTAGTCATCTACTTGGGAGGATAGTTAATGTTTGTGCTGTTGGGGTGGCCTCATCACACCTGTCTATATTGACTACACAGTGTCCAGAAAATGGTGGGAATTTTTATGGGGGTATTAGTAACTACACAGCGTTGGTGAATGTCCAGCAGACCAGAGGCTCACTCATCTTGTAGTTGTAGCTCTGGTGCTGAAATCTGGTGGTCCCACCTCTCCGTGCTGGCGGGCAATAATGGTGGTCTCTGTCACAAGTACTGCACAGATACACTCGAGTAAGTCACCAACTGAATAGACACTGCTTGGTTGACAACAGAAACTCACAGCTCTGCAATCAAAGTATGGGCCATGTGTCAAAATCTATTCTCTACCCACGTCTGGACACAACACTGACACAACAACCACATCATACAGACAGGTCAGATCTCTCTGACCAAACAGCACATTTACCATGGTGGTTTTACATCAGATAGATCCTCCCAGACTATAGATTCTGAAAAATATTTATTAGTTGTCTGCCCTAAAAGAGGATAGGTAATATGTTTCATTATTCTCAACACTTGATCTGTCTTGCCTAACCCTTGCTGGAGTTTATGTACATTGTTGGTCCCTAGACCCTGACTAGGGCGGGGGGTCTAGAGCAAATCCCTACTTGTTTGTAAGGCTAGATTTCGATATGGCAGTATCAAATCACTCGAACATGAAACAATATTCAAAATATATAAGGAAATAATTTCAATCTTACCAGATTATGAATAAATAACACAGAATTGCTAGCAAAACTCAGCTGAGCTGCTGGCTATAGTATGGCGTCCCTAAACTTCTTACACTTTCTTTCATATGGAAATCACCACACTTTAAAATCTGTGTCTATCACTGAACAACTATTGAGAAATGACCCCAAATCCGCGTCTGAGCGCTAATGATATGATTGTCTGTGGCCAATCACTGCCTAGGTTTATTTGAATTTCAAATTTCCTACACTAAAGTCATTTCAGTCATGCTTCAGTCAAGTATGGATGGTTATCTGTTAGTCTGTCCGTCTCTACTTGTGTTTCTACAAAAATGTACTTGATTTTTGAACCAACCTTTCTCTCCCCTCCAAAATTTTGTCGTTAAAAGTTATTTTTAGACACAGCTACCACCCAAAAACCCTCTCCTCCATACTAAGTAAATTTGAACACCTGCGTCCCAAGGTCGTGTTTTTTTGTGCAATTAGCGACACTTTTAGATTCAATACAGTCTGTCGATGATGTGAACAACACTGTCTTTTGTCATTATCTTCAATATTATCTATCCGTTTGTAAAATTAAGACCATATTAGTTCACTGCTCAGAATGGGCCATCCGGCCAGCTAATTTTTATATTCCTAACATTAATATTAAGAAAAAAGTACTTTTTAATTTTTGTAATATTCCTAACATCTGCGTTTAGCCGCTGAATTCAAATCAAGGGCTTGGTATCGCGCAAAAGCGTCCAATAAATGACTGTGGCGTAACATATCTATGGTCCCTTCTGTCGAGTTGCTTACTTTTTATGTCAACTTGGGAAACGTGACTTTTCTCCGTTTCCCCCCCAATTGCGTCTCCTTAGCCTTTCCAGTCTCACGCAATCTTTCCAGTCATATTTTTTTCCTTTTTGATCCGCCGTTCCCCTCCTGTCTAGCAAGTCAATTTTTATGGAGGGTGATGACCCGCGGTCTAGGCGATCATGTACTATTCGCAGCCTACGCATTATGTTTTTATCCTTAAATGTTATCTTTGGAGGTATTTTACCGTTGTATCTCTGTCAATTTCACTACACATCTCCCCACTTGAAAACATGCCTATGGCAAGTTCCAAAACCAGCGATACACATAGGTAAAATTACTCCTCACGTCTGCCACTACTCTAATTTTGATCACAGGGGTGCCGACTGAGGAAATCTGCACCGACATTCAATTTGCCTGGGATATATTGGATACTAAACTGATAAGGTTGAAGCAACAAAGACCACCTCAGCAATCTTGCGTTTTCATGCTTAGCCTGAGACAAGAACACGAGAGGCTGATGGTCCGTCTCCACCACAAAAGTCCTACCATACAGATAGATTTGAAACTTCTTTATTGCCCAGATTAATGCTAAACATTCTTTTTCGCTTGTGGAGTATCCTTGTTCCGCCTTATTCAATTTGCGGCTTGCATAAGCGACTGGTTTCAGTTCCCCATCAGGTGAAGATGATCTTTGCAACAAAGCCCCTCCGAGTCCCACATTACTTGCATCGGTTCTTAAGACAAAGTCCTGTGTCAAATCAGGCAGTTTGAGAATAGGCTTGCTAGTGAGTTTTTCCTTTAACTCTTGGAACGCTAGTTCACATTGTGCAGTCCAAATAATTTTATCTGGAAGTCCCTTGCGAGTCAGATCAGTCAGAGGAGCACAAATAGCGTTAAAATTTTTGATGTATTTCTGATAAAATCCGCATAACGACACGAATGATCGCACGTCCTTTTTTGTTTGTGGCCTAGGTGCTCTCTGCAGTTTTTCCAAGTTCTTAGGATCAGGGGTCATATTACCCTGATATACAGTGTGTCCCAAGAATTCCAACTCTTTGCATCCAATACAACATTTTGTTGGCCTAGCAGTTAAGTTCGCCTCCCGAAGTCTATCAAACAACATCTCCAGAGCTTCAATGTGTTCTTCAAATGTCTCTGTGGCGACGAGAATATCATCCATGAAATTCGTGATACATGGGTTATTCAGGGGATCCAACAATTTGCGCATCATCCTTGAAAACACACTCGGAGCATTTTTCAGTCCGAATGGTAGCATATTGAATTCATAATGTCCATCCGAAGTGCTAAAAGCCAAATAAGGTCTCACTTCAGGCTTCACTGGGATCTGGTAATAGCCTTTACTAAGATCCACCTTTGAAAAGTATTTTGCCTTGTTCAGTCTGGCAAATAACTGTTTTGTGTCTGGTAATGGATCCACTTGTCCTTCTGTGACAGCATTCAGTTTCCTGTAATCTATGCACAGTCTGTGTTCCCCAGACGGTTTTCTCAACAAAACGACACTAGAACTAAAAGATGATTCACTGTGCGAAATAATCCCCTCCTTCAACAAATACTCTATTTCTTCCTTCAATGCCTTCTCCTTCGCGAACGGAATAGAATAGGCTCTCATACAGATTGGGTTTGAGTCTACCAGTTTCATGTCATACTGTAGCAAATTTGTATGGCCTGGTTTATCTGTTAATACATCTGTATGTTCCTCCAGAACCTGTTGAACTCTCTCCCTCTGGTTTTTAGTCAGGTGCTTACTGACTTTTACCTGTGCTGCTGTTTCACAAGGATGTAATGGGTATTCATGTGAGGTGAGTGGTTCTTTTTGCATCTGGGTTGCAATAGCCAAGGTCAATAAGGGGGTGCTTTCCTGGAGTGGTCTGTCCAGATACTTCTTTAACAGGTTTACATGATAAACTTTTTCCTTCCCCTTTTTGTCAATTTTATAGTTTGTTCTAGACACCTTCTCTAGAACCGTATATGGACCTTGCCAACCAATTTGTAATTTATTCTGGCTTCCGGGTAGTAGAAGCAGCACCTTCTCTCCGACTGCCAGTTCCCTGTCCTTTGCCTTCCTATTAAAATATGCTGCATGTTTCTTCCTGGCTTGTTTCAAATTATCATTTGCCAGTTTCCATCCAGCTTTCAAACGAGTGGTCAGTTCGTTCACATATTGATACGATGAGGTAACAGTCTCTTCCGCCTTCTCATCTGTCCAGGTCCTTAATAAAGTTACATCTGGATCTTTAATTTATCATACTCATTTTTCATGGAACCCATCGGGTCCCGTCCCTTAGAAGCTTTATAATGAGGACTTTTCTTCCTAGAATCATCACTCACAAATCGACCACTACCAATTTTTTTCTCGGGTTTGTCTCCCCACTTTAGATTGCTTATGAGAGATCTTCGCTCTCTTGTCTGTTCTTCCAGTTTATATAAGTCTGACCGAGGGATTGTCATCTTATCCTGGGTAAAATTTCTTCTTTGTACTCTTCGCATAGTGGCCATGTTACTCCATTCAAGTGAAGACTGGGTGTGAAAAGGGGGCTCCCATTCCACTTTGTCTACCCGAGTATAATTAGTTTTCCTTTCAGGCCTAAAGTTGCCCCGTGGCGTTTCTAGGTCCTGCACATATTTTCCCTTTGTGGGTGTTCCCTCATGAAATACGCCACATGCTTCTACAAAGTTTTCAACATCGACATTTACGTCGGGCCAATAGTATTTTCGAGCAATCTTTTGGCAGATGGTACCGACTTTCTCATGGTCACCATCTTTTCCAACATGTAAGCTCCTTATTAAGTTTGCCCTATATATCTTGGGAAGAACTAACTGTCCGTGACCAGTGGATCTAGTTCCTGTCTTCCTGTATAATAGTTTGTTCTTCATGAAATATTCCCCCTTGCTCGGAGGTGTGTGGCATTTGGGCAATTTTTTAAAACAGGGCTTGAGTGTCCTATCCTCAGCCTGCGCCTTCCTCATCTCCTCTGGATGAGCATTTATAGGTTCACCTTCTTCCTCCTTCTTCTGTGACCTGGTCTGCACTGTCGCCATGATCACAGGTTTCTCGGGATTCCCCAAGAAGACGTATCTACACCCCAATATCAGAGGGTAGATTGGTTCATCTATCACTGCTGCTCTGATTTCTCCTTCCACATAGCGAGTTTTCACCGTTATCCTTGCGATGGGAAGTGTCATGAGTGGTATGTCCTTAGTCGCCCCTTGTATTTCCACTGTTTCTGTGGTATACTGACTTGGGTCCACTAGGCTAGACTTCACAACTGAATCATAATCCAAACCTGTATCATAAAGGCACCTTATGGTGACCCCATTACAAATAACATCCTCACAAACTGGGGGGTGATAAGGTTCCTGTTGTCCATTAGGATTAACCTTTAATCTTTGCGTCCCCGACTTCATTGCAGCAATGTTTGAAGGTTTCCTTCTACAAAATTCGGTGTTATGGTTATCCTTCTTGCACCATTTACACCATCTTTTTCCTTGGTTCAACGGTTTTCTTTCATTGAACTTTTGGTCATTGAACTGTGAGTTTCTGTCGCGATAGTCATTTCTTGGCCGCTCAAAGTTTGTCCTACCTTTATTTCCCTGCTCTCTATTATCAAATTTATTAAATTGCTGTGGAGCTTTAAAATTGTCTATGTGCTTCTTCTTAGCACCACTTACCTCTGCCTGGGCTGCCTGATACCTCTCAGCAACATTTAAAATTTCCCCCAACTTCTCTGCACCTTGTTCCATGAGAAATTTTCTCATGTCTGGAGCCATGGACTCTCTCAATTGCTCAATCATGATCATTTCTTTAAGATCTTGGGTCTTCCCCAGAGCCGTCCATTTCTCCAAATAGGTTTCTAGTCTAGCAGAGAATTGGTGGTATGTCTCCCCAGACAACAGTTTGGCATTTCTAAATTTCTTACGATAAAATTCACCATTCTTCTCGTACCTTAATAACAAAGCCTGCTTTAACATGTCATAATTGTCTTGGTCTTCCCTGTTCATTTTGGCAAATACTTCATAAGAAGTACCTCTCAATCCCTGTGATAGCTTTAAGCTCCACCTCTCTCTCTCTAACCCATATGTAGTAGCTAATAACTCAAAACGTCCTAGGTACCCCTCTATGTCATCGTCTTTTTCAACAAAATGGTCTAAATGAAACCCCATAGCTGAGTTTGAGGCTCCCAGACTGGGCGTAGCATCTGAGGCAAAAGGGCTGGCACCATTTTCAGGAGCCTGGCCTTGTAATTCCAGCTCCCTTAGTCGTAATTCGTGCTCCCTTTGCAACCTTCTATCTTCTGCCTCCCTTTCGGCAGTCAATCTTTTTTCTTCTGCCTCCCTTTCGGCAGTCAATCTTTTTTCTTCTGCCTCCCTTTGCTGTCGTTTTTCTTCTGCCTCAATCTGCAGCCTCTTAATTTCTCTATCAGCCTCTAACCTCTTCTCTTCAGCTAACCTCCTTTCTTCCCGTTCAATATATTTATCACATTCAGCCGTTACGTATTGAATTAAAATTTGACCATCCATTCCCATCTCCTTCGCGGTGAGCACAGCAGCTGATCTAAATTTTGCCAGCTCCGCCATACTTTTTAGACAATATAATAATATACAAGCTAAATCTCTAACCAGTAAATACACTAAGTACTTCTTATGACTATAGTCTAACTAATTCTAACTAACCAGTTAACTAATTAATTATTACTGGCTGTGAAGATTCACCAACTTTTATCTGCAGGGACACTTTTAATTTTAAAGGGAATTTTACAATTTATTTCCCTACTTTTATTTCTCCCACCAGGAGATCCTAATATTACTGTTGGGCTAATTATCCCTGGACAAGACCCCAATATATGTAGTGGTGTTGATGGTATTGTATGATGGTGATATTACTAAATGTAATTGTATGAGGCCAGCTGTGAAGGCTCCTGAGATAAAATGTAGTTGTGAATTGTCAGAAGGCCTTTCTTGCTACCACTACGACCTCACACTTAATTTTTTTTAATGAATGTGGCTACGTAAAGTGTCTAGGGTTATGATATGTAGTGTGGTGTAATAGGTTATAGATATACCCACAGATATTTAACAAGACTAATAATATTAATAAATGTTAAAATACACTGAACTAACTCAAGTGTGTAAAATTTTTTGATAGAATTATATTACATTTATTTTGTTCTGGATCAATTTTTTAGGTTGACCAGAACTTAAAAGGATTTAGAGATTATGAAAGAAATGCATGGAATATTATATCATAAATGCAATAGTGTACATATATATGTACTATACTAGTTAGTTTTATTAAAATGTTCTAGTAGTCATCTACTTGGGAGGATAGTTAATGTTTGTGCTGTTGGGGTGGCCTCATCACACCTGTCTATATTGACTACACAGTGTCCAGAAAATGGTGGGAATTTTTATGGGGGTATTAGTAACTACACAGCGTTGGTGAATGTCCAGCAGACCAGAGGCTCACTCATCTTGTAGTTGTAGCTCTGGTGCTGAAATCTGGTGGTCCCACCTCTCCGTGCTGGCGGGCAATAATGGTGGTCTCTGTCACAAGTACTGCACAGATACACTCGAGTAAAGTCACCAACTGAATAGACACTGCTTGGTTGACAACAGAAACTCACAGCTCTGCAATCAAAGTATGGGCCATGTGTCAAAATCTATTCTCTACCCACGTCTGGACACAACACTGACACAACAACCACATCATACAGACAGGTCAGATCTCTCTGACCAAACAGCACATTTACCATGGTGGGTTTACATCAGATAGATCCTCCCAGACTATAGATTCTGAAAAATATTTATTAGTTGTCTGCCCTAAAAGAGGATAGGTAATATGTTTCATTATTCTCAACACTTGATCTGTCTTGCCTAACCCTTGCTGGAGTTTATGTACATTGTTGGTCCCTAGACCCTGACTAGGGTGGGGGGGTCTAGAGCAAATCCCTACTTGTTTGTAAGGCTAGATTTTGATATGGCAGTATCAAATCACTCGAACATGAAACAATATTCAAAATATATAAGGAAATAATTTCAATCTTACCAGATTATGAATAAATAACACAGAATTGCTAGCAAAACTCAGCTGAGCTGCTGGCTATAGTATGGCGTCCCTAAACTTCTTACACTTTCTTTCATATGGAAATCACCACACTTTAAAATCTGTGTCTATCACTGAACAACTATTGAGAAATGACCCCAAATCCGCGTCTAAGCGCCGACAATATGCTTGTCTGTGGCCAATCACTGCCTAGGTTTATTTGAATTTCAAATTTCCTACACTAAAGTCATTTCAGTCATGCTTCAGTCAAGTATGGATGGTTATCTGTTAGTCTGTCCGTCTCTACTTGTGTTTCTACAAAAATGTACTTGATTTTTGAACCAACCTTTCTCTCCCCTCCAAAATTTTGTCGTTAAAAGTTATTTTTAGACACAGCTACCACCCAAAAACCCTCTCCTCCATACTAAGTAAATTTGAACACCTGCGTCCCAAGGTCGTGTTTTTTTGTGCAATTAGCGACACTTTTAGATTCAATACAGTCTGTCGATGATGTGAACAACACTGTCTTTTGTCATTATCTTCAATATTATCTATCCGTTTGTAAAATTAAGACCATATTAGTTCACTGCTCAGAATGGGCCATCCGGCCAGCTAATTTTTATATTCCTAACATTAATATTAAGAAAAAAGTACTTTTTAATTTTTGTAATATTCCTAACATCTGTGTTTAGCCGCTGAATTCAAATCAAGGGCTTGGTATCGCGCAAAAGCGTCCAATAAATGACTGTGGCGTAACATATCTATGGTCCCTTCTGTCGAGTTGCTTACTTTTTATGTCAACTTGGGAAACGTGACTTTTCTCCGTTTCCCCCCCAATTGCGTCTCCTTAGCCTTTCCAGTCTCTCGCAATCTTTCCAGTCATATTTTTTTCCTTTTTGATCCGCCGTTCCCCTCCTGTCTAGCAAGTCAATTTTTATGGAGGGTGATGACCCGCGGTCTAGGCGATCATGTACTATTCGCAGCCTACGCATTATGTTTTTATCCTTAAATGTTATCTTTGGAGTTATTTTACCGTTGTATCTCTGTCAATTTCACTACACCTAGTGAAATGCAACTGATCTTTCAGTTAAGGCAGCTGCTATCCATCATGTTAGCCAAGGGTTAACACCGCAAACTAATTACACAGCTCACTAACATTTCAAAGTTCTCACTGATGCTTATAACTGTTGCGTAAATTGTCACTAACAAATAACATGAAACATTACAGTCTAATGTCGTTCCATGAATGGAATAACTGGTTTTATAAGTTAAACATAGTGATTTAGAAATTAGTAGATGTTAAGAATTCATTCATGAACAAAATTTATGTTGTTGTTTTTTTTACTTTGTGCCAATCGTATTATTTTTGGACTTCTCATGATATAAGAACTAATCATGACATTTCATTTATGAGCTATTCACATTATGTCATTACTGTTTTATTCAAACACTGGTCATACTTCACTCTTAAACAAGTACAGCTCTGTATTCCATTTATCCAAACACCTAACAACTAAAATATTCTGAAAATATGAAAGTTTCATTGAAGAGTTTGGGCTACTTTTCAGACTTGATTTAGGCGACATTTAGAAACCAAAAATGTCTGGTTTTGGAAACAAAACTGTACCCAGCGATTTGGGATAAAAAGATCTGGTTGTGTACTGCTGTTTCATTCTATTATTATTTGTGTTATTTTATTTTTTAAAAGAATCATATTTTATAAACCTAGTTATTCTCAGTTATTCTTACTTCCTGAAGTCATCTTCCTCTGCAACTTTTCAACAAATTAAATACTGGACAAAAGAAAGTCATGTGCCCATGTGAGAAACAAAAGCAAACAATAGAACTTGTCCTTCAGGCATGTGGGCATCATGAGAGAAGCAGGCTGACAGCTCGACCTCAAATTAGTATGAGGGAGAAACTATGGGACTGAGAGAAACCTGAGACAGACTTCCCATATTATGAGAAAGAGAAATAAGTTGTTATGTATAAGTGAATCAGGAAGAAGGTGCTAGAAACATATTAAACAATAAATTCCATCTAAGTCTCTGATCTTCAGATCTGTTAGATTTTTTGCCACGCCCAGTTGGACTAAAGGATTCATTTGCATCTGATGTGTTTTTGCATTATCACTTCAGCCATGACAAGAGCCGCGGTAGCATAGTGGTTAGTGCACTGGCTTCCTAGTGCAGTGGTCTATGGTTCGATCCCCAGATGAGGCGGGAATTTTTTAGGCCACAAACGGCTCCTGGGTCAGCCCAACCCCAAATGGGTACCAGAGCAACTCTGGGAAGGTTAAGGCGGCCGGCGTGATGCCGACCACATCGCCCCTCGTGTGCCGACGGTCAAGATAATATGGGCCTAACACCATATTCCCAATATGCCTCAATGGGCGTGTAACGGGTTCCTTTACCTTTTTTTTTTTTTACTTCAGCCATGTCCATGATTCAGAATCTTTACAGGCTAAGTCTTGATAGCATTTTCATTTCACTAAACACAGGGAAGTTTGTTCATGACAGCTGGTGTTTAAATTATGGAAATACTGTTAGAAGCTTAAAGATTCAGATTTATCAATTGATGTGACCTTGGCAGTAACAAGTACAATGCACATGTTAATAAGACATAGATGACCATGTACAGGGGGATGTCAGCATCAGTCATTTACCTTTTATGTTCCTAAGAGGAATGGAGCCACCACTGCAGGAAGTTGTGCCATGTAATATTGCAGTGATGATTTCTGCAGCAATTTGTATGACATGTTGAGGTTGCCAAACCCATGCACAACCTAGTATCCTTCACTTTTTGTGGCGTGACGGTGGTATCCATGGTTCATTATATATTTGGCATCCCATATAATGGGCATTCAGCAGAAGCATCCCCTCTCCAGGAAGTCCGACAGGAGATGGGAAATCCTATTTAATACTAGACGCCTGGGGGTGTTTGTCAGTAACTTTATTTCACATGGGGGTGTTGGACTGAGAAAGGCTGGGAACCAATGATCTAAATATTTATATTTAAAAATAAACTTTCAGCACCTAACATGATTTGTTGCTATAAATATTGTCATGACACAATGTTGCAGGCTGCATGAACTTCTTGAAACTGTGCAAGATAAAATACTACAACTTTTCACTGTTCCACACTGTTCAGGTAAATATTTGTGTTTGTTCTGATGGAAACAATTTCTAACTGATGTACAAGTGTGTGGTTGTCACCACCTAATGTGTGATTGCTGTGGAATCATAGTGGTTGTAGTTAAATGCAACTTTTTGAACAATAAACCTCAAATAGCTGTGAGAAATATCATTTACTCAGTGATCATAATTTTAATTCATGAATTAGAATGATGAAAGATACAGTATGTTGCTGTATGATTAATTAATAATGGCAAACAGGCTTACCAGCGCACTATAAGGTACAGTGCCGATCATCTACAGATACCTCGCTAACTTAAAGCGCTATCTTGACAATATCCATAACCAGGCAGAGGTAGCAGACATATTACCATCGTTATCAAGAGAAACAACTCAAGTCATTTGAAGTCATGATGACAGACTTTTTGTGTGAATACATGCAAATCGTTTCACACTACATCAAGATCCATGAACAGTTACACAGGATCTGGTTTCTGGACAGCCATGACATATGCGGTAAATGAACCAAATCAAACAGTATCTCAGAGAAACAGTATAAGGCTCATTGTCATATCTTATTGGCAGTCCTTCACAAAATGACTGATGCAGAACTTTAAAAAGATCATATTTGCTATTCCAGCAATCGAACTTCAACATTTTTGGGCTCAGAGACTTTGCACTCAAGAGGCAACATATGGAAAGAAATCTCACAGAAGAAACAATCGATTCGATACGCCTATGGAGAACTTCGCCATTTGAACATTTTTTTTCCTTAAACCAGTTCTGTGACTCTAACGTGCTAAAATTACAAATAGTAAGCTTTCACACTAATGAAAAATGAACCTACCAGTGTTGACACTCAGTAACTTTAGCTAATCAGTTTTACACAATGCTACAGACAACACACACACGATCATATGGTCATTTACATTAACTTAATTATTATACTTACTTAATACTATTTAATTAGTTAGATCTTTCATTGCATTCATCTTTCAATTAAATGCATTCAGATATTTCATTTTCTAAAACTTCACAATTTCATTATCATATTTCTTCACATTTTCATTGATATTTCTCATTTTTCCATTTTGCTGACTACATTCCATAGACTGTTGATCAGGTATGACATAGACTGGACGGTAACTTCTCGCATTTTTCAAAAATGGCTTCCTATATGGAAAACGTTCAGTTTTCGCTGGGGGGGGCGGGTAAAAGTGTTACCTCTCACTTTGCTCACAGGCTTGTTAAATCATCGCTGTGCGCAACGGAGTAGAACGCGTAAACGCTTCGAGTGTGAAAGCGTGCCAGGGGTAAAAGTTGAGTCGCACATGTAATTAGGATGTAATGTAGGCATGGTAGGCTGGGGTGGACGAAGGTCATCGTTAGAGCAGTGAGTTTTGGCTTGTGTTTTCAAAGGGTACAGATATTTATGTGAGAGCGACAGACCAGTGTTCAATGTTATAAAATATTTCAGAGTCAGGATAATTGACTGAATACATTAGGATGTGTGCCTGATTGTATGTGGCTTAAGGAGAAGGACAGTAAGTTATTTGAATTAATACGGATTTGTAAAGAATGAAGGCGTCGTAGACGATACATAGACATTCTGACTTTAAACCGGCACAACGACATTATTGCTTATGTCTGCTACTGAACACATTTGTATTACTGATGTACCGTCATATTTTCATATGCTCTCAAAAGAAGTGAAGTACACTTATGTTGTATTGTGACATATTAAATGTGATAAAATGTACAACAAGCTGTTGATCAAGATTATTCAAGTTGGCCATTCGTTGCGTTACTGTTTAGACTGTTGTCTATTATATCAATACCTTACAAGACCAGGGCATCACATTAATATAGTTGTTACCCAATAGCCTTCAATAAGTATAAAGTAACAGTATGAAATTGATTACCATTGACTTATCTGAAAATTGTCAGTTATTTGTGGTCCTGAGATTTCTGTTAGGAATGTGGGAGAAGTTATGTGTAAGTTCTCATCTACTAGTTTCACATATTCAGCCATTGTGGAAAAATGCACAATTAGAAACTCCAAGTCCAGGAAATGACACAGCATTACAAGTTTATCAGATATATATAGACTATAGGTAAGTCTAATGAAAATACCCTGAAAGAGGCCAGCTGGCAAGGGAATATTGATCAGGATATAGTCCAGTTTTACTGGTTATATGAGGGCTATTCCAAAATCAACCTCCGATTGGCTGGTAAAAATAATCAAATATAGAGAAAAAATCTTATTACATTCAAAACTTACATACATAACTGCATGACTTTTCTACATAGTCGCCACTCAAATTCAGGCACTTGTCGTACCGTGGCACCAGCTTTTGCAATCCCTCGTCAAGGAACGGCACAGCCAGGGTACCCAACCAGTTGTTGACTCCATCCATGAGCTCCTCGTTGGTTTTGAAGCACTGGGTAGCCAGCCAGATCTTCATCTTGCCGAAGAGATGGTAATTGCTTGGCGCCAAGTCCAGGCTGTAAGGGGGGTGGTTGAAAATCTCCCAGTTGAACTGCTCGAGTAAAGCCTTTGTGTGAGCCGCAGTGTGGGGCTGCGTGTTGTCATGCATGAGAACGACACCCTTGGTGAGGATTCCGTGCCTTTTGTTTTGGATCGACCTCCGAAGCTTCTTTAGCGTTTCACAATAAACTTCTGACATTATTGTGGTCCCTGGTGGCATGAATTCCGTCAACAAAATTCCCTTGCTGCCCCAGAACACTGTAGCCATCATTTTTCAGTGCGAAAATGTTTGTTTGAATTTCTTGGGCTTGTTTGGAGAATGAGTGTGCATCAACTGTTTGGACTGTTCCTCGTCTCTGCATTCACGAATTGAACCCATGTCTCGTCCCCAGTCACGATTCTATCGACAAAGTCATCCCCCTCTTCCCGGTAGCGCAGAAGGAACGTCAAAGCTGAGCCCATTCTTTGAGCTTTGTGAACGTCAGTCAGTTGTTTTGGTACCCACCTTGCACAGAACTTGTGGTAACCCAATCTCTCTGTGACAATTCGAAACAGACTAGTCCTCAAAATTTGAGGAAATTCAACAGAAAGATCTGAAATTGTAAAACGACGCTTTTCACCCATGACTTGGTCGACTTTTTGAATGAGTTCATCAGTCATAATTGAGTGTCGTCCTTGTCCCCCTCAAGCACATCTGTGCCCCCATCCCTGAATTTCCTGCACCAATTCCCTCACAGACCTGTCACTCATAACGTTATCACCATACACACGACACAATCAACGAGGAATCTCGGTGGCGCTGTGTCCTTCTGCTTGCAGAAAACGAATCACACCATGGACCTCAAAGCTGGCGGGAGTGGCAATGACAATGTCCATGTTTACTCAGCTGCTACTCGTGAACAACTGAACAATTGGGACTGTGAGTTTGCGTGTAGCGAGATAACACAATACTGATTGCTGCAGGCAATGTGCCATGTCGCTGTGGCAACCAGTTTATTTTTACCAGCCAATCGGAGGTTGATTTTGGAATAGCCCTCGTATATTGATGAGAAGAAAGATGTAATACTGTGGCAATGTTTAACAACTTGGCATGTTCATAGAGAGAACATATGGACTGCAAGTTGTGAAGAGATATGGTCATCTCTGCATCAGTGCACTTATGATTATGATGATTTTAGATTCCTTTTACCCAGTTCATATTAAAGACCAGTGCTTCTTAAGGTAGTAGTATACCCAGAAAACGTTAAAAAAAATAAAAATCCTACAATTTTCATTTTCATGCTTTAAATCATCGTCAACATGTTCTTGAACTAAAAATAATTCATAGAAGCTTAGAGATACTCTGGTATGATAGGAATCAGTGTTTTTCTACACACACCCCCTTGAGTGATTTGCATAGCAACCAATGTTTATAGTTGGTTAACATGTGAATAATGACCCAACATGAAGGTGCGTAATTGTAAAACTGCAAAATTATAATTATACTAAGGCAACAGGAAAAAGATATTTATAACTTTTCCACGGGGAATCACTCAATGATTTCTTATGAATTTTTCAAAAGTGTGTGTCTAGAAAGCTTTGATCGTAAATTTCAACATTTGTTACATGCATTGTGCATTTTCACCCACATCAACTCTATTTATTGCTAGTTTTATACTGATTCTGTATAATAGTAGTTAGCAGAGCTTCTTTTGTTCACAATGGGAAATAAGACAAAGACTGTGAGGTGTGTTAAACGTAAGTTCCTTGGAAATCGGTACACCAACAAACCGTTGCCTGAAAATGAGACACCTATTGTCGATAGTGACGCTATGAAGCCTCTGTGCTCTTCAGCAATGAAAATAAAGGTCCAAGAAAGTGAAGGACATACTAAAAATGACAACAGAGGAAATGGGTTTATCCTTATGGATGTAAAACTGCTGTTTGGGTTATTATGCGCTTACATTAGATGTGACAAATGTTATCAGTACTCACTGACCTGTGATATCCTCGAAGAGACTCGGAATGTCTTTTTACATGAAATCAGTATCAAGGGCACAAACTGTGGCGAATGGAATGCCAATTTCTATACTTCTGATGTATCGTCTTCAGCTACTCACAAACACAAAGAAGTAAATGTGAGAATGGTGACATTTGTGCGTTCTATTGGGGGAGGCCACAGATTAGGTTTTTTGGGATTTAGTACCACGACATTATCCACCAAAACAGACACGCTGCGCATATCTGGATCTGTTAAAAAATAAATGGAAAAGACAAAGAACAGAAGGAAGACCATGAGAGCACTGAATAGGGGATTCATAGACACTGCAACTGCTGTAGAAGGAGACCTTTATTCAACAGGTGCTCATTAAACTTCATTTTGTGAGTACATTTTATGTTTTTCCTTGTTTTCTCGGAATTGTCTTTTTAACATAATTAGTGATCTTTGAAACAAGATATCTCTGGATCTGTACATTCAATTGACATGAAAATTAAAACAGTTGGTTGTCATATAATCTTACAGATTCTGACCTAAAATGGATACAATTGAATTCAAAATTTTAGTTTTATGACCATCATGCATATATAATGAGGCACAAATATCAAACATTCCAGAAATATAAATTTTGAAAATTCATTAAAAATCAACCTTTCTGTCAATATCTGTTATTTTAGGTCAAAACCTCAAGCTATATATACTAATTCAATTTGCCAAGTTTCAGTCAGATCCTTGTAAAAATAACATAGTTATGATGTTTTAAAAAAGATGTATAATTTATTCACTATGGCGGCCATATTGGATAGCTAATTTGCATAATTAATGAGGTCATTATGTGGACAAATATTATAAGTCCGTACTAACACTATACCAATGTTTGTTTGATTCTGAAAGGAAAATTTGAGTTTTTTACCCTATCAAGGTAGTCTACTACCTTAACCAGGGATGTATGCATCCCCTGTGGTTGTGAGACTTATCTTCTGGGGATGTGAGACATACCAGATATTTTAGAATGCAAATCATAAACAATAAATAATACACAGAACTCAAATATATTTGTAAAAGATAGAACATTGACAACGTGAATTAGACTGAACCTTTGTCACATTCTGTAAATAACATTTTCTCAGAATGTATCTCTTTTAAGCATTTCTGGCATGTTTTGCGAGCTAGAAGATAAAAGGTATGATGCTTTATAAGCTGCTGTGAAGGGGTTTGAGGCTTCTTAAGAGGCTTTAAAGGGGCATGAGGCTTCTTTAGATGCTGTAAAGGAGTGCGGGATCTCTAAAAGGTTCAGAAACACTGTTATAGACTGTAGATTAAAATAATGCTGCTTAGCAGTTTCAGGCTGAAGCTACAGTTTCTTGAGATAATTCTCTAAACTAACATTGTTGTGTCCTTACTTGTTGCACGCCATTTTTTTTTAGGGAAGCAGATTACGACTCTGTCATGATGTTGAGGCCACTTCATGATGTGATTTTTATCGCGGTAAATTATTATTAGTGCCATGGTTTTATCACACCGTGTCGTACCTCAACTGAACGCAAGAAATACATGAAAGCGGTCGCCTGTGAGATGTGTATCTAGGTATGACAGAGGGGAGTTGGATGTGACGTCAGAGCGTCAAGATGTGTGCCTAAGACTGGCTTGTGTATCAACCATTATGTTGAAGCATATTCAAGAAATATTCATGGAAAAATGGTAAGCTTTGTGCTTTAAATGAGAGGCATGACAATATGCCAGGATTATAGTTGAAGTCGAACCGTTTGGGATAAGAACAGGAGTGCGACAGGGATGCCTCTTGTCTCCATTTCTTTTCTTGCTGGCAATAGATTGGGTTATGAGATCATCGACAACACACAAAAGAAATGGAATCCAGTGGACTCTGACTAAGCAGTTGGATGATCTGGATTTTGCTGATGACTTGGCTGTTCTGTCCCATAACCGTAATCAGATGCAGGACAAATTGAAAACACTCAATGAGAGGTCACAGCAATTGGGTCTGAAAATACACAGGGAAAAGACAAAAATAATGAGAATAAATGCAGGTAATGATAACAGGGTTGAACTTGAAGAAACACCAATTCAAGATGTTGAATCATACACATATCTTGGCAGTAATATAGACAAAGTTGGAGGGACAGACAGCGATATCAAAATAAGAATACAAAAGGCAAGAGGAGCTTTCATTGCATTGGGAAATATATGGAGATCAAGAGAAATTGGATCCAACACGAAAATAAGAATCTTCAACTCAAATGTGAAGTCAGTCCTATTGTATGGCTCGGAGACATGGAGAACAACAAAGACAACAACCAAAAAGCTACAGACTTTCATAAATGGGTGCTTGCGTAGAATAGAGGGATTAAAATGGTATGACAAGGTTACCAACGTGGAACTGATGACAAGAACTAGACAAGTGCCAGTGGAACAAGAGATGAGAAGAAGACGATGGCGATGGATAGGACACACACTGAGAAAACCTGTTGATAGCATTACAAGGCAGTCCTTGTTCTGGAACCCCCAGGGCAAGAGAGGCAGAGGAAGACCAAGAAGTACATGGAGAAGAGAGTTGGAAACAGAGGTGAAAATGATGAGGAGAACATGGAAAGAACTTGAGATGATGGCACGGGACAGGAGGACTTGGCATGTGTTTGTTGAAGGCCTATGCTCCTTTGGGAGTGGAGGGTTATGAATGAATAGTTGAAGTCAGTACGGGACGGTGATTCCCAATACAAAGACGTGTGTTGAAATTATAATTGAACAGTGATAACGGGAGGACTCATTCCCCGAAGTTTATGGAACAAAGATTTGATATGCCGGGATGCTCAAACACCCCGATGTTGTTGGAAAAAGATATACTGAAGATTTGATATGCCGGGATGCTCTAATACCCCGATGTTGTTGGAAAAAGATATACTGAAGATTTGATATGCCGGGATGCTCTAATACCCCGATGTTAAATAGAATAAAGGAAGGATGTTATAAAAGTATCAACTAGGGAAAAGTTGAGTAACATTGTATAAAAGCGAACCAAGATAATGTTGGACTGAAAGTTAGAGGGAGTATTCATGCCATGTTCGTGATTGTGACATTTTGTGAATTCGTACTTACTGTGTATTAAACTGTTACCAAATCGTCTAAGCCGAGAGGTTCCTTCAATCATTCAAGGTTCAGTTAACCAGTTGATAGCCTTATTTAATAATTGAAGATAGACAGAAGGAGGTATCCAAGAAGATTGATTTCCAGAATATTTGACAATGCAAACCAAATTAAAAATAAAAGAACTTCCACCTCTTTATTCAAACAAATGGACCCTAGACAACAAAATGAAAGAATTCGGGCAATTTCTCTATCCCTTAACAGGAGAGAAATAAACTGGGGGCTCAGTCCTGTCAAACAACTGGGAACTGTCGTCTTATAGCTGAAATAACTGATTACATCCTATCGGATAAGCCGTCCGATAACTAGCAGTTTGGTCTACTTGGGACATTAAGAAAAGAATTTTTCTTCTTTCGAAAATGAAATCAACTAAGACTGAACTATTACACTGAACTTCTACGCAGGACTTTTAACATTTGAGGAACGATACGATTGTAAATTTGCGGAAAAAAATGTACATTCACTGAATTTCACGATTGAAGATGACATGTAACGGCTGCTCCATGTAGATGCATCAAAAATCGTTGACCTGACCTTGAGGACTGTCAAGATTCAACGCTTCGACATCAAATTGATTCGGTTCGAACTTCACAACTCTTCATTCAAGATTTTAAACACTGGCAAATCACGCAATTTTCGATCTTGAACGTTAAATGACAATCTGGCAATTTTACGTAGTGACGTCATCAAAGCCGGCAGACGTTCAAAATACCTTTTGTTCAACTTGGAATCAGGCAAGATTTTCGTCCATTTATGGGTTTCTGAGATCAAATTGAAGCACATACACACTGATTCCGTATCTGGAGAGGTTCTGAGATACAAGAAAGATAAGTAGAGCTATAAATTATCTAATGCGTGACATTGTTTGACCATTTCGAACACTTTTGCCAGTCAACACCTAGTCCGTCATACTTGTTATTTCATCTGCATGTTTATATGTACAAAGTAAATGCTCGCTATTTGTAAATTTTCTTCGGAAATTTTGCAAATGATGAGGTCCTATTAGGTTATTGTCGGTTGTCCGGTCAAAGAAAATAAATAGTGGAATTTTAGTCTTTGACTGCATAACAGACATCATTATTTGTATAGATTGTTCCGTCAAGTCTACGTTATATATTTTCATTCATTAATTTACGTAAGTGGGTCATTGTCTACACAGCTGTTTTACTATCACTCTTGTCTCAGTGTGAAATTTGACGATTTGCTGTTTTCGTTCGTACTTCTGTCTTGTTTATTTCACAAGTAATTATTCTAATTTGTTGTTGCTTGTCAACAAGTATTTGTTTCTCTTATTCCCGTTAAATCTGTCGAGTAATGTACTGTAATTCGACATGTCTCTTTATTATCATCATCATTGACTTGTACTATTCTTCTTCACTGTGCTCGTCTTTCATTCTTGGCTTGTTCATTCCTTCATAAGGTATAAATTCAGTCAATACCATAATTTATTATACTTAATTAAGTGATATTAAGGGGAGATTTGACACTTGTTGATTCGAATCAGAACACAAGATGTCGTCACTGTCAGAATTTATTGAGATGGGTTTGCGTTTGGGCAAATCGGGAATTGATTTGGAATCATATGCTGATAAATATTATCATGATTATTTGGAACGTATGGAACGGAAGGAGCAATGAGATTTAAAGAAGCAGGAGCTTGATCAAGTAAAGGAATTGGAAGAGAAGAAATTGAAAGAACTAGAAGCAGCTAGAGAGTTGGAAAGGGCAAAAATGGTTCAAAAAGAAAAAGAACAAGAAGCCACTCGAATAGAACAAGAAGCATCCAGAGAACTAGAACGGCAGAAAATGGAACTACGTAAGTTGGAACTTCTTCAGCTGGATCAAGCCCACAGAAATGCTATAGAATTACAGTCATTGAAATTACAGGCTGATAAAGAAAAAGAGATTGAGATTGCAAAGATTAATGCACAGCATACTGGTGCTAATCCACAAGTTTCTCAGGGTAATAATTTTAATTATCCAAAAATTAAATTACCAAATTTTGATGATAAACGGGACTGTATGGACTCGTTTATCATGAGGTTTAAAATGAGAGCTATAGATATGAAGATACCAAAAGATAGGTGGCCGATTATCTTTTCAGACTACCTCACAGGAGAAGCAATGCGTTGTTTCATGTCAATTGATGAAAAAAGTAGATCTGATTTTGATATTGTTGCCAATACATTGATGGCAAAATTTCAACTCATGGAGGAGGGTTTTCGATCCAGATTTCACTCTGCAGTTCCGTCTAAGAATGCAGATTTTGGAGAGTTCATCTCTTCTATTAAATTGTATTTGGGTCGATGGATAGATTTATCTGGTATCAATAAATCTTTTGATGAATTATTTGACCTAATGCTCAGGGATAAAGTTTTATCTACCTGTGGCGCAGATTTTGTTAGTTTTTTGCAGGAGAGAAAGCCAAAATCTATCAATGAATGTCAAGAACTTGGAAGAAACTACATGTCTGCACATCCAAACAAGGAAATTCGTAAGGTTTCCTTTGATAATGCATTACCTGTATGTGTTTCGTACCACGACGGAGGAGTAAGTGAACACCGTTCTCGCCCAAGGAGTGCAGAGGGCAGATATAGGAGTAATTATAGATCTTCCTTTCGAGGACGGTACAATTTTCCTCGTCGTCAGTCACCATCTCACTTCGGTGGGTATAGATATTCTAATTACTCTAACCGAGGTCGTGGACAACACTACGGTAATAGCAGTGATGATATACATCACAGAGACTATAGAAGAAATTCAGGTGAACGCTTCAATAGAAATGGTAGGTGTAATTTTGATGGGGTAAACAATAAGCACGGCAAACAATGCAATCACAAACCTGATCACAAAAATGATTGTAAACTGGCAAAAGGGAAAGCAGACCATGCTAACGTCTGTACCCCACTTTGTAATCATGATAGCCATGTTGAACAGGCTAATGCATGCATTGTACGCTCAAGCAAAGATAACAATTGCACTGAGTGTAATACACTTTATGAACCAGGTGCTAAAACTAGACTTTTGTGTGGCCATATTTTACCAGCTATGTCTGTTTGCGATTTTATTGGTCGCCTTACATTACACAAAGGGTTTATAGATCACAAACCAGCCACCATTCTTCGGGACACAGGATGCACGATTGTCGGGATACGGAAATCGTTGCTAGATAAATCATCATTTACAGGAAAGTCACTGAAATGCGTTACTTTTGGAGGTAACATTGAATGGTTTCCCATGGCAAAGGCGGAGATCGACACACCATTTTATTCAGGGACTGTACTCGTGTGTGGGTTGGAGAACCCTGTAAGTGACGTGATACTTGGTAACATTCCAGGTGTAAAAGACTGTTCACCTGAGGAAATTGCCGAGTGGGTCAACAAGCACCCATTGATGGCGAATGCGGTCACTACAAGAGCTCAGCATGAAGCAAGTATTTTGACCGATACTTCTCCATCTGTCGTGGAGGAGACGCCACTGAGAAATGCTCAGAACATTTCTCCGGCTATCTTTACACAAAAACAAAAAGAGGATGAATCTTTAAAGAAATTATTCACTTTGGCTGAAACAAAACAAATTAAGATCACTAAGAGTTCATCATATTGGTTTGAATTTCGTAACAATGTTTTGATCAGATGTTTTAAGAAAGGAGTGGATCATGTAAAGAAACAAATTGTGGTACCAAAAAGTTTTAGACCTTTAGTTTTAAATACAGGTCATGATGTACCTATGGCAGGACACTTAGGTCGTAATCGGACTTTGTTTCGAATTACTACAAATTTTTATTGGCCTGGCATCAACACAGATGTAAAAAGATATTGTAGATCTTGTCATACGCGTCAAAAAGTCGCACGCAGGGGTAAGAATCAGACAGCGCCCTTGCAAGTCACAGATGTGCCTGTGCGCGCATTTAAGAAACTAGCTATAGACATCATCGGTCCATTGTCTGTATTGTCGGATCGAGGTTCTCAATATATTTTAACGTGCATCGATTTGTGCACTAGATGGCCTGAGGCCATACCGTTAAAAAACATTAATACCATATCAGTTGCGGAGGCTTTGAACTTGATTTTTACAAGGATAGGTTTTCCTGAGGAAATACTGTCGGATAGAGGGACACAATTTAAGTCTGAACTTATGAGCGCGATAGAAAGCTTGTATTGCATAAAACATTCATTCACAAGTCCATATAGACCAAGTTCAAATGGGGTTTGTGAAAGATTTAACGGCTGTCTTAAGTTAATGCTTGGGAAGGTTACTGATACACACCCTCGGGATTGGGATAAGATTCTCCCATCGGTTCTCTTTGCTTACAGAGAGATCCCTCAGGAGAGTACTGGATTCTCTCCCTTTGAACTCGTGTATGGCGCGAATCCGAGAGGCCCGTTATATCTACTGAAGGATTTAATCCTCGGTACGTCTCAGGATGACGCAACTCGCAGTAGTTACGAGTTCGTTGTTGATTTACGACAAAGGTTAGTGGATGCATGTCAGATCGCATCACAGAGTATACAAACGGCAACTCAAAAATCGAGGTTGCTACATAACCAATCTCGTACCCTAAGATCATTTGTCCCAGGGGAAGAAGTCTTACTACTCCTACCCATTAAGGAAAATAAGTTGTTAATTTCATGGCAGGGGCCATACAAAGTAGTGAAAAAGATCACAGATGTTGATTACTCAATTGATATTAAAGGGAAAATTAAAACGTATCATCTAAATATGTTGAAATTATACACACCAAGACCATCTGAATTGGTGGATGTCTTGGATGAGGTTCATCGATCCTCATGCACTGTGGTTCAGTCTGAGGATGCTACATCTGATATTCCGTTGGAATTTACTTTACCTTCTATTTCTGCTCATGAGACGTGGCAGGATGTTTCTATTTCGTCATCACTTTCGCATTCTGAACAAATTCAGATCCGTGATGTTTTATGTTCTTTCTCTGACGTATTTTCAGAACATCCAGGTCATACTGACTTAATATCTCATGAGATTGTGATCACTGACTCTACTCCGATTAAAATCAGACCATATCCTATTCCTCTTCACTACAGAGATAAGGTGGATAAGGAAATCTCAGATATGCTTAAAAATGGGTATTATTTCACACTCTTCGTCTTCTTATTCTTCTCCAATGGTATTGGTGAAGAAACCAGATGGATCTTTACGCATCTGTATTGATTTTCGGAAACTAAATCAAGTTACAGTCACAGATGCTGAGCCAATTCCAATTTTGGAAGATCTTCCACAGCTGGCTAACGCGACATTCTTTACTA
This sequence comes from Oreohelix idahoensis, assembly GCA_024509875.1. NCBI lineage: Eukaryota > Metazoa > Mollusca > Gastropoda > Stylommatophora > Oreohelicidae > Oreohelix > Oreohelix idahoensis. The sequence goes on from JAMPIV010001478.1 coordinate 416,459, forward strand.
AACTAGATTTTGCAAAAGGATACTGGCAAATTCCGTTGTCTGAAAATTCTAGACATTTGACAGCATTTGCCACGCCAAGAGGTTTATTTGAATGGAATTATATGTGTTTCGGGTTAGTGAATGCACCTGCGACATTCGTCCGCATGATGCGCCGTTTGGTTGGCGATAGACCCGATGTCATCACATATATAGATGACATTTGTTTATTCCATAACACATGGGAAGAACATATTGTAGGTTTCAGTTCTTTGCTAGAACAGCTTAGAAAGCATCATTTGACAGTTAGACCTTCGAAAGTACAGATAGGTTTTCAGGAAATATCTTTCCTAGGTCATAAAATCGGTAATCATCGACTTTATCCTTCTGATAGTCTGGTGAATAAAATCCTGAACATTCAGATACCAAAAAATAAGAAAGAGGTCCGTAGTCTGTTAGGGGTCATTAACTATTATCGTAAATTTATTCCGGACTTTTCGTCTATCTCTGGTCCTCTTTCGGAGTTGACGCGCAAAGGTGCTCCTCTTAAAGTAATGTGGTCAAAGAACTGTCAGTTAGCATTGGATAAGATTAAAATTCTATTTTCGAATCATCCTATTTTGATTCTGCCAGATATCCATGAACCATTCTATATTCGCACAGACGCTTCTCAGATGGGAATCGGTGGCAGTTTGATGCAACTTGTCGACGATGTACTCCATCCTTGCTTCTTTGTGAGCCGGAAGTTGTCTGCAGCAGAAAAGAAATATTCGGCGGGAGAAAGAGAGCTCCTTGCTCTCGTCTGGACTATATCAAAACTTTCTCGCTACTTGATCGGACGAAAATTTTACGTTGAGGTCGACCATCATCCTTTGACGTCAATGAAACCAAAGGCATTTAAAAACTCACGTATATACAGATGGTTTCTGCTACTGCAACAGTTTTCTTTTCTTCTTCTTCTTCTTCTTCCTCGTTCATCCTGAAAAGGACGTTGGTTGCGTTGTGTCCGTTTACAGCAAAGCTGCGATATTTGCGCCTTTCGGCCGACACATCCGACTTCCGCACAGCATTTTTTGGGACCGGGTTTGCCTTCCCTCTTCGATCCCTACTCCTCAGCCAGACTGCAGTGATGCAGCCTGTTTCCAGGACCACCACGTGGAGGTGGAGTAGGGTCTTGGTCAGCTCTGGTTCGCTGACCCTGACGCAGGCAGTTAAGCTATGGGTTGCTGACTGCATTCCTCACTTTTGATGTGTCTTGGGTCCCTAGTTTTCTTTTGAAATCAAGCATATACGCGGGGAGGACAATTGGTTGGCTGACTTGTTGTCGCGATTTGCAACTCACCAGGACTAATATATTTCACATGGAACTTTGCATCCAGGTTTATGGTTCCACTTTGTTTGGACATCATAGTGTGTCTTCTGGACTTGCTATTTCTTCCGGATATATTGACTCAAATTTTACTGCAATTTTGGTTATTTAATAATCGCTCTTCACATTTTTATGTATATGTCTAAATACCTGATACTTCTCAGTAGATTGCTTGTATGCATGTATGTATCTGTACGTAAGATTGCTGGAAGTTATACCCTACAGGATCTTGCGCGTTTCCTGAAGTAAACGCTCGGGAGCGTGAAGGGTAATGTTGAGGCCACTTCATGATGTGATTTTTATCGCGGTAAATTATTATTAGTGCCATGGTTTTATCACACCGTGTCGTACCTCAACTGAACGCAAGAAATACATGAAAGCGGTCGCCTGTGAGATGTGTATCTAGGTATGACAGAGGGGAGTTGGATGTGACGTCAGAGCGTCAAGATGTGTGCCTAAGACTGGCTTGTGTATCAACCATTATGTTGAAGCATATTCAAGAAATATTCATGGAAAAATGGTAAGCTTTGTGCTTTAAATGAGAGGCATGACAATATGCCAGGATTATAGTTGAAGTCAGTACGGGACGGTGATTCCCAATACAAAGACGTGTGTTGAAATTATAATTGAACAGTGATAACGGGAGGACTCATTCCCCGAAGTTTATGGAACAAAGATTTGATATGCCGGGATGCTCAAACACCCCGATGTTGTTGGAAAAAGATATACTGAAGATTTGATATGCCGGGATGCTCTAATACCCCGATGTTGTTGGAAAAAGATATACTGAAGATTTGATATGCCGGGATGCTCTAATACCCCGATGTTAAATAGAATAAAGGAAGGATGTTATAAAAGTATCAACTAGGGAAAAGTTGAGTAACATTGTATAAAAGCGAACCAAGATAATGTTGGACTGAAAGTTAGAGGGAGTATTCATGCCATGTTCGTGATTGTGACATTTTGTGAATTCGTACTTACTGTGTATTAAACTGTTACCAAATCGTCTAAGCCGAGAGGTTCCTTCAATCATTCAAGGTTCAGTTAACCAGTTGATAGCCTTATTTAATAATTGAAGATAGACAGAAGGAGGTATCCAAGAAGATTGATTTCCAGAATATTTGACAATGCAAACCAAATTAAAAATAAAAGAACTTCCACCTCTTTATTCAAACAAATGGACCCTAGACAACAAAATGAAAGAATTCGGGCAATTTCTCTATCCCTTAACACATGAGCATCAAAGAATTTATGATTGTAGATCTGAACATTGTATATTGCAAGAGCTTATGGTATCTTAAGTCTGACTATGTTGGAGGAAGTTACAGTGGCAGTAACTCATGATGTTTAAGAGATTAGTGACATACTCCCATCTGGTAAATGATGACACAAATTAAAGATTCACTTTCACAGTTGAGCTTTTTGACTTATTTAGCAATGGCTGTTTTAATTCAATTCATAATTTCCAAGGATTTATTGTCTGTTATGTTCGCAGCAAAATCTTGTGGCCCAGACTGGTGATCCAACAGCAACCGGACGAGGTGGAGAATCAATTTTTGCGTGAGTTCAGCATTCGTTTTCTTTACATGCTTTTTTTTTCTTTTTTTTTTTTTTCTTAGCAGCAAGTTTTAGACAGCCTTGTGGCACAGTTTGTGCATCACATACATGGCTTACTTTCACTATGACATAATTACACTGATTTATGGCCTTAAGTTCACATAATAAAACTATAAGAGTCCATCATGCTGACACCGTGTAAAGTCACATTAGGTGATCATTTAGAGAGAGGTTCTCTCCTACTGTCATTCTGTTTTAGGGGCTCATTCTGTTTCTTTGCCCTGGGAATTCCTCTCTTTTCTCTTAATCTGAGGAATCCAGAAGACTGCCTTGTGCTGCTGTTTGAGTGTTTGTTCAATGTGTGTCCTCCCTTTCAGGCCTTGGGTGGAAAAGCAACTGGCTTATTGATCTTGTGATAAATGTCTGTCAAATGTTTTGTAAATGTATCAAATAAAAGATCATCCCAGAGAATCATCAGTGCAGAATAAAAAAATTATTGTGAATCATTAATGCAAAATAAAAAATTTTTTAAATCATTTGTACAGAATACAAAAATCATTAGTTCAGAATACAAATAATTATTACAGAATACACAAATAATTAGTGAGAATCATTAGTTTAGAATGTGATATATACAACAGATATGACCCAATCCACCAGCTTAATAGACACCAGCAGACCATCATTTTCCACCTGAGAACTGGCCATTGCAGATTACTAGGCCACCTCTATGGCCTCAGGATAGCTCATACGAATGAATATCCATGTGGAACCGGAATCCAGACCCCTGAACACATTCTCCAAAACTGCCCAACCCATGATGACACCTGACCTGGCCAGTTGGTGCTGAGCTCAGGCCTGCAGATTTAACATGACTACAGATTGAACACAGAAGAAGAATTAGTGCAGAATAAATAAAAAAGTAATTGAGAATCATTAGTACAGAACTTTGTTTTCTAGGGCAGCTAACGCTACTTGCTAAATGCCACTTTGTCTAGCACCACCACCAAGGTATATTTTAAGTAGCGCTTTTTTTTAAAAAAAAAGAGAATAGATTTGCCTATTAAAACTGTCATCTGCATATCTGATTTTATTTGATATGGTTTTTTTTTTGTGAAACAGGAAAATTTATGGAGAACAGGCCAGATTCTTTGAGATGGAGGTGTCTCCGCGCATCAAGCACACCAGGAAAGGTGTCATTTCTATGGTTAATAATGGCAGCGACTTGCATGGTTCTCAGGTTTGTCACATCTAGTTTAAGTGTTTGAGAAATTAAGAGAATCACATGGCACAAAGTACTGACTTTTATTGTTTTACCAGCAAAATAGTCCTTGTTTTTGCTAGCAGATTCAAAATATATTCAAATATTCAAGGTATTTTTGTTTTATGTGTGGTTTCTTAAAACAAGCATTTTCAGATATTATATAACTGGGGCATTATCTTAAATCATGGATTGTTTGAATGGTTTTCAGTTTTTTTTCACACTTGCTGATAACCTGGACTATCTGGATGGGAAACATACAGTATTTGGAGAAGTTACAGAAGGCTTTGACGTACTGGAAAAACTGAACAACACATTCTGTGATGAGGATAATAGACCTTTTCAAGATATTAGGTAAAACATGAGCTCATTATTTTTAAACACCTGGTAAAGCTGACCTTTTCATTGAATTCTGGTCACAAGATTTCTTAATATTGATTTATGTATTTGGAAACTGGTGTTAGAAAACAGATACCTACTGGTTTACTGGTTACAATTTAGTGAGGTTCATGTCGACTTAATGTACATTAAGGATCCCGTTAATCGCCCATTGAAGCGTATTGGGAATATGGTGTTAGGCCCATATTTTCTTGACCATCAGCACACTAGGGATGATGTGGTCAGCATCATGCTGGCTGCCTTAACCTTCCCAGAGTTGCTCTGGTACCCAATTGGGGCTGGGTCGACCCCGGAGCTGTTTACGGCCTAAAGAAGTCCCACCCCATCTGGGGATTGAACCATAGACCACTGAGCTAGGAAGCCAGTGCACTAACCACTATGCTACCGTGGCTCCTAATGTTCATTGTAAACTGGCATTTATTTTATATATCAAGAAGGGCCAGGTAGAAAGTTTAAACTTTTATCTGTGACCTTTCATTTATGATCATTTGAGTTGTTTGCTAAGACAATTTTACTGTCCTAAAGAGTGAATTATTAACAAGGCAGTAAAATGTGACAAATAAAATAACAGTGGAGAAACTTATCACAGTAAGATGAAATGTCAAGAAGTATCAGCTGATTTACTGCTTATGTTTTGTTTTCTACTAATGCTGTCAAGCGTGATGAGAAGAAGTGGTTTTCCTTGTGTGAAGCATGCCACATTGGCCAGTGTTTCTTCAGTTTTTCTTAAATACTGACTACCAGTCTTCCTCTCGGGCATCCCCTTGCCTTGAAAACCAGATTGTCTGCTGTTGAAGGCTTGTGCAGATGTGGTTGCATTCTGATGAAATGGCCAGACAAGTTTAGTTTCTGTTTCTATGTAACTCAAATGTGATGTTGTTCCAGCAAACTTCCTGACTTCTTCAGTTTTATTCTGTTTCTTATGATGACATGCATAACTGTTCTCAAGTATTTTATTTCAATGTGTTATCTTCCCTTTCTGCACTGTAGATGACCACATTTAACATTCATAGCTAAGAATAGACAGGAAGACACTGAAATAGACAGGCACATTTTTTTACAGTAATCAAACTCTGTACTGTTAAACCTCCAAAGAAGCCTCAAATCTTCAGGAACTGGTGTGGATTTACTGTCCTGGTCATGCAGGAGTATGTGGCAATGAAAGAGCTACAGACTAGCTTCAGGAGCACCCATAGAAGATGCATTGGATAGGGATAAGGGAGACATACTGAGGGCAGTTAATAATTGCCGATTAGACAATGACACTGCAATCTATGAATCATCAAGGCTAAGATTCCTGGAATTTGGAATCAAACTTAAGACCCCCATCGAGGCCAGCTCCTTGACGATGAGATGGGGCTCAAGTACAGCCATCAGCGGGGTAAAAACCAAGACTGGCCAGGCCCTCCTACACTCGAGCAAGACCACAGTCTGCCCTAGCAAGTCACGGTGCTGAAGACAGAGACAACCAGCCAAGAGGCGCACCACAGCAATCAGGATGCCACGCACACGCGCTATGGAAATATGTCTATATCTACAAAACGTTAGGGCACTCGCCCTGTGACGGACACTCAGGCAGACGCAGTGCCAGGCCCTCTGCCTCAAAAGGGCCCAACCCTACTACTGGGGGTCCTTCTCAATTGCCCCGTGGAGCCAGGAGGCATGAGAATAGAGCTACTGGCCAAGCAAAGCAAAGACCACTTAAAATAATGCACTGGAATGCTGACGGCATCAACAGTAAAAAAAGATGGCTACAGCAAAAAACTAGAGCTCGAAAATATCTTGAATGAAGAGCAAGTAAATGTATGCTGCTTGCAAGAAACCCACCTCAACAAAGACATAGCCTTCAAAATCAGAGGCTACCAGTGCTTCCGATCCGATCGAATAGACAGGCGAAAGGGTGGAATACTGACACTCGTGAGGAATAACATCAGTGCATGTCAGCTTGAAACATATATGGAGGGGGCGGAATACCAGATGCTTCATCTCAGGACAGAAAGTACAGAATTTCACCTGCTCAACTACTACTGTCCGAGTGACCGCCCACTGGCACTAGATACAATCCCAGCAAAAGAAAGACTGATTGTGTGCGGAGACTTCAACAGCCACTCACAGAGCTGGGGCTATGATCACATGGACAGGAGAGGTGATGAGCTTGAAAACTGGCAGGATGACAATGGGCTTATCCTGATTAACCAGCCAATCGACCCACCAACCTTCTACTCCAGATCATGGCACACCACCTCTACACCAGACCTGGCATTCCACTCACCAGGTCTGGAGTGGAACACCACACGTGTTGTAGGGAAACAACTTGGAGGCAGCGACCACTGGCCAGTCTTCCTAATTGTGGAAAATGAACTTGTCAAGGAGAGCAGCACTCTCTCTAGGTGGAACTACAAGAAGGCAGACTGGACAATGTACCAGCATCGTACCAGTATACTGGCTAGAGATCTGTCTGTAGACAAAGACATCAATAAGTTAGTCGATGAATTCAGCAGATGCATATTACAGGCTGCTCGTGAAACAATACCTAGAGGGGCTCATAAGCACTACAAACCATATTGGAATAGTGAACTAGAGCAACTGCACAACAACGTGGAAACATCTCGAAAGCAGGCAGAGACCAGTCCATGCCAAGAACACCACAATAACTACCAGCAAGCTAAGGCCAAATTCCAAAGGGCCAAGTTGCAGGCCAGGCGGAGAAGCTGGAAGGAGAAAACAGAGTCCTTGAACTTCAAAAGAGATACAAGGAAACTGGAAGCTGGTAAAACAACTTAATGATGAGGGTACAGGGAGAAACTCAAAGATTGCACTGTACAAAGATGGAAACATCCTCATGGGAAAACAGGCAGCTGATCATTTTGCAGACTCCTTTGCTAAAGACAACAACATCGAAGTAAGCCCAGAGAAGCAACAGGAGACTCGTGAGAAACAACAATACGCAGGACGAGATGGAACCATACCTGAAGTTATGGAGGCACCAATCACATTCAGAGAACTGGAGCTTGCAATATCCAAATTGAAAATGAGAAAGTCGCCAGGAGTTGATGGAGTGTCCAATGAAATGATTAAGAACTTGGGAACCGCAGCAAAAACAAAGCTGCTGCAGATCTACAATATCTGTTGGAACTCAGGCAGAGTTCCACAGACCTAGAGGGAAGCAATCATGATACCACTCCTAAAACCACGAAAAGACAGTTCCACTGCCTCCAGCTACAGACCAATCAGCCTTACAAGCTGTCTCTGCAAAACAATGGAACGTATCATCAACCTCAGGCTACAGTGGTACCTTGAAAGTGAAAACCTTCTTGTACCACAGCAGGCGGGCTTTAGGCAGTGTTACTCTACCGAAGATCAGGCAACTTACCTTTCCCAAGAGATTGAGGATGCGTTCCAAGATAAGAAACTGGTACTAGCAGCATGGATAGATCTAAGGAAAGCATTTGACAAGATTTGGAAAGAAGGGCTTCTGAAGAAACTGAGAAACTGTAGAGTGAATGGTAGGATGTATAAATGGGTGAAAGCATACTTGCATAACAGAAGAGCCCGAGTACAACTAGATGGCCTTAAGAGTCAGAAATTTCTACTGCATCATGGCATCCCTCAGGGAGGGGTTCTGTCCCCCACACTTTTCCTAGTCTACATCAACGACCTGGCTGCTGAACTACCACATGGAATGAAAGTGACAATGTACGCTGATGACCTGGTAATATGGTGCACAGATGAGCATGCAACAGTGGCCACTAAACTACTACAAAGAGCTATAGATGCCTTAACCTCGTGGGCAAATAGATGGTGTGTCAGCATCAACACAGACAAGTGCAGCACTACGCTCTTCACCCTCTCTCCCAAACAAAAAGCTGGTGTCATCAAGATAAATGAAGAGCTCCTGAGAGAAGATAAACAACCAACCTATCTCGGAGTTACATTCGATGATAGGCTGACATGGAAGCAGCACATCAACAAGGCAGCAACAAAGGCCAGGAGGAAGTTAGCCATCCTGAAAAAACTAAGTGGAACCACATGGGGAGCCAGCGGGAAAATACTTAGCAAAGTTTACCAGCAGGGCATACGACCACACCTGGAATATGGATCAGCTGCGTGGTGTCCAGCATCAAACACCACATTACAAGAGCTAGGTAAGGTGCAAAACCAGGCGCTTAGGGTCATCACGGGGGCAATGAAATCAACGCCTATAGTGGAGATGGAGAAAATGGGGAGGATACAAGCACTGCGAGAACGCAGAGACACGAAAGTGCTAACACAGGCAGAAAAGTTCCTCTGTATGCCAAGCCATCCAATGAAGGACAGATTCCAAAACCTAGCAATGGGGCGATTGAAAAGAAGCAGCTTCATCCACCAGGCCAAACGATTTCGTAGACAAACCTCAGACCTGCCTGAAGTTGACAGCCCCCTAAAGTCTGTGCCAGAACAAACCCCTTGGAGAGAAGAGCCTGGACTACCAATACACATCCAGACAAAAGTGAAAGGAATATTCGACAGGGATGAACAGAACAGCGTGCAACGTAGGACAGTCACTCTCAGTTTCCTGGATGATGAATACCCACAGGACCTCTGGGTCCGAGTATACACGGATGGGTCAGCACAGAATGCAGTCAAGAATGGAGGAGCAGGAGTGTACATAGAATACCCAAACAACACTAGGGATACTGTCAGAGTACCAACGGGGAAATTCTGTAACAACTATGATGCAGAAATCCAGGCAATCAAGGTGGCAACTGAGAAACTGTTGAACACCAATCTCGGTCCACAGCCTGTGGTATTCCTGACAGATGCAAGATCAGCACTCCAAGCACTTCAGTCCAGAAAATTGCCAGGTATACAAGCCCTACTTTCTGAACTGTGCAACCAGTGCAGGGTCGCCATGCAATGGATACCGTCTCATTGTGGAATACCAGGAAACGAGAGAGCGGACCGACTGGCTAAAGAAGGTGCTGCAGACGAGCAACCAGATGTACCAGTTACGTACCGTCAGAAGAAAAAGATGATCAAATCAATCAGAAAGCCACCAACACCAACGCAGGATGACTACCAAGCTATGAACAGATCAGAACAAATTGTCATTCTGCGCCTCAGAACAGGACACAACCGACTCCGCAGCCACATGTATACAAAATTCAAGATTGGCAATTCAGCCATGTGTACATGTGGACAGGCACCCCAGACTGCGGAGCGCGTACTTCAAGATTGCCCCGTATATGATATATTGAGGCAAACCCACTGGTCCAGAGAAACAACACTGGAAGCAAAACTATACGGAACTCTGTATGAACTAGAAAAGACAGTGAAGTTTATACAAGAAACAACATTGCAGATATAGACAGTATATTTCAAGCGAACGAAAGAAGAAGAAGAAACTTAAGACCAGCAGGAATGGGCGTATGAGAAGATGCATCTGATGTGTATACAACCAGTGCGCAGGAGGAAAAATTAGCATTCATTCTTCTTGGATCCTTAGCTCCTGACTGACATAGCAATCAGTGGCCATCTCGCCTAGTGGTGTCTTGTAGGGCAGGAACAAACTGTCCCCATTTTGCTCAGTCGTAGGCCATCCTTCATGCAGTGCCCCAACTCTGGTTCATGCTTTGCATCTTGTTTTCGGTCTGCCTCTCTTTTGCCATTCTTATGGAGTCCATAATATAGTGGTTGTAGTGACAATGTCAGGGTCTCTTCTGGGGACATGGCCAACCCAGTTCCAGCGACTGGAATGTTGGCATACATATCTTTTTGGCTGCACCGCATGAGCAGTTCCTAGTTGGAGATGGTATTCGTTCGTAGAATTTTCCTTAGGCAGGTTGTGTGGAAAGCAGATAATTTGGACATTTCCTTTTCTGTTACTCTCCAGCACTTTGCACTGTACAAAAGTGCAGAAAGTACGCAACTCTCGTATAATCTTAATTTGGTGTTTGCGCTGTACCGAGAAGATTTCCAAATGTTGTTGAATGTTGGTGAAGGCTGTTACTGATATCTTTGCTAGTTCCACCATCTAGTGTTACTTAGCTTCCTAGATATGTAAATGTATTTGTTTGTTCTAGCTTTTGGTTCCTTATTTTTATGTTTGTACAAAAATTAGCATTCATACCCTTCGAGATTTGCTGAGGGAGACAGAGCACCAACAATAACTGTAAAAGTCTATATAGTAAGAGCTGTGAATTGTCTCATGAACATGTCAGACATGAATGCAAAATAGGTTGTTCATCACCTGTAGCTTTGTCCCTTTGGAGATCTGTACCATATTTTTGAGCCCACACTTTCATTCAATTGAAGCTGATATCACATTTATAGCATGGACCCTCAGACTGTCTCATTTGATTGAAACTACTATTTGATTTATAGCATAGACCACCAAACTGTCTCATTTTGACTGTAACTGATGTCACTTTCTCAGGTGATTGTTACTGATATCATATTCATAGTGTAGACCCCTGACTGTTTAATTTGATTGAAACTGATATTTAATTTATAGCATAGACCACACTCTGTTTCATATGATTGAAACTGATATCACGTTCTTATAGCACAAGTCATCCACAGTTTCTTTTGATTGACACTGATGTAATATTTCTGTGGCACAGAAAAATGAAAGTGACTGCAGCTACTACTAGACGCAGTTAACATCAGTTTAATTTGACATTAGTATTATACACACATTAAAATTAGAGACAGTTGCTGTTTGTTTTTAATTTAGGGTGTAGCTGTATGTTGTACAGTACAGGTGTGTATATAGACTTTATGTCATTGATGGTTCATTCAATAGAAAAATAAGCAAATTGACGAGGATTTTTATTTCTTAACCAGAGTAATGTAAAATTGTTATTTTGGTAATTGATATTCATATTTTAAATAATCTTTTGCAGAATATATCATACCATCATACTTGATGATCCGTATGATGACCCTAATGGCCTTGAAATTCCGTCCATGTCACCTGGTCCAACAGAAGAAATGTTAAATGTAAGCTCAGCTTGCCTTAACATAGACTAAAGTTGAGATTTGCAAGCATGAATAAAGCTTGAAATAAAAATTATTTTTTCGTTGTTAAGATATACATCACTTTCATTTTAATATATTCTTTGAAAATTGAATTTACAGTTTGGATATTCTTTTGATATTTTGTTTCTGACTTGGTTTTCAATTAATCAATCAATACCCTTTAGCTCCCCAAGACGCATAGATCGTCAACAAACACAAGCCATGTCTTCCTGTCATGTGCCATCAGCTCAAGTTCTTTCCATGGCCTTCCTCATCATTTTCACTTTGGTCTCCAGTTCTTTTCTCCATGTGTTTTTTGGTCTACCTCTTCCTCTCTTTCCCTGGGGATTCCAGAACAAGGACTGCCTTGTAATGCTATCAACAGGTTTCCTCAGTGTGTGTTCTATCCATCACCAGCGTCTTCTTCTCATCTTATTATCCACTGGCACTTTTCTGGTTCTTGTCATCAGTTCCACATTGCTGACCTTGCCATACCATTTCAATCCTTCCGTTCTATGCAAGCATCCATTTCTGAAAGTCTGTAGGTTTTTTGGTTGTTGTTTTTGTTTTTCTCCATGTTTCAGAGTCATACAACAGGACTGACTTGATATTTGAGTCGAAGATTCTTATTTTTGTGTTGGACTTGATTTCTCTTGATCTTCATACATTTCCCAATGCAATGGAAGCTCCTCTTGCTTTTTGTATTCTTATTTTGATATCATTATCTGTCCCTCCAACACCGTCAAATGCCTTTTCATAGTCCACAAATCCAATGTATAACAGTGAATTCCATCCCTGTCGCACTCCTGTTCTTATCCCAAATGGTTCTGTAAGCTGTCCTTCATGAAGAACTCTGCATGTCATGTCTTCATATGTTTTCTTTTTTAAATTAATGATCTTCAGGGGAACTCCATAATGCCTCATCAATTTCCAAAGTGATTCTCTGTCTACACTGTCAAATGCCTTTTCGTAGTCCACAAATCCAATGTATAGTTGTGAATTCCATTCCAGACTTTGTTCAACTATTATTCTCAAAGTGGCTATCTGTTCTGTACAGGATCTGTTTTTGTCGAAAACCTGCTTGTTCATCTCTCAGTTTCTTGTCTATGGACTCTTTTAATCTTTCAAGGATAATCCTGTTTAATACTTTTCCTGGCACTGAAAGTAACAATATTCCTCTATAATTTTTGCACTCTTGTAAATTTCCCTTCTTAGGCAACTTAACCAGATATCCTTCCTTCCATTCTGCTGGTATCTCTTCCTTTTCCCAGACTTTACCAAGTAATTTATATAACATCTCTGTAGCCGTGTTGATATCTGCTTTGATGGCCTCTGCTGGAATGCATCAGGTCCAGACGCTTTACCATCTCTTAGAAGCTTTATGGCTTTCTTTATTTCTTCCTTCGTTGGTCTTTCACCGTTAATTTGTAGCTCTTCTTCTGCTGGGGGGGTTATGTGGAGCTGGTCTATTGAGAAGGTCCTCAAAATATTCTGTCCACCTCTTCATTTGCTCTTCATGTGAAGAAATACTGGGGAAAAGGGAACGACAACAAAAAGCATGGATAACAACAGAAACCATCAATAAGATAAAAGACAGGAAAAACAAGAAAGCAGATTTAAACACAAGCAAAACCAGAAGTTCCAAAGCCAAGGCTCAAGAAATGTACACAGAAGCAAACTAAGCAGTAAAAAGAAGTATCAAAAGAGACTAGAGGAAGTATATTGAGGAGTTGGCAAGAGAGGCAGAAGATGCTGCAGCCAAAGGGAATATGAGAGAACTGTATAACAGCACAAAGAAGCTAACGGGGAAATACAAGCAAACAAGTTGCTTCATAAAAGACAAGAATGGAAAACTGCTCAGCAATATACAAGAGCAAATTCCAGACTTTGTTCAACTGTTATTCTCAATGTGGCTTGGATTTACCAGAGTTCCCATATTACACATCTGTCTAATTGAAACGTCCTGAACGATGACAAAATCACACCTGCTGTTCAGGAAAATAAAGAAAGGGCCCGCATTACACTGTGAAAGCTAAATTGAACACCCATTAAAAGAGCATGCAGACCTTTCAACTTTTTTTTTTTAATGCATTGACCATAAGTCATGATAAGTTTGACTACAAAGATCCAATGAAGTTGAAATCTAATGGAAAGGAATTAAATGATCATCACAGGAGAACTAGTGGCTATCATAGAACATGCAGCAGAACTAGTGGCTATCATAGAACATGCAGCAGAAAGAGCACAACATAATTATTTCACCGCCATGTTTTTGTGGGTTACTTACTCATGCATTAAGATTAGCTCTCCATCTTGTTGTCTGTACTGTGTTGATCCCTGAAGAAGACATTTTGATCATAATGCAGTTTGTTTCTGTCTTTTTAGTCCTAGTAAGACTTACACTACCTATTTTTATTTACCATACCTTTTGACATGTTTAAAATTTCATTTGAATGTTTTTTTAACTTTAAACTCTTTTTTGACATGTTAGATAAAATGTGGTTTAAAGTTGTCAGGTTTTTTTAATAATTTCTTTTATGTTCTAATGTTTTGAATGCTATGGTAGCTGGAATAAGATTTGGTCAAGTGTGATTTTTTTTTTTTTAATGATGAATTGGCTGTTTTGTTTTCAGAGTGATCACATTGCCTGTGATGCAGACATTGATGAGGACAAAGACAAAACAGAAGCGGAGCTTATGGAGATGATGGCAGAGAAAGAAGCCAAAGCTAACACACAGATTTTGGAAATGGTAGAGTATCCTGTAGTGTTGAAACTTTAATATCACCTTGACAGAGGACTGTACGGAATAATTGTATAAGTTTGATTTTTGTGGAGCTTAACTGGCAAGTACTAGTATATAGGGGTATATCTTGTTTCATTACTTGAATCTGTGTGAAGAATAGCTGTACATTATATATATATATATATATATATATATATATATATATATATATATATATATATATATATATATATATATATATATATATATATATATATATATACGAGGAGGAGTCAAAAAATAACCTTAATATGGCAATAAAAAGTAAAAATCACGTAGTAGACAGTTGTACTACAGATATGTTATGCCCTCCCGCTTAAGGTACCAGTGCGCGCAGGCCCGTCGTCCTGATGGGAAGTATGACGTCAGCAAACCATAGCCAAGATGGCTGCCCCCTTGGAAGCATGCATGAGAAAAGAGCAGCATGCAGTTATCCATTTTTTGGGTAGTGAGGGTGAGAAACCAGCAGACATTCATTGGAGGATGAAGAGGCAGTATGGGGACGCTTGTGTGTCGCTTCAGCAGGTTTATGTGTGGCACAGGAAGTTTAAAAGTGGGGTGTCAACTGTGGCTGATGCAGCTCGCTCCGGCCAGCCTCACACTGTGACTACGCCTGAAGCTATCGCTGCAGTGGAACGAGTGATACGGGAAAACCGGCGGGTAACAATCGATGAGGTGGCTGAAGAATTGAAAATCAGTCATGGCTCAGCGCACCACATCATTCACGACGTGCTGCAGTACCACAAAGTCTCTGCTAGGTGGGTACCAAAAAACTCACCCCCAAACTGAAAGAACGTCGTGTGGATGTTTGTGAAACACTGTTACGGCGTTATGAAGCTGAAGGAGATGCTTTCTACATCGTACAGTCACTGGTGACGAAAGCTGGGTCCACTACTTCCAGCCAGAGACTAAGCGAGCCAGCATGGAGTGGCGACATTCATCATCGCCGAAAGCAAAGAAGTTCTGTACAACGCGGTTGGCTGGCAAATTGATGCTCACGCTCTTCAGGGAAAGGAAAGGCCCAATCCTGGAACATTACATGCCCAGGGGACTCATTATCAACAGCGAATCATACTGTGATCTGCTTCAGAACCACTTGAAACCTGCAATCAGATCAAAACGTCATGGATTGCTCAGTTCTGGTGTGTTGTTACAACGTGATAACGCGCAGCCGCACACAGCTTGTGCGACAGTAATGAAAATCATGAATCTGCATTTGCAGTGTCTTCCACATCCTGCATTATTCACCGGACCTCACACCGAGTGATTATCATGTGTTTGGACCCCTCAAGGAGGCACTCGGTGGCAAGAAGTTCAGTGTGGATGATGAGGTGAAAGAGGCGGTGCATACGTGGCTATGCAGTCAGTCAGAAGAGTTTTTTTCTCGCGGAATCCAGGCATTAGTGAAGCGCTGACACACCTGCATTGAACGTGGTGGGGACTATGTTGAAAAGTGATTACGTGCTTTCATTCCTATTTGTGCATATTCTGTTAATAAAAAAATGTTAAGGTTACTTTTTGACTCTTTCTTGTATATATATATATATATATATATATATATATATATATATATATATATATATATATATATATATATATATATATATATATATATATATATATATACGAGGGGCGTTCAGAAAGTAATGTTCCACATCGTTTTTCTCAGGAGCTGTTTATTCAAAAAGCATGAAATTTATACACAATATACATGGATATGTCATGTAAACATCTGTATTATTCAACATAATCCCCATCAACTTGTACGGCTTTATGCCAGCGTGAAACAAGTGCATGTAGTCCTAGCCCGTACCAGATTTTGTCTTGATCATGTAGCCATTTCTTCGCTGCATGAATCACTCCTTCATCATCTTCAAACCTTGTCCCACGGAGTGCATCTTTAAGTGGACCAAATAGATGAAAATCAGAGGGTGCCAAATCGGGACTATAGGGTGGATGGGGTAGTACAGTCCAACCCAATTTGGTGATTGCTTCCCGTGTTGCCAGACTTGTGTGAGGTCGCGCATTGTCGTGAAGGAGAAGCAGGTCTGCTGGATTCTTGTGCGGCTGAACTCTGCGAAAACGTTGATTGAGTTTTTTCAATGTCTTAATGTAAGCTTGCGAATTGATTGTCTCTCCTCTTGACATAACGTCCACAAGAATCACACCTTCAATGTCCCAAAAGACAGTGATCATGACCTTTCCAGCTGAAGGAATTGTCTTGAATTTCTTTTTTCTTGGTGATTGCGGATGATGCCACTCCATTGACTGTCTTTTTGTCTCAGGTTCAAAATGATGTGCCCAGGTTTCGTCACCTGTAACGATCTTAGCCAAAAAGTTCTCTCCATCAGCATTGAAACGCTCCAACAATTCAGAAGAAATTGCTTTCCTTTGCAATCGGTGGTCATTTGTGAGACTTCGAGGAACCCATCTTGCACAAACCTTAGAAAATCCAAGAGTTTTTATAACTGCATTTGTACTACCAATGCTGACTGACAGCTGTAAGGCCAATTGTTGAGTAGTGATTCGCCTATCAGTAAGAATAATGCCCTCAGCGCATTTCAACATTTCTGTGTTGGTGGCTGTGGCAGGACGTCCACAGCGCGGCCGATCAAGCAGCTCCGTATCTCCACTTCCTGATTCTTTGATTCTCTGAACCCAGCGACTGACTGTACTCCTGTCAACTGCAAAACTTCCATACACATCACATAGACGCTTGTGAATATTCACAACAGTTTCCTTCTCTGCAACGAGAAATTCTATCACAATTCGCTTTTTACAACGCAAGTTGTTATCACGCTCCATTTCAATGGTTTAGGGCAGCCGTATTATTTAGCCGGTTGTGGTGCAATTTGGTGCACACAATTGGCACATGCCATATTTGAAGTGTGCAAAATTTCATGCTTCTATCTTCATTATTAGCTGAGAAAAATGATGTGGTGCATTACTTTCTGAACGCCCCTCGTATATATATATATATATATATATATATATATATATATATATATATATATATATATATATATATATATATATATATATATATATTTTATTCTGCCATTGTCAGATTCATTATTTTTTTTTATCACCATAATGTCACAGTTTGAAGGGACAGGGTCTTCTTTCCTCATTTTACCATCGTGCATCGTGAGAACATTCTGGGGTTCTGCTGGTTCTTTTTTTCAATTGCTTAATGTTTACGTCAGCCTCATAGTACATCAATTTTTATTCCTGGTCTTCCTCTTATTCTGTGACCCATTGTTCTAGCATACCAGTTGGTCTGTTGTAGTTGGATTTCTTGAGCAGTTCAAGTTGTGTTTGTGTTGGATATATATATATATATATATATATATATATATATATATATATATATATATATATATATATATATATATATATATATATATATATATATATATATATATATATATATACTTACTTACTTAGTCGTTCCCCTTCTACCGTGAGGTGTAGAGGTTTGGAAGAGAGAGCGCCAGACCATTCTATCAGCTGTCTTCTTCCTGGCCTGGTTCCATTCTAGTCCTCGGTCCTTCAAAGATTGTCTAATGTTGTCCTCCCAGCGAACTCTGGGTCGTCCTGGAGGTCTGGATCCCTGGCTCTTTGTTTCCCATGCTTGTCGTGGTAGCCGATCTTCTCCCATTCTGCAGACATGGCCAAACCATCTTAGTTGGGACTGTTCTATTTGGGTCTGCAGCGGATGGGATTTTAGGCCTTGACGGATCGTCTGGTTGCGGACCATGTCTCTTCTTGTTACTTCAACCACTTTCCTCAGATACCTCATTTCTGAGGTTTGGATCTGGCTTTTGTGGGTTGTAGTCATTGCCCACGACTCGCATCCATATGTCAAGACTGGGACATAGGTGGAGCGGTATACAGCCATCTTCGTTTTCTTACCAACCTCTTTCTTGCTGAGGAATCCACGATTTATGGCCTGAAAAAGTCTCCCAGCCGCTGCTTTTCGAGTGGCCAACTCTTCTTTGATGCCTCCCTTTCGGTCTATAATAGCTCCGAGATATTTAAAGTGGTCGACCTGCTCCAGGACCTGTTCTCCCAACTTAATCTGATGTTTTCTTTCTTCTCGTGATATCACCATGGATTTTGTTTTAGAGCTGCTTATGACCATCCCTCTCTTCTCCAGCTCTTCCTTCCAGACTTGCAGGTTGGATTGGAGATGTGCCTCTGATTTAGCAATCAGGGCAACATCATCAGCAAATGCCAGCTCCGAAATATAGACCTGTCTCATCTTCCAGTACCCCACTGAATACTTTCTTGTTCTCTCCTTACATGCCTTGATGACATCGTCCATGAGGAGTATGAAAAGATAAGGTGACAGGATATCACCTTGTCTTACACCAGTGGTGGTCCTGAACTCTTCTGACTTATGGTTTGCTGTCCTCACATAATTTCTGCAAGACTTGTAGAAGCTCTGTATAGCATGAATCAGAGGTGCTGGAATATTCTTCCTTGCCAAACAGTCCCAAAGTTTGCTCCAGGGGACCCTGTCAAACGCCTTTTCCAGATCTATGAAACAAAGATGGATCTCACTCTTATACTCAAGGGCCTTTTCACTCAGCTGTCTGAGTGTGAAGATTAGGTCTTGAGTACTTCGGTTTGCTCGGAATCCGCACTGGACCTCATCCAATTGTGGCTCAGCTAGGCGTCGGAGTCTCTGCTCTAGGATTCTAGAGTAGATTTTACCAGGGACACTGAGAAGGGATATGCCTCTATGGTTTCCACATTGTCGATTGTCACCCTTTTTGAAAATTGGTGTTATGATGGCAATCTCCCAATCCTTTGGTATGGTCTTGTTGCACCATGCTGCCTGTAGGACCTTTAAGAGTAATAGGTCGCCTGATGCTCCCATGTACTTAACCATTTCTGGTGTTATACCATCATGCCCTGCTGCTTTGCCCATCTTGATTTTCTCTAGTGCTGCCCTCAGTTCTTCCATCTTTATGTCATCTTCACCATCATTGGTTTTCTCTTCTGTGCTAGTGGTTATCATTTCTGTTGCTTCACCCTGCTCACCATCCAGGAGTTCTGAGAAATATTCTTTCCATCTTTCCATTACTTCCTTCGGGGCAGTAAGCAATTTGCCTTGCTTGTCCTTTATAAATTTGAGAGGGCATTGTTTTTCCTTCCTCATGTTCTTTAGGGTCTTATAGAACAATTTCTGGTTTTCTTGTGCATCTTTTTCTAGCTTTTCTCCAAATTCTTCCCAGGACTTCTGTTTTGCTGCTAGCACTTTGTTCTTTGCTTCTGTTCTGAGTATCACATATTCTCTATATTTTTCCATTTGTCCTGTTGTGTTTTTAGCTCCTAAGTATTGTTTCCATGCCATTTTCTTCTCTCTTATTTTCTCTTTGACTTCCTCTGTCCACCATGTTCTATATATATATATTTGTAAGTTTCTACGTGTCCTTTATTCTGTGCCATACTTGACTTACATAGAACTGAGTTGATTTGAATATACATTTAAACATTTGCCAATTTTACTATCAATAAGAATATGAGGAAGATGTAATGTGATCAGGGTAAAGTATGTTGTCCAAAACTGGAAGGCTATGCTGTAGTGTATTCAAGGTTAACTGGATTTTTAAAATGTAACAAATTTATTTATTCTTCTGTTCAGGTGGGTGACCTCCCTGATGCAGATGTAGCACCTCCAGAAAATGTATTATTTGTTTGCAAGTTGAACCCAGTAACAACAACAGAAGACCTAGAAATTATATTCTCAAGATTTGGCCCAATTGTCAATTGTGATGTTATCAAGGTTAGTTGTGTCACTTCAGTTGTTTATGTTCATGTAGACTGCTTATCTGAGAATTTCTCAAATTACTATCTCTTGCAAGCTGAGATAAAAACTGGAGTTTAACAGGGATGTGTCTTGTCACTATTTCTTTTCTTACAAGCTGTATATTGAATTGATGACAGCAGTATAAAGACAAGAGGGCTTGGTGTGAACTTTAGGGTCTATGCTCCATACTTATATGCTAAGATCTTAAATATATTTTGTCATAGCCATCTCTGTGCATCATTATTGCTGCATTCCCAAAATTAAAGTGACCATTTATTGTACAGTGTCAAAATGGGTGTTTCCAAAGTGGAGCATCATACAGAAGTAATTTTTGTTGTTGTATTTAGTGGTGATGCTCTTAAAAGAATGCACTGACAATTGTTTATTTATTTAATTTTTTTTTGAATTTGTCGAATTTCACTGAGGGTGGAACACTTTTAAAAGTCATACATGAAATAAGTGAACTTGAGATGACGACAGTCCAGTCAGGCTGGGTATATTAAAATCATTTAATGAAATTTTATTTTCTATTTACATTTTGAGATTGATAAGACAAATGTGAGCCATGTCTGTAATCAACTCGGTTTACTAAATGTCATTCCACTTATAAATGGCAACTTTATGGGCACCCTGTATTTCTGATTGGAGGCAATAGGTGTATAGGCAGTCATTAGTCTCAGTTTATGTTTGTGGTGGTGTCCTACAGACAGAAGAAGCACATTTTGTTGGTTTGATGAAGGATGGACATGCTAATGATGAGTTTGGCGGGTGACTGAATGAAGTTTTGTAGGAGATTGGAATGGAAGCAAACACTGAAAGCTATTTTGCTAACGTTATCTATCAGCCTTTTAGAAAATTTGCAATAGGAAGTTGAATATATGGGGCACATTCTGACAAAGTTTGTACCAGTAATTTGTCAGAATTTCTAAATTTGACAAAAATGCAAAGAACTGTTAATTTTGTTACAAATATTGATTTTTATATGTTATATTTTTTAAAACTTCAGCTTTGTGCTACCAAAATGTACAAATGACATTTATAAAGCATAAAATTATCTTGGATACACTTAATGTGCATTTGAAAGTACTTATCCATTCTGAAAAATGTCACTGAACTTTAAACTCAGTTTTTTTCTTCTGAATTTAACATATTGTTTTCAGATGTGCATAACTTTCACTACATTTTCTCATTTTGATTTTATTAAGTGCTGTTACAAAAGTCTTTGAAAGATGTTTCTTGTGATGGCAATGTCTTAATACATCAAGGTGCAGACATGGTTCCAATTTTGTGAGACTTTGTCACAGATACATAATGCACAGATATTATTCATTAATTTAACAAGCAAAAACTGTATACTAGTTTTGTCTTTTGACAGCACAACATGTTTATGGGTTTGTTTTATGTTCTAGACTGAGAAATATGCATTTAAGAGTACCAGTTTATACTGGCAGAAAGAAGTACAGTAGAATGTCGATTAGTCGAACCATCAGTTATCCGAGCTTCTGACACCGCCAAAAATTAATTACAGTATCTACTTTTAGTGCACTAATTGTTATGCTGAAGTATTACTCCAGCCACTTATGCATTCTTTTCCAATTATTTATTTGAAGATATGTGTAGTAGTGCATAGAAGTAGTCTTAATGTGTCATTACAGGAGTTAAAAAAAATCAAATTTTGGCTTAAGCTACTGTGTGGACTGTGTTTTTCTTAGTCTTAATTGTAGGCCTAATTACATTTTGTTTTGTATAAACTGGGTATTCTCATGTATGTTTGATTATCTAAACTGTTTGATTAACTAAACCAACCTTGGTCACAGTAAGTTTGGATAATTCACAGCCCTACCAAAAAAAAAAAAATTTTTGGTGCCACTCATTTTACTCTTGATTGTACATAAATGAGGCCTGCTCAATCCAAATATTACATTTACTTGTCTGTAGCAGCTCTAGTTTTTGAGATACAGACATTTTTGTATTTCATTAATACAAGGTGACCCTGTATTATGAATCTTCCCAGAATTGCCTTTTTTAGATTTTAAGCCACTGCATGCATGTTAGTATGCTACTTATTTTATTACATTTCTAACAGAGAATGGCATCATCTTCAAGAAGAGCATGTTTTCTTTCACCCTATTTATTTTGTTATATTTGTGGAGAGTACACTTTCAAAGAAGAACATAGGAAGCATATTACTGTTTTTGTGAAAAAGGCATACTTTGCTTACTTTGAAGTAAAACTAGGTGACCAGGACAAGTCTTGGGCTCCTCATATTGTTTGCAAAACGTGTTGAACACCTGCGACAGTGGACTTGTGGGAAAAGAAAATGTTTAAAATTTGGAATTCCAATGGTTTGGAGAGAGCCCAAGAACCACTATGATGACTTATTTCTGTGTTGTGAATATTAAGGGAATTAATGGAAAAAATCACAAAAAGTGGAAATATCCAGATGTGGTAAAGTGGGATGTTATAAATATTTATAGGGGACTTAGTGTACTGACTGAGATCAGCTGTGAAGGTATCTGTATCTAATAAGTGTGGTGTATTACAGATAACCTTACTTGCTACCACATTTATACCTCAGTCAGACTTATTCTGGAATATTGTGATGACTACGTTGAATGTCTAGGGTTATGAAAATGATGAAGTGTAAGTCACAACAACAACAGACAGATAAACAATTTATTTTATTCCACAACACTTTACAACACTGTGACACTCACACACATATCTTCTTCTTCTTCTTCTTCGTTCGCCCTGAAAAGGACGGTGGTTGCGTTGTGTCTGTTTACGCCTAAGCTGTGATATCTGCACCTTTCGGTCGACACATCCGACTTCAGCACGGCATTTTTTAGGGACCGGGTTTGCCTTCCCATTGCGATCCACACTCGCTCAGCCAGACTGCACTGCTGCAGACTGTTTCCAGGACCACCACGTGGAGGTGGAGTGCGGTCTTGACCAGCTCTGATTCGCTGGTCCTGACGCAGGCAGTCAAGCTATGAGTCGCTGACTGCAATCACTATTGCTGCATATAACAATCTATAAGACTATCTTAAATGAGTCAAGTGTTTAAGTTTAAAAATATATATACAGATAAACAATTTAATTTAATTCACAATACTTTACAACACTGTGACACTCACATACATACAACACTCTATAAGACTATCTTAAGGAGTCAAGTGTAACTTTTAAAATATGTATTAATTCCTTTCAAAAATAGATATCCTGATTCAACTACAAAGTGAACCAGGAATCACAATCAAATGTAATCACAAGTTGTATGTACACAATTTATAGATATGATCTTTGTATTGACATATTTTATTATTATTACAATATGTGTGTAAGTTGTGATGTGGTACTATGAGGTAATACTGGCTTTTTCAAGCGAGGTGGTTGTTTGTCATCATGACTTCAAGTGTTTTGTTTCTGGTGGAAATAATATTGGAAAGGGTCACAGTTTCTTTTTATTTGAAACAAATAAATGTCCCTCTTTATTTAATATACAGTCACTTTTAGAGGGGGGTACACAAGATTGAGCTGCTCTGGCCAACGAATCTTAACTTCTGTGTGGGCGGCAGGAAACAGTCTCCACTGCTCGCTTGCTTCACCGTTTCCTTGAGAAACAATACTGGTCGCTATCTTGACCAAGGAGTATGCTACCAGCCTCTGGATTTAGCAAAACTCAGACCAGGTGCTGCTTCAATACGTTAGGACCACGGTCCCTGAAACAAGAAGGTTGTACCTCCCTTCAGAACTAATTTATAATCTATTTCCACACTGAAGCACAATACATAACAAACACCGAGTTCAGCGCGGTAGGCCAACTGTTAGCTTCTCATGAACAATATACACCAGTATTCCTCTCCCTAATGGTTACAACGCTTCTGCAATTCCAGCATTATTTCCTTCTATTCAATAAGATAGGTGTCATAGTACTATTTGGCCATCCCATGCAGATATATTCCTCTCCGACAAGTTTTATTCATGGTGGAGCCATATCGAGGTTTTGCCTCTGTTTATTGTTACTGAACCACACACATATAGACATAAATTATCAATTCACATTCAATTTTCATCAACAAGATATCAAATAGGTCTAGCTTACCACAATTCATGGAAATATTAAACAAATACGTTGACTGGCGATGAGTTATGGCACAATTCCGATCTGCCTCTGTCCCAGGCTTTTATTTAGAAAAATATGAGCTGGATCTCAACGCACTTGCTTTACAAATTGGATTTTCAAAAAGTGGCACTGAACTGATGCTCCTAATTGACTATATCAAATGGTCTAGCCAATGGGACCATGTTTACAAAAGCTTTTGAAAAAATGTACCCTTCCTATCGTTTCTAGTAACAACCAAAATTTGTATTTGCAATCGACTAATCATGTTTAGCCTTACATATTATTCTAGCCAATCAAATCGGATTTAACATGGTGGCCTCATTTTCTTCTAAAACATTGTTCAAACACGCCATTATGAGCAAAAATGATCCTGTGTTGTCTGACACCCTCACTATAGTATTTTGGCTATAATTTGTTAATTATTAAACTAATTTCTTAACACCTAACATATTCTTTGTCAGCAAGTCCTAAGGCACCCAAATATATAAGTTTTAAGGGAGCTAAGTGGCTTCGTTCAAAATATGTATTTTCTTCTAGGATAGTCGTGCTGTTACCACCTCCTCACTTCCATACTATGGGGTGTCTTCTGTACTGTCAGACTAATGTCAGGAGCTTAGACATAAATCAGTAGAATGTCATGTTTCCTAATAAGCATTAAACATGTTTTCAAAACCTAACCGTGTATTGGTAGTGTTTTTTTGTCACTGTTTATTTGAAAAAAGTTAGTGCTTCATGCCTTTCACGTTGGGGGTGGCATTAATTTTATATCGCGAGACGACGTTGGTAGTATTGCATGCGTTCCTCCGTACATCTCTCTATCTCTCTCTTCTAAGCTCGTCTGTCTTTTCATTACGCAGTGTATATAATGACATTAATGCTAGTATTTTATCTAGGTCATTAAGCAGTGTGCGTATCTCAAGGTTTTCTAAGAAATACAGTACACGTTTTATTTTTAGTAACGCGTGTATGCTGCTGTAGGCTTTACTAGTAAACGTGAAAGCTTTACAATTATGCAGACGAAGTAGAAAAAGGGGGATTTTTGTACGCCATTGTGACAGCACTGGTCTTTTACCATTCTTCTTTCCTTTTATTGAATTAATTCGTTAGGCTTTACATTTACTTTTTAATTTAGATATGTGGATTTAGAATGTTTCACGACAAATTCTCCCCACTTAAAACAGACGTTATATGTCAGTCTGTAATTCTATATACACATAGAGAAATTTAATATTATTCCTGGGGCTTACGGTGATTTTCATCACATGGATGGCGGCTTAGAAAATCCGCTCCCAGGTTGGTTTTTCCAGAAATATACTCTATGCTGAATTGGAATGGCTGCAAAAGTAAGGACCATCTGAGTAACCTCGAATTTTCATGCCTAGCCTGCGCTAGAAACGACAAGGGTTTGTGATCCGTTTGCAACTTGAATGCCTTCCCATACAGATAAATATTGAACTTCTTGATCGCCCATATTACTGCAAGACATTCTTTTTCGCTAGTTGAATAATTGGTTTCAGCTTTATTCAACTTTCTACTAGCATATGCCACTGGGGTTAATTCCCCATCCAGTGCATCTGATTTCTGTAACAGGGTCGCACCTAACCCGATATTACTTGCATCCGTTCTCACAATGAATTCTTGACTTAAGTCAGGTAATTTCAAAATAGGTTTGCTTGTGAGCTTTTCCTTCAATTCCTGGTATGCCAATTCACATTGTGCTGTCCATGTAATTCGATTTGGATTTCCTTTGCGTGTCAAATCAGTTAACGGTGCACATATGGAATTAAAGTTTTTGATATACTTTTGGTAGAAACCACATAATGAGACAAAGGATCTCACGTCTTTCTTGGTTTGTGGTCTCGGGGCTTTCTTTAGTTTCTCTAAATTCTTGGGGTCAGGGGTCATGTTTCCCTGATGGACTGTGTGTCCCAAGAATTCTAATTCTTTACATCCAACGCAACATTTGGTTGGTCGGGCTGTTAAATTCGCTTCTCTAAGTCGATTAAACAGCATGTTCAGAGAGTCAATGTGTTCCTCAAATGTTTCTGTTGCTATAAGGATATCATCCATGAAATTTGTGATGCATGGATTATTCAGAGGATCCAACAATTTTCTCATCATTCTAGAGAAGACACTAGGCGCATTCTTCAATCCAAATGGCAATCTGTTAAACTCATAGTGTCCCTCTGAGGTACTAAAAGCTAGGTATGGTCTAACCTCAGGCTTTACTGGAATCTGATAGTATCCTTTACTCAGATCCACTTTTGAGAAATATTTAGCTTTATTTAGCCTGGCAAACAACTGATTTGTATCCGGCAATGGATCCACCTGACTTTCTGTGATAGCATTCAGTCTCCTGTAATCTATACAGAGTCTATGTTCTCCAGAGGGTTTCCTTAAGAGCACCACACTGGAACTATACGAAGATTCACTGTGTGAAATGATTCCTTCCTTCAACAAATAGTCTATCTCTTCCTTCAAGGCTTTCTCCTTAGCAAAAGGAATCGAATAGGCTTTCATACAGACAGGTGTGGGGTCTATCAGCTTCATATCATATTCCAATAAGTTTGTATGCCCCGGTCGGTCTGTTAACACCTCTGTATGATCATCTAGAACCTGTTGCACTCTCTCCTTCTGATTTTTCGTTAAATGTGTACTGATTTTCACCTGTGCCGCTGTCTCACAGGGATGTAATGGATATTCAAATGATGAAAGTGGTTCCTTTTTCATCTCCATTGCAATGGACAAGGTCAACAAGTGTGTCTCTTCCTGATTTTCTCTTTCCAAATATTTCTTCAGGAGATTCACATGATAGATTTTTTCTTTCCCCTTCTTATCTATCTTATAATTTGTTCTAGACACCTTCTCTAGAACTGTATATGGACCTTGCCATCCAATTTGTAGCTTATTCTGACTACCGGGTAGAAGAAGCAGTACCTTCTCTCCCACAGCCAAATCTCTGTCTTTAGCTTTCCTGTTGTAATAGGCAGCATGTTTTTTCCTGGCTTGTCTCAAATTTTCATTGGCAAGTTTCCAGCCAGTTTTCAAACGAGTGGTCAGCTCATTCACATATTGGTATGAGGATGTAATATTTTCCTCTGCCTTTTCATCAGTCCACGTTCTTAACAGAGCTACATATGGACTTTTAAATTCGGAAACTTATTTTTCCTGGTACATGTCAGGTCCTTTGCACTCGAAGCTCTGTTGTGATGACTTTTCTTCCCAGAATCATCATGCACAAATCGACCGCTACTAATTTTTCTCTTGGGGCTTTCTCCCCACTTAGAATTTTTGATGAGAGATTTCCTCTCTACATCTTCTTCCTCCAGTTTACATAAGTCCGATTTAGGGATTTTCGGCTTATCCTTGGGTAAGACATCTTTTTGCACTATCTGCATAGTGGCCATTGTAAAACAGTCAATTGAAGATTGTCCATGAAAAGGGGCTTCCCATTTCACTTGGTCCACTTTATTAAATTTATTTTTCTTTTCAGTGTCAGGCCTACGTTTGCCCCGTGGCGTGTCCAGGTCCTGACCAATATTCCCACTTGTGGGTGTTCCCTCATGTGCTATGCTACATCTTTCTACAAAATTGTCAATGTTCCACCTTGCCTTGGGCCAATAATAATTCTGAGCTACCTTTTGAATGATGGTACCTATTTTCTCATGGTCCCCATCTTGTTTCGCATGTAAGCTCCTTATTAAGTCTGCCCTATACCTTTTTGGAAGTACCAGCTGTAGCTGTCCCTGACCTTTGGATCTAGTTCCAGTCTTCCGGTATATCAGTTTGTTCTTCATATAGAAGTCTCCTTTTCCTGGAGGTGTATGACCATTGGACAATTTTCTAAAACAAGGCTTGAGGGTCTTATCCCCAGCTGCGCCTTCCTCAACTCTTCTGGAGTGGTATTTATCATAATATCCTCCTCCTTTCTTGAGGTTGACCTGACCTGAAGGGTGGCCATTACTATAGGGTTCCTTCTGCAACGGTCAGTATCATGATTGTCCATCCGACAATTCTTACACCACCTCCTTTTTTGGTTGAAAGATTTTCTTTCATCAAATTTCCTTTCATTGAATTGTGGGGTTTTATTTTTATTGTCATACCATGGCCTATCAAACTGGTGCTTACCTTTGTTCTGATCTCTAGGATCAAATTTATTAAAGTTCTGTGGTGCCTTAAAATTATCTACCTGTTTCTTTTTATTACTTGTGGATTAAAGTTGCTACCATAAGTGAAATGGGTTCATTTTTGATACAAGACAACAGGAGGCTGAGACGCTTGGAAGTCATGACCCAAGTGGGCCCGCCCCCCTTAGAGTGTAAAGGAGTATACTGGGCCGAAACACTTGTCTGATGGGGGGACTTCTTCTGATGATCAGATTGCCTCCTGTTGTATCGCTCTGTAAAGAGTTTCCTATCATGTTACCTCTGCCTGAGCTGCTTGATACCTTTCAGCGACATTCAGTAACTCATCCAGCCTCTCTGCACCTTGTTCCATGAGAAGCTTTCTCAGGTCTGGAGCCATGGACTCTCTTAGTTGTTCTATAAGGATCATTTCCTTAAGATCTTGGGTTTTCCCCAGAGAAGTCCATTTCTCCAAGTATGTCTCTAACCGTGCAGAGAACTGGTGATAGGTTTCACCTGACAGTAGTTTAGCATTCCTAAATTTTTTTCTATAAAATTCTCCATTCTTTTCATATCTTAACAAAAGAGCCTGCTTTAGCATGTCATAATTTTCTTGATCATCTCTGCTCATTTTGGCAAAAACTTCATAAGCCATACCACGAAGCCCTTGAGATAACTTTAAGCTCCACCTTTCTCTCTCTAACCCATACGTGGTAGCTAACAGTTCATACCTATTTAGATAGCTCTCGATATCATCTTCTTTCTCAACAAAATGATCTAAATGAAAGTTCATAGCTGAGGTTGAGGCTTCCTGACTAGCAGAGGCATCAGAGGTAAAGGGACTGGCACCATTTTCAGGAGCATGGCTTTGAAACTCAAACTCCCTTAGTCGTAACTCGTGTTCCCTTTGTAATCTCTTCTCCTCCTTTTCTGCTTCCCTTTCTGCAGCTAATCTTTTGTCTTCCCTTTCTGCAGCTAATCTTTTTTCTTCCCTTTCTGCAGCTAATCTTTTTTCTTCTGCCTCCAATTGGAACTTCTTAGCCTCAGCCTCCAATGCCCTAGCCTCTTTGTCAGCCTCAATCTGCAACCTCTTAATTTCTTTTTCAGCCTCTAACTTTCTTTCAGCCTCTTTTTCTAATTTTTTTTCTTCCCGTTCAATAAATTTGTCACATTCAGTAGTGACATAAGCAATCATAACTTGCCTGTCCATTCCTAACTCTTTAGCAGTCTGCACAGCAGCAGATCGAAATTTTGCCAAGTCGGCCATTTTCTTAACAGGCAAATTTATACAATGTCTAAGTAAACAAGTCTATCTATACTAATTATCTAAGGACAACCACAAGCACTGAGAGCTCAACCTTATTTATTTCCACCCAAGGATACCTTTTAAATTTTTATTATTCCCTGAAGTGAATTACCCCCCAATATATATAATAGGAGAAGATTCAAAATCCCGGACAGGACCCCAATATATATGGTAAAGTGGGATGTTATAAATATTTATAGGGGACTTAGTGTACTGACTGAGATCAGCTGTGAAGGTATCTGTATCTAATAAGTGTGGTGTATTACAGATAACCTTACTTGCTACCACATTTAGACCTCAGTCAGACTTATTCTGGAATATTGTGATGACTACGTTGAATGTCTAGGGTTATGATAATGATGAAGTGTATGTTCACAACAACCAACAGATAGATAAACAATTTAATTTAATTCACAATACTTTACAACACTGTGACACTCACATACATAGAACACTCTATAAGACTATCTTAAGGAGTCAAGTATAACTTTTAAAATATGTATTAATTCCTTTCAAAAATAGATATCCTGATTCAACTACAAAGTGAACCAGGAATCACAATCAAATGTAATCACAAGTTGTATGTACACAATTTATAGATATGTTCTTTGTATTGACATATTTTATTATTATTACAATATGTGTGTAAGTTGTGATGTGGTACTATGAGGTAATACTGGCTTTTTCAAGCGAGGTGGTTGTTTGTCATCATGACTTCAAGTGTTTGTTTCTGGTGGAAATAATATTGGAAAGGGTCACAGTTTCTTTTTATTTGAAACAAATAAATGTCCCTCTTTATTTAATATACAGTCACTTTTAGAGGGGGGGGTACACAAGATTGAGCTGCTCTGGCCAACGAATCTTAACTTCTGTGTGGGCGGCAGGAAACAGTCTCCACTGCTCGCTTGCTTCACCGTTTCCTTGAGAAACAATACTGGTCGCTATCTTGACCAAGGAGTATGCTACCAGCCTCTGGATTCAGCAAAACTCAGACCAGGTGCTGCTTCAATACGTTAGGACCACGGTCCCTGAAACAAGAAGGTTGTACCTCCCTTCAGAACTAATTTATAATCTATTTCCACACTGAAGCACAATACATAACAAACACCGAGTTCAGCGCGGTAGGCCAACTGTTAGCTTCTCATGAACAATATACACCAGTATTCCTCTCCCTAATGGTTACAACGCTTCTGCAATTCCAGCATTATTTCCTTCTATTCAATAAGATAGGTGTCATAGTACTATTTGGCCATCCCATGCAGATATATTCCTCTCCGACAAGTTTATTCATGGTGGAGCCATATCGAGGTTTTGCCTCTGTTTATTGTTACTGAACCACACACATATAGACATAAATTATCAATTCACATTCAATTTTCATCAACAAGATATCAAATAGGTCTAGCTTACCACAATTCATGGAAATATTAAACAAATACGTTGACTGGCGATGAGTTATGGCACAATTCCGATCTGCCTCTGTCCCAGGCTTTTATTTAGAAAAATATGAGCTGGATCTCAACGCACTTGCTTTACAAATTGGATTTTCAAAAAGTGGCACTGAACTGACGCTCCTAATTGACTATATCAAATGGTCTAGCCAATGAGACCATGTTTACAAAAGCTTTTGAAAAAATGTACCCTTCCTATCGTTTCTAGTAACAACCAAAATTTGTATTTGCAATCGACTAATCATGTTTAGCCTTACATATTATTCTAGCCAATCAAATCGGATTTAACATGGTGGCCTCATTTTCTTCTAAAACATTGTTCAAACACGCCATTATGAGCAAAAATGATCCTGTGTTGTCTGACACCCTCACTATAGTATTTTGGCTATAATTTGTTAATTATTAAACTAATTTCTTAACACCTAACATATTCTTTGTCAGCAAGTCCTAAGGCACCCAAATATATAAGTTTTAAGGGAGCTAAGTGGCTTCGTTCAAAATATGTATTTTCTTCTAGGATAGTCGTGCTGTTACCACCTCCTCACTTCCATACTATGGGGTGTCTTCTGTACTGTCAGACTAATGTCAGGAGCTTAGACATAAATCAGTAGAATGTCATGTTTCCTAATAAGCATTAAACATGTTTTCAAAACCTAACCGTGTATTGGTAGTGTTTTTTTGTCACTGTTTATTTGAAAAAAAGTTAGTGCTTCATGCCTTTCGCGTTGGGGGTGGCATTAATTTTATATCGCGAGACGACGTTGGTAGTATTGCATGCGTTCCTCCGTACATCTCTCTATCTCTCTCTTCTAAGCTCGTCTGTCTTTTCATTACGCAGTGTATATAATGACATTAATGCTAGTATTTTATCTAGGTCATTAAGCAGTGTGCGTATCTCAAGGTTTTCTAAGAAATACAGTACACGTTTTATTTTTAGTAACGCGTGTATGCTGCTGTAGGCTTTACTAGTAAACGTGAAAGCTTTACAATTATGCAGACGAAGTAGAAAAAGGGGGATTTTTGTACGCCATTGTGACAGCACTGGTCTTTTACCATTCTTCTTTCCTTTTATTGAATTAATTCGTTAGGCTTTACATTTACTTTTTAATTTAGATATGTGGATTTAGAATGTTTCACGACACCAGATTAGATTCTGCTAGGCGACCTGTTCCACACGGAGATGACATACCAATTCCAACTTTCAGTCAGATTTCGGATTCCCTGCTAGAAGATGAGACAGCAGTGGCATGTGGAACGACAAGTGACAGTGATAGTGATTTCGAAGATGATTTTTCAGATGCTCAACGCTTCGACCAGCTTGAACTAAATGATCTAATCCGAGATCTATATCTCTCCAAGGAATCTTCAGAACTTTTGGCTTCAAGATTGAAAGAAAAAAATTACTGACTGCTGAAACAAATGTTACATTTTATCGCAGCAGAGAGCAAGGTTTTATTCCATTCTTTTGTAAAGAAAACAACCTCGTGTTTTGTACTAATGTAGGAGGTCTTGTTAACAAAATGGGTGTAAGTTATACACCAGATGAGTGGCGACTTTTCATTGACAGCTCTAAAAGAAGTTTGAAGGGTGTTCTCTTACACAATGGTAACAAATATGGCTCAATTCCAATTGCTCATTCTACTACAATGAAGGAGGAGTATGCTACAATAAGCACAACTCTGGAAAAATTGAAGTATTTAGAACATAACTGGATGGTTTGTGTAGATCTTAAAATGATGAACTTCTTGCTTGGCCAGCAAATGGGATTCACCAAATATCCATGCTTTATATGTTTGTGGGATAGCAGGGCAAAAGATATGCACTGGACAAAGAAACAGTGGCCGTTGAGGGATGAATTTAAAGTTGGAGAAAAAAATATTGTCAATAATGAATAAGCCTCTCATTGATCGAAAAAGAGTTCTACTGCCACCATTACATATAAAGCTTGGCTTGATGAAGCAGTTTGTTAAGGCACTGAACAAAGATGGTACCTGTTTTAATTACTTATGCAGAAAGTTTCCAGAATTGAGCATAGACAAACTTAAAGCTGGAATTTTTGATGGACCTCAAATTAGAAAGTTAATAAACAATCCAAATTTTATTGATTCCATGAACAAAACAAGAGTCCACAGCCTGGTCATCATTTGTTTTAGTTGTGCAAAACTTTCTGGGTAACTTTAAAGCAGACAGTTATTCTGAATTAGTTGGAAACATGCTGTCGAGTTTTTGTGAACTTGGATGCAACATGAGCATAAAATTGCACTACCTCCATAACCATTTATTTCCGGATAATCTCGGCGACTTTAGTGAGGAGCAAGGTGAAAGATTTCACCAAGATATAAAAACAATGGAAGAGAGATACCAGGGACTTTGGGATGCCCACATGATGGCAGATTACTGTTGGACCCTTAAGCATGACTGTCCGGGCATATCACATTCCAGGAAGTCCTCGAAAAGATCCTTTTTGCGTGTTGACTAAACAAGTGCTAGTGATAAAGTTTTATTATATTTTTGGTAATATATGCACAGTAATTACATATAATATGAATGCAGACTAAAGTCAAAATGCCACTGATAGCACCTAACTCTAGGATTGTACATAACAATTGCCCTACTAATATGGTCATTCTTAGTTATCTCAAAAACTAGAGCTGATAGAAAAAATCTGATTACATTTTTGGAATCAGCAACCCAAAATTACCCAAGAACAGCTATAAAATTTAAGGCACCAAAATGTGTGTATACCAGTGTAATCAAAGCTCTGCTGTGTTAAGATTTCAGATATTAGACTGTCGCTATGTTACTTTATGCGTAGATGATTTTGTCTCACTTATGCTGTTACATGAAAGTGGATTTGTTTTTATCAACAGGATTCAAACACGGGCGAGTCTCTCCAATATGCCTTCATTGAATTTGAAAATCCTGAACACTGTGAGAGTGCATATTTCAAGATGGATAATGTTCTTATTGATGATAGACGCATTCATGTAGATTTCAGTCAGTCTGTGTCTAAACTCAAGTGGAAAGGGAAAGGTTAGTGTAACACATTCGTGGATAGTGTTCATCACATCTAATTCCATGACCAGTTTAAGTTTTCATGTAGATATGCAAGTTTTCCAAGTTAGTCACAGCAAGTCTGTGAAGTTCAACAGTGGTCAGTTTTTGGTGTGTGTTTTTCTGTTTTGTATTCATCTAATTCCATGACCAGTTTAAGTTTTCATGTAGATATGCAAGTTTTCCAAGTTAGTCACAGCAAGTCTGTGAAGTTCAACAGTAGTCAGTTTTTGGTGTGTGTTTTTGTTTTGTATTCTTTGTATGTATGTGTCTCAGCCAATTTCTGTACAGCTTATAAAAAAAACAAAAACTCGCATTCACACACACACACACTGTATTGTTATATTCTCATCGTTTTATATTTTGCAATTTGTATTCCTCATATATCCAATGTGGGAAAACAGGGAAAGGTGTGGAGATCAATTCCACTGGTGATGCACCAATTTATGTGTTGAAGAACCAGCAGAGACAGAATGCGTATCTTTTTTGGATAGAAAAAATATTGGAAAATGACTGGTGACTGGAGTTAATTTAAGAATGAAACCTGAAAGTAGTTTGATTCTGATTACTTCAGCTACTGCATCTATTTAATTTTCAATTTTTATCATGTTTTATGCATTTATATTAGCTTACTTTTTTCTATTCTGTTTACCCTGTCCCTGATGAAGATTTTCTAGCTATAATGTAAGCTTGTATCATGGTGAGACTGTGTTTTCATACACATCATCATTTACATTAGGCCTACTGCAGTTCCTCTCATATGTGGCCCAAAATAAAAGTCAGTCGATCACTCCTATTCATTTCATGTGGAATAAAGGGCTTGCAACTGTTGCTGACCATCAATTCCTGTTTCAGGCTGTTTTCTTCAGCTCTAGCCATGAGAACTATGTCGTGGCTTCCTCTTCCACCATTCTTGTTAGGTTTTCTTTGACCTGCCTGCTTTTCTCTTCTGCTATGGACCTAGTCAAGGGATATCTGGTTTACTGGTTAGGTTTCGTGGAGGTGTACCATGTCCATCTCAGTTCTCTCTCTCTGTAACCTCCAGTTGTACTGATTTTGTCTGCTTCCATTGCATAGGTTTGTATTTGTTTTACATCTAGCCATTTTTTACGGAGGATGTAACGGTGCCATCTGTTGCTGAATGTCTGGAGTTTGGCTGTGTTATTTTTGCTGATATGGCAGGCATATTTCTGAGCCATAGAGTAAGGCATTACATTTGTGTTAACAACATAATTTAATTTTTCTAGGAAAGAGCTGCAGAGGCCTGTTCTGGCTTTATTCGACTTGTCCGTTACTTCAGTTTTGTCTGTTGGTGCCTATATGCACAAATCCACATTTTGTAGAGATGTTTCTCTAAATGGACTCTGGCTATCATGTGTTTTCGTAATCTTTCTAATCTGGTCCTTCATATAATTTCCTTTGTCTGCAGCTTCCTTTTCCTGTTTTGTCAACTCTGCACTAAATGTCCTCTTGTCCATCTTCATACTTGTTTTTTTTATGTATCATTTTTCTTCTTCATACACTCTCAGACGTCTACTTGAATGTTTTCAAAGAAAGCAGTAGTCAGTTTGAGGCTATTTGAATCTCCGTAGAGCTTTTCCACAAATGGTACTGGTGTCGGCCATATGTGCCTTCTCTGTTCCGCATATGTTGGGTTGATAAATTACAAAACTCTTAGCAGATGCCAATCATCTTTAAATTTTGTTATGAAGGAAATAAATTTGCATTTGCTATAATTTATTTAATATAGGCCCTTGAATTTGAAATGAGCATGTGTCAATTGTATCATGCAGCTTGTACAATAGTTAATCCTTAACTGAACCTTAGACAGTATGATCTTGTATATGAACATGATGATACCAGCACTGACAAGGGCAAGAACACAGAGAACAAGAAGAGAACGAGTCTTACAAATAATGAAAATAAAAGTCATCACAGAAAGGTTTGTATAACTGTCTCAGAATTCTCTTTTTTTTAGTTCTAAACATCTTTTTTTAGTTAACAGTATTAATTGTATAAAGAATCTGTGTCCAAATTATTTTTTTCCATAACTTTTTATTGTTGAGTTAACTATTCATTTTATACAGATTTAAGTACAATTTAATGACAGAGGTGGTTTTAAAACAGCAAGTTATCATGTGAAGAATTTGATAAAGTAAATTTTGTGGTTCCGATTCATTGATTAATTTTTTTCTTTGCTTCAGAGGAAATCTCAAAGCCCTGTTCACAAGAATGTCAGGGAACATAAGAAAGAAAGAAGCCACCATTCTCGGGAAGTTGGAAGGTCAGCAGATAATAGCAGAGACAGAGGTGACAAGGCCCAAAACGAGCATGTGCAGGAGTTTCGAACAGGAAAGTCTGAAAGTAGC
The DNA here is from genome assembly GCA_024509875.1 of Oreohelix idahoensis. NCBI lineage: Eukaryota > Metazoa > Mollusca > Gastropoda > Stylommatophora > Oreohelicidae > Oreohelix > Oreohelix idahoensis. The sequence goes on from JAMPIV010001478.1 coordinate 453,051, forward strand.
AGAGAAAGAAACAAATCAAAGGTGGAGAGAGATGTACATCAGAGAAGACGAAGTGGAAGTTACGAGGATGATAAGAGGATAAAAAGGACAGAGGACAGTGGGAGAAAAGGAAGTGTGGAGAGGACAAATGTGCACGGGAAGAATGATACTGCAGAACATAGGCACAGGAAGAGATCTAAAACTCAGTGTGACAGCGAAGGAACAGAGAACAGAAAATATTACAGAAGTGGTCATCGTCACGCAGATTCAAGTAATGACAGCAGTGACAAAGACAAGTCATCACAGAAAAAGAAGAAAAAGAAAAAACATAGCAAACATAAAAAACAAAAACACAGCTCAGATTAAACACAGGAAAAAGAAAGAAACACAGCAATGGTAGAAACTAACCGAGCAAGAGAAGTAGTGGTTTTTCATCATCAGCACAATTTGTACAGATTTTCTAACTAGTTCATATGTTATTTATTCATTGAGTAAACAATGAATGAGAAATTGTAATTTTTGTTCTACTTCTCCAACCATAATAATGAATGACAACCTTCTTATTGTTATAATTATGTAATTGTGGTCAAAAAAGAAGTAACTCTGAGAATGAAGTCAGTTGAGTAAGAGATGAGAGGAAATATTTTTAGTTTGATTAAACATTATTCATACTGATCCAGGGAAAATGGACTGAGAGTATAATAGAAAACAATTTGTGGGTTGAGAATTTTATTATGTTAGGCATGAGAGAAGTGCAGTATATTTCTAGTGAATGGATGATCACGTGATATTGGTCAGTAACCAGGGATTTACAAGTCATTATTAGTTTGTTGAAGAAGTTTGCAGGGGATAGGTCATCTCTGAGTTTGTGTGTCAAAGAAAAGCGTTCTGAACCGTGTATCAGTGAGCATCCTTATTGCAATAATTTTCACAGCTCAAGCTGTGTGCAATATATTATGCTGTTGTTTTAAATGCTTTTCTCAAGAGCAATGCTGGTTATAAATGTAGCAGTTTTAAATCAGAAAAAGTGTAAAAGATGCATTTAGAGAGTGTGAAAGTTTAGCTGGTATCCATAAATTTTACAATTTAGAAGTCAAACCAAGGTAAAGATGACATATTTCAGTTTTGTCTAGTAGAAACATGAAGAAGTGAAACAAAGATAGTAAATACAAACATGAAAAGGTAGAACCAAAAAAAAATATGTATAGTTTTAGAACATTGGAGAAGAAATCAGACCCGTTTTAATGAGTGCTTGTGTTCTTATGAAGAACAGTTTTTTGCTTAAAAGTCAAACGAAGTGGTCGCTGATTGCAGTTTTGGTGTTTTATATGATTGTTATTGTTGATCAGAATCGATGTCACTGCACTCTGGGCAAACCCATAGGTGCTCACTCTCCCTCAGCAAATGTCGAGGGTATGAATACTAATTGTTCCTGTTGTGCATTGATTGCATGCATGCCATATGCATCCTCTCATTCGTCCATCCCTGCTGATTTTATATGAAACACGGTTTAATTGTGCCTGATTCAATAGTGTAGATAGTTCATCATCATTTGTTCATGTTAAAGTTAAGTTGAGTTTTGGAAAGTTCAGGCAGAAGTCATCATGAATATATGCTGTTATTATTAAGGGGAGAAGCTACACTGAAATGGTATTTTCTTAAATGATTGCAGGATTTCAATAAAAAGGCACAAGTTTAACCTGCAATAATAATAGTTGTACAGGTTAACATAACTAAGATTTGATGGTATATAGTTGTTGGTTGCTATGGAAATGGTGGTCATATTGAATTTTAATGCTGTATTTCAATTTACTGAGGCTTTTTTTTTAAAAATCAACCCCATATTTTAAGAGGAAGCTAAGCGTTGTATTACAAAATTTTTCTAAACAATAGATTTTCTGTAAATTTAGAAGATCTCAAAGCTATTGGACTTTCGAAGTTTGTTTAAAAAAAAAATAAAAAAACAGATTTTGCTAAATTGTATTATAATTGCCATGAATCAAAATTTTACAAGATATAAATCTGATCAGACAAAGGTTTTAAAATGCAATGGAAAGTTTCTGTGTCAAATCTGTTTTATTGATGAACAAATTAGCAAGTTATTTGAAAATTAGTTAAATCAGCAGAAGGTTATTAGAATTATTTATTTTTTTCTATCGTACGCCAGCTATTACTCGAGGCGAAATCTCTGGTTAATATGTCTAACCTGAGACTGATTTTACGTGAGTATCCATTTTTTCCCTGTACAATGACAGGTGTCCTCTCGCCATTCAGGCAGATACTCGCCGACTTCGGAGGATTAGAGCTGGGTCAGCTCAGGAGTCGTTTAAAAGTGTTGACGACACTTCTTCAAATGTCTTCGCCAGGGCTCGAATTATTCCAGTCCAAGTCCCGGTTGACAACACACCACAAATGTCTTCGCCACGGCTCGAACCTGGATCACCCGATCACCAGCACAATGTGGTAACCATTACACCGGCGGGGCTCTCAATTAGAAGTTTTAACTATTAGAAGTTAATAGTTTTCTTCATAGCAAAGTTTCTTAAGAAAATACAATCTTCAAAGTCAAGATACATCTTTTCTGAGCCAGAAAACTGAAGAAGTCACATATTTATTCTGAATCACACACAAAAAAAATGAACGAATCCCAGTTTTAATGTTATCGGTTTCGACTTACAATCCAGTGCTGCTCCTCCGCTTAAGTAACAAGGTATAAGTTACTGTTGACAAAGTCACAAATGTGCAATTGATGACAAGAACCAGACAAGTGCCAGTGGAACAAGAGCTGAGAAGAAGACGCTGGCAATGGATAGGACACACATTGAGGAGACCTGTTGATAGCATTACAAGGCAGTCCTTGTTCTGGAATCCACAGGAAAAGAGAGGCAGAGGTAGACCAAAAAACACATGGAGAAGAGAACTGGATATAGAGGTGAAAATGATGAGGAAAACATGGAGCGGATGGCGCGGGACAGAAAGACTTGGCATATGTTTGTTGAAGGCCTATGCTCCTCGGGGAGCTAAAGGGTACTGATTGATTGATATAAGTTACTCTCTACATTAGAACGTTTCAACACACTAGTCACCAGTTTCAACATGTGTATGATGCTGACACAGCTAATTTCATTCTGCTTGTCCAAGACATTCTTTCAAAAGTACAACATACACTCCACATCATTGTGTTGTCCTACATGAGTGCCATTGAAATTGCTTGTTACACCCGTAATGTATATATTTTTTTTACGTTTACTGCCCTCGCTGAGCCAGCTGACCTGTTTTTCTCCATTTTTTTCTTTTTGTTGAACTCTACAAGTTTGGAGGGGGGGGGAGAAGAGGTTGGGTCTGAGATGATAAAGAAAGTACCGACCCGCAGCTGCCATGAGGATGTTTCAAAAAAAAAAAAAAAACTTTAGTGCTTTAGGCTCAGGTTTCCTACAAGGAGCCTGACGGCAGTGGTAGTATGGTAGTCCCATGTTCCTAAAGGAACTAAAAATTGGATATTAATTTTTGTTTAAAGTAATGGGTTACTGGACAAAAGCTGTCATTTTTATTGACATTTTAACCCTTTCGAAATGATGGGTTTTTCAGCTTAGTTCGTTCCCCTGAACAACAGGATAATTGTAATTTTTGGGGTCATATTTTCAATTTGACTATACAGTTTATCGTAAAAGGAAACCCATTGAAAGTATATATATTATGAAAGAGCATAAAACAAAGTTTCAGAATATGCTAATCAAGGCCAACATAAGTCAAGGTCAAGGGTACTACATAAATGAAAATTGAGAGAAAAAATAAACAAAAATTATTTGTATGAGCCACAAAAGCTTTGTTGTTTTCATTTTATTATGATAAAAGAACATGGAAACACTGCTGGCACTTGTTTTCTTGAGTTTGCTTACATTTTTACAGTTACAGGTTGGGCTGAGTGTGGTAAGTTTCAAAGCATTCCCCAAGGCACAAACCCGGCTTGCTGTTTGTCTCATTCAGTATCCAAAAGTTTTCATTCAGAAACTCATTCATGAAATCATGGCATAATCAGTATGATCAAAGAGTAGACCAGACTGTGCTGTAAACTCAGGCCAATCAGGCTGGGCAGCATGGTTTTCTTGTCTCCATTCATGACTTATGTTTGCATCTACATTCTTCCTCTGCCTCTGGTAACTCATTCCGAGGTCTAGATCTCGACATTTTCTTTCCTTGTTTAGGTGCAGATCTTGTTTTCACTGCCTTTCCTTTTCCTTTCACTGATGAATTATTTTGATCTAAACTGAGTGAACTAAATCTAGATTGACTGTTACTACTATCATTCACTTTCCTATGGAGTATGTTCCCCATGAAGTAAAACCATTGCCCCGATGGAATTACAAAAGAGCTGACTGGGACAGTTTTGCAGTGCTGACAGCCTTTGCGAGACCATCAACACACGAAACAACAGCGTGAAAAATATGGTTGAAAGCTTTAATAGAGCAATACTTCAAGTAGCTATTGAGACTATTCCGAGAGGGGCAAGAAAGAACTATAAACCATACTGGAATGAAGAACTGCAAAAACTTGAAGATGAGGTAACAGAAGCCAGAGACATGGCAGAAACAGAACAAACAACTGAGGCAAACATCTTGCTCAAAGCAACCACTGCAAAGTACAAAAGAACATTAAACCAAACAACAAGAGGCTGCTGGAAGCAAACGACAGAAAATCTCAACCTAGATAAAGAAGGGAACAAACTGTGGAAACTAGTTAGAGCTTTGAACAACGAAGAACCTTACAAAGATCACATCACAATCAAACAAGGTGAAAATATGCTCTCGGGGGAAAAAAAGCTGCAAATGCACTCATGGAACACTATGCTGGTGCAAACCACATTGATGTCCCTATAGACAAGAAAGGCCATCATTGATGAACAAAGGAGTCATGACATCAAAAAGCTTGCACCAGAAGAACACATGATGGCAAAGTTAACAATGCAAGAAATGGAAGAAGCAATGAGGGCGCTAAAGAAAAAGAAATCACCTGGAAAATATGGGATAACCAATGAAATCCTAACAGCCTAGGAACGAAGGCAAAAAAGAAGCTTCTAGCCATCCTAAACTGCAGCTGGAAAAGAGGAATAGTACCACGTGCATGGAAAGATGCCATACTGATTCCAATATCTAAGAAAGACAAAGTTCAGACAGAACCAAATGGCTACAGACCTATCAGTCTACTTAGCTGTGTTGGAAAATTGATATAGCGCATAATAAATACCCGACTAATGTGGCATCTAGAGGAAAAACATCTCTTAGCCCCACAGCAAGCAGGATTCAGAAAACACAGATCCACTGAAGAACAGATCACGTATATAACTCAGAAAATTGAGGACGCTTTCCAAGAAAAAAAGCACACACTGATGGTTTGGGTGGACTTAGAAAAAGCATTTGACAAAGTGTGGACATATGGACTAAAAGTCAAGCTGCAAAGAAGTGAAGTGTGTGGGAGAATGTTCAAATGGATCAGCCACTATCTTGAGAATAGAACTGCCAGAGTCCAACTACAAGGACAGACCAGTAGGAAGATGGTATTGGAGCAGGGTGTTCCCAAGGGGTAGTCCTGTCACCCACGTTGTTCCTCACATATATTAATGACATATCAGAGAATATTCCATGAAGAACTCACAATGTCTCCTTTGCAGATGACTTAGCCCTGTGGATCTCAGAGGAATATATCACTACGGCAAGCATTCGGATGCAGCAAGCCCTAACATCATTGGAGGAGTGGGCCAAGGCATGGCTAGTAAAGATAAATGAAGGGAAAACATCATACACAGTGTTTTCTCTCTCAAACAAACCACAGACCTCCAAATTGGTGCTAAATGTGAAAAATCTACATCTGGATGAAAACCCAAAGTACCTAGGCATTACCTTTGATCGCCGCTTGACTTGGAAAACCCAGATTGAACAAAGGACAAGAGCAAGGCAGAGAATGGCAATCATGAAAAAACTTGCTGGCACGGGTTGGGGAGCAGACGAGAGAGTACTAAAGAAGCTATATACTGGGCGAGTGAGACCAGTCTTAGAATATGGCATTGCAGCATGGTCAACGGCAGCTAAGTCGAACTTTTGACAAAATAAACAGAACCCAAAACCAAGCATTGAGAATCATAACAGGGGGCATGAAGTCAACATCCATTGACGAGTTGGAAAAGATTACTCACCTCCAGCCTATGGAGGATAGAAGAGACAGCAGAGCCCAGCAACAAGCCGAGAAATTCAGGAGGCTGATAGACCACCCAATGCACCAGAGAATAAATGGACTTGGAAGGGGAAGACTGAAGCGAAGCAACTTTGTAGAGACAGTCAAAACAAAGATGAGAGCAGACCCCATAAACGCAATATCAACAGCTACGCCAATATGTACTGCACACAAGCTACCAATTTGGAAACAACATTGCTTCCCTGAAATGATAGAAAACGTTCCTGGTATTGACAGAAAGAACAGCCAAAATGAAACAGATAAGAGAGTCCTAACCACAAAATATATAGAGAAACATTACCCAAGCAACACCTGGATCCATGCATACATAGATGGATCAGCAACTAATGCAACAAAAGATGGGGGTGGAGGAGTCTTCCTGAGCTTAAGCAATGGCACACAAAAAATGATAGTCGCAACAGGGAAATTTTCAAGTAACTTCAGAGCAGAGGCAGAGGCCCTAAAAACTGCATCAGAAATTCTAATGACAGAAGAAAGCTCAGAGAGACCAGTAGCTATCTTCTCAGATGCACTGTCAGTGATTACAACGCTGAAAAGTCAAAGAAATGCTGAACTGGATGACCTAAGAGTAACACTTCACAGACTATGTCAGCAATACAAAAGAGTCGTGATACAGTGGATCCCTTCTCACTGCAACATCCCTGGAAATGAAGAGGCTGACAGATTGGAAAGGGAAGGGGGAAAGCTTCCTCAACTTGACACAAATATAACCTATGAGGAGGCCAAGAGTTTTATCAAGCGCAGATACAAGCACAAGTGGGAAGAAGAGCATCCAGGCCACACAAAAAATAATTCTGTATTACCAGCTCAGCAGAAGTGAACAAGTGGTAGTCTTCAGACTTCGCACAGGTCATAACAGATTGAGATACCATCTATTCAACAAATTAAAGATAGGAACTACTGATGAGTGTGACTGTGACACCGATAAAATGACTGCCAAACATCTGCTTCAAAGGTGCCCAACATATGAGGAACAGAGAAAACGCATATGGCCATCACCAGTACCATTCCTGGAGAAAATCTACGGAGATATCAACAGCCTCAGGTTGACCACTGCTTTCTTTGAACTTATTCAAGTTGACATCTGAGGGTGAACGAAGAAGAAGATTCACTTTCCTTATTTTAGCAAGCCTCTCGCTATCACTTTGCTCCAGATCTAAATCTACATCACAGTCTGATTCTGAACCAGACTACACATACTCTGAATCTGAGTAAAACGAGTCATCAGAATCATTCAAGTTGAATAAATTCAACTCAAACAAGGATTTTCGTGCTCTTTTTCCACCAGATGTTGATGGTTCGTCAGACTCGGCAGCGTCCATGTTTGTGAACTTTGGCCTTTGTGAAATCGCTATTATCAGTTCTATTGTATTCGCTAGCAGTAAAATATTTTGTTCGTTTCAAGCTTAGTGGCCAGGTTTTTTCAATGCTGAATCCAATTATGCTCAGCAATTGCCGATATGCTTGTAAACAAGAGTTCTGGTGCTTTTAAAAGGATGTATGCCGTACTTCATATAGGTGAATGGGAACAACCAAACGCGTACTTCCGTACAGCATAGCGACATAAATTGTGAAGATTTATGCAGTACGTCATACTGGTGCTGAAAAGTTTAACACCACATTCATATTGCATTTAGAGTATTATGAATATATAGGGTGTCCACATATTATTCACCCCATTATAAGCCTTAATAAATTTGTTATTATGGGAGCTATCATAAAATGATTTTTGGCAATTAATAACACAACTCAAGACATTTTTTTAAAAATAAGTGGACTACCACAGCTCAGTCAATATGTTAGTAAAGTGAATTCAGTAACCTTCCACCCCATTAGTAGCACGAAGAACATCAAGGCGACAGATGAAGCTAATGTCTTTTCAATCCAGTGTATTAACTCCCTCATATAATTAACCTGCTTTGCATACCCTCTGTCCCTTCTGTAGCCCAATAACAAGAAATCCACAGCCATAAATAGGGCCATCTCCCCCAATCTGACGAGAAGGGAACTTTTCATTGAGGAACCTGCGCACTTCTAATCCCTAGTGTGGTGGTGTCACATCTTGCTGAAAGAACACATGGTGCTGCATATCCTCGAGCTGAAGTTCAGCATACGATTCAGGTATATCTAGGTAATTTGTAGCATTCACAGTGTTCTCATGGAAGAAAAATAGTCTAGTCACCCAGTCATGTGGGAGACAGCACATCAAACCTTTATCTTGGGACTGTTGCGTTCATGTGCAGTAAATTCATGCAGAGTTTCTGATTCCCAAATACAGCAACTGTATCTGTTAACTTTACCCAACAAAATGTCTCGAGTTGTGTTAGTACATACCGCAAACCATCTTTAGACAGCTCCTATAATAATGAATTTATTAAGGCATATAATTGGGGTGAATAATTTATGGACACCCTGTATGTTCTTCCCTGTGTATCTATCAACATCCTTCTATCGTCTCTGCTATTCCCAGTATATTATAGGCCTGCTATTGAATATACATCCTAGTTGAAGGCAAGTGCACTTTCTCATAAGAGTCATAAAAACATTCATAGACTTAGTCCTGAGTTTCCAGTTACATCTATACTATGGCTTTGTAGACTACACTGAGGCAGAGGTTCTCAATGTCTTGTTTTGGTATACATCAAAAACTCTTCTGAGCTCAAGCATTTTGATGTGGGTTACTGAACCCATAATACTGGATACTGAAGTATAAAATGAAAAGGTCTGTATATGCTTTGGTCAACAAGAATGTGAACTCTTAGAAGCTTCTTTCTTTAACAGTTTAATATAATAAACTTTGACACAACACGTAGTATATAATAATTTATGATCAGCACTGTCTAAACATAAATACAGACATCAATAAAAGATGCTTGCTTTCACTGGTTTGGCCTCATGAGAATGGAGCCAAATAAAATTACCACTTTGCGCCTACAACAGTAAAAGATCTGGTTTCAGAGCACTGGGAAGGTCATGAGACAGATGTATAGAAACCCTACAACAAACGGGCTTACAGCTGCCAATACAAGACAGTTGGCACAAACTTCAGCTCCCCCAAACAGTTAAAAGTAAAATAAAGATTTCAGTTGTGCAGTGCACTAGCATAAAGCGGTGCTTAGGCAGAATAGAAGGATTGAAATGGTATGACAGGATCAGTAATATGGAACTGACTGAAAGAACCAGACAAGCACCAGAGGAACAGGCGAGACGAAGGCGCTGACATTGGATACAAACATTAAGCAAGCCAGTTGATAGCATTCAAAGGCAGTGCTGTTATGGAATCCCCACAGTAAGAGAAATACAAGGAAACCAAAATAAACACAGAGAAGAGAACATGGAAAGACCATGAACAAAAGGCACGGTACAGGATAGGTTAGCACATTTTTGTTGAATACCTGTGCTCTATGGGCAGCTGAAAGGTACTCATGATGATGATGGATGTAATGTCTTACATTAGCCACCTCTCACGACATGCCTGAGAGCCTAATGTAATAAATTGGTCATTCTACAAACATTCCATTAACATTTGTATCTGATTAATTCTTTCTACCCCACAAGCCATTAGGCACGTCATCATGTGTTACATTATTCTCTGAATGGCTGCCTAGCTAGTACATCCATTTGCTTATAATCTGATTTCGTTATGTTTGCATTTTACACGATCTTAAAAAAAAAAAATTTTTTTTTACTGAACTGTTGCAATTAAAACTTACATCAATTCAAAGTATTTTTCAAACAAATGTTCAGCCCTAGGGTGAGGGGAAAAAAAGGCATTCTGGTGCTTCAGTAAATCTAAAATCTAAAAACTACCTGGGATATTCAACAACGCTGATTAGATCTGTCCTGTATTTTTGCTTCAATCTCTAGCATACAAAAGACTGAAAATAAAAACTATTTATGTCAAACAATATGCTGAATATTGCCATAAGTCCATTACACATTTCAGCAATATTAAGAACTTTTAGACATTTAGCCTGTGCCAACCACACACACAAAAAGTCATGGATATAACATTTTTGTCATCTTTCTCAGAAAATTTGAAATCTTAAACTTGATAAGGGTTCCAGGCAACAACAAAAAAAGTAAACAATAACAGCTGATAGCAAAGTTTACTTTGCTATTTGCCGTTGTTAAATTTGAGTTCATTCATTCATAAAAAGTTTTTTCTGAGATAATGGAAATATTATGTAAACTGGTTACTCATTTCAGACACAGTAAGAGTTAAAGATTAGTTTTACATTTCAGACACAGTAAGAGTTAAAGATTAGTTTTACATTTCAGACACAGTAAGAGTTAAAGATTAGTTTTACATTTCAGACACAGTAAGAGTTAAAGATTAGTTTTACATTTCAAAAGCCTGGTTGTTTTCTCACCCTCAGATGTGTCCACTCACACATGCTTGTATATCAAGATTATCTCATTTGTTTCATCTCTAAAACATTTGTCAATATAATTCATATTATGTGTAGATGTCTAACTTCAGCAATACAGCAGATGTTTATTATTTATCACCTGTAAGGCTAATAATTAAACAGTCATTCAGACTCTCTACAGACCACAACACACTGAGATAACTCTTTATTAAGCTGAAAAGGGGGGGGGGGGGGGGGAGAGAACTGCAAATGATCTCGTCTCACCAGTTAAGTGACATATCTCAAATATTTGAAGACATGAAATAGAGAATTCTTCATGAAGGGCAGCTTACAGAACAGTTTTATCACCACTTCTCAGTTTACTGACCACAAACTGGATTATGAAAATAAATAATTACCGATGTATGTTACGTCTGTCGGTCTCACTCAAAATAGTAACTTGCGCCAGAAAAAAAAGTGCGCAACGCATAGTGTGCAACTTGCGGGGCGTGGGTGTTATATAAAACAAATACTATGGTTTTATTTTTTTTCTTCTTTCACGAAATTAGTAGCGCTCGACAAAGAAAAAATGCGTAAAAATTGGTGTGCATGAGCCAATAACATAACAAAGTGAATTGTATTTGAACGGTTTGACACATAATGTTTTCGGACACGACCAGCTCTATGTCGCCCTCACTCGATGTACAAACCATGAAAACTTGAAAGTTTTTGTTAAAACCACTTATTATCAGGGAACACTCTTTGAAAACAATCCACGCACTTTCACACGAAATGGTGTCATCAAAGAACTTTTAAATTGAATCTAAAATAACATAATTCTCGCTGTGTGTATGTTGGTCACAGCTGAGGAATGCAACCGTGTTGAAAAATTGTATTCTTTCCATTATATATGTTCCATTATATATCATCATCATCTCATCCCGTAACCCGTCATGGGTCGTAGGGGTGCCATGGTGGAAGCATCAGCAGACAGGGTCCTCCACTGCTCTCTATCCTCAGCAATGCGTACAAGTGTGGAAAAACCGTGTCCTGCCCATTCTTTGATGTTATCAGCCCAGGATTTTCTCTGCCTTCCTCTTCTCCGTTTACCTTCGACTGTTAAAACTTATTATATATATACTCTCCATTATATATACTCTCCCGAAAATAGTTACAAAGAAAAGCGTTCAAATGACGGTGTTCATGAACAGTTTGATTACACTGTACAATGGAAAGAAACCAAATACACTCTAAGAATGTACTTCTATCTGCTCATCCGGGAACGGAAACCGCACACTATAATTAAAAACCCGTCAAGTTTGACTGGTTGTTGCTAGTATGAAAATTATAGCATCAACCCAGAGAAATATTGGACTCTGACAAAATAGAATAATGATCTAGATTTTGCAAGACTTCTTCTGTTCCATAGCCAGATGCAAGACAAAATGAGAACACATGAGAGATCATAGAAATTTGGTCTGGAAATGCACATGGAAATGACAGATTGTGAGAATAAATGCAGAAAACAAAAATAAAATTGCACTTCAGAAACACAAGATGTTGAATCATAAATAATAAAGTTAGAGTACAAATGGCAAGAGGAGCTTTCATCATATTTAGGAAATATATGGAAATAATAAGAATCTTCGGCTCAAATGTCAAGTCAGTCCTCTGGCTCTAAACTTAACTCTTTGACTCCTTAATTATTTTCCACCCTGTGCCGTAATTATTTTTTGAAGAATTCTAAACGGTGAAGTGTACTGTCTTTTAGTGTAAATTGCATGTTAATCTTTTCTGTGAACATGTACTTATTATATACCAAACTGTAGGGAAATAGATAGAAAATTGTAATGTCTTTGGTAGTATTAACACAAGTATGTTCGGTATACTTAAAACATTTTACATGTAAAATTGAAAAACACTAAAAAGTTAACTGTAGAATACGAGCTTTACTGTTGAAGACAATAAAACCTTTTTAGTCTTCAAACATCAAGGTCATCCATTTACAAAGTAAAAAACATTGTTTATGGCCACAGTTAGTACATTTAATGTTATTCACACCATTTTTTACTGTGGTCCCTTATTAGAAAAAAATAAATTATGCAATCTTGCATTACGTAATTTTTTTCAAACAAATAAAGAAGAATAACATCAAATAAAAACTTTTTACATTTGTTTAATGTTTTAATAGTATCCCTAGCATTGCATTTTGCAACGCTGTTGAGCGTTGGTCAGAAGGACTTGGCATGTATTTGTTAAAGGTCTATACTCCTTTGGGAGCTGAGGAGTACTGAATGAATATCTCATATAATGTTTCAGTGTTACACACACAGCCAGTCTTGTCACATGAAAGCATGAAACACTTACTTGACGGCAATAACTTGTCATAATGTAAAGAAATTCTCTCCCTTCTTTAACTAGCCTTTGAGATGATGTAGAGCAGACATCAGTAATGAACTTGTGAATAATCTACACTACTGAATCAGGCAACATTCAACTGTTTTTCATATAAAACCAGCAGGGATGGATGAAAGAGAGGATGCATACGGCATATATGCAACCAACACGCAACAGGAACAATTAGCATTCATACCCTTCGACGTTTGCTGAGGGAGACTGAGCACCTATGGGTTTGCCTGGAGTGCAGTGACATCGATTCTGATCAACAATAACAATCATATAAAACACCAAAACTGCAATCAGCCAGTCTTGTCACATGGAAGCAATTCATGGACAATCAGTAATTTAATCACTAGTAAACAAGCATGAAAATGCCCAAGGATCTCTCTCACACAGATGTGGTTTTACAGAAGAACGTAAATAATACTAGTGCCAGCTAACAAGAGGATGATGATGTCCTACAAGAGTAATGATGATGTCCTACAAGAGTAATGATGATGTCCTACAAGAGGAAGCTTATTACTCACATCAGATGGTAGCAGTTCACTTTCTCTGGGCATGTTATGAGAAGAAGGCTGGAATAAATTGTGACAATTAGAAATACTGAAGGATGAACAACAAAGACAGAAGATACTAAATAGTTTAACATCTTGGCAAGGAAAGAAGTCAACAAAAGAACTGATAACAGCACTGAGAATAAGAAGTCGTCGCGAGACATGATCATCTATGCCAGGTGGTGTGGTATAAGATCTCACACTAGAAGTCCTAGTCACGAGCAACAAAGAAAGCATATATGACCATTAAGTCAAGTCCACAACATGCTCTACATTATCCTCTACCTTTTGACACTTGGAGATGAATACTAAAATGAAGATGATGCTGAAGTCTTTCACAATCATAACTTTGTTAGTGTTGGATCTGGAATTATCTGTGAATGGCCTAAGTATCTCAATACAGTGAAAAATGGGGGCATTGTTAATTTGACAGAGTGTAGTGACTCTCAAAATCAAAGGATAAATTTAGTTACGAAATCATTTCTAAAAGAGGTCTAATATAAGACTTATATCCCCCACTCCCCAAAAAATTTTTTTTAGTTTCTGGATCCATATATATGCTAACATATAATTGCTTCAGAATATGCAGAAAACAGGTACAATGTTAAAGAACAACAGTTTCTGTCTCAGTTTTTAGTCCTGATAAGATATCAGAGACCTGGTAGCGAGCCCTCTTCTCCTCCAGGTCCTCAGTAGATGACCTACCTGTTTCTACTTCAGGTTGCTGTCTCTTGTATGGCTCTCGTACAACAACTTGATACTGAACATTTGGTGGCTGATAGACATGAGACTGGGAAGTTGTTCCAAGAACCTCTTCTTTTACCGAAGTCTGGGAACAAATACATTCAAAATGAGTGCATCATTTTTCTCTAAACAAAACTAGGAAGCATCTAAATCTGGAACTATACTTTTATTTTACAACACAGAAAATATTTTTGATTTTGAGGGATAATATGAGTTACTGATGAAACTGTTGTGAGTCATATATGTGCATTACTGATAAAGGATAATGTTGTGCTCATAAATGAAGAATACTGTTTTTGATTGAAAATACATCAAGTAGACAACATAACTGGGGGGGGGGGGGGGGAGACACACACACATGACCTATGTACACTGCTTCTGTTATTAGTAACCATGTGATTTAAATCATCATCACTGACCTTAACCTTGACCCATGCCATCAGTTCCAGGTCTTTCCATGTCTTCCTCATCCCCTTCATCTCTGTCTCCGCTAACCTCTCTATGTGTCACTTGCTCTGCCTCCACATCTCTCACCTTGGGGGTTCCAGAGCATCGGGCCATGTGATATGCAAGATGTGACACAAACATCTGTTGCTGAATGTCTGCAGTTTGGAAGTGAAATTCTTGATGACATGCCACTATTCTGAGCCAAAAACGTGGTGCTGAACTGCCTAATTTTATCTGTTTTATTTTGGTAAAGAGCTGCCGGGTTTCAAACTGGTTGAGAGAGCTGAAGGCACATCTGGCTTTATCTATTACGGTAATGACATCCAGGTTGATACCTCCTAATGTGTCAAAGCTAAGGACAATTTATTTAATGACAAAAAAACAGTACGAGAAACTTACTCTATGCATGCGTGGGGAGTAAGCCTGAGCAATGGGAGAACCAATCACTTCAAAAGAGCCCTGCATACCCCCACAAGATGATGATGAACCTGTCTGTCTTAGAGTCATGTTTCCTAAACTATTTAAAGCTTGCTGAGAAGGTGAGCCTGCTGAGCCAAGGCTAGGATACTCTTGGTGCCTTTTGATGTCAGGGTGCTGAAGTCTTGCAATGGCACTGTTGGTTTTCTGCAGCTTTAAGGATTAGAAAACAATCAAACAAATTAATGATGATAAATTGTAATGTTTACATGGTGTACTTAAAAAACTAAATCATTTCTATTAAACTTATGCCAGAGTGATCAGATTTGCAAAATATATTGACAAATATATGTAAAATTACAGGGAAATGTATAAGAAATTAATGATAACTTCAATGTTCATTAAGTTGAATACTTGGAAAAGTAGATCTTTACTTACTGTTAAGTATAACTGGATTCAACAATAAATATGCTTTCAGAAGACAAATAAAAAAGCTTCGATCAAATTCATAATGGAAATAAAAATAATAAATTTTTCTCAGTTGAAAAACACTTCTGAAAACTCTCCACTAACCTCAGCATCAATGCGGGCAAACTGCCACAACCACTTAGCATTATAAAGAAACTGCCGCTGATCAAATCTATTGTCATCAGGGCTGTATGACTCACAATGGTAGGATGGGGTAAGCACAGTCATTTTGTGCCTGTTCACAGCGTAAGATCTAAAGAAAAGCTTCACCTTCTCTGCTATCTGACAAGAAAAAAAATGGTGTGATAGTGTTAAGGAGGAAGATGAATGTCCCTTGCTGTTAAAGATGATGACATTATCACATACTGCTACTGCGGATGATTTATGTAATACTGCTAGAGAGGGTGTACTCTACTGCTATTATCATCCAGACTCATAACTGGAGGGTGGGATAAGCACGCTCAATTTATGCCTGTTGACTGCATAAGATTTCAAGAAAAGCTTTATCTTTTGTACTGATAAGAACAAAATGATGTGATATCAGTCAATCAACACCCTCTAGTTCCCCATGGATGTCACGAAATGGATTTAGGACTAGAGACTGTCTACATATAGTGACAAGACAATAGTAAGAAGAAAGACTGAAATGATAGATTCAGATAGAAATATAGTGCAAAATGTGAAAGTTGAGACCATTGGCTCCGAGGTTGAGAACCGAGGTTGATTCTTTCCTCGCCACTTCGGACGTTTAAATTGCTATGGCCTCGAACCACCTCTAACTACCCTATGGGATAAGGTTCAATTAAGATTCACAAACACCAAGGTACAGACAACATATAGCTACTGTACTAAAGGAAATGACTGATGCCAGCTACAATTTATACAAGTTTATTATACACCTATAAACAACTCATATACATAAAGTGCGAGGATGCACACCTGAAAACAAAATCAAGCACAGTTAAAAATGCATCAACCCCAACCCTTCTCCCACAATTGCAACCTGTATGGAGAAAGAAGGTAAGGTTAACTGAAATGAACTACACTGCACTTGATGTCGCCTACACTCCAAACTAGCTGTTCTAAATTCTAACTCTAACTCTAAGTCCACTGATAGCTGGAACGACGGCGAAGTGACTACACAATCTCTGCACAGACTTCGGTTCTACACAGCCTATCCTGGAATCTCCTGAACACAACTAACTGCACCTCTAAACTTCAGCAGCTGTCCTCTGCTATGATTCACCAAAACTAACAGTTCTGCCTATCTGTGCTGACTTCAGTAGAGAGAATGTTTACCCTCTCTCTCTCCACTAACTCTGGAATTGATGACTGAGGTTTAACAGAACCCCACTGGATTCTGGACTGGAACTGTAGCGGACTTCTACCACTCTGAAATTACCTGCCCGAGTACCTATAACTGGGCCGTCGGCTTTATTATGGCCGTGAAGAAGCGAACATAAAATTACCACAACGCTGGCAGCCTGCCAAATCTGCGTGTGTAACGAGCGTCAGAGCTCAGGATTTATCCACAAAAATCCTATTCGCTGGAAAATGTCTTCCCCTGGCTGGGAAAACGTATTTTCTTCCTCTCCTTCCACTACTGGCAACTAACGTAAAACCCTTGCGGTTCTGCGAATGCCCCAACTTTGCCGTGGGAGAAATTTTGTGGTCTCAAAATTCCGCTCTCATTCCCACAAAGCCGGTACCTGCTGTTTTAGACAACACAAAACAATAGCTAAACAAACCATAATAATACATTTCAAATAACAATTAACTTCCTTACTCTTCACCACGTAACTCCCCTCTCTACCTGAGCCTACAAAGTAAACATTGGCTAACCCAGATCGCTTGTTCTGCCTGACTAACTCCGAGCAACAACAATATTTTCACTGGCCCGTCTGGGCAGACGTACTGTGGCCTACTTCTTACGCTGACACTAATGCCGTAATGTTTAACACAACTAAAACTAGCCCTCTCTAGGAATTCCTAAAATTCCCGTCAATAATAGTAATCACATTCAAAATGTAATACAAAATAATTCCCTTTAAAATTACTTCTCCCATCTTCTGAATTCACAGAACAATAATGCACAATCAATAACATATAATCCTGTTTACGCTAGCATCTACCTGCCGTCAAAAGTTATACATAACCCCCGATTATCAAATTGAAAACCCCGTAGTTCAGCCACGTGGTGCCGCAGTTTTTCAACCACGCGCTCCTGCATACATATTCATTACTGATAGCACACACGTGCTCCAATTAATACCTCTATCACTTCCGTCCACAGATATATGCGTAACTATATAAATAGCGAGCATCAATACTCTCACTAAAATCACAAATAAAAATACACATTACACACGCTCCCGACTATTCTGTAAATACATATGATTCGCAGATGCGAGTTTCTCTCCCGACCGACTTTGCAATAATACAAAGCGGTGATATCTCAACTTTTAAACCATGCCGCTATTCCTTCAACAAGGAATTAAATGGACCTATAAAGTTTCTCAAGTCTATCACTAAGATCGTATTTGATGGCTCTGCCGATGAGAATTAACGTTAAACTAAAACTTCCCAAGAAACTTAAATGATCGGCTAGGACTAGAAAAATTAAATAAAGTCCTCACGCAAAAATTCATGCTTACCAAATCTCGAATGTCCAACTGAAGGCAATCGACAATTTGCTTCTGGCACCCAGCTTGGCAATTTTTTTCATTAAAAGAGAAAGAAGCTTTTTTTTTTTTATTATTAATGTGTTTGCTACTTCATTTTGTAGCACGCCCCTTTCAACCATCTACCATGTACATGGATTTGTTGGTTATATCAGGACGTGTTTCTTTTATTGTAATATGTTTTTGTTTGTATTTGTTTTATATTATCTCTAGTCGGTATTTTTCCTTTTGTAGTTATAGTTCAACATGGTTTTTAAAAAAAATTCCAATATATGCTATTTTCTAAGTTAGTATGTTTTTGATTTTTACTGGATGGTTTATTTGGTTAATCTGTATGTTTCTGGGGCGAGTCTTTCACCAGTTTGGACTACTGGTTCAATTCCTTATTTGATTTTTATATGTTAGCTTTAGTTTTTGTAATATAGTGTTTTATTAACTTTTGCATTTCTGAAGGGCTCTTTGTGCCTATGAGATTTTCTACACTCATTTCTACCTTGTGGTTACTACAGTATGTCTTAATGTTTTGCCTCTGTTGGTCATATTTTTTTGCAGTCCACTAGAAAGTGCCTAATTGTGTTTGGTTCTTGACACTCTTCACATGTGGGTTCCTCAATCATGAAATATCCAGTTCCCAGCTTGAGTCTCAGCAATTTTTTATTAATTGGTATTTTTAGTTCATCTTTTATTTGACATTTTTTGCTTGGTTTTTTAAGGATTTTATATGAGTGTCTTGCTTTTTTACTTAGGTCCCATGCTGTTATCCATTCTTTAGTTATTTTTTGAGCAATTAAGCTCTTAATTTCAAACTTCCCTAAGCCTACTTCAATTTGGTTATGGCTAGTTCTCCCCCCTTTGGCTTCTTTGTCTGCTAGCTCATTTCCTGCTATCCCCACATGTGATGGTATCCATGTTAGTGTTGCACTGCATCCTATATTTTGTAGATATGTATTAACCTGTAGTATTTCCTCTATAATGTCTGGCCTGCTGCCTTCTGTTCTGTTTCTGATTGCTAGTACTGATGATAGGGAATCTGTGAGAATGGTTACTTTTTTTGGTGGATTTTCTGCAGCTATTTCTAAAGCTTTTAGGATTGCCACTAATTCTGCTGTAAAGATAGATGTATTACTTGTTACTTTGTATCTTTTATAAATTTTTAATTTTGGTATTGCTATTCCTGCTCCTAATTGTCCTTCTTCATCTTTGGACCCATCTATATATATAGTTAGGCTATTATTTGTATACCGTTCTATGTACTCTAGTGTTTTACTTTTTGCTGAGATTATGTCGTTAGATTTATTTATGATCTTTGATAAGTGGGAGTCAGTTTCTGGCACTTTTAATTCCCATGGTGGGATCTTTGCTTTATACAGAGCACTACTGTTTATCGCATTAAACAGGTCTGGGTATTGATCCACTTCATCCATTGTTTTCCACCCTGACGGGTATCTATTATGGTTTAATGGAATGTGGCCTATGTACTGGTTACCCCTATCAAAGGTTTTATGTGCCGGGTGAGTTGGATCTTTTGCCACTCTTGCCCAGTAGCTGAATCTCAGTTCTTTTCTCCTTAGCTCCAGGGGTATAATGCCTAGCGCTACTTCTAGTGCTTCTGCTGATGTTCCCTTTGAGGCACCTGCTATTATTGACAGTGCCTGGTTTTGGACTGTGTCTAGTTTCTTCTTATTGCTTGGGGCGGCTGATGCATAGACAACACTGGCATAGTCAAGTTTGCCTCTAATAAATGATTTATAGAATGTTAACATTGTCTTATTGCAGGCGCCCCAACCACTTCCTTTCATATATCTTAGCATATTAATAAGTCCTCTACTGCTTTGCACTAAAAGGTCTATGTGTTTGTTCCAGTTTAGTTGCTGGTCTAGTACCATGCCAAGAAATCTAGTTGATTTTGCTGTGCATACTTTTTGCTTATTAATGCTTATGTCAATTATATTGTTTTTAATTACACGCCCTCTACTGAAAATCATTCCTATGGTTTTTTTAACGTTTAGATTAAATCCCCACTTGTTCATCCAGTCAGATACTTTATCTATTTGTTTTTGTACTGTTTTATAGAGGAATGGGAGATTTCTTCCCGTTCTCCATATCGCAGCATCATCTGCAAACTGAGATAGGTTGTTTTTTAAGTCCTTAAACTCGTCGCCTAGGTCGTTGACCATAATCGTAAAAATTGATGGTGATATTACTGATCCCTGGGGAATTCCATTCTGTTGCTCATATACCTCAGATCTATCATTGTTTATTTGTACCATGAAGTATCTATCCTGCAGGAAGTTTTCTAGGTAATTGTAGGTTCTGCCTACTATACCTAGTTTCCTGATTTTATGTAGTGCACCCTCCCTCCAACACTCATCATATGCTCTTGCTACATCAAGGAATATAGCTACTGTCTTTTCATTCCTTTTGAAGCCTGTTTTAACATCATGTTCCAGCCTCAGCAGTTGCTCTATTGTACTATGTTGGCTTCTAAAGCCTGCCTGGGTTGGACTGTACAAATTATGCTTTTCGAGATGAAATTTTAGTCTGCTGTTGACTATTGTTTCTAGAATTTTTCCTAGATGTGATGTTAACGATATTGGCCTGTATGAGCTGACATCATGTGCTTCCTTATCTGGCTTTAGTATGGGGATGACTACTGCTGTCTTCCATGAACATGGTATTTTTCCCGTGTGCCAGATTTTGTTGTAGAGGGATGCAATCACTCTTAGAGTTGTATTTGGTACCTTTTTGAGGATTTCATAGCTCAGAATGTCTTCCCCAGAGGTAGTATTGGTTTTTTCTGCTAAAGCTCTTTCTATTTCATCTACTGTAATATCTGCATTTAAATACTTAGCATCCTGTGTGGTTTCCATATTTTCTTCTTTTAATTTTTCTAGCAGTGTTTTTCGTCTATTTATTTCTGCCTTATCTAGACTGTCTATTGAACTAACCTGATAAAAGTATTTAGCTAGTATGTTGGCTTTTTCTCTATCTGTTTCAGCTCTCTCTGGTATTTTAATTGTTGGGATTTTAAATTTCTTGCTGTTTCCTCCTTTAATTGCTTTTAGTTTTCTCCAAACTGTAGTTATTTGGGACCTATGGTTTAATGTTTGACAAAATTTTCTCCAACTCTTTTCTTTAGCTCTGAATATTATTTTATTTGTTTCATTTCTTATTTTTTTATAGTTTGTGTAATTCTCTTCAGTTTTGGCTTTTCTATACTTTGTAAGGGCCCTCTCCCTCAATTTCAGTTGTTCTGAACATCTGTCTGTCCACCATGGTACTGGATTTTTATCTTTGTTTCTTTTCCTATTTTTACCTTTTTGTGTTGGTTTTAAGTGCTCAGGCATATTCCTGTTTGGTATATATTTTATTGCTATTTTTAAAATCTCATTTGTTAGTTTTTCTGCAAATATATCTATACTGTTAGATTCAATTTGTTCTATGCTTAGTTTACCTAGCTCTAATTGGAAGGACTCCCAATTTGCCTTTTTTAGGTTGAATGTGGGTTTCGAGCTTTTTGGACTAGTTCTATATTTGTCGTTTAGGTTTATTTCTATGGGTAAGTGGTCTGAGCTGGAGTCATTCAGTACTTCCCATTTAGTAGAGGCTAGGTTTGGTGTTATAATACTTATGTCTATTGCTGTATCTCCTCCACTGTTGCATGGGTTAACCCTTGTCACTGAGCCATCATTTAGTATGATTAGCTCAGCACTTTCAATGTAGTCCAACAGTCTTTTTCCTGCTGGATCATTACTGTTGTTACCCCATGCCTCATGGTGTGCATTAAAGTCACCTACCAATAATGTTCTTTGGTCTATTTGTGTGTTAATAGTGGCAATGTCCCTATCGGTTATATTACCCTTGGGGCTATAAATGTTTATTATTTTTAAGTTATCTGGCTCACTGTCTAATGTTATACTTATTCCTTCAATATTTTCTGTGTTGAATTGTTCCCAATTTAATATTTTGTAGTCTTCATGTATTAAAAAGGCCACGCCCCCTCCTCTTCCCTCAGGTCTATCATTTCTAAGTGTTATATACCCTTGGTAGTTCAGTTTTTGTTTGGGGTTCAGGAGGGTTTCTTGTATTGCAAAGATGGGTTTTGCCTCCTTATACTGTCCCATAAGAGACATCAAGTTCTTCTTGGCACCCCTACAGTTCCACTGGACTACTTTGATAGCTCTAGAGTCTTTGGTCCCCATTTAGTATGGTTAGCTTAGTTATGTTATTGTTTTTATTAGGTTTTTTGATAAGGGATCTACTTTTTTTGGTTTTGCACTTTACCTCTTATGTTCTCTACAAACTCATCATTCCAAGTAACCATTATACTCTGAACTCTTTCTGCGAGGTATGGTAGGTGTAGTTCCCCTGTTTCCTTAAATTTTTTTTCCATATTTTCTATAGGCCTAGCTCTTTCTCTCTCTATTTTTTTTAGGATTTCTTCATTAGCTTCTTTTATCTCTGCTATTTTTTTGAGGTCTCTCTCTATTTCCTTTTGTGCTGTTTTCATTTCTTCTAGTACCTGTCTGGCTTGGATGAGGATATGTTCCGTCTCTTCTGTGTTGTCATCTTCTTTACTGTTTATGGGTGTTTTGATTTTATCATCTTTCTGGATTTTTTCCTTTATGTCTTTCATTTCACTGGTTATTTGTTTTATTTGTTTCTTAATGATATTTTCTTGAGAGTTTTGGAGATGGTTGTTGGTTTTCTGTCTTTCTTTTATTTGCCAGAATGGTTTGTTTGTTTCTAGTGATTCTTTTAATATGTGTTTTGTCTCTTGATAGACTGGGCATCCCTGATACCTGGCACTGTGGTTACCCTGGCAGTTTGCACATTTTCTGTTTTTGTTTTCTCGTTTATAATCTTTGTCCTCCTTAGCCATTGGACAGTCCACATGTCTGTGTGCTCCCGCACAGAAACTACACCGTGTCGCTCTTTTACACACATGTTGGGTATGGCTAAAGCCTTGACAGTTTGTGCATTGTATAATGCTAGGTATGAATACCTCTGTCATTTTGGCTCTCTGGTGGAGTTTGACTTGCTTGGGTATTTCTGTGCCCTTTACACTTATCACTACCACTGTCGTATTCTTTTGCTCTTTGGTTTTGATTCTTTCTACTTTTTCTATCTCTGTTTGTGGGTTTTCTTTCGTTATGTTAGTGTGGATCTCCTCTTCTGTTAGGTTTGAGTCGACCCCTTTGATGACGAATCTTCTAATTTCCTTGATCAATTCAATCTTTACCTTTATCCCATGTGCGAGTTGTGCTTCTTTTGGGTTACTTTTTAATTCATGTAACAGTGCCTTGCCTTTTTCTGTGTTGTTTACAGTGATTGTTACTCCATTTCCATGTCTTTGCCCTTTGTCAATATATTTTTTTCCTATTATTGCTTCTAGAATGACCAGGATTTTGTCATCCGAAGAAGCTATGAAATATAGGCCTTTTTATAATCAAGACCCCCACGCGCCGACTTCATGACGTCATATGCGCGGCGTGGTTCTAAAGCCAATCAGAGCTCTGCATTTCAACTGCAGTTACCTCTCAGCCAATCAGAACCTTAGATCGTTCTGATGTAACGTGCATGGGTTTTAGACAAAGAAACGAGATTAAGCCTAGCCCTATACTGCGGAAATGAAGCAAAAATGGCCGCAAATAATTTAACTCCCGAAAAATGCGTATATGGCCACGCAATATCTTTAAAAAAAAGGACACTGGTGCAAATCCTGATCTAGCATCTATAATCTTTCTTCTAGAAAAATACTGTCTAATTCCCTACACCCCCATTCTAAACACATAGATCAAACTCCATCGTGATCTCATCTTGAAAAAAAAACGTAAATAATAGAAGGAGAAGAAACATGGAGAAGGATTTTTCTGTAATCCCTCCAAAAATAGTGAACAAAGTGCAAGGAGAAAAAGACATGGGCCATTTGAAAGACAGAATCTCAGTACTTTCGTCACAATGGAGCATAGACCTTCAACAAAAACATGCCAAGTCCTCCTGTCATGTGCCATCAGCTCAAAGTTGTCCTCATCATCTTTATTTCTGTGTTAAACATTTGCTGCTACAAGGCAGTTCTTGATCTGGACTCCCTAAGGTAAAGGAAATGGAGAGAGATCTAAAAACAGAGGGTAGGGAAATGGAGGCAGACCTAATAAGGATAATGAACGCATAAAATGAACTTAACTGGATGGCACAGGACAGAATGGCTTGAATTAGTTCAAGGCCTATGCTCTACAGGCAGCTTGAGGGTGATGATTGGAAACTGCTAGAGAGGATGACTATTTCGATTTGCTGTACATGAGGAGGATTTATATTTTATACAGTTAATTATATTTGCAAGAAAGCTGAGAAATTGACTCCACAGGGATGTAGACAGAGAGGTAGATACAGAGTTACATGGAAGTTCACATCTAAGGCATAATTCCAGAATAAAAAGACAAAACAGGACCTCCAGACAGAAACTCAGGACCTCCAGCCAGCCACACTACTCCCCTGCATACCCTGTTAAGTTGTACATTTTCGCCGCACAAGTGTGCTTTTTTTTTTTTTTAACTTTTAGCAGTGTATGCTCGTACAACTGTTGTTGTACGGATTTTATGGGAAAAAAATTTGCTAATTTTTTTTTTGTTAACCCAAAAAATAAAATATTTTCTAACTCAGGGTTTTTTTAAACCATTTTTTTTTTAAATCCCGGGATTTCTTGGCATCTGTTCTTAAAATGAGGTATCTCCCACCGTCCAATTCAATCCTTTTATACCCAACAATTCAGCAGTAAGTTTGAAAATTTTGGGCTCTCAGCGTGACAAGACATATTTTTAAAGTTATCTGTCATCACAACACTTCCGACCACTCCTAAACGCCATTTTAAAAAAAAGCTAAGCATTTGATACTGTGCTTGTAACTTGGTTAAATATTGCTGATGTTTTGCTTTATTGCATTTTTTATCGCTGTCTTAATCATCCCAGTTTTATCTTGCCCTTTTTATATATTTCCGATAAATTAATGTCCGATAAAATATTTTGTGTACATAACTAGAAAATAAAAATTTGTTTCCATAGGTCTAAGCTTTTCTGTTTCTAGAGTCAATCCGGCTAAAATGAGGGACAGTGGATCGTGTTCTTATATGTGATACAAATAAGTCACCTATATTGAAACGGTTAGGATTGCGGTTTGGTTTAGGATTCTTAAACCTAACCCTTACCCCTGTTTTACTGCGTTTTTGAATTCTTTTTTAAGGCTGTATTAAACAATTGGCCAATTGTCCTTTATTTCAACCATAACTCCATACAGTGCTTTATATCAAGTCGAGATGCGTTGCTTTATTTCTTATTTTCAATAAAAACGAAGATCTATTACAACAGGTATACAAACTTTTAATAATAATTTTGTAACTTAGTGTTAGGTTTCCCCACTCCTAGGATTGTTAGGCCTATTTGAAATAAATCATCCATCAAATAACAGTTAGCCTAATTCAAAGAAATGAAATCTCATAGATAGGGTCAGAGGGCATGGTAGTAGCCACAGTATGTTATGCAAGGAATGAATTCCTTAATTTAATAACTAGCACAATAAATACCATTTTTTCTTTGAAATAATGGTAGGGATGCGCAATCTCAAAGCATATCACTTTACAACTACTAGGATATTTTTGCTTTTAAACATGGCAGTACTTTATCTTCATTTTTATTACATTATTATATACTGAAGCACATTAAAAACGCACCACCTGTATAATCCAGTAACAGAGTGTGAAATGTAAACATAAGTGTTTACAAGTTTACATATTTGGAATCTTTATTCATTTTTCTATGAATCCATGCTGGTCATTAATTTGTACATTTGATTGTTATGAAATTCATTGCATTCTGTGCAGGCAAGGGAGAAAACCAAAAATGCAACCAATAAAAAAATTCATTCACACTATCCTCAGTATCTGGTATGTCCACCGTGTGCTTGCAAACAAGCTTGGCAGCGGCTCCGCATGGAACGCACAAGTCTCTGAAGGAAATTCCGGGGAATCAAGTCCCATTCACGTGTAAGAGCAGCTTCGAGCTGTTGCAGATTAGCTGGAGAACCTTGCCTGTAGACTCTGCGTCCAAGCTCGTCCCACAGATGTTCTATAGGGGACAAGTCTGGTGATAGGGCAGGCCAATCAATCGTCACAATGTTCTGCTGCTGTAGATATTGCTGCGTAATGCATGCGGTGTGCGCACGTGCGTTATCCTGCTGGAGAAGCTGCAAGTCTGGATAATTTGTGAACGCAGGAGCAACCAATGCATCCAGAACCTCGATATGTCACAGCATTAACATTTCCACGGAAGACGTGAAGAGGCAAGCGATGGTGAAAACTGAATCCTCCCCAAATGTGAATACTGCCACCTCCAAATCGGTTGTGCTGACGAACAAGCAATCTGCAAAGCGCTCTCCACACCATCGCCAAATCCGCATACGTCCATCAGCAAAGGATATGTTGAATCTGCTCTTGTCTGTGAATAGGACAGCATTCCACTGCAGTCTAGTCCATCTGACATGTTGCTCTGCCCATTGCAGGCGCTGCTGACGATGTCTGTGAGTCAAGTTTGGCCTAACATAAGGTCATCTTGCAATAAGGACTGTATCTCTGAGTCGTCGTATGACTGTCATTCGAGAGACTTGACCACGTCTACCCACTATTGCTCTTGCTGTTTGACTTGCCGGGAGAGAACGATTCCTTAGGTGACTCAGCACAATATGACAATCTTGCGCAGGGGTAGTAACTCGTGGTTGGCCACTCCGAAGTCTATCCCGGGCACTGCCAGTGGTTCCGTAACGTTCACTGAGATGTACAATAGTGCTGTGGTGGCAATTCATCCTTCTGGCAATGGCCCGCGAGCTCATTCCGGTCTCCAACATACCAATGGCTCGTTGGCGGTCGTTTTCAGATAGTCGTGGCATTTCAAGCACATGTACTGGGTGTTTTGTCTCAATGGCCTTTTTATACCGAGTATACTGCCACAACGCGTACACATTTTCAGGGTCATAGCTGTTGGGAATCATATTGCACGTGTAACTTTCATTGTTTTCATGTAGTCTGTACACAAACCCGTGGGTTGAATCATGCACTTTCCATTCCAGCAGCCATTCGCTCTCTACCTCATGACAAACACGAGGAAAATCCATTCCCACACTTTTTTTCCCAGCTTCTCTGCATCAGTATATATAATAGTGGTGCGTTTTTAATGTGCTTCAGTATATATATGGCCTATGTATATCGGCACACTAGGGGTGATGTGGTCAGCATCACGCCGGCCACCTTAACCTTCCCAGAGTTGCTCTGGTACCCAATTCATGAGGCTGGGTCGACCCCGGAGCCGCTTGCGGTCTAAAAAATCCCACCTCAACTGGGGATCGAACCATGGACCACCGAGCTAGGAAGCCAGTGCTCTAACCACTGCACTACCACGGTATCCTTTACCTATGTATATCATCACCACAGTTATAGTTATAATCTGACATCTGTTATAAAAGGATCCTGTTACACGCCCATTGAGGCATATTGGGAATATGGTGTTAGGCCAATATTTTCTCAACCATCAGCACACTAGGGGTGATGTGGTCAGCATCACGCCGGATCTCTTATAAAGTTATTGAATTTCTGGTGCATTTTACAAAACTAACACAAACATCACCATGTTATGAAGGCTGTGATAACTTTAAAGGATATAACACACAATTTAAATTATTTTCACTCACAGCATAGAAATACACATAGCCTAAAGAACAACATAAGACTAGTAGTATGTTTTATATCGCACTTTTTCAAATGTTAATTAATTCGTATATGTCTTTTGTATAATATATTAATATATTTTTTTGCGTAAGGTTTTTTTTGGTCTTTGTACTGGTTTTTACCGATCCGGCGTACAGGTTTTCATCTCAGGAGGTAGACAGGTATGCCCCTGGAAACTACCAACTACATCATGGACTACCAATTTGTGAAAAAAAAAGAGATAGCCCTGACTCAAATCTAGACTGCTCTTAAATACAATTTCTTCTAAACAATCAAGCAGCCTACCATTATTTATATCTAAAAATAAAAGTTCCCTCTGACAGAAGTACTTATTTTTGCTTGTGACCTTTAAGGGAAAAATACTGGTGTTTGTAATTATTACCAATGCAATATACATTTTCTCATGACGCCACATTGTCCAACTCATTTTCTGCTGACTCAGATTTATCTCACCAGTTCCAACTGCATGTTAACAGTAGTTGTTAAAGTCTGCAATATTTAAGGATCAATATTCCATACACATGCCTTAAACAGTGTATTTAGTTTACAAATACCTTTCTTGTTCTAACTGGCTTATAACAACAGCTATTATTGCTTGTCAACTTTGTGAGCAGTTTTCACACTGAGCAGTTTTCACACAGTTTGTCAAAACGGTTATTTGGATACATGCTTTAACCTTTAAAAACTGCTCTAAAACATCTGTTATAGATAAGTGATTCATGTTGTCTGTCCCCCTTGTGCTTAACTAATCTATGTTCTAACCTGTTTTCTAATGCATCCTTCAGCAACATCTTATTAGAGAAGATAATTAATGTGCTGTACAAGAGAGTGTTTAATGTCATCATATTCAAGATTACTGATGTGCCGTATAGCTGAAATTATCAAATATTATTACAAAAGATGATTAATGTACTATAATGATGAAGAGATGACTAATATCATCTTACAGTAGGATGGATGATTAGTAAATCAATACATACGGTTATCCAGAGTCACAGTGTGGATTCTGAGCTGGTAGATCAACAAAAGACATGATCTTTTCTCTCAGCCAGCTTCAGGAAAAATCAAGAGAGCAGAAAAGACCTTTACATATCACCTTTATATACCTCACAAAGGCATTTGACCTGGTTAGTAGGGATGTACTCTTCAAAATCCTCCTGAAAATAGGCTACCCTGCTAAACTGCTAGAAATGATAAAGTCGTTCCATGAGGGCATGAAGGGAACAGTCCAGATGGTGGAAGCACATCACAGCCCTTTGAAATACTCAGTAGTGTTAAACAAGGCCGCATTCTGGCTCCAACCCTCTTTGGGAATCTTCTTTGCCTTACTCTTGAAACATGCATTCAGAGATGCAACTGAAGGAATATGCCTTCAAACTAGGTCAGATGGCCGTCTGTTTAATCTCGCAAGGCTGAAGGCAAAAACAAAAATCAGAAGGGTCACTATAAGAGACTTGTTATTCGCTGATGATGCTGCAGTCATCACTCAAAGCCAACAGGAGCTTGATGAATCTCTTCACTCAAGCATGCAAGGACTTTGGTCTCACAAAAAGTCTAAAGAAAACAAATGTGCTGAGTCAAGATGTGAGTGCTGCACCAGTTATTATTATCGATAACTATGAATTGGCAGTGGTGCACCACTTCACATACCTGGGGTCTACCATCAATGACAAACTCTCTCTGGATACAGACATTGACAGCCGCATTGGCAAAGCTGCAGCTACCTTTGCCCGCCTCACATCGCGTGTTTGGGAAAACTAAAAACTCAGAATGAAGACCAAAGCTGCAGTATATAATGCCTGCATCACCAGCACCCTTCTATATGGTAGCGAGACATGGACAACCTATGCTAAGCAAGAAAGAAGGCGCAATGCCTTCCATCTACGGTGTCTTCGCCACATCCTCGACATTTCATGGATAGATAAAATGACAAATGTCGAGGTGTTGTCATGTGCTGGCCTTCAAAGCATGTATGCACTGCTTAGACAGCACAGACTACTCTGGCTTGGCCATGTCCGCCGCATAGAAGATGGTCGCATCCCGAAAGATATCTTCTACGGACAACTGGCAGATGGCAAAAGAACAGTTGGGCAACCGCAGCTGAGATTCAAAGATGTGTGCAAGAGAGACATGAGGGTACTGGACATAAATCCAGCAACCTGGGAGGATGAAAATGCCGATCGCACCACGTGGCGATGCTATTTGCGGCACCACCTCAGTTTGGGCGAAAAGAACCTCACACAATAAGCAGAATAGAGGAGAAAACATCGAAAGGAACACAAGGAAAATAAGCAGCTGAAAGCTGTCACCTCAGAGTCACTTCCATAGTCAGTTATGACTGAAAGGGCTATTATTATTATAACATGATTAGCTAAGGTAACGCTAATAGGAAGAATATGCATGTGGATTTATTCTAAAAGGTAACATTTCAGCATCAGATAAGAAAGAGTTTTGACACTTTCAGCTTTTTAAAAGCGTAAAACATATATCACACACATAATTGACAATATCTTAAGTACCATCCGACTACTGTGCTTGTCAGAAGCTACATATATGCTGTGGATTTGCAATCACAACAGTACTAATGATAAATAAGGCTCGTACTTCTAAAGGGACCACAAAATAATGGCTGACATAAGAAATTAACATCTTCTGCAGGTACTTCCCTTTTATTACTGTATGCACACACAATGAAGCCTCACATGGCCAACAACACGTATGAAATATATAAATATAAATGCCAGAGAAACTTGCCTGAATTAATTTATCTGATAGCCTCATACATATCAGTATGACGGCCCTGTACAAACACTGTACTGACTATCGCTCATCTTAGCGATCCAAGAATCTATGACTAAGAAATACTCTAATCATGAATAACTCGTCATATGCGGCCTGAGGATAAAAACCACTGGATACTACACCAATCCAGAATTACACATAATTATCCAACAGAACTAAGTATGGCAATCCCTGGCTAATAATCTATATGATACCCCGCACAGCAACTAGCTGGCGACAGGGAAGAAATATATACGTCCGCTCGGAACGCTAGCTAGAAACTCACTGACTTTTCGCGCCTTTGATTTCTTCCGGCTTCCGTCTTTGTCACATGACTTCGACGGTAAAGTTATCTCAGTGTGGCCAAAACCACAATGTCGCCAATCTGATATTTCAGCAAAATAGCGCCGTGACATCCCCCCCCTTAAGAAAGAAAACGTAGTTTTCTTCCATCAGAGGAAGCTTCGCCCGACCCCCTATGGAGTTGGGACGACCATATGCCATAACAGCATCTCCTCGTCTGAATCCAGAGAAAGCCATAGTTCTATCCTGCCATTGTCGAAACTGCATTTTCTAAGCTACCCCAAAACACAACATGAGTATGAAGTAAGTTATCCCAGGTTCTGGCAGACGTGAAAAATGACAACGACTGTCCACCCCTGGTCTATCAAAACACAACGCAACTTATATAGACACCCCAAACAATAGAGAATGTCATAAAATAAACAGTCATTTGTAACATGGTTTAACTATACATTTCATTCCACTCTATAGCAAATTGCCTTTATGGCACCATGAAAACATAACTACCAAAGCATAACATAGTACGAGGAACGTTCAGAAAGTAATGCACCACATCATTTTTCTCAGCTAATATTGAAGATAGAAGCATGAAATTTTGCCGTACAAGTTGATGGGGATTATGTTGAATAATACCGATGTTTACGTGACATATCCATGTATATTGTGTATAAATTTCATGCTTTTTGAATAAACAGCTCCTGAGAAAAACGATGTGGTGCATTACTTTCTGAACGCCCCTCATATATCATCAACACAAACTTTAAGTTTACAAAACATCTCTAATACTACCACATGTTAACACCACCTCAGTTCTCCTCACTACAGTATAAAGTTGTACAGAACAACTTATATTCATCAGAATAGTATTGGTTGCATGGGTCAGACTCCACTGTTCGGTTCGCTTTAACCGAAACACTCTAATTGCACTCGAAATCAATACCTATCTCTAGCTTATTGCTGGACTATCAGCAGGTGGTTACAAAGCAACGACATGTGCTTCCACCTGACTGCATCATGCGCACCCCACCTATTCGCGAAAGTCACTCATGCCACTTTGGTACTGTCGCGCAATGACAATACCTCCACAAATCTAACCGGCGCAACCTCATTAAACACTCGTCTGAGTGTGCGCCAACTAGCACTCAGGGGAACATTGCGAACCCAGACTGTGCGATCGCCAGCAATCGGACCCTCGTATATGCTTCTACTGCTCCCAATCATGTCACTTGGTACTTGCCGCGAACCACGTCTGTGATGTACCTTCTTGTCAGGTGGTAATATCTCGACCACCTGGTCATCCGCCTTGGGACTTTGGTGTTGCTGAGCCTCTGCTCCAGCCACACCCATGGCATTATGCACTCCCCGGACATTGCAGACGATCAAATCGGCAATTGGGTCCTCGAGGTCGAACACGTTCACTGTACCTGATGTCACGAAGTGGTTTTAAGTTTTTAGAGTTTGCCTGAATGAAAACAAGACCCTAATATGAGAAAGTCTGAGAAGATAGAATTTAGATGGAAAATGACATGCCTGTGGACAGATGAGACTATTGGCTCAAGGGATAGAACCAGGTTTTGACTCGCCCTTGCCGCTTCGTGACTTCAGAAAGGCTATAATCTCACCCTCCTCTGACTTCCTTTAAATACAAGGAGATAAGGTGTATAAAACGACCACAGACACCACTATACAGACGACATAAAGTAAGTATAGTAAAGAGTAGAAGCTGATCCAGTGTAAAGTAAATATATATTTTTATTTACAGAATGGAAAAAAAAAACATTAAAATACCACCAAACATCAGTCAAGAAATGGCCTGCACTGTTGCACGGCCTGAAAACAAGTAACGATTAAATTGATAGACACCAAAAAAAAAAAACCCAAATCACATTCACTCTTTCTGTCACCCTGCTGAGGAACAAAAAATTTGGTTAGTGATTTAAACAACTCTAATCTTGTGGAGCTGTCAACTTTAGCCTCCACTCTCTAATAAAATAAGATTCTACTGTCTCAGTCCTGTTGACTCTTCCTCAACGAACGTCTACACCCCTTTCCTCTTGTTAGGCGATATGCGCCGCTAACTAACACCACTGGAAATGCTACAAATAATAGACTTGGAGTAACACAATGGCTCAGTATCTATCCGTCAAGTGGATACTGAACAGACCCTACTGGTCCTGCCTATATTCTCCCTCCTTCTCTCTCTCTCTCCCATGGTCTCAGTGTCTCTCCAACCCTCGACGACTGATGATGCGGCGTCTCCGTTACGCTCTTCTCTCGGTACCTTCAAGACCCAGGTATGGTAACCCTATCACCTGTTCCTGAATTCTGCGATGATGATGAAGTTCTGGCGTCAAGCATGAGGTACTTGATAAACTGTCGACAAACTTCTCTGCTGCTGAATAGCTTCCCTCTTGTAACCCGCTCCGGAGTTATAGGAAAAACACAGCCTTGATTTCCGGCTGTACGCAATTGAAACCAGTCTAGCTGAAGAATTGAACTTCACTGCAATAGACCGTTTAGGTTATCTTCTTTTGCTCCTGACGATAACTCGAGTACTCTGACCCTGAGATATGTCTTCTTGCCGTGGATAATTTTATTAGACAAAATTATGCTCCCCACTGTTTCGCCGTGACTAGCTGAAATTAAAAGGAAATGCGTCTATTGTATAACAACTCCAACATAACACATCTCTAACCCATTAATCTTTATAACTCCCTTACTCAGTACTTCACTCGTCATGTACAACAATACAAAAAATAATATTACCCACGTGGCTCACTCGTCATGTACAACGATACAAAAAATAATATTACCTACGTGGCACTTAAATCTCTCTCCTCCCTCTCCCCTTCTCTCGTTCTGAAAAAACCGATACATAAAATATTCCTACTCACGTGTCTCTTCATTCTCACTCCTTTCCCCTCTCTCTCTCTCAACTATAATCTGCCAGGTAAGTAAACAGAAACCTCCCGACCTGTCTGCCTCTTATCTATTTGTTACGCGTGGCTACCCACGTGTCCAAACATTCAAACTAGGGAATTCCTTTAACGTTACCCATGAGGTTTCCCACTTACTCCAGAATTAAATGCAATCTCGCTATAGGAACAGTTTACTCCTCTAAGCAGTATAATTCACTTATAACACGTCTTTACTCTCCGATGGCATTTCTTACATTTAAGGCATAATAAAATTTAGTGCACACAATCGATTCCCAATAAAATTACATTTATAAATACACAGGAATAAATGGTGGTTTTACATAACATTCTACAACTATGAGCACACGTGTAGCTTATACTTCACTTGTTCCTATCTACTGCCAAAATCATAGAAAGAATAAGCACACTGTTACATTTACGTCGTTCTTCAAAAATGATAATGGATGGCACTATCGTTTAGAACTAAAAAGTAAATGTCCCCGAAGAAATTAACTACGGGTGAAATTCTCAAAAACCCACTAATAAGTAAAACAATAATAAAATCCTACATACCAATTATCGCTCTTTTTTCCCCCAGTGGAGACGATAATTCGTAGTCGACCGGCAGGCAATATTTCTTCAGAGAGACTTGCCCGCCGTTTAACTGGCTATTTATACACACCGGGGCCACCCCCGCGTGTTCTCTCCTAAGCATACCCTAGCTTTCCCTCGACCAATGGAAATGCTTAGAAAAATAAACATAACTATGAGCTGTGCCAATCAGATTTGAAAACGCGAAAACCGCGTGTCAAAAATTGCGTCACATTACGTGACGGCCGCGTGTTTCTGACTTGCGTGCATGAAAATGGCGATTTCCGTAAACAACAAAAAATCGCGTGATCAGAAGAAAGTAAAACTGATCGAGTGTAAAATAAACCTACCATCATAAAACGACCCCATTTAATTATCTACATAAAAATACCAAACACGATATATATTCAAATGAGAAGAAAAAAATTGTGAAAATACAAAATAGACGACAGAATCGGGCCAGTTGAAAGACAGAATTACAGTGCAGCATGACATAAGTCTCCCCCTTTGAAGTGCGGGAATCCGTGCTAAATCACTGAAATCTCTGGGTTTCATACTGGTCCGTATCTAGATCTACATCCCGATCTAATCACTGTCATAATTAGCATTATCATACAGGCCCATCTCCATATCCTTGAGAATCTTTGCAAGCCCTGGAATATGAGGGTCACGCCTGGTGATTTCCTCCTGGCGACTGCAACCTGACTGGTCGCCCTTCCTCCTCCCTCTCATGTGTTTCCTTCACCCACGAATTTTCCTGGCGGCGCGTGGTAAATAATGATTACCAAATGGTGCGGCCTCCCAGTGTTTTGAAACAGTCTGACTGGCTTGGCCAGACATCGCCGTAACAGGGCGTAACTGTTTACGGTTGCTTGAAGAAACGTGCGCATGTTCCTTCTTGTCAGTACTTCCCTCCCTTGAGGGATTTAATACCATCGGGGGCCTAATTCCCGACGAAAAAGAAGGTACTTCCGAAATTAGAGGCGTCACCACTGTTTGACCTTTAGGCTGAACAGGGCTGACAGGCGAATACGCCTCTGTAAATAACATTCCACTGTCTTTAGAGGCGTCTCTCCTCCTCATCGCAAGACAAGGATGTTTGAGCTCCCATGGGGCACCGTGAATTTGGGGCTTTCCCCTTTCACTTTGCTGGCCTGCAGTAGGCCCCCTTGCATTAGCAAGGATCGGTGTGGTTGGGTTTCCCAAAACTAAGTAAGGGCTTCCCAGGATGAAATCATGTGCTGGCTGTGCCATTACAGCTGCCTTGATTGTGCCAGACACAAACTTGCATTTCACCTCAATATTGGCTACGGGCAGACGCTGTGAGATACCTCTTCTCAAAATGCCACCAATCTCAACTATTTCTCCTGTCCACTGCCCTGGTTTCACCAAATGACGAGCGACGATACTGGGGTATGTGAGCCCGCTGTCAAACAAACACGTAGTGGCCGTCCCATTCACTACGGCTGGTCCACTGTTAGAGAACAACTTCTCTGCCTGGACTGGTTCCCATTTATTCCCTTTAGTCCATCTCACCGGTCTTAAACAAGCTGCATGATGAGCTGGTGGTTTGTTCATACACCGACATGTCCAGTGGGAAGTGGTTCTACAATTCTGACAATACCTCTCATTATCTCCTCTGTTCCTAGCGGGTTCCTGAGAGGTTGTTGTCGGTGCTCTGTTATGCTGCTGGGGGCGCAAGTTATAACCAGAATGAGGCTCCTTGCGAGAAGGCCCTGGTTGCTGATGAGCTGGTGAAGTAGCCAACTGCGATGATGAAGCTCCTTTGTCTAAGGCTGGCAGGTCTGGGTTTTTCCGTTTCTGTCCCAGTATTTCGTCCTGTGCTGTCTGGAACCTTTCGGCGAACACAATAATCTGATCGAGTTGCTGGGCACCCTGCTCTGCCAGATACCGCCTCAAGTCGGGGGACATGTTGGCCTTTACTTGCTCACACAGAACTAGCTCCTCCAACCCTTCAAAAGTTTTCGCCAGTCCTGACAGTTCCCTCCACCGGGTTAGGTAATTTCTCACCCGCTCTGCAAACTGAGCAAAACTCTCTCCCTTCTCCGGCCTGCTCTCCCTGAACATGGTTTGGCATTTACGGGGTGTCCACTGAAATCTTTGCAATAAAGCGTTTCGCAGTGCCTCGAAGTTGTTCTGATCGTCTATGAGCAGCTTATTATAGACGTCGTACGCATGACCTTTGAGTGATTGCGATAATTTTAGGCACCAAAGACTCTCATCCAATCCGTATGCCTTTGCCATTCTTTGAAATTTTTCCAAAAACACGTCAATCTTTTCATTCCCGTTAGGGAATGAGTCAAATGGGAAGCTCATGGCTGCCATCCGGGGCCCTCCATTTCCTGAGGTGTCTCTCGCTCCTGCTCCAGGAGAATCTCCATTAGCTGAACTGCCTTCCGAAGATCGGTACTGCAGTTCCAGAGAACGCAGGGCAAGTTCATGCTGTCTCTCTGCTGCCTTCTCCCTCTCCTGTGCTTCCAATTTCCGAAGTTCCATCTCGGCCTGCCTCTCCGCTGCTTCTGCTATGGCGGCCCTCTCTTCTTTCGCTGCTTCTGCGGCGGCTGTCCTTTGCCTTTCCTCAATTTCTGCGGCAGCTGCCCTGTCCTCCTTCTCTTTCTCTCGCTGATTATGCCTATCAGTTTCCCTTATCAGGTAGGCCTTAGTCTCCTCCTTATCCATTCCCATGTCCTGAGCAGCCTCTCGCCAGGCAGCTTGTAACTTGGCCATATCCGCCATCTTACATGTAAACTGGCTGTCAGTTCACAAATACAGAGAAATGACAGAAAAGGAAAAGAGAAGGAACAACCTGTTACGTAATAGGAAATATTCCCTCTATAACCGCTGTCCCAAACCCCGACCTCAGACTAGCACCAAGTCTGAATAATAACCTGAGAAAAATTTAGTTAAGAAGCTACCAAAACCCCGAAATTACCTTCCTGTTAAAGAAAAATATGTTGGTATGCCATCAATTACCACTAAGTCATATAAATCAAAATTACCACAAAATCTACTAGACTGCAACCTGTGGAAAAACCTATAACTGGATCAGTTCTAATAGCTCAAGTCTAGGGGATATTTAAAGAAACTCTATTCTCAGAAAACTTCCTAGAGACACTCTATGAATCTAGATCACAGAATTGATCTCCACAGAATGATCCACCGGACGATTGCCGCCCACTTGTCACGAAGTGGTTTTAAGTTTTTAGAGTTTGCCTGAATGAAAACAAGACCCTAGTATGAGAAAGTCTGAGAAGATAGAATTTAGATGGAAAATGACATGCCTGTGGACAGATGAGACTATTGGCTCAAGGGATAGAACTGGGTTTTGACTCGCCCTTGCCGCTTCGTGACTTCAGAAAGGCTATAATCTCACCCTCCTCTGACTTCCTTTAAATACAAGGAGATAAGGTGTATAAAACGACCACAGACACCACTATACAGACGACATAAAGTAAGTATAGTAAAGAGTAGAAGCTGATCCAGTGTACAGTAAATATATATTTTTATTTACAGAATGGAAAAAAAAAAACATTAAAATACCACCAAACATCAGTCAAGAAATGGCCTGCACTATTGCACGGCCTGAAAACAAGTAACGATTAAATTGATAGACACCAAAAAAAAAAACCCAAATCACATTCACTCTTTCTGTCACCCTGCTGAGGAACAAAAAATTTGGTTAGTGATTTAAACAACTCTAATCTTGTGGAGCTGTCAACTTTAGCCTCCACTCTCTAATAAAATAAGATTCTACTGTCTCAGTCCTGTTGACTCTTCCTCAACGAACGTCTACACCGCTTTCCTCTTGTTAGGCGATATGCGCCGCTAACCAACACCACTGGAAATGCTACAAATAATAGACTTGGAGTAACACAATGGCTCAGTATCTATCCGTCAAGTGGATACTGAACAGACCCTACTGGTCCTGCCTATATTCTCCCTCCTTCTCTCTCTCTCTCCCTTGGTCTCAGTGTCTCTCCAACCCTCGACGACTGATGATGCGGCGTCTCCGTTACGCTCTTCTCTCGGTACCTTCAAGACCCAGGTATGGTAACCCTATCACCTGTTCCTGAATTCTGCGATGATGATGAAGTTCTGGCGTCAAGCATGAGGTACTTGATAAACTGTCGACAAACTTCTCTGCTGCTGAATAGCTTCCCTCTTGTAACCCGCTCCGGAGTTATAGGAAAAACACAGCCTTGATTTCCGGCTGTACGCAATTGAAACCAGTCTAGCTGAAGAATTGAACTTCACTGCAATAGACCGTTTAGGTTATCTTCTTTTGCTCCTGACGATAACTCGAGTACTCTGACCCTGAGATATGTCTTCTTGCTGTGGATAATTTTATTAGACAAAATTATGCTCCCCACTGTTTCGCCGTGACTCGCTGAAATTAAAAGGAAATGCGTCTATTGTATAACAACTCCAACATAACGCATCTCTAACTCCCTTACTCAGTACTTCACTCGTCATGTACAACAAAACAAAAAATAATATTACCCACGTGGCTCACTCGTCATGTACAACGATACAAAAAATAATATTACCTACGTGGCACTTAAATCTCTCTCCTCCCTCTCCCCTTCTCTCGTTCTGAAAAAACCGATACATAAAATATTCCTACTCACGTGTCTCTTCATTCTCACTCCTTTCCCCTCTCTCTCTCTCAACTATAATCTGCCAAGTAAGTAAACAGAAACCTCCCGACCTGTCTGCCTCTTATCTATTTGTTACGCGTGGCTACCCACATGTCCAAACATTCAAACTGGGGAATTCCTTTAACGTTACCCATGAGGTTTCCCACTTACTCCAGAATTAAATGCAATCTCGCTATAGGAATAGTTTACTCCTCTAAGCAGTATAATTCACTTATAACACGTCTTTACTCTCCGACGGCATTTCTTACATTTAAGGCATAATAAAATTTAGTGCACACAATCGATTCCCAATAAAATTACATTTATAAATACACAGGAATAAATGGTGGTTTTACATAACATTCTACAACTATGAGCACACATGTAGCTTATACTTCACTTGTTCCTATCTACTGCCAAAATCATAGAAAGAAATAGCACACTGTTACATTTACGTCGTTCTTCAAAAATGATAATGGATGGCACTATCGTTTAGAACTAAAAAGTAAATGTCCCCGAAGAAATTAACTACGGGCGAAATTCTCAAAAACCCACTAATAAGTAAAACGATAATAAAATCCTACATACCAATTACACTAGTCAACAAATTTTCAAAAGTTATTTGTACCAGAAATTAAATATACCATTTCTTATTGATTTTGACATGCTGATTTCAAATATCATAATGAAATTCACCAATTGGCTCTGGTTTTATTTTAAATGATGAATTTACATTACAGTAATACAAATAATGTATGCTTGTTTAATTCTCTGGGGTGAACAGCTAGTCTTTCTACTTTAGCATTATAAAAATTGTGGTTACATACTCAATTAATTGATATTTCAACATAAAATGATAGAAAAAATAGAAACATTATTTAAAGTTCAGATATCATGTTTTAAAAAGGCACATTTGAACCCATTCCGTCATTATTCAGTCGCTGTTCGAGCTCTCTTTGCTTGTTTCTTGTAGTCAATCGATGAGGTGTCTCTTGTCACAGTCCAACAGTAATCAGCAAGCATTGAAGGACTCCAATTGCCGTGATACCTTGTCTCCATAGCAGTAATGTCCTGGTGAAATCGTTCACCATGCTCATCACTGACCGCTCCACAGTTTGACGTAAAGAAATCCAGATGAGAATCCAGAAAATGAATTTTCAAAGACATGTTGCAGCCAAGACTCTTATACTTCAGAAGGAGATTTTCTACAATTTCATTGTAATTATCAGATCTGTTGTTTCCAAGAAAATTGTCCACCACTGACTTAAATGCTAGCCATGCTGCTTTTCCCTTGCCATGCAACACGCAAAGAAACTCGTCATCATGAAGAAGTTTTCGAATTTACGGACCAACAAATACTCCCTCTCTTATTTTAGCTTCACTCAGTCTTGGAAATTTTCTGATGAGGTATTTGAAAGCCTCATCTGTTTTCTCCATTGTCTCGACAAAGTTTTTCATGAGACCCAGCTTAATGTGCAAGGGTGGCAACAAAATCTTGCTGGTGTCGACAAGTGCTGGGTTCCCAACGTTCTTACTGCCAGGCTGCAATGACTGCCTGATTGGCCAATGTCTTCTGATGTAATGGTCACTTCGTGCACGGCTATCCCACTCACAGAGAAAGCAACAGTACTTGGTTTATCCACCCTGTAGTCCACGCAAAAGAGCGACCACTTTTAAGTCACCGCAAAGTGACCAATGATGATGATCGTAGTTTATACACTTCAAAAGATGCTTAATGTTTTCATAAGTTTCTTTCATATGAACTGCGTGACCAACTGGAATTGATGGTAACACATTACCATTATTCAGCAAAACAGCTTTAAGACTCGTCTTGGATGAATCAATGAAAAGCCTCCACTCTTCCGGTATGTAATTGATTTTGAGGACTGCCATTAAACCAGAAATGTTATGGCACGCAGAAAGGTCACCCTCTTTGAAAAAGAATGTAATAAGCGGCTTCTGGCGGTTCCTATACACAGAAATTGTAACATCTTCTGCCAGGAGATTCCACTGTTGCAATCTGGAACCCAAAAGCTCCGCCTTGTTCTTCGGTAAATTCAGATCTCTTACAAGATTATTCAGATCACCTTGGGTTATTAAGTGTGGTTTAGTGGATGTAGTTTGCTCAAAATCTGGGTCGCTTGAGGTTGATGGTTCAGGACCACCAATGTCCTCTTCTTCATCAGTGGAAGCAGCTGAAAATGATTCTGGCACTTTTGGAACTGGTAGGTCATCGCCATGTGGTACCGGACGTATTGCAGAGGAGATGTTTGGATATTCCAGAGTCCATTGTTTCTTCTTTGATATGCCTTTCCCAGTTGGAGGGACAATGCAAAAGTAACAGTTGTTGAGATGATCAGTGGGCTTTCTCCAAATCATTGGGACTGCAAAAGGCATAGCTTGCCTGTTGCCAGTCAACCACAGTTTAAGATGTGCTGCACAAGTATTGCAGCATATGTGTGGCGCACAGCTCTTATCTTGATCTCCTATTCTGCAGCCAAAATACAAACTGTACGCCTTCTTAATCACTTTAGTTATATTTCGTTTTTGTGATAGAAATGTCACCTCACCACATATATAACAGAAATTATTAGCACTGTTCACACATGTACTAGGCATTTCTAACTACG
This sequence comes from Oreohelix idahoensis, assembly GCA_024509875.1. Lineage (NCBI taxonomy): Eukaryota > Metazoa > Mollusca > Gastropoda > Stylommatophora > Oreohelicidae > Oreohelix > Oreohelix idahoensis. Next base: position 494,995 of record JAMPIV010001478.1, read on the forward strand.
ATACTTTTGATAAGGACAAATGCACTAACTAATGGCAAAATTTTATCAGAGATAAGATATTTATACACAAAGGTGATGTAATCATAGGTAGGATTGCATCATCAACTTCTAGTTACATTTTTATTGGTCATTAGAAAAAATTATGCAATCACCCACAACAGTTGCGTCATATATATAAATTGACCGTAATTAAATAAACCCTAGTGTGCCGATGGTCAAGAAAATATGGGCCTAACACCATATTCCCAATATGCCTCAATGGGCATGTAACGGGATCCTTTACCTTTACCTTTTATGTATCTTGAAAACTAGAGCCAATCAACATTTTTTAATGTCATTTTCGTTTTCAGCACACCAAAATTAGTTAAGATCAGCTATTTTCATTTCTGGTACATTTTGGTTGTTGACTAGTGTTATCGCTGTTTTTTCCCCCAGTGGAGACGATAATTCGTAGTCGACCGGCAGGCAATATTTCTTCAGAGAGACTTGCCCGCCGTTTAACTGGCTATTTATACACACCGGGGCCACCCCCGCGTGTTCTCTCCTAAGCATACCCTAGCTTTCCCTCAACCAATGGAAATGCTTAGATAAATAAACATAACTATGAGCTGCGCCAATCAGATTTGAAAACAACGCGAAAACCGCGTGTCCAAAATTGCGTCACATTACGTGGCGGCCGCGTGTTTCTGACTTGCGTGCATGAAAATGGCGATTTCCGTAAACACCGAAAAATCGCGTGATCAGAAGAAAGTAAAACTGATCGAGTGTAAAATAAACCTACCATCATAAAACGACCCCATTTAATTATCTACATAAAAATACCAAACACGATATATATTCAAATGAGAAGAAAAAAATTGTGAAAATACAAAATAGACGACAGAATCGGGCCGGTTGAAAGACAGAATTACAGTGCAGCATCACACCTGACAGGAACGGGGTGTCTACATTTACACGCCTGGGGGTAAGACTCAACTTTGCCCCCAAATGTAGTACACTTAACAGTTTTACCTGTAAGGCAGGAGTCGTCAATACACGTCCGACACACCCCGATTGTAGTACATCCGGTGTCCCTCAACACGGAGACTGGTTTCTTCTCCACCAAACCTTTGTGGAGAGCCACCTTGCCAGTCTCATGGACTGCTGACAGACATGGTGCCACATGCCCGCAGTGTAGCACTATCTTCTCGTTCGCGTGGAACAGAGGACGACACCCTACACAGTCCTCACTGTGTCCAACACAAATGCAGAATTCGCGTGTTCGATTGGGGTAGGACACCTGTCAGCGCAATGATTATTGCCACCACAATTGGTACACAGGCGCTCCCTCTTCGACTCATCGTGTGCACTCTTGCTGGGGCTTTTAGCTGGCGAAGACCGCGCATCAGAGTTGGAAGATCGACTCTCTGAGGAACCACTCCTCTGTTTGGGATGTTTTGATTTGTACCAAAACCGATCTTCATCCCGAGACTCCTCGAAGCGTACCTGCTTTCGCGTTTGGCGATCTCCTCCATCACTATCACCTTTTCACTGTCGGTTGTGCCAGTTCGACCAACCAGTCTGATGGGATTGGAAGTTACTATAACTCCCTCTGCATGGTTGATAGGGACTGGAGGACCTATTGTACCTCTGCTCTTGGCCCCTGTCTGCATCACCTGACTGATTTTGCCATGGTTGGCGTTGTACCTTGCCGACACCAGCAACTAAGTCATCCGACAGACCCGACTTCTGGATGGGTTGCCCGGATGGGCTAGGACAGAATGGTGCCCCAGTTGGGCCATAGACTCAATGTCTTTTGGCTGGCGCTCTTGGAAAAAAGCCACCAACTCCGTTGAACATGAGGACAGCACTTTGTCCCGTAGCATCAAGTCTAGCAAGCCATCGTAGTCCTTGTTTATCCCCTCCATCTCAATCCATCTGTTGAGCAGAAGTTTGATCTTCGAGATGAAGTCCTCGAAGTCTTGGTCTGCACTTGGCATCGCGCTTCTAAAGCGTGTCCGGTACCCGTCAGACGGAACTTCTGGAGCAACCGTTCCTTCGCTTTGTCATAATCAGCCCGCTCTTCCAGCGGGAGGCTATAGAAAGTCTCCATCGCAGGCCCCACTAGCAGCGTGGATAACAGAGATAGCCATTGATCCCTGTCAGCCTTCCAGGCCACGCATTCGGCCTCGAACCTCTCGAGGAAAAAAATCTAAGCTGTCGATTTTATCATTAAAATTCGGCAGACGCAGCCTAAAGGGACGATGGGACTCCTTCGGAGTAGAGTTCTGACCACTCGCACCCGCTTCTATTCTTTTCAATTGTATTTCCTTATCAGCTTCTACCTGCAGTCTTTTTTCCTCCGAAGCTAATCTCATTCTATCCTTCTCTAACTCTAACTCTCTATCCTCTTTCATCATTCTCTCCTTCTCTTGTAATTCTCGTTCCATCTTATTTTCTTGAAATTCTCTATCTTCTTTCACCTTCTTTTCTTGTAGCCAGCTTCCTTGCCTAGCCACATGAAACTATCATAGTCCATGATGTACACTCGCCCTACTCAATACTATCTATGACTCTGCTTCTTTTGTAACCTGTACCAAAAACTACCTCGCTTATATCCACAAAACCCTCACTTACAAAGTATGCAGTAAAGATATGTAAATAGCAATACCACTTCTCGCAGTACAAACATATACATGTACATATAATCCACTTCACCTCTTAATGTATAAATATAATCTACTTCACCCCTCAATGCATAAATATAATCCACTTCACCTCTCAATGTATAAATATCATCATCCACTGCAACTGTTACAACTGTCTCCTTACTCACTAGATTTAGGTCCTTCCGACCACTTAGTCTGGTAGTGATACAACTGTCAAGATTCTTACTATAGTCGAAGGCTGTATTTCATCAGCTGATAATACCTCTTGGTGCTATGTCACCTCAAGACTGTAAGGTTGTGGACCCGCCACAAAATTGAAAAATAACACAGCTTCTTCACCACAGTATCTTACTCACCCCCACCTTGGTGTTGTCCTATGACAATATTTGTACTCTCAATATTGTACCTAATACCAGAAAGTTTACAAATGGCAAAAATGAACACGCCACAGATGAAAAGACAAACACTAAACGGAACAATAACTACCAGTCACGGTGAATAAGATGACAGACCAGATAAGAGCAGGGATAAACTGATATATACTCAGCGTGACTGATCACGAACGAAAACAAGGGATACCTGTTAACGTATTTACAAGATAGCAAGAAGGAATGAGAAATCACACCACTTAAACACAACAGAAGAATTACTGGTTGTACACGACAATGTAAATACAAACTCCACCAATACACCTAACACAAACAGGGCTTGGAATGTTAAGTAGGGCAGTCGCGTGAAACATCTCTGCCTTACTCCACCACTAAACATACACAGCCACACCCTAGAAAGGAATCAGTCTAATCCAATCTTTTCCCACAAATGTGAAAAGAAAGCATTAAACTCACCACCCATCCACCCTTGAATTCACAAATATAATAATAGACACAGTCGACTAAACAACAACTACACTTAAAAATGATGTGTTGAGAGCTAACTCCTTCCCTAGCCACTACCACCTAAATCACACCAGTCAAAATAAACTAAATAACACAACAGCACTACTAACACTATAACATATCAAGGATATAATATGTAAATACCCCAAGTAATAGGAACTTATAGTGAAAGATCCCCCCTAACTAACTAACACCCTATAAAAATACAGACTAAATTTCTACAAAGAAAGCGAGGAAAAAGAACAAAACTAAAGGAAAGAAAACAACAACAAACCAATAAGCAAACCTCAAGAACAGAACATAGCTTGATGCTAACCTAACAAGACCCAGACAAACTATCCCACTACTCTAGAGAACCAGACTTTTCTGTTCTGTCTATCCACCTGATACTACTTATCGTCTTAGGTCCCTGGCGCAATTTAACTGCTACCTACTGAACTCATTTTAAAACACTACATTCCAGAAGCTAAACAGTAGATTGAAGCAGCACAAGTGCTGGTACCTTGCCTGTCCTATCCCACTGCTGAAATAGTGAGCAGATTTTATTTATGTTTTAATTCGTTAGACCTAACCTGACACAGTATAAACCTATCCTGGGACCGAAGACGTAGCAACAGTGATAGATGCAGTCAGCGACCCATAGCTTGACTGCTTGCATCAGGGTCAGCGAACCAGAGCTGACCAAGACCCTACTCCACCTCCAAGTGGTGGTCCTGGAAACAGGCTGCATCATTGCAGTCTGGCTGAGAGAGTAGGGATCGAAGAGGGAAGGCTAACCCGGTCCCAAAAATGCCATGAAAAAACTGGATGTGTCGGGCCGAAAGGCGCAAATATCACAGTTTTGCTGTAAATGGCGACGCAACGTAACATACGTCCTTTTCAGGACGAACGCAGAAGAAGAAATAAACCTCTTCTAGTCCCACTAATTTTCCAGTCGCGTAAAACAAAATGAATTTCCCCTTCTCATGGAATCAAATCACATATCTATCCATTTAATAACTTACTTCATTATGCTCTGAACCACAATGCTGACAGTAAGTTTATTTTCGTTCATTGCAGCATTTTATATATATATATATATATATATATATATATATATATATATATATATATATATATATATATATGTCGCGCCGTTATCCCGAACTGGACATTAATTGTCACAGCACAGTTGGATAAGAAAGTTGTAAATTGAGAAATGTAAGAAAGATATATAGGATCTCAGAAGTGGCTCGTTAATTGTTAGATTCCTATACAAGTAAGGGGTGAAAGGAAGGCGAATATTCTCACAAAGAGATAATGTCTCAGAAGGGCACATGAGAATGGATTCTGTTTCCTTGCGACAAATCTCCCCTGTTATTCTTACAGAATATTATAATTGTTATTAAGCCCCCATCCTCTCATACTGAGGAACTGACACATATATGGATTTAAGAGACAGTACATGTAAGAAACTCACTCGACCACTTGGTAGATGATATAACTTATGTACAGATATTTAATCCCTAAACCACATATATGACACAAAGAAAATGAAAAGGTAAACGAAAATAATAATATGGACATAAACACTGAATGACTAAAAGTCCTAGTATGTCCTACTAATCATCATTTGCACTGGTGTGACTATCATGAGAGTTGCCTAACATTGTTGAATGTAATGTTCACTTTGTAATACACTGGAAGGCACTTTAAATATAGTTCCGTTAGTATTTAGGTGAAAGTTCTGGTTGGAATTTGAATAAGATCTCTGAGATTTCTGGAGGAAAATAATCCTTATGCTTTTGGACTTATCTGTAATCCGATGTTGTCAGCCCTGGCGCAGGTTGTTAGGTGCTGTCATCCTGCAGCGATATGACATTACACGTGCGAGCGTTGATCTATGCTCCTTTATGCTTAGGAGTTGACGAGATCTCTGGCTTTTGGTTCTGCTGCTCGGTCAAAAGACTGGCTGTCTGTTACCGTCAGGCGCCGGACACTGAATTCTGCTACTGCGAATGTTGTCCGCTCAGAAACCTAAAAGTCTGAAGACACAAATGTGGCTTCATGAGTCTTCCTGTCATATGGGAACAGCTATCATTCCCATTCAAACCGCATACACCAGGCATATCAGAATTATTATCCTCTTTCATTCAATAAGAGGACTATTATGACATACAATCTAAAGTTTACAGGCAAACTTTCCATGTTATATAAGATATTTATACTTTACTTTCATACAGTCACACGTCAGGCATATCAATGTTACATTCATCTGACTTCCTTTCTCACAGTCAAGACATGATAGGTAAACTTAGACCTATGTAACTTCAGGAGTTACTTGGTTTAGTCAGTCTTCTTTCACAAGAACTGTGTTCTACAAGGATAGTCGTTCCTTCATACAATGATGAATAACAATAAAATACAATACATTTATATTACACAAATAGATAAAGTGAGTGACCGACTGGCCAAGCGATCAGGTTGCTTTCTTCTGTAGCACAACTACATAGTTTTGGAACTGAAACCTGGCTGTGGAACACTCCAGTTTACCAGCTGTAAATGGGCACTCAGTTGTGCTCTCGAGCTAGGGAAGAAAAAGGCAGCGAGGAAGGGAACTGTTCACCTAACCTCGTAAAAGCGGGATCTTTCATGATGAAGCTTCTAACACTTCATTTCCCTATGACAATCTCTGCCATGGGACTGCCTTTATCTTCGTAAGGGATAAAGCAATTAATATGATAGATGTTATCTTCTATTTGCTGTGGGGCTAGTTGAGATAAGTTTGTATGCAAGCAACAATCATTCAAATAGCACATGTTTAGATCATATTAAGAATAACAATACCTTTATACCAATGAATAATTCACATAGCACATGTTTAGATCATATTAAGAATAACAATACATTTATACCAATGAATATTCTACGTGCATATTTTGCAGTCTATACGAACCTGCACAGAGTGAAATTATACAACACCGCTTGGTTAATACCAAAGTGCTTGTAGTGTAAAATTCCTCGTCATGTAGATGCACTCGGCCCAGAAGTCATGCGTGTAAGTGAAGTTTTCGTCTAAGCTTCTAGATTTTATGAATCTCTTCTCACGTGTTCTAAATCATTCCGACGTAATAACACGTAAATTATCTCCCTGAACCTGAGATCGTGTGACGCAGTTGCGAACCGTCTTGCGTGAGAAAGCTTCCCCGCCCCGTAATTACTGGTTACTCCTAGAAGGCATACACGTGCTGGCTGATGCAATGAAATTTGACACTGGGGCGTTTTCCGTCAGGTCCCTCAAATAAGGTGCAATAAAGCAATGGATCTCTAGACTTTAAGACGCCTTTTACTCTTAATTAAGGTATCTCCTCTGGCCATGTGTTATAACCTGGTGTTGATGCGTTTGCGATATTTGCTCAGTAACCATTAGTAAGCGCCGTGATGTCTGAGAGAGAAACGCTGACTACAGCGCCAAAAATACCGTAGTGTAACGTGAAAATTAATGAGAATAAAGGAGAGAGAGAAAGAAGGGAAGAGAAGGGAGACAAAGATGGAGAGAAGAATAGACCGTGTTACGACATAGCCTCCCCCTTCAGTTTGACCTGCGGTCTAACATACTGAGGTCTGGTCTTCTCGATCATTCCTAAATTCGTTCTTCTCATCTTCACTTTCCTCGCACTACTCTCTTTCTTCTTCCACCAATGTAGCTGACATTCTCCTGGCAATGGGCCTGCATTAAAACGTATGGATTGACGACATGTCGGTTGATAGGAAATGGGTTGTCCTGACAAGGTCGGTACCATCCTATACATCCTTATTTTGGTCGCCTTATACGACCTGCCTAAGTGAGCAGTAGTTCTATTCTTTCCGTTTCTTATGACCAATTCCCGGAAACTACACGGGGTGAAATGTTTACTGGTAGAGTAGTTCTTTCCTAGACTACGTCTGTTAGCTTTCCTGCTCCGCCAGTGATCATGACGTAAGATAGGGTGCATCCTAATCCCGATCTTCAGACGTCGAGTTAAATGTGACAAATTGCACATTTTCAACCAGTGGGCTTTAGACGAGGACGATGCGACATGTGGCGTGTTCTTGAGTCCTCTCTTGCCGATACTTTTGTCTATCAGTCTGATTTCGCCATAAACTTCTCCCTGGGTTGTAGGGCGTGAGTGGGCGTAAAACTGGTGTCCAATCCAAAGCTTGAACGTAATATTCTCTGTCTGGGTCTTTTCTATATCCGTGTGCAGGGGTTTGGGGGGTGACTCAGGTTTCTTACCTCGTTCAGTCATGATAACCATAGTTTGTGTTGGGCCCCGTATGGGCGCATACCCACATCCACTCGTTTGGGTGTAAATATACTCATCTAAGACAATCTCCTTCTTAGGATGATGGGAGGTTGAATTAGGTAATCCAGACATATATCCTTCTCCAAGGATTTTAGAGGAGGACTGCTCCTTTAACACCACCTCTCCCTTGAGGGATGAGTTAATTAATAGTTTTCCACAAGGTACTTTGGGGTTCCCTCCCATTTCTCTCTGTATCCGCTCCTCTGTAAGGAGGTGTTCATATTCTGGCGCAGGGGTCACCTCTGACTGCTCCCCGGCCTTTCCTGTTACAGCAATCTCAGGCTGCGTCGGGCCTTTTAAGGTTCCTTCATGATCTCCTTTAACTTGGAGGCAAATTATTTCCTCTGGTACCGCCTCTTTCTTGAGACGAATTGATAGTGAATTTTGTAGCATAGAGGACACCTTAGAGTTGTGCTGAATTCGACCTGTCCCACACTCATCCATGAACCGATGTGTGCGAAGTTCTGACTTTGAAGTCTTGATGTGCTTTTCCGTATCTTGTCCGGCTTTGACATTTTGCAGTGCTGAATGATAAGAGGTCGTACTTCTGCCTTCCCTGCTTGTGGGGTGATTGTACTCCTTTAAAACTGTCTCTCCTGTGAGGATCGGAGAAACTAATTTCGGCAGTTTATTCCCATCATGTATCAAAGGAGAAGGTTCCCTGTGACATATTTTCACCTCCTTTTGCACAAGGATGGTGGATGGGGTTTGTTTTAATGGTTTAAATCCATGGATTCCAGGATTTGTATTCCTCTGACCTGTTTCCAACTTCCCTCCAAAAATGTTGGAAATCGACATAGGCGTTTGAATTTCCCCGCCCTCCTCAGTCATGTTCACTATGGCATGTGCTGAGTTTCCTAAGAGCAAGTAACTCCCTCCTTGGGGTATGGGGAAAAAGCGTTCGTCTACTATTGCTGCGTTAATAAATCCTGTCTCATAATGAGATTCTAAGTGCAAGCCTGCAATGGGCAATTCCATCGGTTCCCCATGGAGCATAGGTGCATTTACCATTACATATTCCTCAGTAATTTCATCGACGTTTACGAGTGAGGATGAAGCAACTGCACTAAACCCGAGATCAGGTACAAGCAGACATATGACTCGTCTTCCATTGACGGTCGCATAACCTTCATTCAAAGGTTTCCTAAGGTCACCTCGGGGCTTCACCGGGTTTCCTTTACACGGCGGGCCTTGCGCTGGGCTGACAGTTTGTATGGTTGGGGTTCGATGCCTGCAGTTTTGATTACTGTGGTGAATCGATCGGAAAGACTTATTAATATTGCTCTCCATCCCATTCATCTCCGAAGCCATTTCATGCTTTATGTTGGTCCTGTTTTTATTCAGAGGGTGAATGTTGTGAGTCGTAGAGAAGGTGGAAGTGGGTCTTTCCAGATCATCCGCCTTTGCACGCTTCTGCTTCTCAGAGTGGTCCTGATGCCTTTGTTCTGAAAGCCGCCCCTCTTCTCTTTCTGGTAATAGGGTTTTACTAACAGACCTGACTCTCTCTGGTACAGTTTGAGGTGCTACCTGCGGGAGTAACTTAACTGACGGAGGTGAGGGGCTGGAGGAAGTTGAGGTCTTGGAGCTCATTCTAGGCAGCATCGTTTCGAGACGCAGTAATTCCGCATCCGAAGCTTCCATCCTTAATTTGTGTTGCTGTCTCTCTTCCTCCCTCATCCTGCATTTTTCCATCTCCCGTGAAACGAAAGTATCTAGCTCTTCTCCGGAGAGTTCGCACTCAATGGCTAACTCTGTCCAGAATGCTCTCCACTCATCCAATTCCATTGTTTCGTCCATTTTAGCAGTGGTGATTCACTCTGAACAGGTTGGTATGACTTGCAAATAATATGCTAATGACCAACTCAAATAGTATCTCTAATTACAACTGTAACAAAGTATACTTCTAACAAATACCAACAATAAGATATATTAATACAACGATTAATTATCTCATTAATACAAAGTATAATACTAAGTATATAATACAACATATAATTAAGCATAAGGATTTCCTCAGATTCTACTCAGATCTTTTATATTCGTTCTTATGATTACAATGTCGTTAGTGCGTTGACACAGTTACTATTTTTAGCTTCGCTTACAGGTAAAAAAAATTCGCTGAACTCAAAGTTCGCTGTGTTTACAAATAAAGATCTGGTTTCCCAGTTCTATCCATCAAAAAAGAATTAATCGTGATATTGCAATATCTCGTTATCTAAGAGGTATGTACGTGTATATATACTAAAATCCCTAGTGTTGTAAAAAAAAAGTCAGATCCTAGAGATATATGTTCTCAGTGGAGAACTATAGGAATGCAAGAGGTAGAAAAGGTTCTCTAGAGTTATGATCTAGATACCGGACATAGCCTCCAATTGTCGCGCCGTTATCCCGAACTGGACATTAATTGTCACAGCACAGTTGGATAAGAAAGTTGTAAATTGAGAAATGTAAGAAAGATATATAGGATCTCAGAAGTGGCTCGTTAATTGTTAGATTCCTATACAAGTAAGGGGTGAAAGGAAGGCGAATATTCTCACAAAGAGATAATGTCTCAGAAGGGCACATGAGAATGGATTCTGTTTCCTTGCGACAAATCTCCCCTGTTATTCTTACTGAATATTATAATTGTTATTAAGCCCCCATCCTCTCATACTGAGGAAATGACACATATATGGATTTAAGAGACAGTACATGTAAGAAACTCACTCGACCACTTGGTAGATGATATAACTTATGTACAGATATTTAATCCCTAAACCACATATATGACACAAAGAAAATGAAAAGGTAAACGAAAATAATAATATGGACATAAACACTGAATGACTAAAAGTCCTAGTATGTCCTACTAATCATCATTTGCACTGGTGTGACTATCATGAGAGTTGCCTAACATTGTTGAATGTAATGTTCACTTTGTAATACACTGGAAGGCACTTTAAATATAGTTCCGTTAGTATTTAGGTGAAAGTTCTGGTTGGAATTTGAATAAGATCTCTGAGATTTCTGGAGGAAAATAATCCTTATGCTTTTGGACTTATCTGTAATCCGATGTTGTCAGCCCTGGCGCAGGTTGTTAGGTGCTGTCATCCTGCAGCGATATGACATTACACGTGCGAGCGTTGATCTATGCTCCTTTATGCTTAGGAGTTGACGAGATCTCTGGCTTTTGGTTCTGCTGCTCGGTCAAAAGACTGGCTGTCTGTTACCGTCAGGCGCCGGACACTGAATTCTGCAACTGCGAATGTTGTCCGCTCAGAAACCTAAAAGTCTGAAGACACAAATGTGGCTTCATGAGTCTTCCTGTCATATGGGAACAGCTATCATTCCCATTCAAACCGCATACACCAGGCATATCAGAATTATTATCCTCTTTCATTCAATAAGAGGACTATTATGACATACAATCTAAAGTTTACAGGCAAACTTTCCATGTTATATAAGATATTTATACTTTACTTTCATACAGTCACACGTCAGGCATATCAATGTTACATTCATCTGACTTCCTTTCTCACAGTCAAGACATGATAGGTAAACTTAGACCTATGTAACTTCAGGAGTTACTTGGTTTAGTCAGTCTTCTTTCACAAGAACTGTGTTCTACAAGGATAGTCGTTCCTTCATACAATGATGAATAACAATAAAATACAATACATTTATATTACACAAATAGATAAAGTGAGTGACCGACTGGCCAAGCGATCAGGTTGCTTTCTTCTGTAGCACAACTACATAGTTTTGGAACTGAAACCTGGCTGTGGAACACTCCAGTTTACCAGCTGTAAATGGGCACTCAGTTGTGCTCTCGAGCTAGGGAAGAAAAAGGCAGCGAGGAAGGGAACTGTTCACCTAACCTCGTAAAAGCGGGATCTTTCATGATGAAGCTTCTAACACTTCATTTCCCTATGACAATCTCTGCCATGGGACTGCCTTTATCTTCGTAAGGGATAAAGCAATTAATATGATAGATGTTATCTTCTATTTGCTGTGGGGCTAGTTGAGATAAGTTTGTATGCAAGCAACAATCATTCAAATAGCACATGTTTAGATCATATTAAGAATAACAATACCTTTATACCAATGAATAATTCACATAGCACATGTTTAGATCATATTAAGAATAACAATACATTTATACCAATGAATATTCTACGTGCATATTTTGCAGTCTATACGAACCTGCACAGAGTGAAATTATACAACACCGCTTGGTTACTACCAAAGTGCTTGTAGTGTAGGATTCCTCGTCATGTAGATGCACTCGGCCCAGAAGTCATGCGTGTAAGTGAAGTTTTCGTCTAAGCTTCTAGATTTTATGAATCTCTTCTCACGTGTTCTAAATCATTCCGACGTAATAACACGTAAATTATCTCCCTGAACCTGAGATCGTGTGACGCAGTTGCGAACCGTCTTGCGTGAGAAAGCTTCCCCGCCCCGTAATTACTGGTTACTCCTAGAAGGCATACACGTGCTGGCTGATGCAATGAAATTTGACACTGGGGCGTTTTCCGTCAGGTCCCTCAAATAAGGTGCAATAAAGCAATGGATCTCTAGACTTTAAGACGCCTTTTACTCTTAATTAAGGTATCTCCTCTGGCCATGTGTTATAACCTGGTGTTGATGCGTTTGCGATATTTGCTCAGTAACCATTAGTAAGCGCCGTGATGTCTGAGAGAGAAACGCTGACTACAGCGCCAAAAATACCGTAGTGTAACGTGAAAATTAATGAGAATAAAGGAGAGAGAGAAAGAAGGGAAGAGAAGGGAGACAAAGATGGAGAGAAGAATAGACCGTGTTACGACATATATATATATATATATATATATATATATATATATATATATATATATATATATATGTAAATAAGACATCAACATTTGATTAAGACATTTGGTTAACAAATTCAATTAAATCTTTTTATCTCCAATTGTAATAAAACATGATTTTTGACAAATTCATAAGTCTTATTTTAACACATGAAAGCTATGTAAAGAAGGAACATTTATAGAGACGTCAGATAATAAAAACAAAATGATCCATAAAAGTAAGAGTCGACTGTAGGATTTCAGAGAAAGTTAAAATTTATGCAGCCAGTTTTTACAAAAGTTTTTCTCAACACTAACTACTCATCTTGCAGAGGTAGACCAAGAAGCACATGGAGAAGAGAGCTGGAAACAGAGGTGAAAATGATAAGGAGAACGTGGAAAGAACTTGAGATGATGGCACGTGACAGGTTGGCATGTGTTTGTTGAAGACCTATGCTCCTTTGGGAGTGGAGGGTTATGAAGGAACTACTCATGTTAACAAACAATCCAGTTTTGGGTTGGGATATGGAGTTACAATTTAGAGACAAACCTGCTCAGGAGGACACTCGTTGCTACTGATGTGCAGCAGCTTGCAGAACATGCTGTAAGGACCACAACAATTTTGTTTTCTTAGCTTCCCGTATACTGACAGCTCATCATAGGTCATGCCCATATCTTCCTGTGTTCCAAGAGATGAAGGGTCAAAGCTACAATTATTTTTAAAAATAAGTCTTACTTCTCAGCTACAAAATAATTACATTTACTTTAAATTAGATTTTAACATTCTTGATATTTAAAGTCAATTTAAGTTCTGTAGAACAGATAAATAAAAACACCTGTGGAGTTATTTATGCACACTGATATGTCCTTAATGCAAATATTTGTAAACTTTTATTTAACTATCAGTTTCCTTAAACATTAATTATGCTAAATTTCATTATCAAATGAAAATCAGTTTTCATCATGTCATTTTTAGACAGCCTCACTGTGGATACAAAGTTCAGTTTGGAGAAACAGGGAACACCAGCAATACTTTAATATTTAAAGAGAAATACAGATTAAATCTAGGTCAATAAAATAAAGTGTCTTAGAAGTACATGAATAACAAATGAAAGAACAGATTGAACATGAAAGAAAAGACTAAACAGATTGAAGAGAATTTTTAAAAAATAAATAAATAAAATAAAAATTAACACAAAACACTCACACACAGTACTGTTCCAAAACTATTTCAGTTCAAACCTAGACATTATATACAGAGCATGAGTGATGTGACATTTTCAGTTTTGCATACTGTAGTGAAAAAAAATTGATAAAAAGAGAGAAACCATAAATGACAAGGTACTGACTACAACACCAATTGAATGTGGCAAATAATTGTTCAGAGTGCACTAACAATGTATAAGTGCACTCAAACTTATGAGCAGAATAGACGAAACAGTCAGAATTTCATGTTACAAAGCAAATAGGCAGCAAATGTGAGTACATGGGATAGCTAAGACATTTAAATAATCTGACAAGAGAATCAACAAATCATATATACTGAGAGTGACCATTTATAAACATGTACCTCATCTGTTTGAGCTATCTGTCCATTAACTAGAGGCTCTAGTTCAGCAGTTGGAGGGGCTTTATAAATCCTTCACATGGAGAGGGAAAAAACTGAAGACATAAACATCTGTTTTTGTGAATTCACTTTGTAACACAATAACAATTATTCATTACGTCTATCATCTGTCAGGTCCAATTCAGTCATTTATTGATGTGCTTATCTCAGCACGAATGGAACTAATAATACATCACAACAAAATAAGTCTTCCACAAAGTAAATTAACATTTTATATATATATATATATATATATATATATATATATATATATATATATATATATATATATATATATATATATATATATATATATATATATATATATATATATATATATATATATATATAATTACATCAGAAATTTTAAGTAACCTATTGAATAATATAACATAAGCTGTTAGGATGCATTTGGAAGCTATTCTCTTATCTAATAAATTCTTTATTATTCACCCAATTTCCCCTATTTTTTCCACCATTATGTTAGAACCTAAAACACTGTCCATCATTGGTTCCCCAAACGTTCTGGTCTCGGGTCTCAGTTTTATATTTTAGAAAATCTCACACATATGCTTCCTTCTCCTCCAGAGAATGTAAACAGTAATACATAATTATGTTTAAAAATAAGACTTTTAAAAAAAATTCTGATAACAAACATCCAATGAAATTATTTATCCAGATTTCATTGCAACCTAAGACAAAAGCATGTCCTTTTTAATCACAGAATTTTAAAAAGGACACCAATATTTTTATTTTTTTCACTTAAAACAATATGCACTGTGAAGAATGACACTGTAGTTCATCCATAAATTGAGACATCCTGGGTGTGAATGACAACACTGCATAACACAAATAATTTCTGACCTGTTTTTATTTTAAGTCAAGTTGAAACATTTTTCTCATCAAAGTCAAGATAAAATGTATTTGCAATTAGCTTAGTGCAGCTAATAGAGCCGCGATAGCATAGTGGTTAGTGCACTGGCTTCCTAGCGCAGTGGTTTATGGTTCAATCCCCAGATGAGGTGGGATTTTTTTAGGCCACAAACGGCTCCTGGGTCGACCCAGTCCCAAATGGGTACCAGAGCAACTCTGGGAAGTTAAGGCGGCCGGCGTGATGCTGACCACATCACCCCTAATGTGCCGACAGTCAAGAAAATATGGGCCTAACACCATATTCCCAATATGCCTCAATGGGCGTGTAACGGGATCCTTTACCTTTTTTTTTTATTTTAGTGCAGCTATCTGTGCTTAATAAATGACAAAATATCACAACAACCAAGTAGTTACATAATTTTGTAAATGGGGCACCCTTTTTAAAAAAGGAAACAGGAGTAAAATTGTATGATGAAACCATGTATGTGAAATTGATATAATGAACCAGACAAAGGCCTGTGGAAGAAAAGAAATTAATGGTGTGAAGAACATAAGACTCATCACAAGGCAGCCTTTGTTCCAGTATTCCCATCGTACAAGATTTACAGACAGACACACAAACACATGGAGAGGACAACTGTAGACAGCTCTATGAAGAATAAAGAAGACATGGGCAAATTAGAACTGATGGTGTAAAACTGGGAGACCTAGTATGAACTAAATGAAGGGCCTGTGCCTCACTACAAATTAAAAGGCAAAGAAGAAGAGGAAACCACAATATAGCCACTAGATATAATTGCCCAGGCTACAAACTCCGTTTTGATATATAAAGAAAAAATTAATAAAACTGAAATTTTTTCAGAACACATCACTGAAATTTGCAGCCTCATGCAATAAAACAGTAGAATTGTTAACACTGCTAAATCAGTTTGTGTTTGTATTAGAAATGTTTTTTTGATGTCATCAATTCAAAGCGCCATAGGCGCTCATGAAAATTGTTTATCAACATCACGGAGCAGATGACGAGATGGATGAAACTTTTTGAGGAAATTCTAAACAGACCAGATCCACAAAATCCCCCTGACATCTGACCAGCAGAAGCGGACTTGCCAGTTAGTGTGAAAAACAAAAAAATGGAATATAGAAAAGTCATAAAATTGCAGGCCCAGATGGCATTTCTAATGAGACCATTGAGGCAGACACAGATACCTCTGCATATATTATAGAAATTAATAGGTAAATTCTGGGAAAGTGAAGAAATACCAAAAGACTGGACAAAAGGATATCTGGTCAAGTTGCCAAAGAAGGAAGATTTGCAGGAGTGCTTAAGTTACAGAAGAAAATATTTAACGGCAACATCCTTGAGAGATTAAGAGATGCCATAGAATGAAAACTCAGAGGAAAAGATCAGTTTTCAAGAAGGCATATTCTGGGCTTTAAGTCCAGTTAGCCACACTGCTCATAATAGTAGAATTCAGCCTGGAACTGAATTCACTACTGAACACCGGATTTGTGGATTACGAAAAGGCCTTCAATAGTTTAGACAGAGACTCATTTTGGAAACTGATAAGCTACTATGGAGTCCCCTATATATAAGTTCATTAACCTAATAAGGAAATCAAATGAAGATATGTAATGCAGTTTTTCATGAGGAATAAGCTTCAGAACCCTTTGAATTAAGAACTGGAGTCCGGCAGGGATGTCTTGTCATCATTTTTCTTCTTACTGGCAATAGATTGGCTTTTGAAAATAACATCAGACTGGCTTTTGAAAACATCATCACCAACTAGAAAAAATGGAATTTTGTAGACTCTTGACAAGAAACTCAACTATCTAGATTTTGTCAATGACCCTGCTTTTATATCACATAACTTAAACAAATACATGACAAAATGAGAATGTTAGATGAAACTGAGTGTAAATCCTTAGGAACAAGACAAATATTGAGAATAAATGCAGCTATAGTGCGTTTCAAAAAGATCGGTCGACGATTGACTTCAAATATCTCCATATTCCTTGCACTGATAAACATGATTTTTTGCATGTGGTCTTATATTTTCAATGTCCCAAAGTTTTTATAAAATTCAATGTTGCAGGTAGTGTTCTTTTCTTGCAACGGCTAATTCCTTTGATCTTTTTTAACGAAGTAATTATTTTGTCCTGGAAGAAAATAATTTACCGTAAATGAAGGAAGTTGCATATTTTCGGCATAGGCGTATGTACAATTCGAATGTTAGAGGGGTTTGTTAACTGATTACTACGTGAGGTCCTTTTTTATTTCTTCGAAATATTTGAGAGAATAATAACGCCTATTCGTTGTAAATGTTACTTTTTATACTAAAACGTGAATGGATGCATGAAGAGGTGAAAGTACTGTGTATATTAAAAATAGTAGTGAAATCGCGGAGATAAAAAGGAAATGAATTGGTTTACATATACACATAGATGGAGGAGAAAACATATAAAACATATAAGGTATTTACACATTTTTTCTGAGTCAGACGAGTCTAAAATATTGATTACTATTCTCGGCTGAACGAACGACAGTCCATCTTTTTTCCAATAGTCATTTTCCTCTTTTAAGACATGGTCTTCACATTTACACCAATAATCTTTGTCTATCTGCGAGAGGGCGGCATATGTTAGTTCTTTCATATTGCATAGTTTGAAAGTTTTATTGTCAGCTACCACCTGTCCTTTAACTTTTGCCCAAACGAGTTCAATTGGGTTTAAATGTGAATGATAAGGTGGCAGTCTCAAACACATATGTCAAAACTATCTACTACTTTCTTCCTTGCGTCCTGGTATTGATTGAACTGAAAATTCCATTAGCTTTGAGTAATTGACGAAATGAGCGTTTACTTAAACCCAAAGCGTGAATAGTTCTCTTTTCAGGATTTGAGAGACTCCGATACAGTTTACCACGCTTAGCTTCTCTGCAGAAATATTTATACATCTTCACTGCCATTGTATGCAGTGTAAGGAACTTGACTTTCATACCCATTGTATTACAGACCTAGAATACCGCAAGATACGCCTATGCACTGAAATACACAATCAGTAGAACGTAGTGCTCTGGTAGAACGGTAACTGAACACACCGGAAGGGTCAATGTAATGTTCAAAACAGTGCGGTAGTGAGCTGAAACACGTGATTTTCGTTCAAGATGTTAAATCGAAATAGCTCACAAATATGAAGGGGTAAGCCCTTTAAAATTACGGTTGGACTAGGAGGTAGTCGATTTTGTATACTTTAAATAAAGAAAATTTAAAACCATAAGTTTGTTAACGAGGAAAAAAATGTCCCCCTCGGGACATAGCGATCATTAGGTCATATGCAAAGTTGCAACAATTACGATCAAGTGGTTGCAGAGATCTTGAATATTAAACAGCGGCAAACATTGTGAAACGCACTATAGAATGCACTTGAAGAAACACCCCTACATGATGTGGGTGACTCGGCAACAATACAGGCTAATATGGAGGATGGGTTAAAAAGTTAGTTGCTTATCCTTTACAGGACGTGGCAATCAACCCCAGCTTTTATTGGCTGTTTGTGATTTTTCTAGGCAATTTTTTTCATTCAGTAGTTTGCCATTGCTTTCTGAACGGTACGGCGCTTATACCATTGTTAAAAATCCACACAAAGCGATTTGCTACCAAACCGCCTGCAGCAGGTTTCGAACCTGGTATATCTGGATTATGAAACTGCGTTCATATCTATTAGGCCACAGACGCCGACGGAGGATGGGTTAGTGATATCAAAATAAGAATAAAGAAGGTAATTAGGGGAAACAATGGCAATCAAAAGAAATCAAGTCCAACACAAAAAAGTGAACCTTCAACTAACATGTCAAGGCAGCCTTACTGTGTGGCTTACTGAAACATGGAGAACAAAACACAACAACTAAGAAGTTACAGACTTTCATAAAAGATTGCTTGTGCAGAAAAGAAGTTACAACATCACTAATGTGGAAATGATGGAAAGAACCAGACAAACCCCAATGAAAAGTGAGGTGAGCAGACGTTGGATAGAATACACACTGAGGAAACCAGATGATAGCATTACAAAGCAGTCTTTGTTCTGAGATCCTCGAGGTAAAAAAAAACAGAAGGAAATCCAAAGAGAGAAAGAAACTGGAGACAAACCTAAAAAAAGATAAAGCAGATATGAAATGAGGTTGAATGGATGGTGCAGGACAAGATGGCTTGTGTGTAAACTAATTGAAGGCCCATACTCCACACACAGCTGCAGAAAAAGAGCAAAGAAAAAGCTACAACTACAGTAACCAAAGGGACACTCAGAAATGTTAGCAATCTCCATATTATATGTCTCCGTTTAAAAAAAAAAGGCTATTTCAAGCAAAAGTGGTAAACTCTAAATACAGCCCATTTTAGTGATGACTTGCATTCAATTTGCTGAACTGGTGCATTAAGTATTGTCCTACCCCTACAGTATTCAGCAACTAATAAACATGATTACTTGGTACAATGACTTCCAAAGTATGTCAAGGAAACAATTACTTACTTATCCAAGGCAGTGTATTTGAATGTTTTGGAGCAATACTGTATAAATCTCCTCAAATCTGTTTTGGAGATGCCCCCTATTGGGTTTATATCTGCACTAGAGCAGTCATACTTGGTCATGTAACCCCGCAAGCTGAAATATTTGAAAGAAGGAGGGAAAATATTATATTCTTCTTCAGGGATGGGATTATCCTGAAATACTAATACACATTGCTCTAAAATTGATTTGCTGTAGGCCACTAAATTTTAATGAATTATTTGACAACCAACTTAATATGACTATGACTTAACTATAACATCCCCACTAAAAGAATGTGTCTAGAAAAGTAGAAATATCAGAGAAAACTTCTGTTAAATCCTAGTCGAGGAAGTTGAGGGGAACTGCTGTAAGATGTGGAGTAAAATGGATGGGTGTGAAAAAAAATCGAAAAAAGGTAATTCGTCTTACGAGGACAAAAGACAACGAAAATAGCCAACATTACGACCAATAGGCCTTCGTCAGGGAAAGGAAAGAAAGTGAAGGCTAGATAGGACACATAAGAACCTAAATAAATATTTAAAAATATAAAAATTAAACCTAGGTACTTCCCTGAAGGAAACTTCCCGCAAACCGATTGGCGTGCCCGGAAAAGGAAATGACTATCACCACCGGATGTATACAATACAATACCAGTATGTATTGTATTGATGGACTTGGTGGGTTTAGCCGGCAGGTGGGCTTGAACATCAATTTAAAGAGGTCTGAGGTCATGGCGCTCGGTGTGGGCAGCCCTGGGCCCATGTCGGTAGGGAATAAGCAATTGGTGCAGACAGATGCCTTCACATGCCTAGGAAGCATAGTAACACCAGACGGCGGGGCAGGCAAAGACATCAACATCAGAATGAATAAGGCAGGAACAGCCTTCTTTGGCCTAAACAACATCTGGAAGTCCTCCCAATACAGCACAAGCACAAAATTAAGATTATATCAGAGCTGTGTGCTTTCTGTGCTTCTCTATGGTGCGGAATGCTGGAGAGTTACAGAGAAGGAGATGTCGAGATTGTCCTCTTTTCACACAACATGCCTAAGAAAAATTCACCGGGTCTTTTGGCCGAATGCCATCACTGGCCAAGATCTGCTTACTCGTAGCAAGCAAGAGGACATGCACACCATCATAGCTGGCAGACGCTGGAACTGGGTTGGTCATGTCCTCAGAAGAGACCCTGACACCATCACAAGAACAGCTGTGCTTTGGACTCCTGAAGGAAAACGAAAGAGAGGCCGACCAAAAACAACCTGGCGGAGGACTGTGGAGGCTGAGATGCAAAGAATGAACCAGAGTTGGGGCACTGTACGAAGGATGGCCACCGACCGAGCAAAGTGGAATCATTTTGTTGTTGCCCTACAAGACGCCACTAGGCGTGATGGCCACTGACTGCTTTGACGGTCGGCGGCTAAGGATCAAAGAAGAAGAAGAAGAATGTATTGTATACATACGGTGGTGATAGTCATTTCCTTTTCCGGGCACGCCAATCGGTTTATGGGAAGTTTCCTTCAGGGAAGTTCCTAGGTTTAATTTTTAATATATATTTATTTAGGTTCTTATGTGGCCTATCTAGCCTTCACTTTCTTTTCTTTCCCTGACGAAGGCCTTGTGGTCGTAACGTTGTCTATTTTCTTTGTCTTTTGTCCTCGTAAGACGAATTACCTTTTTTAGATTTTTTTTCACACCCATCCATGTTAAATCCTAGGAGTTGCCAGATGGTACCCACCTTATCTGACAATGGCCCATTGCAACCATTTTGAACAATTACTGTATTATCACTATACCTATTTTCATTAGACTGTTTCAAACCTTTCATCCACATTTGCTGAGCCCAACACGAGCAAACCACCAGACTTGCCCCTTGCCCATAAACTCAACTGGGCAAAGAGATACGCCAATACCATTCTCAATCGAGCCTGAGAATATAACAACAACAAAACATTAAATAATAATAATTAAAAAGAAAGCACTTGGTAAATATTTTACTTATTTCAAGATTACCTAATAAATGTGGTTAAGCTGATATTTTTAGCCTTATATGTAATGTTTGACTTGAAATCAAAATACAGCAGTCAACATTTCAGATAAATGACAGAAGAAACCTGTATAATCTTTTAGGTTATCTGCTTTAAAACAACAGAAAAATACAGTTGCCAACAAATGTATATGTAGAGATAATGATAATTATTAAGAGATGTGTTGTGGCTGTAGATATACTCCTTGTCTTGGCTGTGTTTCTCATACCTAAACTGTTTTTCTTCTTACATAAGAGGTGTACCCCATGTAGTGCCAGCCAAGAAAAACAGGTTGATAAAAGGCTGTGGTAAGGGCTGGCAACTTCATCACAGAAATGAGCTGCTGCTATATTTAACACATCAGAGCAAAAGCACATGAAGTGCCTTGGTGCATGCTTTCTGTAAATGGGCCAACCATTTTAGTGGCCTATGCTCCATACACTTTTTTTTTTAAAATTCCAAAATACAATTTTGTCCTATTTCGGCGAGGCCCGACCTGTTCAACAGGCACAGGTTGTTAGGGGGTTTTGTTGCTATTGTCAGGATTAATGACGTTGTGGACTTCTATCTTTGACATGAGTCAGGCTTGATACGGACATAGTGACTGATGCATGGCCCCCTGTGTGGATTCATGTTCATCTTGAATTAAAGTTATATTTTTTATATTATACTTTATTTTGTTTCATTATCATTGAGAGTTCTGTATTCTATTATATATTTTATGTTTGATCTAGTTGCGTTTTCAAATGTATCTACTCTGTATTTTGAAGACAGTGACAACATGTAGATTTGAATGACATTTCAAAGACATTCCAACGGTTAGACTCCAACAAATGTTATTAACTGAAGTAAGCACGGTCGTAAACGACTGATATATATTTAATGATGACATTCACAAACAGTTTATATATTACACAATAACATAATTCTTTCATTATTCAAATTTGCTCCTAGTCTGGCTAAACGAAGAACTTAAGTTTTATTCTTGACCTAGTTAATGGAACTCATAATGACTATCCATCTTTACACAGTTATTCCTTCATGGAAAACTCTACATCAGATTTACTAATCTGCGTCACATTTGAATCTTGTATTTATATTATATTTTTCCTTTGGCTTTCCAAGCCAGGATCATCTGCCATATTATTATTTTCACAATTATTCGATATTGGACGACTGAGTCAAGAGACAAGAAGGGAGACAAGAAGAATGACAGAGGGGTCCTGGAGTAAACATAATAGGAGACAAGAAGAATGACAGAGGGGTCCTGGAGTAAACATAATAGGAGACAAGAAGAATGACAGAGGGGTCCTGGAGTAAACATAATAGGAGACAAGAAGAATGACAGAGAGGTACTGGAGTAAACATAATAGGAGACAAGAAGAATGACAGAGGGGTACTGGAGTAAACATAATAGGAGACAAGAAGAATGACAGAGGGGTCCTGGAGTAAACATAATAGGAGACAAGAAGAATGACAGAGAGGTACTGGAGTAAACATAATAGGAGACAAGAAGAATGACAGAGGGGTACTGGAGTAAACATAATAGGAGACAAGAAGAATGACAGAGGGGTCCTGGAGTAAACATAATAGGAGACAAGAAGAATGACAGAGAGGTACTGGAGTAAACATAATAGGAGACAAGAAGAATGACAGAGAGGTACTGGAGTAAACATAATAGGAGACAAGAAGAATGACAGAGGGGTCCTGGAGTAAACATAATAGGAGACAAGAAGAATGACAGAGGGGTCCTGGAGTAAACATAATAGGAGACAAGAAGAATGACAGAGGGGTCCTGGAGTAAACATAATAGGAGACAAGAAGAATGACAGAGAGGTTCTGGAGTAAACATAATAGGAGACAAGAAGAATGACAGAGAGGTACTGGAGTAAACATAATAGGAGACAAGAAGAATGACAGAGAGGTCCTGGAGTAAACATAATAGGAGACAAGAAGAATGACAGAGGGGTACTGGAGTAAACATAATAGGAGACAAGAAGAATGACAGAGAGGTACTGGAGTAAACATAATAGGAGACAAGAAGAATGACAGAGAGGTACTGGAGTAAACATAATAGGAGACAAGAAGAATGACAGAGGGGTACTGGAGTAAACATAATAGGAGACAAGAAGAATGACAGAGAGGTACTGGAGTAAACATAATAGGAGACAAGAAGAATGACAGAGAGGTCCTGGAGTAAACATAATAGGAGACAAGAAGAATGACAGAGAGGTTCTGGAGTAAACATAATAGGAGACAAGAAGAATGACAGAGAGGTACTGGAGAAAACATAATAGGAGACAAGAAGAATGACAGAGAGGTCCTGGAGTAAACATAATAGGAGACAAGAAGAATGACAGAGAGGTACTGGAGTAAACATAATAGGAGACAAGAAGAATGACAGAGAGGTCCTGGAGTAAACATAATAGGAGACAAGAAGAATGACAGAGAGGTACTGGAGTAAACATAATAGGAGACAAGAAGAATGACAGAGGGGTCCTGGAGTAAACATAATAGGAGACAAGAAGAATGACAGAGAGGTACTGGAGTAAACATAATAGGAGACAAGAAGAATGACAGAGAGGTCCTGGAGTAAACATAATAGGAGACAAGAAGAATGACAGAGAGGTTCTGGAGTAAACATAATAGGAGACAAGAAGAATGACAGAGAGGTACTGGAGAAAACATAATAGGAGACAAGAAGAATGACAGAGAGGTCCTGGAGTAAACATAATAGGAGACAAGAAGAATGACAGAGGGGTCCTGGAGTAAACATAATAGGAGACAAGAAGAATGACAGAGAGGTACTGGAGTAAACATAATAGGAGACAAGAAGAATGACAGAGAGGTCCTGGAGTAAACATAATAGGAGACAAGAAGAATGACAGAGAGGTTCTGGAGTAAACATAATAGGAGACAAGAAGAATGACAGAGAGGTACTGGAGAAAACATAATAGGAGACAAGAAGAATGACAGAGGGGTCCTGGAGTAAACAAGATAAATAACAGTTATTGTGTCATGTCAAATCTTCATGAAAATCAAAGACCACTAAACATGCTCATGTTGGACAGATCTAAACTGGAATCTGATATATACAGTGATAAAATAACACTCCTCTCTTCTTCTCCCCACCCCTATTCCCCAAAATTCCTGGGGGACCTGGATTTCGCAGATGATGTAGCATTCTTAAGTTCAACACCAAGACAATCCCAAGAAGCAATAAATAATTTGTGTCATCTCTCGGTTAAAATTGGTCTCCAAATAAATGCCTCTAAAACTAAAGCTATGAACTTTTCTAACGAGACCTTTGATATCATCTTGAACGGGGAAAAACTACAGAAAGTTGAAAGTTTCAATTATTTAGGCAGTAAAATGACTCAGGATGGTGACACAACAAGAGAAATCCATACTAGAATTGCTTTGGCAGCTAGCGCCTTCAATAGATTATCTAACATTTGGAAATTACGATCATTGAATATACATACCAAGCTTCGTCTGTTTAATTCAAATGTTATCTCAGTGTTAACATACGGCTGTGAGAGTTGGAAAATAACAAAATCATTGGAGAACAAGCTGAATACATTCGAGAACAAATGTCTTAGAAAACTCATGAACATCAGTTGGAAAGAATTCAAGACTAATCGACAAATAAGAGAAGACTCTAGGCAGAAATATGTCTCCGACTATATAAGGAAAAGACGATGGTCATATATCGGTCATGTCCTACGAATGCAAAACAACAGAATACCACTACAGGCGCTCACTTGGGTTCCTGAGGGTAAGCGGAAAAAAGGAAGACCAAAAGAAACACTCAGAAGAACAATAATAAGAGAAGGAAGAACGTTGGGCCTAAATAATGTGCAAGAGCTAAGAGGAGTGGCGTCACAACGAACAACCTGGAGAGCACTGGTTTCTGCCTTATGCGCCGTGTTTGGCGATTAAAGAATTTATTATTATTATTATTATTCCCCACACTACTTGAGTCTGAGGCCATGAACATGTCAGCTTCTCTGTAAAGCTGCTATTCCAGCCACAAAGGGAGAGTTTGTATATTTATTTACGCGGGCTGGCTTCCTGGATAATTCCTGAACTTAAGCATACTGCTAAGGTCGTAACAAAGTCAGGTTGTTTATTGTTACATGACTGCAAGGAGTGTTGAAAGAACAGGACCACTTGATCCACAGATATATCATAAGAGTTAACTAATGTCAGATTGTGCTTGGGGCTAGCAACCTCATGCAAAATAAACTTACAAAAACCAACAACGCAAGGACACATAAACTGCTCTGGTACAGGCTTTCTGCAAGGGCGTCTGCTGCAGTGATAGTTAGATGCTCCATAAGGAGCTAAAGGGAGAGACATGAAAGATGTTGCATGTCTCTGACATCCCAGGAAACCACTGGCTTTAAATGGTGGTCTCACCAGCCGATTGCCTGATGGTGTTGGTTAATATCACATGGGAAACAAGTCTGCTCACAGGAATAATGCTCTGGGCAACAGAAAAGTTTATGCCACCTACTTAGCTTGTCGTAAATCAGAATCCATGCCAAAGCCACAAAGTCTGCAGAAATAATCTCTTGCTGTTGGTTTGCCCTTTTAAAACACTGCTGTCAAACGACAGGATGGACAATTTAGTCAGCTCATTTTTCATCTCTTTCATTTCATTTTATATATGGTGTCTTTTAAGCAAACTTTTTATGCTTCAGAGTTACTTTGAAATTCAGCTCAATAAATCAAAGAACATTTTCATATTCTGGCCAGTGACCGTCTGTTCTTTTTTTTAAACCATTTTTGCCTTTCAGAATCCAAAAAGGTAAGACTGCTGGAATATGGCATCAAATGTAAGACTAGCAGGGATATATGGGAGAATAGATCAGGCATGTATACAACCAGGAACAATCAGCATTCATACCCTTCAACATTTGTGGAGGGAGAATGAGCACCTATGGGTTTGCCCAGAGTGCAATGATGTTGATTTTGAATAAAAATAATTTCCTATTGTTATAAAGTAGTTGTAGTTGGCCCAAGTGAAAAAGAAACTGATGCCCTCACTATTTCAGTTTCTAAAAGAAATTTACCTAACATTACTGAAATACGTGAGATTTATGGCAGATTTGTCAGATTCTTTCCTCTTTCACATAAGCAGTGAATGAATAAGTGTGTGTTAAAGTTTTTATGTGGGAATCTTTTTGTTTGTTTATTACTGTTAGTGTGGGAGAGCAAGACAAAGTGGGAAAGACAGTGAACAAAACAATAAGATGAAAAAAAAAAAAACAGCTGATGTCAAATGCTCTACTGAGTTGATTAAAAAGTAAGAGTGTCAATGCTTGTCATGCAAAAGTTTGAATCAGAAACTATTAACTCAAGTTACACATCTAACATACCTGAACATTCTGCATGGCAAGATTTTCTCTCAAGCTACCACCATGAGCCCTGAATTTGGGCACAATATTAAATGCCATAGAGAAAATCTTTACAAGCGCTTCCACTGCAATGTCTATGGAAATCCCCATATGAAAACTGCAAAAGAAAGTGTATTAACTTGGAATGTCTGTCTGATGTCCTTCATCACAAAACCCCTCTGAGGTTTTCCCTTCTAAACACAATATAAATATGTGATAAATTTTGTTCACTATGTGCTGTTCTTATGTTCTGTGCACATATCAATAGGCAAGGATGATGTGGCAGCGGTGGTCGCTGTATCAATGTTCTAATGTATGGCCACCTGCCTGCCTGCCCAGGTTCTTTGCCTCTGTGGTTAGCAATGACATGCTGCATAATTATAACAGACACACACACACAGCAAGCGATAACATGACGCTATAGTAAATGAAATAATATTTATTTACAAATGAGAGGATCATTGCTGTCTGCTCTGACCTCCACATCTGGTCCATCATAGAATATACAATGTGTAAGTTCTTTCTCAATATTTCTTCTTTCCCTCACTCTCTCTCTCGTTCAGTATCGAATCTACACCTTCTGACCTTTTTCCATCAACGATCACTCAGGTGCTATAGTCTCTACTTCTGTTCTTTCTTCCTAACAGTTTCCTACTTTATTATTGCATATCATCTCAGTGTTCAGGTTATCTATTGGTAGACCGGACGTCTCCGGGGTTGTTCTTTTCCCTTTCATCATTGAAGAATAAGACTACTGTCTATGTATGTATCAGAATTCAGTCTACGTACCTTTTCCCTTTCTGAATAAAATCTAACTCACACCGTTTCTCCTTCTAAACAAGAATTCTCACTATTCAATATTTCGGGTTAATCATTACCCTAAACTCGTCTCCTTGTCCGTGAAATATTCATCACCTAAACGTCTTGAGTACTGCCTTCAACATGGCTACTAGCGTATGTGCCATCTGCACACTACCCACGCCTCTGAACTGCTGCTGAGAAAACGTGCTTTACTGGATTATCGTTCACCCCTTTCATGCGCATTAATGTTCGCGCATCCCCTTTTTGTACTCTATCTGAACCTTCCCATTCCAATTCTCCTTATTCATTCCCTTTGTCTGTTATTCGGTCTCCATCTGCCACATATATCTCCTTATCTCCCTTAAAAATAAATTATTTATCCGTAGGATAAAAAATTTATTTTAATGACTATACCAACCATTATTGTACTTAACTATGTATCAAAACAAAAACCAAAAAAATATCCTTAACAATGTTCTGTTACAACCCTAGCTCAGCACATTACCAATTCCTATCTGCTCATATTACATGATTTCAAATACATACTTTTGACATGTAATACATTCCACTTCCTTAGTGGTCTTCATTTTTTTTCATATCACTTAACATGTCATTATTTTCTTATGTTACAACATATTATCATAACAAAACTGAGGAATTACTCTTATCCCGTCACTTTTCTTAAGTGACCTTTCCTCTTCACATTTATGACTGTTCTTAACCCTTGTCTTTCTCACTCACATTCTACCAACTCTGTACATATCCATACAAAGTTTATTTCCTTTTACTCATCCAGTCACTCCTATTGTCATACATGTAAACTCATCATATTGTATTCTTTTCTGTCACCACACACCTGGTGTGAATTGTTTAGCCTTTTTCTTCTCTCATATAAAGCCCAAACATGTCGTCTGTCGTGTCTTTGTATAAACATAATTCCTGATGGCGTGAGCCATTTACTATCATGGCAACACTGAATTGCCATCTTCCTGTACATCCTTTTTTTTTTTTTTAACTAGACCTCTGTCCATAGTCTCCTACGCGGAAATATTTGAAACTTCTTAGGTCTACCCATCTTAAACCATTTTGTCGTTTTTACCACTTGCGTGTTTTTCTGCTGCTGACCTGTCACTTGACTTCCTTTTCCTACTTACGTCTATTTCTCTTTACTCTATTTTTACGTCCACTCCTTATCACTTTATTTCATGGTTTCTCCATATTTCCTCTTTTGTCACTGTTTCTTTAGTACTCCATATCTGTATCATGTTCCTGTGCCTTCTGACTTCTCTCTTTTTTTTCTTTGTCCCTTTCTTATGGCTTCTCAATGTCCGTTCCCTCTCTGGAACTTCTCTTTGTGCTATCTCCTTTTCTTTCCTTTTCGAGAACACTCTGTCTCCCCGTGTCTGAATTTCCGTTGTATATGTTCGGTGAGGGTTACCCTCCATAGACTCTCATTTGTAGTCTGGTAAACACCGCACTTAACGTTTTTATATGTTTTTCGTTCTCTCCCTAGAACGTTCTCAACCCATTTCTCCTCTCTTCATGTATTACGGAGAAAAAAAATATGATTTCTCCCCAAAGTCTTCATAAGACTCGGCCACTGCCGCAAAAATCTCTCTTTGCCATTTTCTCCGTGGCTTCTCACCTCTACATTCGTTCCTTCTAGAACTATCTCTTCTATATGTCTGTGCCATCCTTCCTGTGGCTTCTCAATACTTCCGTCACTTCTCCGTGACTCTCATCTCTTATCTATCTCCCTATGGTTTCTGTTATGTTCGGTGGTGCATGACTCCACTAAAAGTCTACTCACGACTTAGCTAACGCCGCCATTTTTATTCCTCTCCTTCCATCGTTTATCCGCCTCCCTCCATGCAGTCTGCCTGATTGTCTCTGCATGTCGTCTCCACATTTCTGCCCTGTCGGCAATTATTTTATCCAGGTTGTATACTGGAAACTCCCGTTCTCTACTCCTACTTCTATATTTACTCCCTTCTTCCTTAATTCTTCTATTCTCTCCTCTTCTGTAACTCCTTTTGTGTCTGTGACTACCGTCACTCTCCTCAGACACTACACTGTCTGAGTCAGTTGACACCGATTCTGACGACCATCTCCGTCAGCTGCTATATTCTGCTTCATTAACTGTCGACTTTTTCTCCTGGTCGATTTATCCTCTTCTTTGTAATCCTCATTCTCTGTGTCCTCCACATCTGTCTCTTCATCCATCATTTCGATCACAAGTTCGTGAACTTCTTGTTGCCTTTTTGATAAGTCTGTATCAAACTTTACTTCTAGCACTTTCCGGACCTTCCTTGTTGTCAAGGTGTTAAGATCGGCTCCTCTTAGGATACATTTTATTGCCTTCTTTATCTCATTTACACTAATTTTCTTCGTCTTTATCTGATTTATGCATCCACGATTACTATTCTCACTTTTCGGCCAATAAATTCTATTGCCTTCATCGTCCGTTCTATGATCGAGTTCATCCGACCAGTAGCCCTGTGCATATTCGTCAGAGTCCATAACTCTATCTTCCCCACTTGACGAATCAGATTCTGATTCTATGTCAAGCTGGTACTTTTCACGTACTGTATTTACACCCTCCTGTTTCGTCTTTCTCTTCACCAAGCCTTCAATTTGTCTATGTCTAGTTTTCTTCTTATGTACTGCTCTTGTACGCCCATAACATGTGTCCATGTCCTGTATTTCTTGTGGACTTGTTTTCTTAGGATTCCTTCTTACTGCTGTTCTTATATGCCTGTTAGATGTGTCAGTGTCCTGCGTTTCTTCTATCCTATCTTTTCCATTGTCCGCCTTCGCTGATCTTTATTTCTCTTGCAGTAATATCTGCATCGGTTCATCTTTCTTATTCTTTACATCGATGCTATCCCTATGCTGTGGTACCACTACTTTAGCCGTTTGTTGGTTCGTCCTTTTTACACTGAGTGGTATCTTAGACTTTCTCGTATTGTCTAACCCATGTGACCATGTTTCATTTTCTCTCATGACGTCTTTCTCCTTTTGTGCTGGCCCCAAGTGTGACGCTACAGTATCTATCTCTGTTTGTGTACCAACGCTGACCCTGTCTCTCTGTATGTTTTCCTGTTTCTGGACTGTTGTCCTAACCTGACTTGTCCATGGTGTATTCCTATTACCGTCTTCCTTTATTGTGACATTTTGTTGGCCAGATCCTATTATTTTTCTCCACACTCCTAGCGGTTCTACCTTCATTTCCCAACCATTCTGTGTTCTTATCTGGCACTTCTGTTGGTTTGCTATGTTGATGTTATTTATTTCTATGGACTTCCCTTTTCTAACTTCTGCCACAAAATTCCTGACTGCCATTCTTATTCTTCTTTTATTAAGTGTGTTTGTGATGCTACACTGTAATTCTGACTTTCAACCGGCTCGATTCTGTCGTCTATTTTGTATTTCTGTCGTCTAATTTGTATTTCCGGCCCGATCCTGTTCTTTTATTTTGAATTTTCACCATTTTTATTTCTTCTCATTTGAATATATATCGTGTTTGGTATTTTTGAGTAGGAAAATTAAATGGGTTCGTTTTATGACGGTAGATTTATTTTACACTCGACCAGTTTTATTTTCTTCTGATTTTTCGCGATTCCCGTAGATTTCATTGTTTACGAAAATCGTCATTTTCGGGCACTCCTGTATGACGCGTCAGAAACACGCGGCCATCACGTAATGTGACGCAATTTTTGGACATGCGCAGCTTGGGATATGCGTGGGAGAGGAATTCGCGTGGGTGTTTTCTCTTGTATATAATGAGGGAGGAAACCGCGGGCAATTGTCTCTGAAGAAATAATTGCCTGGCCGTAGGACGTCGTAATTATCGTTCTCCACTGTGGGAAAAACCAGCGATAATCGGTATGTAACTATTTTATTCATCGTTTTACTTATTAGTGGGTTTTTCCGAAATTCGCCCGTAGGTAAAGATTAACTTTTAAGTTTTTAAACGATAGTGCCATCCATTATCAATTTTTGAAGAACGATGTAAATGTAACAGTGTGCTTATTCTTTCTGTGATTTTGGCAGTAGATAGGAACGTGTTATAAGCTACACGGGTGTTCATAGTTGTAGAATGTTGGGTAAAACCACCATTTATTCCTGTGTATTTACAACTGTAATTTTAGGGGGAATCGATTGTGTGTACGTTAATTTTATTATGCCTTAAATGTAAGAAATGCAGTCGGAGATTTATGTTATCAGTGAATTATACGGCTTGGGGAAATAAATCATTCCTACAGCGAGGTTTACCTTAAATTGGAGTAAGCCAGGAAACCTGTGTTAATGTTAAAAGGAGGCTATGGAATTTAGGACAAAGGAATTCCCTAGTTGTAAAGGTTGGGACACGTGATCGGCCATGCGTAACGGCCATGTAACCTGTCAGACGGTGTCTGGGCTATTGTTTATTTTACCTGGCAGATTTTAGTAGAAGGAGGGGGGCTGAAGAGGCCACGTGGGATAGTGGTATTTTATGTATTGTGTGAAGAACGAGAGAAGGGGAGAGAAGAAGTGTGATTTTAGTGCCACGTGGGATAGTATTATGTATTGTTATGCAGAACGAGAGAAGAACGAGAGAAGAAGGGGAGAGAATGAGTGAGATTGAAGTGACACGTGGATAGAATTATTTTATGTATCGTATATGTTAGAGATAAGTGATTTTAGAGAGGGTGTACATTGGAAGCTGTTTCTTTTAATTTCAGCGAGTCCCGGCAATCAGTGGGGGAGCGTAAATTTGCCCATGTGCAAAATTACCCACGGCAACAGGACCTATCTTAAGGGTCAGACCTATGATCTCTGGCAGTGAAGTCCCTATGCTTCAGCTGGACCGTGGTTTATTTATCATACAGCCGAGAGCATCGCTATTATAGTCTCTAGCAACAGCAGGTGGCCGTGAGACTGGTTTCAATTGCGTACAGCCGGAAATCAAGGCTGTGTTTTTTTTTCCTCTAACTCCGGAGCGGGTTAAAAGAGGGAAGCTATTCAGCAGCAGAGAAGTTTTGTCGACAGTTCATCAAGTACCTCATGCTTGACGCCAGAACTTCATCATCATCATCGCAGAATTCAGGAACAGGTGACAGGGTTACCATACCTAGGTCCTGAAAGTAACGAGAGAAGAGCGTAACGGAGACGCCGCATCATCAGTCGTCGAGTGTTAGAGAGACACTGAGACCAAGAGAGAGAGAGACAGAGAGAGAGAGAGAGAGAAGGAGGGAGAAAATAGACAGGACCAGTAGGGTCTGTTCAGTATCCACTTGACGGATAGATACTGAGCCATTGTGTTACTCCAAGTCTATTATTTGTAGCATTTCCAGTGGTGTTAGTTAGCGGCGCATATCGCCTAACAAGAGGAGAGCGGTGTAGACGGTTCGTTGAGGAAGAGTCAACAGGACTGAGACAGTAGCAATCTTAGTGGTATTAGAGAGTGGAGGCTAAAGTTGTCAGCCCCACAAGATCAAAGTACTTTAAAGCACTAACCATTTTTATTGTTCCTCAGCAGGGTGACAGGAAGAGTGAATGTGATTGAGGTTTTTTTTTTGAGGGTCTTGCTATTTAATCGTTACTTGTTTTCAGGCCGTGCAACAGTGCACGCTATCGACTGACTTGATGACGTAATATGCCATTTTATGTTTTTATAGCCATTCTGAAGTCACGAAGCGGCAAGGGGAGGGTCAAATCCTGGGTCTATCTCTTGAGCCAATAGTCGCACCTGTCCACAGGCATGTCATTTTCCATCTAAATTCTATCTTCTCAGACTTTCTCATACTAGGGTCTTGCTTTCATTCAGGCAAACTCTATAAACTTAAAACCACTTCGTGACAAGTGGGCGGCAATCGTCCGGTGGATCATTCTGTTGAGATCAATTCTGTGATCTACATTCATAGATTGTCTCTATAGAAAGTTTTCTGAGAATAGAGTTTCTTTAAATATCCCCTAGACTTGAGCTACTAGAACTGATCCAGTTATAGGTTTTTCCACAGGTTGCAGTCTAGTAGATTTGTGGTAATTTTGATGTATATGACATAGAGGTAATTGATGGCATACCGAAATTTTTTTCTTTTACAGGAAGGTAATTTCGGGTTTTTGGTAGCTTGTTAAAAAAAAAAAATTTTCAGGTTATTGTTCAGACTTGACGCTAGTCTGAGTTCGGGTTTTTGGGACATCGGTTATAGGAGGAATACTTCCTATTACATAACAGGTAGTTCCTTCCTTTTGTTCTCCTTTCTGTCATTTTCTGTCAGTTGTGAACTTACAGCAGTTTACAGGTAAGATGGCGGATATGGCGAAATTACGAGCTGCATGGCGTGACGCTGCCCAAGACATGGGAATGGATAAAGAGGAGACGAAAGCCTACATGATCAGAGAAAATGACAGACATAATCAGAGGGAAATTGAGGAAAGGCAAAGGATAGCCGCCGCCGAAGCAGCAAAAGAGGAAAGGATAGCCGCCGCCGAAGCAGCAAAAGAGGAAAGGATAGCCGCCGCAGAAATTGAGGAAAGGCAAAGGATAGCCGCCGCAGAATTTGAGGAAAGGCAAAGGACAGCCGCCGCAGAAGCAGCGAAAGAAGAGAGGGCAGCCGCTGCAGAGATGGAACTTCGGAAATTGGAAGCAGCGAAAGAGGAGAAGGCCGCAGAGAGACAGCATGAACTTGCCCTGCGTTCTCTGGAACTGCAGTATTGATCTTCGGAAGGCAGTTCAGCTAATGGAGATTCACCCGGAGCAGGAGCGACAGACACCTCAGGAAACGGAGGGCCCCGGATGGCAGCCATGAGCTTCCCATTTGACTCGTTCCCTAACGGGAATGAGAAGATTGACGTGTTCTTGGAGAAATTTCAAAGAATGGCAAAGGCATATGGGTTGTATGAGAGTCTTTGGTGTCTGAAATTATCACAATCGCTCAAAGGTCATGCGTATGAAGTTTACAACAAGCTGCTCATAGATGATCAGAACAACTTTGAGGCACTGCGAAACGCTTTGTTGCAAAGGTTTCAGTGGACACCCCGAAAATGCCAAACCATGTTCAGGGAGAGCAGGCCAGAGAAGGGAGAGAGTTTCGCACAGTTTGCCGAGCGGGTGAGAAATTACTTAACCCGGTGGAGGGAATTGTCAGGACTGGCGAAAACTTTTGAAGGGTTGGAGGAGTTAGTGCTGTGTGAACAGGTAAAAGCAAACATGTCCCCCGACTTGAGGCGGTATCTGGCAGAGCAGGGGGCCCAGCAACTCGATCAAATTATCGTGTTCGCCGAAAGGTACCAGACAGCACAGGCCGAAGTACTGGGACAGAAATGGAAAAACCCAGACCTGCCAGCCCCAGACAAAAGAGCTTCATCATCGCAGTCGGCTACTTCACCAGCTCATCAGCAACCAGGGCCTTCTCGCAAGGAGCCTCATTCTGGTTATAACTTGCGCCCCCAGCAGAACAGAGCACCGACAACAACCTCTCAGGAACCCAGTAGGAACAGGGGAGATAATGAGAGGTATTGTCAGAATTGTCGAACCACCTCCCACTGGACATCCCGGTGCATGAACAAACCCCCAGCTCATCATGCAGCTTGTTTAAGACCGGTGAGATGGACTAAAGGGAATAAATGGGAACCAGTCCAGGCAGAGAAGTTGTTCTCTAACAGTGGACCAGCCGTAGTGAATGGGACGGCCACTACGTGTTTGTTTGACAGCGGGCTTACTTACCCCAGTATCATCGCTCGTCATTTGGTGAAACCAGGGCAATGGACCGGAGAAATAGTTGAGATTGGTGGCATTTTGAGAAGAGGTATCTCACAGCGTCTGCCCGTAGCCAATATTGAGGTGAAATGCAAGTTTGTGTCTGGCACCATCAAGGCAGCTGTAATGACACAGCCAGCACATGATTTCATCCTGGGAAGCCCATACTTAGTTTTGGGAAACCCAACCACACCGATCCTTGCTAATGCAAGGGGGCCTACTACAGGCCAGAGAAGTGAAAGGGGACAGCCCCTGATTCACGGAGCCCCACGAGAGCTCAACCAACACCCATGTCTTGCGATGAAGAGGATGGAAGCCTCTAAAGACAGGGGAATGTTATTTACAGAGGCGTATTCGCCTGTCAGCCCTGGTAAGCCTAAAGGTTTTACAGCGGCGACGTCTCTGATTTCGGAAGTATCTTCTTCGTCGTCGGGAATTAGGCCCCCGATGGTATTACATCTCTCAAGGGAGGGAAATACTGACAAGAAGGAACATGTGCACGGTTCTTCAGTCAACCGCAAACAGTTACGCCCTGTTACGACGATGTCTGGCCAAGCCAGCCAGTCTGTTTCAAAACACTGGGAGGCCGCACCATATGGTAATCATTATTTACCACGCGCCGCCAGGAAAATTCGTGGGTGAAGGAAACACATGAGAGGGAGGAGGAAGGGCGACCAGTCAAGTTGCAGTCGCCAGGAGGAAATCACCAGGCGTGACCATCACAATCCAGTGCTGGCACCGATTTTCAAGGATATGGAAATGGGCCTGTATGACAATCCTAATTATGATAGTGATTAGATCGGGATGTAGATCTAGATACGGGCCAGCATGAAACCCAGAGATTTCAGTGATTTAGCATGGTTCCCGTACTTGAAAGGGGGGACTTATGTGATGCTACACTGTAATTCTGACTTTCAACCGGCCCGATTTTGTCGTCTATTTTGTATTTCTGTCGTCTAATTTGTATTTCCGGCCCGATCCTGTTCTTTTATTTTGAATTTTCACCATTTTTTATTTCTTCTCATTTGAATATATATCGTGTTTGGTATTTTTGAGTAGGAAAATTAAATGGGTTCGTTTTATGACGGTAGATTTATTTTACACTCAACCAGTTTTATTTTCTTCTGATTTTTCGCGATTCCCGTAGATTTCATTGTTTACGAAAATCGTCATTTTTTCGGGCACTCCTGTATGACGCGTCAGAAACACGCGGCCATCACGTAATGTGACGCAATTTTCGGACACGCGCAGCTTGGGATATGCGTGGGAGAGGAATTCGCGTGGGTGTTTTCTCTTGTATATAATGAGGGAGGAAACCGCGGGCAATTGTCTCTGAAGAAATAATTGCCTGGCCGTAGGACGTCGTAATTATCGTTCTCCACTGTGGGAAAAACCAGCGATAATCGGTATGTAACTATTTTATTCATCGTTTTACTTATTAGTGGGTTTTTCCGAAATTCGCCCGTAGGTTAAGATTAACTTTTAAGTTTTTAAACGATAGTGCCATCCATTATCAATTTTTGAAGAACGATGTAAATGTAACAGTGTGCTTATTCTTTCTGTGATTTTGGCAGTAGATAGGAACGTGTTATAAGCTACACGGGTGTTCATAGTTGTAGAATGTTGGGTAAAACCACCATTTATTCCTGTGTATTTACAACTGTAATTTTAGGGGGAATCGATTGTGTGTACGTTAATTTTATTATGCCTTAAATGTAAGAAATGCAGTCGGAGATTTATGTTATCAGTGAATTATACGGCTTGGGGAAATAAATCATTCCTACAGCGAGGTTTACCTTAATTTGGAGTAAGCCAGGAAACCTGTGTTAATGTTAAAAGGAGGCTATGGAAATTAGGACAAAGGAATTCCCTAGTTGTAAAGGTTGGGACACGTGATCGGCCATGCGTAACGGCCATGTAACCTGTCAGACGGTGTCTGGGCTATTGTTTATTTTACCTGGCAGATTTTAGTAGAAGGAGGGGGCTGAAGAGGCCACGTGGGATAGTGGTATTTTATGTATTGTGTGAAGAACGAGAGAAGGGGAGAGAAGGAGTGTGATTTTAGTGCCACGTGGGATAGTATTATGTATTGTTATGCAGAACGAGAGAAGAACGAGAGAAGAAGGGGAGAGAAGGAGTGAGATTGAAGTGACACGTGGATAGAATTATTTTATGTATCGTATATGTTAGAGATAAGTGATTTTAGAGAGGGTGTACATTGGAAGCTGTTTCTTTTAATTTCAGCGAGTCCCGGCAATCAGTGGGGGAGCGTAAATTTGCCCATGTGCAAAATTACCCACGGCAACAGGACCTATCTTAAGGGTCAGACCTATGGTCTCTGGCAGTGAAGTCCCTATGCTTCAGCTGGACCGTGGTTTATTTATCATACAGCCGAGAGCATCGCTATTATAGTCTCTAGCAACAGCAGGTGGCCGTGAGACTGGTTTCAATTGCGTACAGCCGGAAATCAAGGCTGTGTTTTTTTTTCCTCTAACTCCGGAGCGGGTTAAAAGAGGGAAGCTATTCAGCAGCAGAGAAGTTTTGTCGACAGTTCATCAAGTACCTCATGCTTGGCGCCAGAACTTCATCATCATCATCGCAGAATTCAGGAACAGGTGACAGGGTTACCATACCTAGGTCCTGAAAGTAACGAGAGAAGAGCGTAACGGAGACGCCGCATCATCAGTCGTCGAGTGTTAGAGAGACACTGAGACCAAGAGAGAGAGAGACAGAGAGAGAGAGAGAGGAGGGAGAAAATAGACAGGACCAGTAGGGTCTGTTCAGTATCCACTTGACGGATAGATACTGAGCCATTGTGTTACTCCAAGTCTATTATTTGTAGCATTTCCAGTGGTGTTAGTTAGCGGCGCATATCGCCTAACAAGAGGAGAGCGGTGTAGACGGTTCGTTGAGGAAGAGTCAACAGGACTGAGACAGTAGCAATCTTAGTGGTATTAGAGAGTGGAGGCTAAAGTTGACAGCCCCACAAGATCAAAGTACTTTAAAGCACTAACCATTTTTATTGTTCCTCAGCAGGGTGACAGGAAGAGTGAATGTGATTGAGGTTTTTTTTTGAGGGTCTTGCTATTTAATCGTTACTTGTTTTCAGGCCGTGCAACAGTGCACGCTATCAACTGACTTGATGACGTAATATGCCATTTTATGTTTTTCTTGTATGTAAATAAATATATACATATATTATTTACTGGATCAGCTTCTATTCTATACTATACTTACTTTACGTCGTCTGTATAGTGGTGTCTGTGGTCGTATTTATACACCTTATCTCCTTGTGTTTCAAGGCAGTCAGAGGCGGGGAGACTATAGCCATTCTGAAGTCACGAAGCGGCAAGGGGAGGGTCAAATCCTGGGTCTATCTCTTGAGCCAATAGTCTCACCTGTCCACAGGCATGTCATTTTCCATCTAAATTCTATCTTCTCAGACTTTCTCATACTAGGGTCTTGCTTTCATTCAGGCAAACTCTATAAACTTAAAACCACTTCGTGACAGTGTTCCAGTGTGCCTGTACAGCAGCTGTTTCTAGGATTTTGTTTTTGTCTGTATTTTCTCTATCACAAGTGTGACAATGTCCTTTCCCTTTCGTATCGTAAGATTTATACTCTGATTGAAGATCTCTTTCATTGAGTAATGTGTCTAGTCGCCTTCTCATAAAATCAGTGACCAGACCAGCAGACGAAAAAATCGCAATTTTAACTTTCTCAAATTCATCTGCATTTATTGACATTGCATATTTGTCAATGTCTGTAAGCCACTTACGGCATGCATGTGGGTCACCTGAAAATAAGTCTACATTACCTTTTATGTCTGCGTATTTAGCACTGTTGTCTACCTTGGCTAATGTGTCGGTAATCGTCTTTACGAGGGCTAGAGTCTGACTGTCTTGCATGTTATACTGTGTCTGTTCGGCCTGTGCCATCATAAAATCTGAAAAATAGTTACTTATTTCTACTGCTAACTAATCAAGTACAATCAAAAGAACAAAAATAATATATATATCAAACTGTCTTGTACCTGCAACCAAAAGAAATTTATTATTAGTTGTTGGGGGGAGGGTGGGCACTGAAAAAAAATGATTCTGTTACACAGATTATATGCACCTAATGTTAATACACAACTGTGTTGTCATTGTTTAACTATTAACTTCTATTATCGTAGTGTTAATGCTTTTACACCGTATCACTTATATCCGTACTTAATATCACTAACTAAAATGGTACCTACAGTATCTATACCTTAACTAGTTGTGTTGATTCTTCGTTGGAGCGCTCTTGTTTTCTAATGTCCACTTGTAGATTTGCTACACCTTCCTAACCGCGGTGCTCCAGGTACTTTTGTACTACACAGTACGTTACAGGAGTTCACACGTATTCTTGCTTGACCGGTGATGACGTACAGCTGCAATGACCTTTTCTCGGACAGGTGGATGGAGAGAGAAAAAAATGTTTCGTCACCTTGCTTGCGATTCGGTCTGGTGATTCTCGATGTCAACACGTTGAGCTGTCCACAATGTTGGTACTAGAAGTCGTTGTGTTTCTTGCTGCTGTGTCTATTGTTGACGTTATTTTCTTTCTTGCTTCTGTTTATTGTCGATCTGGTGATTCTCGATGTCAACACTTCGAGTTGTCCACAATGTTGCTACTCGAAGTTGTTCTGTTTCTTGCTGCTGTATCTATTGTTTACATTTTGTTTCTTGCTGCGCTGTTTGTTGTTGACGTTGTTCTGTCTCTTGATTCTGCGTCTGCTGTGATGAGTCGTCCCCGTGCTGGAAGGTTTGAAGGAAAACAATTTGTTTCCGAGCTGGTGTTACAGGACAACGAATGTTGTACCCGCTTTGTCTTTTCGACCCCCTCTCGTGCAGGAAGGTGTGAAGAAAAAATCTGGACTTGATTTCTGAGCTGGCGTTTCTGGTTGACTGGTTCCCAACCTGTCAACTTCTTCTGTTTACACTTTCACTGTTTGTACTCTGATTCTGTTTTTCATAGGTTGTCGAAATGTAAATATGAATTCTGCTTGAGATGTACCCTGCCGTCTGTAGTTAGTGAGGTCTGTCACAGATCCGAAAACGTATTATGGTGTCTTCTGTCTGTGTTATCATGGCTATCTGTCGTCCGTGGTTGTTGAAATCTGTCACAGCGTCAAAATGTATCTGTGTCTTCTGCCTGAAGCGAGGCTAATGACAGCATAAAGCATAGTTGCTGAACTACTGTTTATAAACAATGTGTGTGTGCTGCTAGAGGTTGGTCTCGGCACCAATTCTTTAAAGGATGTGACAGCCTCGTCGCTGTATCATATTATGTGGCAATGTCTGCCCAGGTTCTTTTACCTCTTTAGCTAGCAGTGACATGCTGTATAATTATAACAGTCACACACACACAGCACGTGATGCGATAACGCCATAGTAATTGAAATACTGTTTATTTACACGTGAGAGGATCATTGCTGTCTGCTCTGACCTCCACATCTGGTCCATCATAGAATATACAATGTGTAAGTTCTTTCTCAATATTTCTTTCTTCCCTCACTCTCTCTCTCGTTCAGTATTGAATCTACACCTTCTGACCTTTTTCCATCAATGATCACTCAGGTGCTATAGTCTCTACTTCTGTTCTTTCTTCCTAACAGTTTCCTACTTTATTGTTACATATCATCTCAGTGTTCAGGTTATCTATTGTTAGACCAGACCTCTCCGGGGTTGTTCTTTTCCCTTTCATCAATGAAGAATAAGACTACTGTCTATGTATGTATCAGAATTCAGTCTACGTACCTTTCCCCTTTCTGAATAAAATCTAACTCACACTTCTAAACAAGAATTCTCACTATTCAATATTTCGGGTTAATCATTACCCTAAACTCGTCTCCTTGTCTGTGAAATATTCATCACCTAAACGTCTTGAGTACTGCCTTCAACATGGCTACTAGCATACGTGCCATCTGCACACTACCCACGCCTCTGAACTGCTGCTGAGAAAACGTGCTTCACTGGATTATCGTTTACCCCTTTCATGCGCATTATTGTTCGCGCATCCCCTTTTTGTACTCTATCTGAACCTTCCCATTCCAATTCTCCTTATCCATTCCCTTTGACTGTTAGTCAGTCTCCATCTGCCACAGTATGTTGGGCAACAGTAATTGGCAACAGCATGTTTAGCAACAGTCTAGTACACAAACATAAAGTACCTTCATGCACAACTATGAGAATACAAGGTTTCAATAAGCAGATCACTACTGACACTGCCATCTATTTCTTCATAAAATACTGACAGCAGGGATAAAACAAATTATCTGATAATTTACATGTTAAAGTTCATATTGTGATTCCTCCAAACATTTTACACCATAGTTTTCTGCATACTTCATAATGATGATACATATTTATAGTTCCAAAATCAAGCAATCAGAAACATAATAGGAGGCATGAAGACAACAACTTTGAAAGAACTCAAAAAGATTATATGCCCTCAACCAATGGAGGATAGAAGAGATAGCAGGGCGCAGAAACAAGCTGAGAAATTCAGGAGACTACCAGACCACCTAATGTACAATAGAATAAATGGTCTTGAACCAACCATCATGTTTCCACTATAAAAGAATATGTAAAGCAACATGGATCTCTCAAGAGCATAGGATAGAAAATATGATGGAACATGCATAAATTGGAAGTTCTGATCATCATAACACGACCTATAAACCTATCTAAAGGAGCAGATGTGGAATCAGATCACCATCGTCTGTTAGCCATATTAAAGCTGAAACTACACAACAACACATAACCACAGACAGCAGTTTAATGTTGATCTCATAGATCAAGAAAACAATGTTTCCTCCTAGTACAAGTTGATTTGAAGCTAAGAAGTGTTTGAATATTCCTCCACTTTCACACACTATCCTAAGTTCATGTTTCCTCCTAGTACAAGTTGATTTGAAGCTAAGAAGTTTTTGAATATTCTTCCACTTTCACACGCTGTCTTAACTCTTAGTATACGAGCGGCCTTTTAGAAAGGCTGATGATCGATCCCCGTCAATAGCGAAAATATATAGGTGAATGCATGTTTAAATCCACTGAACAATTTAGTTACGTGCATGATATAGGGGTTTCATTTCTTCACATTTTGATATATAACACTTTATGTTATCTTTATAAATAAATTATTTAGTGCAGATAGGTCATCGGCCTTTCTAAAAGGCCGCTCGTATACTAAGAGTTAAGTTTATGTTTCCTCCAATTACAAGTTGATTTGAAGCTAAGAAGTTGTTGAATATTCCTCCACTTTCACACTAAGAGTTAAGTTCATGTTTCCTCCTATTACAAGTTGATTTGAAGCTAAGAAGTTGTTGAATATTCCTCCACTTTCACACGCTGTCTTAAGTTCATGTTTCCTCCTAGTACAAGTTGATTTGAAGCTAAGAAGTTGTTGAATATTCCTCCACTTTCACACGCTGTCTTAAGTTCATGTTTCCTCCTAGTACAAGTTGATTTGAAGCTAAGAAGTTGTTGAATATTCCTCCACTTTCACACGCTGTCATAAGTTCATGTTTCCTCCTATTACAAGTTGATTTGAAGCTAAGAAGTTGTTGAATATTCCTCCACTTTCACACGCTGTCTTAAGTTCATGTTTCCTCCAATTACAAGTTGATTTGAAGCTAAGAAGTTGTTGAATATTC
Source organism: Oreohelix idahoensis (assembly GCA_024509875.1). Classification (NCBI taxonomy): domain Eukaryota; kingdom Metazoa; phylum Mollusca; class Gastropoda; order Stylommatophora; family Oreohelicidae; genus Oreohelix; species Oreohelix idahoensis. Next base: position 538,349 of record JAMPIV010001478.1, read on the forward strand.
CTCCACTTTCACACGCTGTCTTCAGTTCATGTTTCCTCCAATTACAAGTTGATTTGAAGCTAAAAAGTTGTTGAATATTCCTCCACTTTCACACGCTGTCTTAAGTTCATGTTTCCTCCTATTACAAGTTGATTTGAAGCTAAGAAGTTGTTGAATATTCCTCCACTTTCACACGCTGTCTTAAGTTCATGTTTCCTCCTATTACAAGTTGATTTGAAGCTAAGAAGTTGTTGAATATTCCTCCACTTTCACACGCTGTCTTAAGTTCATGTTTCCTCCTATTACAAGTTGATTTGAAGCTAAGAAGTTGTTGAATATTCCTCCACTTTCACACGCTGTCTTAAGTTCATGTTTCCTCCTATTACAAGTTGATTTGAAGCTAAGAAGTTGTTGAATATTCCTCCACTTTCACATGCTGTCTTAAGTTCATGTTTCCTCCTATTACAAGTTGATTTGAAGCTAAGAAGTTTTTGAATATTCCTCCACTTTCACACGCTGTCTTCAGTTCATGTTTCCTCCCATTACAAGTTGATTTGAAGCTAAGAAGTTGTTGAATATTCCTCCACTTTCACATGCTGTCTTAAGTTCATGTTTCCTCCTATTACAAGTTGATTTGAAGCTAAGAAGTTGTTGAATATTCCTCCACTTTCACACGCTGTCTTAAGTTCATGTTTCCTCCTATTACAAGTTGATTTGAAGCTAAGAAGTTGTTGAATATTCCTCCACTTTCACATGCTGTCTTAAGTTCATGTTTCCTCCAATTACAAGTTGATTTGAAGCTAAGAAGTTGTTGAATATTCCTCCACTTTCACACGCTGTCTTCAGTTCATGTTTCCTCCTATTACAAGTTGATTTGAAGCTAAGAAGTTTTTGAATATTTCTCCACTTTCACACGCTGTCTTAAGTTCATGTTTCCTCCTATTACAAGTTGATTTGAAGCTAAGAAGTTGTTGAACATTCCTCCACTTTCACACGCTGTCTTAAGTTCATGTTTCCTCCTATTACAAGTTGATTTGAAGCTAAGAAGTTGTTGAATATTCCTCCACTTTCACACGCTGTCTTAAGTTCATGTTTCCTCCTAGTACAAGTTGATTTGATGCTAAGAAGTTGTTGAATATTCCTCCACTTTCACACGCTGTCTTAAGTTCATGTTTCCTCCTATTACAACTTGATTTGAAGCTAAGAAGTTGTTGAATATTCCCCCACTTTCACACGCTGTCTTAAGTTCATGTTTCCTCCTATTACAAGTGATTTGAAGCTAAGAAGTTGTTGAATATTCCTCCACTTTCACACGCTGTCTTAAGTTCATGTTTCCTCCAATCAATTTTCTTTTTGCTCCTTATGGAGCATGGAGCCATCCCTGCAGCTGGTCTCCCCTTGGCAGGAACCCTGCACCAATCATTTACATGCTCCTACAGTGGTGGTTTCTTTTGAATGACTTATTCATGCTCTGGACTGAAGTTTTTGTAGCCTTAAAGAGGATGAGGTAGCCAGCCAAAGCCCAACCCTCCTCAGTTGCCTTTTATGACATGCATCATAGTGTTTTCTTTGCGCCTCTTTTAAGCTCTGATAACAATTGGGTGAATGGCGTTGAATTTCTTAGCAATTTTATCTAAAATCTATCACTGTGTCCTCCACTTATCCTATTGTTTGTTTATTCACTGCCCATGAGTCACTTCCATATGATAATATAAGTTCTAAGAAAACTCACTTTCTGGTTTCCATAAATAAAAGTATACTGCAAATAAACTGTTTTTCAATTTCTGGAATGGTGTTTTACAGAAAGTAAAAACTGAAGAGATAACAATCAAGCATCTTGCTTAGGAATACACATTTCATGCTAGATTTACTGGAAAATGATCACAAATGTTGATTCCAAGTACACACAGCAAAAGGATTATAAATTGCATTTAAAAAAAATAAAACATAAAGAGTAAAAATGTAACAATATGTCTTTGTTGTAACCCTGTGTACATTTACCTGCCAATCTGCTCTGCCAGTTCTTTTGCATAACTTCGAGTCTCTGATGAGCTGTTTTCTGAGCCCATGTAGCAAGTCATAAATATATGACTAGCGAGTTCTTGTGGGTCTAATGGAATGTAATCTGTTTGTCCTGTAATTCGCTGAATCTCAGCAGTGACAGACTTGTCTGTTAAATTTAAAAAAAAAAATTTTTTTAATTACACTGTATGAGAAAACAAAACAGTATTTGTTTTTAACATTATAATTTTTAATAGGCGCGGATTAATTAAATAAATCTTAATCGAATCTTTAATAGAAGATTAATCGATCATTTTAGAACAATTTAATTTTTTTAAATCACCAAAGACTTTACTTATTTTACTTGTTATAAAGGCAACATCATCATAAAAATATAAAGACAATTCTGAAAAGTTACAACAAAACAATTTATTATCATTATAGAATACTTGCCAAAACCCATTACACAAATCTCTAACATAGCAAATGCTCTCACACTGAAGGCAAAAAAATATAAACACTGCTAAAAATGTAATAATTGATTAAAATTTGTTTTATTCATTAATCTATTAAAACAATTTTAACCGATTAATTAATCATTTAAGATCCCTGCCCTACTTTTTAACACTGCCTCACGGTCAAATTTTCAAAACCGTTCGTCTACATCTATAAACTATAATATGAAAGCTGAAATGAAAGCTGAAAGGCAGTACTTAACAGTCCATTATTAATGAGATATATCACTAAATCTATTATCCAACATTCCAAAATCCAGAATAGTCCCAAAACATTGGAGATGACCTGGGATAAATAAATTTTAAATTATTTGATGCTAATTAATTTCTGAGTCTCTACTTAGTTTTTAACTAGGCAAGCAACTTAATTTATTAATATTTTTCCCTGCTGCATTTTTAAGAATCCTCAGAGCTTGTGTTTGTGCTGCAGATACAGAATTTTGTTTTTGTATATACATTTTTAAGTTATATGTGAACATATGTCTAGAACAGTCTTTGGATACAATAAGTACTAAAGTCAGCACTAATTAAATCTCTGTTTTCCTAAGCCACCTCCTCCCACTACTTTTGGCTATTCTGGATGCTGATGCACCCTATATTGCAAATATTCTCTCAAAAGTCTGTGATGTAGATTTGTAACTTATTTCCATATATACAATAATCCTAAACAATGTGCCAAAAAGAAATCCAATTAAGGTCTTTGGATACAATAAATGCAATGACAGTTTTGCCACTTAGCATGTAGGACAAGGTACAGCTAATATGGTGTAGGGATCTAGCTAGGACAAGGTACAGCTAATATGGTGTAGGGATCTAGCTAGGACAAGGTACAGCTAATATGGTGTAGGGATCTAGGTCAGTGTTTCTTAACCTTTTAGAGATCCCGCACATCTCTTTACAGCATCTTAAGAAGACTCGCACCCCTTTATTGTCTAGCTCACAAAAAATGACAGAAATGCTTAAAAAAGATAAAATTTTATTTTGAGAAAATGCCATTTACAAAATGTGACTAAAGTTCGGTATCTAATTCACATTGTCAATGTTCTATTTTGTACAAACACATTTGAGTTCTGTGTACTATATATTGTTTAGGATGATTCGCATTCTAAAATATTTGGTATGTCTCACACCCCCAGAAGGTGAGTCTCGCACCCATGCATGCAGCACCACTAGTAAAAAAAAACACTGACCTAGGTGAAACCCGAGATAAGATTTTGAATGAAAGCACACACAATAATAGTGACAGCAAGGAACACAATGTCAGTGTATAAGAGTGGACAAAAATTTATCCTGACTGAAAGAATGTTCTTGAATATGTTTGTTCATAACCCTCCACTCCCAAAGGAGCATAGGCCTTCAACAAACACATGCCAAGTCCTCCTGTCACGTGCCATCATCTCAAGTTCTTTCCATGTTCTCCTCATCATTTTCACCTCTGTTTCCAACTCTCTTCTCCACGTACTTCTTGGTCTTCCTCTGCCTCTCTTGCCCTGGGGGTTCCAGAACAAGGACTGCCTTGTAATGCTATCAACAGGTTTCCTCAGTGTGTGTCCTATCCATCGCCATCGTCTTCTTCTCATCTCTTGTTCCACTGGCACTTGTCCAGTTCTTGTCATCAGTTCCACATTGGTAACCTTGTCATACCATTTTAATCCCTCTATTCTACGCAAGCACCCATTTATGAAAGTCTGTAGCTTTTTGGTTGTTGTCTTTGTTGTTCTCCATGTCTCCGAGCCATACAATAGGACTGACTTCACATTTGAGTTGAAGATTCTTATTTTCGTGTTGGATCCTATTTCTCTTGATCTCCATATATTTCCCAATGCAATGAAAGCTCCTCTTGCCTTTTGTATTCTTATTTTGATATCGCTGTCTGTCCCTCCAACTTTGTCTATATTACTGCCAAGATATGTGTATGATTCTACATCTTGTATTGGTGTTTCTTCAAGTTCAACCCTGTTTTCATTACCTGCATTTATTCGCATTATTTTTGTCTTTTCCCTGTGTATTTTCAGACCCAATTGCTGTGACCTCTCATCGAGTGTTTTCAATTTGTCCTGCATCTGATTACGGTTATGGGACAGGAGAGCCAAGTCATCAGCAAAATCCAGATCATCCAACTGCTTAGTCAGAGTCCACTGGATTCCATTTCTGTTGTGTGTTGTCGATGATCTCATAACCCAATCTATTGCCAGCAAGAAAAGAAATGGAGACAAGAGGCATCCCTGTCGCACTCCTGTTCTTATCCCAAATGGTTCTGTAAGCTGTCCTTCATGAAGAACTCTGCATGTCATGTCTTCATAGGTTTTCTTTATTAAATTAATGATCTTCAGGGGAACTCCATAATGCCTCATCAATTTCCAAAGTGATTCTCTGTCCACACTGTCAAATGCTTTTTCGTAGTCCACAAATCCGATGTATAGTGGTGAATTCCATTCCAGACTTTGTTCAACTATTATTCTCAAAGTGGCTATCTGGTCTGTACATGATCTGTTTTGTCGAAAACCTGCTTGTTCATCTCTCAATTTCTTGTCTATGGACTCCTTTAATCTCTCAAGGATAATCCTGTTCAATACCTTTCCTGGCACTGATAGTAACATTATTCCTCTATAATTTGTGCACTCTTGTAGATTTCCCTTCTTAGGCAACTTAACCAGATATCCTTCCTTCCATTCTGCTGGTATCTCTTCTTTTTCCCAGACTTTACCAAGTAATTTATATAACATCTCTGTAGCCGTGTCGATATCTGCTTTGATGGCCTCTGCTGGAATGCCATCAGGTCCAGACGCTTTTCCATCTCTTAGAAGCTTTATGGCTTTCTTTATTTCTTCCTTCGTTGGTCTTTCACCGTTAATTTGTAGCTCTTCTTCTGCTGGCTGGATGTCCGGCGGGTTTTGTGGAGCTGGTCTATTGAGAAGGTCCCCAAAATATTCTGTCCACCTCTTCATTTGCTCTTGTATATTGCTGAGCAGTTTCCCATTCTTATCTTTTATGAGGCAACTTGTTTGCTTGTATTTCCCTGTTAGCTTCTTTGTGCTGCTATACAGTTCTCTCATATTTCCTTTGGCTGCAGCATCTTCTGCCTCTCTTGCCAACTCCTCAATATACTTTCTCTTGTCTCTTTTGATACTTCTTTTTACTTCTTTGCTTCTGTGTACACTTCTTGAGCCTTGGCTTTGGAACTTCTGGTTTTGCTTGTGTTTAACTCTGCTTTCTTGTTTTTTCTATCTTTTATCTTATTGATGGTTTCTGTTGTTATCCATGCTTTTTGTTGTCTTTCCCTTTTCCCCAGTATTTCTTCACATGTCTCCTTCCATACCGTTTTGACCTGCTGCCAATAGTCTTCTGTATTCTCTACATCTTCCAACTGTTGGAGCACTTGGAATTTGTTGGATACTGTGACCGCAAATTTGTCTCTTGTTTCTTGATTTCTTAGCTGTCCTACATTAAACTGTTGTCTATAATTTTGCATTGTTGCATATCTCTTGAGTTTCATTTTTACTTTGGCTATCAGAAGATGGTGATCTGATGCCACATCTGCTCCTCTATATACCTTTACATCCTGCAATGATGATCTAAACTTCTTCTTTATGCATATATGATCGATCTGATTTTCTGTTCTATGGTCTGGTGATATCCATGTTGCCTTGTGTATTCTCTTATGTGGAAACATGCTTCCTCCTATAGCCAGTTGATTTGAAGCACAGAAGTTTGCGAATAGTTCTCCATTTTCATTCATTACTCCTAGCCCATGTTTTCCCATGACTTCTTCAAATCCGGTATTGACTGTACCTATCTTTGCATTCATGTCACCCATCAAAATTATGATGTCTCTTCTTTTTACTTTATCCATAATTTCCTGTAGTTTAGTATAAAATGCTTCTTTCACAGACTCTTCTTTGTCATTAGTTGGTGCATAACATTGGATGACATTGACATGAATTTTCTTTTTAGCTGTTTTGAAAATAGCTGTTATTATTCTGGGTCCCACAGCTTCCCATTCAATGAGTGCTTTCTGTGCTTCTTTAGATAACATAAGAGCTACCCCTTCACTGTGGTGTGAACTTTCGTCTTCGTGTCCTGAGGACAGCACCAATTCACCTGTGATGAGTTTCTTCCTGTCTACCCCCTTCCACTTTGTTTCACACATTCCCAGAACCTCGATTTTGTATTCCCTCATTTCTGCTGCTACTTGTGCCACTTTCCCTTGTTCGTTCAATGTCCGAACATTCCAGGTGCCAAATCTGGAAGTTCTCCTAGAAGAAAGAAGGTTAGTCAGCAACACAGATTCCTTTCGGCTTTCTCTGTGTTGCATCATACGCCTCCCCGCGAGAGGACCTTCCCCTGTCTTGGATGGCTGTGTTTTATTTTCTTTATTTGACTTGTCCATATTTGTTGGTTTTTTGTGGTTTAAATTTTTTTTTACAGGATGGGGTAACCGGCCCCATGCCCAACCCTCCTTAGTCGCCTTCTACGACATGCTTGGCAGGGGACAGTGTTACTATTCTTTGCTCCCCTTTCGGGCCCCGGTAACACACGGGTGGAATATGTTTGTGCTGAAGACCAAATATTTATTTTTATTTACACAATATTTTTAGATACTAATTCAAAAAGTTTTTCAATAATTTATCAGTTAGTATCAATGACGAAACAGACTTACCAAAGTGTGTCAAATGGATGAAATATGCGACATGGTTATGAAAACTGAAATGATAATAGTGACAGTGATGAACAGAATAAAAGAACATGTCCGTGTAGATGAAATAGTCTTGTCTGCAGAATGCTAAGCCTTACAGATCCATAGTATGGATGTGAAGGGTTTCACGATAGAGCACCAGATAACGTTAATCTAGAAAATAAAGAACAACTTCTAAGAGAAGGATCAAAACATGAAACAACTTATACTGCAAAATGATTCTGTCAGTTTCAAAACATGAACCTCAAACTTTAATGATCGACACCTGATTTCTGTGCTGTAATAGCAATATTGTTTAACTCAAAGACTTCTGGTTGTATCTCTCGAGATATTTCCTCGAAACAGCTACACATTAACTGATTGATCCAATAATCTTAATTCTGAATGTGAAATCTGCACTTGTTCTGTTTAAATTATGGAAAAGTCCCTTATCCTAAAAATACCAAGCTTAAAACACTCCATACCTGTCCCACTATTGTCTTGACAACTACTTCTAAGTATTGCCTAGACACTTTTCATGAAAATAAAACAATCTGGCAAAGCAAAATTCATACTTCCTGCTTTAACTGCATCACAGATCATATGACACATGGATGCTACAATGCATGCTGTACTTGAGCTATCAATGCCACCGCTCAGTGGCAGGAAAAATCCACCTTGGCCACTTCTTCTCAAGTAGTCCCACAACCAACAAGCTGGACCATATCTGAAAAATAATTCTCTAGACTAACCAAGAGAGTACTGTGATTTAAATGTATGATCGATCAAAGTGCATGGAATACAGGTGCACTACAGTAACCAAAACAGTGATAGCGAAACAACTGAATGGATAGCAACCTGAAGAACTTCTTCTTCTTGGATCATTAACCGATGCCTGTCAAAGATGTCAGTGACTGTAACAACTGGTGGAATCTCATAGGGCAGCAAAAGACTGCCTCCACTTTGCTGTCAGCGGCCATCATTCGTGCAGTGGCCCCACTGTGGTTTATGCTTTGCATTTCAGCCTCCCCAGTTCTCTTAATTTGGTGTTTGTGCTGTACTAGGAAGACTCCCAGATGTTGTTTAGACTAGCTAAGGTGGTCCTGGCTTCGTTCATTCTGTTAATAATGTCTTTGCTTGTTCCGCCATCTGCTGTTACTATGCATGCTTGGTATGTGAATGTGTTTGTTCTAGCTTTTGGTTTCTTATTTTAACTGGCTCGGGACTTCTTACATTGAGTGTCATGACTTTCTGTCTTCTTCAGACTGATGTAAAGACCCACTATTTGGCTTCATTTATTCAGTGTATATGTTTTATCTTGGATGTGTTGATGTTGAAGAACTTAACATTATTCTTTTTTTTATTAATTAAAAAAATAACAAATTAGCACAAATACACAGGCACTGCCATCTCACCTGATTTCCTCTTCAGGAGATGAGAAGGAAAATGAAACTGGCTTTGCATCAGCAAGCAAATTATAGTCTCCTTCCGACAGGGAATAATCAACAAGTATGCGTGGGAATGGCTTGGTTGATGCTGCCTGAATGAGAAATACATCAACGATTCAGAAACTATCAGCTGATAATTAAAAGCATTAACAGGAGACTAACTCACAGAAACTTAGTAAAGAATTGCTTCAGTAAAAGAAATACAGTTTAATATATAAAAATGTGTACACATCAGTTCACAAAGAACTATGTGAATGCAGTAAGTGTAAAAAACAAACAAATAAAAGGATTTTATACAGATTTATCCAAAAGTAATATTGTCCAAGTCTTTTTAAAACAAAATTGTTCTATGTGATACTCCAATATTATACAATAACTAATGTTCTCTAACTGTCCAGGTATAAGCCACCTCTTCTCTTTTATAACTGCACAGGTAAAACAAAATTATACTGAGGTATAGCATACCTCTCATTGCAGGTTTCAGTGGCTGCTGCATGATGCTTTAAACAAGGCTTATCAGGTTGCATAATGCACTTTGTTTAATATGTTTTTTATTGCAAAAACATGAGGAAAAATGTTTAGCGTGATTTTTAGCAATCTCTCTGGATGTAAAATGTTGCTCAGAAAAAGACAACAATTACACATATTACTAAATATTGTTAACCTCAGAAATGAGGTAAAAAGAAAGTAAAAGGATCCCGTTACACGCCCATTGAGGCATATTGGGAATATGGTGTTAAGCCCATATTTTCTTGACTGTCAGCACACTAGGGGTGATGTGGTCAGCAGAAATGAGGTATCTGAGGAAACTGGTTGAAGTAACAAGAGGAGACATGGTCCGCAACCAGACAATACACCAAGGCCTAAAAACCCACCCCCTGCAGACCCAAGTAGAACAGTCCCAACTAAGATGGTTTGGCCATGTCTGCAGAATGGGAGAAGATCAGCTACTAAGATAAATATGGGAAACTAAGAGCCAGGGACCCAGACCTCCAGGATGACCCAGAGTCCGATGGGAGGACAATATTAGACAATCTCTGAAGGACCAGGGACTAAAATGGAACCCGGCCAGGATGAAGACAGCCAATAGGATAGTATGGCGCTCTCTCTTCCAAACCTCTACACCTCACAGTAGAAGAGGAACGACTAAGTAAGTAAATACTAAATATTGTCACCAATCATATTTCTTTACTACTAGCCAGGTCATTTCTGTAACATTTTCATAGACCTGGAACAAAGCTTTGAATTAGCCAAGCATTCTTGTTATTTCCGTACCTTTTTTTCTACTTTATTTCAGCATTTGATAAACAAAATTATTTGCTTTAATTTAGTGTAAAGATGTACAGATAAATACTTACCACTTCACACCTGGATCTGATGTGGTTTTTATAACTTCTGATGTCTTCCAAATCTATTACTGCTGTGATGACAGTCTGAAATTTAAGATTAAAATACACTCATAAAAATAAAAAAAACAAGCATTCCCACATTTATCTCTGATGTAAGTTTATTCTTTGTTTTTAGTTCCATTGTTTGCATCCTCAGAGTTTTTTGTCAAAAACACAGTCCATTTCCATTCTTCCCTGGCCTCTATGTTCTCTCTAAAGTCTGTAAATACCAGCTTTTTCAAGCCTATTTCAATGTTGTCTATCAGTCTTTATTTACTATTTTAGAAACCCCTGTCGTCTTGTGCCTTCCATTTTTTTCAGTATATTTTTGCCTATTACAAGCCTCCACGTGCCTGATGTGTTCAAGCTATCTCTGCCTGTTAAAACTTATGATGTTCACTCTTAGTGGCGATCTGTACAAGCCTGATGTATTCAAGCTATCTCTGTCTGTTAAAACTTATGATGTTCACTCTTAGTGGTGATCTGTACAAGCCTGATGTGTTCAAGCTATCTCTGTCAGTTAAAACGTATGATGTTCACTCTTAGTGGTCATCTGCATATGTAGTTGTGTTTCCTTAACTGCTCTTATTTGTACATTCATTAGTATTAATATCCTTGAATAGATCATAGATTTTTGTAATATTCTGTTCCCAGAATGCTGTATTTGAGCCATATCTTGACCTATTTTACAGCATGCGATACATTCTTTATTCAATGTTATAATATCCTACAAGGCATAAAAGGCTCTGTTACTGGGTTTGTACCCTGTTCTGTTGTTTGTTTGTTTTTTTTCAATTTGCTTCTACTTTTTATTAAAGAGAATCATCCTCGAGAGATTAAAAGTCCATAGACAAGCAACCGAGAGATGAACAAGCAGGTTTTCAACAAAACAGATCCTGTACAGACCAGATAGCCACAATGAGAATAATAGTTGAACAAAGTCTGGAATGGAATTCACCGCTACACATCGGATTCGTGGACTATGAAAAGGCATTTGACAGTGTAGACAGAGAATCACTTTGGAAATTGATGAGGCATTATGGAGTTCCCATGAAGATCATTAACTTAATAAGGAAGACCTATGAAGACATGACATGCAGAGTTCTTCATGACAGAACCATTTAGGATTAAAACGGGAGTGAGACAGGGATGCCTCTTGTCTCCATTTCTTTTCTTACTAGCAATAGATTGGGTTATGAAAACATCGACATTACACAACAGAAATGGAATCCAGCGGAATCTGACTAAACAGCTTGATGATCTGGATTTTGCAGTTGACGTGGCTCTTCTGTCCCATAACCATAACCAGATGCAAGAGAAAATGAAAATTCTCGATGAGAGGTCACAACAAGTGGGCCTGAAAATACACAGGGAAAAGACAAAGATTATGAGAATAAATGCAAGAAATGATAACAAGGCTGAACTTGAAGAAACACCACTAAAGGATGTAGAATTGTACACATATCTTGGCAGTAATATAGACAGAGTTGGAGGGACAGACAATAATATCAAAATAAGAATACAAAAAGCAAGAGGAGCTTTCATTGCATTGGGAAACATATGGAGAACAAGAGAAATCAAGTCCAACACGAAAATAAGAATCTTCAACTCAAATGTGAAGTCAGTCCTATTGTATGGCTCTGAGACAAGGAGAGCAACAAAAACAACAACTAAAAAGCTACAGACTTTTATAAACAGGTGCTTGCGTATAATAGAAAGACTGAAATGGTATGACAAAGTCACAAATATGGAATTGATGACCAGAACCAGACAAGGGCCATGGAACAAGAGTTGAGAAGAAGATGCTGGCGATGGATAGGACACACATTGAGGAGACCTGTTGATAGCATTACAAGGCAGTCCTTGTTCTGGAATCCACAGGGAAAGAGAGGCAGAGGTAGACCAAAAAACACATGAAGAAGAGAACTGGATACAGAGGTGAAAATGATGAGGAAAACATGGAAAGAACTTGAGCGGATGGCACAGGACAGGAAGACTTGGCACGTGTTTGTTGAAGGCCTATGCTCCTCAGGGAGTTAAAGGGTATTGAATGATTGATTCTCCATTTTTTTTAAATATTTTGCCCAGATAATTAAAGGATATCAAATTCTTGACAAAACATTTATTTTATTTTTAGCTGTTTTAAAAGTAGCTGTTATTATTCTGGGTCCAACAGCTTCCCATTCAATGAGTGCTTTCTGTGCTTCTTTAGATATCATAAAACTGTGGTGTGAACTTACGTCTTCATGTCCTGAGGACAGCACCAATTCACCTGTGATGAGTTTCTTCTTGTCTACCCCCTTCCACTTTGTTTCACACATTCCCAGAACCTCGATTTTATATTCCCTCATTTCTGCTGCTACTTGTGCCACTTTCCCTTGTTCGTTTAATGTCCGAACATTCCAGGTGCCAAATCTGGAAGTTCTCCTAGAAGAAAGAAGGTTAGTCAGTAACACAGACTCCTTTCGGCTTTCTCTGTGTTGCATCATACGCCTCCCTGCGAGAGGACCTTCCCCTGTCTTGGATGACTGTGTTTTATTTTCTTTAATTGACTTGTCCATGTTTGTTGAAGTTTTTTGTGGTTTAAATTTTTTACAGGATGGGGTAACCAGCCCCATGCCCAACCCTCCTTAGTCGCTTTCTACGACATGCATGTGTTACTATTCTTTGCTCCCCTTTCGGGCCCCGGTAACACACGGAGAACATGGAAAGAACTTGAGATGATGGCACGTGACAGGAGGACTTGGCATGTGTTTGTTGAAGGCCTATGCTCCTTTGGGAGTGGAGGGTTATGAATGAATGAATGAAATTCTTGACAATAACACAATTTCTTTATACATGCTTTATAAACAATTACATACTCTGGATTTTCCTGATTGATGCATGCACCTTCATTTCTTTGTACCTCTCTGCCTCTTCTAAAAGAGTGACTGATTTAATCTTCTGTTTTTGCCAACCAAGTTGACATCCCAGGAGGGAGCCGCGCTAGCGTAGTAGTTACAACACCGCTCTGGCGACCGGGTGATTCAGGATCAAACCCGGCCGACGGCATTTGAGGATTTTTCGTCGACTGGGAATTGGACTGGATTAACTCGAGACCTGGCGAGGACATTTGAAGGAGTGTCGTCGACCAGGGATTAGCGGCTCCTGAGCCGACCCAGCTCTAATGGGTACCTCCGGAATCGGCGAGTATCTGCCTGAATGGCGAGGGACACCTGTCTCTGTACAAGAAAAGGGATACTCACGTAAAATCAATGTCAGGTTAGATATTAACAATAACCTGAGATTTCGCCTTGAGTATTAGCGGGCGTACGAAAAAAAAAAAAAATCCCAGGATTTTTCCTGCTTTACATGAGTTAGTGTGATGGAGTACTGTATTTTTATTTTTCAACAGGCCCCATTCTTTTTCTCTATGTAATTTTCTTTTTCTCTACGTAATTTGCGAGTTCAGTTTAAAGGAATTACGGTGGGGTTTAATTTTAATATTCGCCCAGTCTTCTTTTCTCTGTAAATATAATTGCGCTCATTTTATTTTATTAGGTGTTCTTATTATTAGGCGGGGTAAATTTTCAGACTGGGAAAAGTCCAGAAAACCCTGCACCTACCCGTTTAAACGAGGGATGGGGGTTAGAAAAGACCCAGGTACGTAGAATCAATGCTAGGACCAATCAAAGTTGATTCTGCTTACGCGAACGGTAATAACCTTATCTAACATGATGCAATAAGGATGCGCAGGAGCAGAATAAACATGAGTCATGAATTAGTTTACGTTATGATTGGCCGGGGTCAGTTATTAACTAATTGCAGCAATTTTATTGATTATAGAGCGGCCCCTAGGCGAAGCCACGCGATGACGTATGGCGTGGGTCTTAGCATGGGTATTCCAATTATAAATAATAGAGTAAATCTAGTAGTGGTCTCTCTTGTCTAAAATTTTGTTGCCGTGAAAACATCGTCATATTCGTCTACTCCAAGCGGGAGAAACTCGGTATTTGGGTATGTCCATAATTTAATTAGCGTAGGAGATAGTTCTTTATAACACACTCAATTAGGCACGTTGCCTGGTGTTGTTGTAATTTTTTTTCTTCACGACCATAATAATGTTGTTGTCCTAAACCCGAAGAAGGGTAACAGGGCAAATAAAAGAAGTTGTTCAGAAGCAGTGAAGCTCCTACATTCTGAGTCAAGTACCTCGTGCTTGATACCCAAGTCATCAGTTGCAGTAGTCAGGAACAGGAGAAAGGGTCAACATTCCTTTTTCTGAATGCTAACGAGAGAAGGGGCGTAACGGAGACGCCACCTCAGCAGATGTCGAGTGTCAGAGAGACACCGAATAAAGGCGGAGAAGAGAGAGAGAAAATAGCTGGGACCAGTAGGGTCATATAGTATACTTAGAGGACAGCCTCTGAGCCAGAGATGTAATAAAAGTCTACTAGTGTAGCAGTCCAGTGATGTTATTTAGTGGCGTGTATATCGCCTAAAGAGCTTTGAAGCTGTGTATACAGTTAGTTTAGGCATCGTCAGCAGAACAGTGACAGTAGTAACATTAGTGTAGTCGGGAGTGGTGGCTCAAGTTTGAGACCCCCCACCAATCAGATTGTGGTTAAATCATTAATCATTCTATTTTTCCCCAGCAGGTTGAAAGAAAGGGTGAAAGTGGATGTTTCTAGTGTCTATCAATTTAATTGTTTCTTTGTTTCAGGTCTGTGCAACATTGCACGTTATTTATTTTACTGTATTATTTGATTTTTTGATTTGTTTAATAAAACTATAAAATGTTCACTGGATCAGTGTCTATCTAACTATACTGTACATATATACTTGTCTGTATAGTGTGTCTGTGGTCTTTAGTTAAACCTTATCTCCTTTAGGGTAGTCAGAGGTGGTGAGTCTTTAGCTCTTACCAAAGTCCGAAGTGGCGAGGGAGAGTCAATCTCAGTTCTCACCCTTGTAGCTATAAGCCTCATTTGTCCACATTCACTGTCATTTCTCATACAAAATCTATCTTCTCAGACTTTCTCATACTAGTGTCTTGTCTATACACTCAGACAAAACTCTATACATAAATCCACTTTTACAGTTACGTATTTCTTTTCTCTGTACAGCCGTTTTGTTAAAAATGTATATATCTTTAACGATGTAATTCTTTGGCTTTGGCTGCATGCAGCAGGATCTCCTATGGACCAAGCGATGGGCGGGGGAGCTGAGAGGTGGCTCTGTGTCAGACATGAGGATTCCTTGGGAGAGCCCAGAACCAGAGAACAGTATTTTAGCTCTGCATAGTTGGATGGCGGGGAATGCACAGTATGCCACACGCTTCTTACTCCTAGCTTGGGACCAGATGTGACGATCCTTTAAATGCAAGCTGAGCTGGAGAAACTGGAGCTTACGACTTCAACACAGCAAGTTTCAGAATGGCAGAAAAGCCACAGGAAAAGCCTAGATCTACAGTTTAGCTAAAACCAAGGAGTCTTCCACTTGGTATTGTCTGCAAAAGAGTGAGTAGCTCAGCAGCCCTAGTTCAACAACAACATTTCTTTAACCATTGGTTAAATCATTCTGAGTATTCCACGGTTTACAAAAAAGTGGAAGATCTTTTTACAGGCACAAGCATAATCATTCTAGAACACCACAGGAATAAGTGGATTAGTGAGTATTCATTAAGACTCACTCATTGAAGGAGGAATCAGACTGCAAATGTCAGATGACAAAAGAGAAGGAAATAATATACAAAACAGCAGAATAAAGAAAGGAACAGAGGTGCACAGACACAAATAAAAATAAAAATTAAATCTAAACAAAACAGAATAATGGGGGTGGAGGGAGAAGGGGAGGAGGGGGAGACCATACTGCTAAATGTCCAATGTATCTGAATAAAGGGGATAAATAAACTAAACAAAGAATTTTAAAAGAAAAACAATAAATGCAAGAAAGAGTAAACCATACTAATTACACACACCATACTTGGGGAAGAACAGGCACGTTTCAAACAAAAAAATCCTACTTTTATCTAATCTTTGTCTTAAGAGTAATAATAATGCAACTATCAGCATGACATTTTTTTTTTTTCTATAACCAGCGGCACTTGAGCTTTCCAGCTCTTTCGGCCCAATGACATGTCATTGCGAGGCTGGGGGGTCAGTGGACTTTCCTTCCAACCCGGTCAGGAGCTTCGCTCCTTCCCATCCACACGGGATTTATGTGCAGGAGCCGTTCAGGTTATTCAGTCAAATTTCCGGTCGTAAACATTTCTTCAAACGCCGACGGCCGGGTTTGAACCATGAACACCTGGTCGCCAGTACAACGTTGTAGCCATTACACCAGCGCGGCTCCCAGCATGACATTTATATCTACCTATAAATTTCAAGGATGGCCGCCGACCGAGCAAAGTGGAATCAATTTGTTGCTGTCCTACAAGACGCCACCAGGCGTGATGGCCGCTGACTGCTTTGACGGTTATGGATCAAAGAAGAAGAAGAAAGATAAATTTCAAGGTCCCTGAGAAGGTGTTCGAAAAGCATATACGACCCAACGTCATGGAAGATTATGAAGGATTCCCAACAAAGATTACGAAAGCAGTAAATTATATAAGTGCTGAAAATTCAGAGCTGTATGAAATTATAATGCACCTGCAGTGTGGTTTCTGCAGCAATTAGTTTCCCATGATGATGTTGCTTGTCCCATAAACTACCTTCTTTAGCCTTTAGCGCGCTGCAGTCGCAATTTTGCGCCAGAGGTACGCTATGTTCTGACAGCTGCAGGTGCAAATTTGCGACTTTCGGATATCGTCGGTTTCCAGCATTATAAGATGTGTACACGTGATATCACCCCCGGATGTTTAGATTTAATCTTATTTGCAAGAGAGTTCACTTCCGATTCCGATCTGTTTTTGTGACGGGGGTGTTAGCGATTTTTTGTTGTTGTATTTTTCAAATCGAAATCAATCGGCATGGAATAAGCTGCCATTTTCGCTGAAATTGTAATGGATTCTGACTTCGATGCTATGACGATGAGTTTTTTGGCTTTATTAGCGCTGATATCGGTTCTCAGAATATGGGTGATGGCACAGATGGGGACGACAGTAGAATGTCATTGCTAATATGTCTAGCATTAGGGGTTAGGTTTAGGTTTAGGGAAAGTTTTAGGGTTAGGGCCGAATGTCACTTCTGACGAGGGCATTTGTTGCTTTGCTACTGATGATGGGTGTAACGAAAAGATCGTCATTTGATTTGTATTGGTCAAATGACTGTTTCATTGAGATGCCAGGGATCAGGACTCTTTGTTTGTTGGTTTTGTTTTTAAATTTTTAAAAAAAATTTTAATTTAAAAAAAAAAATTTTTAATTTGTTTTTTCCATCTTTCCATTCCTCTCTTCCTATCACATCTAACATGTACACAAACAAATTTTATATCATCAGATTCATCATTCATTTATTTATATAAATTCCAAAAATGATAGCAATTGACCAAGAAACACAGAAACTATAGATGTTACAAGTCACCCACTATAAAAATGGGGCGTTGTGAAAAAGAATGCAGTTGCAGGGCAAGTTTTCGGAATTTTAATGCAGCGTGCTAAAGGTTAGTCATCTTTTATGACATGCTTGGATGGATCAGTTGTCCTTTTCTTTCCTTCCCAGAACTATACTATGGACCAACTTTATAATCTTACCACTTCATCTAGCGAAAACTGCGGCCCCTGTGCCACAATGTCTCCATTGACAGCAATCATGGAACCTCCATCCCAATAGCAGCGTTCTCCATCACAGCCAACACCATTGCAAAAAATATAAGCACCACCTGACTGGAACAATGAATGAAAAAATGAGTTTAACTCAAAATGGTGGCATTTTTGTGATCAAATGATGAAGAAGTGCAGCATTCTAAAATAATGAGGAAGGACCAAATGAGTGTCTTCTGAGATTACAAGGATGCTTTTTTAAAAATTTGATGACAAGAAATATCCCGTTCAACCTGATTGGTTATAATTAGGATATATTGTTTTCAATTCCAAATAATATAAACTAGCAATAACCCGTCAATATTGACAGGTTTTTAATTATAGTGAGTTGTTTCGGTTACATGTATTACAGACGGTACTATTACCACTGTGGTCATTTCATTGCCGGCGGCCGTCATTAGATATTTGTAGTGAAAATTATATGGATGTATTAAATATGAAGACATGGAGTAACCTTCCTAAATGACATGTGGAGCAGTGATAATGATCTATTGGACCATAAATTGACTAAATAACTAACATTTCTTTTATGACAACATGTCTCGTAATTAATCATGCATCTTTTTAAAATCTTGACTTTCCATAATCAAACTATTCATGCACACCTTAATTCGTGCACTTTTCTATTTTCAGGAGAGTACATATAAGGGAAACAATACAATTATTGTCTAACTTTCAAACACAGTTGCACCCTCTTAGCTGTGGTTGAAAGTTAATGTACTCTCTCGAAAATAGAAAAAGTGCGCAAATGATGGTGTGCAAAATGTGACTGACCGACCGACGTACGTACGACGGGTATTATGGTATTGAATGAATAATTGCTGATACATGAAAGTGGCATCACATCTCCTGTCCAATTATTGTAAATAGGGCAAATCAAAATTACCAATTTTGCATGCATGTAGAAAAAAAACTAAACAAAAATACAAAATCAAAAAGTGAGATAAAACAAAACCAAACAAACAAAAAAGATCAATCAAAAATAATGAACAGGAGGAGGAGGTGTAAAGACCTGGGGTGTTCAGTTAGATGTTAAATGGACTTTCATTTGTTATAAATCATGTTTTATAAGAACATCACCAGACCTTCTGCTTCAACTTCCCAATTACTATATATTAACTTTTGTTCTTGTTAAATTGTTCAATACTGTTTGACTATATTATGTAGTTCCCTTGGTCTGTCTATTCTTAACACCTCTTTCATAATGATGGGTAAATTTGAAGCCTGCAAATAATCTAATACTGGGATTCTCAGTTGTTCATACCTCTTACATTTCAATAAGAAACGCTCTGTACCACTGTCCTGAAGACACTCTGCACAGCAAGGTTCTTCTATTCTGAAATAACCTTTTCCCAGCTTAGTCTGAGCAGATTCTTGTTAATGAGAATTTTCAATTCCCTAAGTATCTGACACTTTTGCGTTGAAGCCTTGAACAGCTTATATGCATGTCTTACTGTCAGATTTTTATCCCACCCTGCTGTCCATTCATCTGTTATAATTTTTTTTAATTAAGCTTTTAATCTCTGATTTACTCATCCCAATATTTTAAGAAAAGATGTATACTGTTGTTAATATAGAAGCAAAGAAAGTATAAAATATGCACTCTCTGGCATGATAAAAGAAAATAAAAATTTTAAAAATATATCCAGGTATGTGATGTCACAGGTAAAAGCTTATATTCGTGTAACCACAGACAAAAGGCATCCCTTACATGGGAACATAGCTGGCATCAAAAGTGCAAGAATAAAGATGGGGATATCATAGATGGCGCAGGCAGAGGTGACCACAGTTGAAAATATATTCAAGGAGGAAGAGTGGACTGTCAGATGAGAACTGGACGAACTACCAGCAAGTCATCATCAGCCTTGGCAGACAGTACAGAACTTGGGCCAATGGGAGGGCAGAGCTGGAAATTGATCAGCTGATAAATGATCATGCTGGGGATGATGAGGCCACCGTGTACACTGATGGGTCTGTAATCTGTTGTGAGAAATCAGGGTGGGGCTTCTCTGTCAGAGTAAAGGGCAGAATCATTACTGAACATAGCGGGGCTTATATGATAACAACCTCCAGCATGAGAATGGAGGTAGAGGCAGCTACTGCAACCTTAAGGTGGCTGTTTGAAACTTCATTAATAAGGGCTGTTATTGTATCTGACGGAAGGCCCAAAGTAGATGGCTCCGGCATGAATGGAAAACCACAACTGGTTATGCAGGGGCATGCAGCAATGAAAGAGCTGACAGACTAGCTTCAAGAGCACCCACATGGATATGGGAGACATAATGAGGGTAATTGTCACGAAATGGATTTAGGACTAGAGACTGTCTACATATAGTGACAAGACAATAGTAAGAAGAAAGACTGAAATGATAGATTCAGATAGAAATATAGTGCAAAAATGTGAAAGTTGAGACCATTGGCTCCGAGGTTGAGAACCGAGGTTGATTCTTTCCTCGCCACTTCGGACGTTTAAATTGCTATGGCCTCGAACCACCTCTAACTACCCTATGGGGATAAGGTTCAATTAAGATTCACAAACACCAAGGTACAGACAACATATAGCTACTGTACTAAAGGAAATGACTGATGCCAGCTACAATTTATACAAGTTTATTATACACCTATACACAAACTCATATACATGTCAAAATACATGAAGTGCGAGGATGCACACCTGAAACAAAATCAAGCACAGTTAAAAATGCATCAACCCCAACCCTTCTCCCACAATTGCAACCTGTATGGAGAAAGAAGGTAAGGTTAACTGAAATGAACTACACTGCACTTGATGTCGCCTACACTCCAAACTAGCTGTTCTAAATTCTAACTCTAACTCTAAGTCCACTGATAGCTGGAACGACTGCGAAGTGACTACACAATCTCTGCACAGACTTCGGTTCTACACAGCCTATCCTGGAATCTCCTGAACACAACTAACTGCACCTCTAAACTTCAGCAGCTGTCCTCTGCTATGATTCACCAAAACTAACAGTTCTGCCTATCTGTGCTGACTTCAGTAGAGAGAATGTTTACCCTCTCTCTCTCCACTAACTCTGGAATTGATGACTGAGGTTTAACAGAACCCCACTGGATTCTGGACTGGAACTGTAGCTGACTTCTACCACTCTGAAATTACCTGCCCGAGTACCTATAACTGGGCCGTCGGCTTTATTATGGCCGTGAAGAAACGAACACAAAATTACCACAACGCTGGCAGCCTGCCAAATCTGCGTGTGTAACGAGCGTCAGAGCTCAGGATTTATCCACAAAAATCCTATTTGCTGGAAAATGTCTTCCCCTGGCTGGGAAAACGTATTTTCTTCCTCTCCTTCCACTACTGGCAACTAACGTAAAACCCTTGCGGTTCTGCGAATGCCCCAACTTTGCCGTGGGAGAAATTTTGTGGTCTCAAAATTCCGCTCTCATTCCCACAAAAAAGCCGGCACCTGCTGTTTAGACAAAAGCAAAAACAACAGCTAAACAAAACGTTAATACTCTATTACAAATAACAATTAACTTCCTGACAAACCCTTAAGTCTTTAACACTTAAGTCTCCCCCGTCTATAATCAATACAGCTCCCCTACTCTCTCCCGTTATGCACCACCATACAAAATCATGCAAACAAAGTCCGCTCCCCCACTGAGCTCCCTTCTCTACCTGAGCCCACAAGGTAAACATTGGCTAACCCAGATCGCTTGTTCTGCCTGACTAACTCTGAGCAACAACAATATTTTCACTGGCCCGTCTGGGCAGACGTACTGTGGCCTACTTCTTACGCCGACACTACATGCAGCAAATTATTAACACAACTAAAACTAGCCCTCTCTAGGAATTCCTAAAATTCCCGTCAATAATAGTAATCACATTCAAAATGTAATACAAAATAATTCCCTTTAAAATTACTTCTCCCATCTTCTGAATTCACAGAACAATAATGCACAATCAATAACATATAATCCTGTTTACGCTAGCATCTACCTGCCGTCAAAAGTTATACATAACCCCCGATTATCAAATTGAAAACCCCGTAGTTCAGCCACGTGGTGCCGCAGTTTTTCAACCACGCGCTCCTGCATACATTCATTACTGATAGCACACATGTGCTCCAATTAATACCTCTATCACTTCCGTCCACAGATATATGCGTAACTATATAAATAGCGAGCATCAATACTCTCACTAAAATCACAAATAAAAATACACATTACACACGCTCCCGACTATTCTGTAAATACATATGATTCGCAGATGCGAGTTTCTCTCCCGACCGACTTTGCAATAATACAAAGCGGTGATATCTCAACTTTTAAACCATGCCGCTATTCTTTCAACAAGGAATTAAATGGACCTAGTTTCTCATGTCTATCACTCAGATCGAATTGATGGCTCTGGAGTTAAGAATTAAATTAAACTAAACTGCCCAAAGAAACTTAAATGATCGGCTAGGACTAGAAAAATTAAATAAAGTCCTCACGCAAAAATTCATGCTTACCAAATCTCGAATGTCCAACTGAAGGCAATCGACAATATGCTTCTGGCAACCCGGCTTTGGCAATTTTTCATTAAAAGAGAAAGAGGCTATGAAATATAGGCCTTTTTATAATCAAGACCCCCACGCGCCGACTTCATGACGTCATATGCGCGGCGTGGTTCTAAAGCCAATCGGAGATCTGCATTTCAACTGCAGTTATCTCTCAGCCAATCAGAACCTTAGATCTTTCTGATACAACCAGTTTCTGCTAGACAAAGAACCGGGAATTGGTCCTAGCCCTATACTGCGGAAATGAAGCAAAAATGGCCGCAAATAATTTAACTCCCGAAAAATGCGTATATGGCCACGCAATATCTTTAAAAAAAGACAATCTGGTGCCAATCCTAATCTAGCATCTATAATCTTAATCTAGAATAATACTGTCCAATTCCCTACACCCCCATTCTAAACACATAGATCAAACTCCATCCTGATCTCATCTTGAAAAAACGTAAATAATAGAAGGAGAAGAAACATGGAGAAGGATTACCTGTAATCCCTCCTAGAAATAGTGTATAAATAAT
Source organism: Oreohelix idahoensis (assembly GCA_024509875.1). Taxonomy (NCBI): domain Eukaryota; kingdom Metazoa; phylum Mollusca; class Gastropoda; order Stylommatophora; family Oreohelicidae; genus Oreohelix; species Oreohelix idahoensis. The sequence continues at coordinate 561,152 of JAMPIV010001478.1, forward strand.
GCAAAGAGAAAGACATGGGGCCTTCTGAAAAAATAAATTACAGTATAGTATCACAGTAATTAATGATCGCCTATTAGAGAATGAAATTGCAATCGATGAATCATCAAAGTAAAGATTGCTGGAATTTGACATCAAATATAATACCAAATGTCTTAGAAAACTCATGAACATCAGTTGGAAAGAATTCAAGACTAATCGACAAATAAGAGAAGACTCTAGGCAGAAATATGTCTCCAACTATATAAGGAAAAGACGATGGTCATATATCGGTCATGTCCTACGAATGCAAAACAACAGAATACCATTGCAGGCACTCACTTGGGTTCCTGAGGGTAAGAGGAAAAAAGGAAGACCAAAAGAAACACTCAGAAGAACAATAATAAGAGAAGGAAGAACGTTGGGATTAAACAATGTGCAAGAGCTAAGAGGAGTGGCGTCACAACGTACAACCTGGAGAGCACTGGTTTCTGCCTTATGCGCCGTGTTTGGTGCTTAAAGAATTTATTATTATTATTATAATACCAGCAGGGGTGAACGTAAGAGAGGACACATCCAGCATGTATACAACCAGCACACAACAGGAACAATTGGCATTCATACCCGTTGAAATTTTCTGAGGGAGACTGAGCACCTATGGGTTTGCTCAGAGTGCAGTGACGTCAATTCTAATCAACAATAACAATCAACAACAACAAAATATAAGAATATAAGTAACCTTCATAGATGCTGACTTGACCAAATCCACTCTGATGTACATCTTTCTTAATTCGTGGTATGATGCACTTCCATTTGCAATAATCTCAACACCATCAAGTGCAAGTTCAACATGACGTGACTTTGGGTTCCACATTTCTTCACATATCTCTGCTCCTATACATGTGTCATATGTTGATATCACTGCATCTCCAAATGGAACAGTTCTCTGTTAAGAAGAAATAGGTAGGTTTCTAAATAAGAACTTAAAATACCAACTAATGAAAATCTGTGTTCTAAGCAACGTAAGTTTTTCTTTTATGACAGATCTTATAAAATTGATGTAAACTTCATATGACTGTTGATTTGTCAAATATTAATATATTATATTATTAATATATATTCATGAGCTCAATATTTAAGTAACAGGTCAAAGTTTAGCCAACTAATAATAAATTTAAAAGGGCACCTGTCCTGTGACTTCTTGTAACATACGAGGCAAAAAGTGATCCTCTGTTTCTTTTAACCTTGTCCATGCTGTAAACCATCGTGGCTCTCTATAGTTTCCTTCATTTGCAAGCATGATTTTAGGTCGAATGAGCAGGATTTTCCTTTGTGATGAAAAGATATGTTAAAAACTAATCATTTCCACACACAGTAACCCCTTGCTAACTAAGACATTAATAAAACCAACTGCTGATATAGGCTGACTGCCAGTCAACAGGGCAGGAAGACAATCTACATGGGTGTATGAGAGATTTGAATCAGCAATATCCTCCCCTACACTCTACACAAATTGTGAAAGATAACTTTATATTATTACTGGAAATAGTCAACTAATATTAAGGTCAATACCTCATGGATTTTTCTTCTTCTTTACAGTTTTTCTTCCTTACATTCTTAGTGTTTTGTTTCTCTCTTAATGGAAGGAGCTAATGTGAACTGCTAATTTCATAAATAATTGCAGAATTTTAAATTTAAATGCACAGGCTTACCCAATAGTGATGATGCATGGAGGCATATCTGGGGTCATCCTTTCATGACCACCTGCTATGCAGTGCTATAGTATTTAGTTTTGAATGTGACATTCTGTCTGTGAGGTTAATTACACCTTCATTGACTCTTGAAATCATCCACACACTTCCAGAAATTCCCCCTGTGGTGAAACTTGTTGAGAACCCAGCACTGCACACTAAGCTTGGAGAAGTCACTTGAACCACAGGCGTAACTGTTTGGCTTTGACTTGGTTGACTACATGCAGGAGGATTTCACTGCGGACCCAGTGTTAGGCAGAGGGAGCTGAGATGTGGCTCTGTGCAGGACATGACAATTCCTTGGGAGAGCCCAGAACCAGAGGACAGTATTTTAGCTCTGCATAGTTGGAGAGCCCCCTTCGATGGCGGGGAATGCACAGTATGCCACATGCTTCTTACTCTTATCTTGGGACCAGAAGTGACGATCCTTTAAATGCTAGCCGAGCTGGAGAATTTGGAGCTCATGACTTCACAACTCAACATGTATCGGAATGGCAGAAAAGCCACAGGAAAAGCCTAGATCTACAGTGAAGATAATACCAAGGAGTCTTCAACTTGGTATTGGCTGCAAAATGAGCGAAAAGCTCAGCAGCCCTAGTTAAACAACAACAACCCTATAGTAATAATTATGCATAACAAAGCAATGGGATGATACAGTGCCATGGAAACAGTGGCCACATTGGATTTCAATTCACTAAGGCTTTTTAATTTTTTGAGTTATGAGCACGAAATATGAACTGCAACATTACATTTTGAAACTTCTGCCAGACTCGATTTTTGATAACTTTAATAGATTCATAGTTGTAGGACTTTACAGTTAATGTCTAAAAAATAGTATTTAAAAATGTTGCCAAATGTTGTTACATTATTTGCACTAAATCAAAATTCTGATCGGATATCAGAAATCTGATCTGAAAAAGAAAATTTTTTTAATGCAATGGAAAGTTTCTTTGCCAAATCTTATGCTGACTGATGAATAAAAAAGCACACTGTAAGAAAACTAAACCTCTTACACCCCAAGGTAGATGAGGAACAACTAAGTAGTAAGTAAGAAAATATCAAGTAACCCATCAAGAAAATTATAGGAAAGAGCTATGGTGTGTACTTTATGCCTCATGTACTGAGGATGGCTGTATTTCTCCTGTGTACAGTATCTTCTTTTTCATTCCTTTCCACCATGCAAATAAATAAATAAAATATGTGAGCCAATTAAAATAGTTTAGTTTTATTATATACAAAGTTCAGTTTTCCCCCCTCTACTATCATGTATAAACAACAGGAAATAAATATAGTGCTAAAGTCAAAACACACGAATCAATGCATATTTCTTATCCAATATAATCTACAGATTCATTTGATTACAAAGTTCAATTTTTTCTCTACTGTCATTTGAATTTCTGTACAATTAACACCTGTCATTTCTCAGCCTATAACCTTTTCTCAAGAGCATTCAACCTCCTTTAGTCTTCCATAGATTCTTCGTCTCCTACTAGAAATCACTGACCCACAATCTTCCATGGGGCTGTGAAAATGTATTTTATATCTATACTATTAAACTCTGTCTCACATGCTAAAATAATTCTCCTAAAACTATTTCTATTAATAACAAAATATCAAATAATTAAAAAATCCTGTTCAATTCTATGCCAGACCATTAATGAAGTGACCTAGCATTGACAGAACAAGTACATAACTGTATAACATATAAATGAACATACTTGAAACAGTTCTTTTTACATATTATTTGTTAAGGCTAGTTTACTTGACCTGAAGATGGTTTCTTGTCCATTATGATAATACTAGTGTAAAAGCCCATCATAAGACGGAAATTAAATTCAAAAGCACCAATTTTAATTATTCAGATACTTTTAGAAAAACAATGTTAGTTGTGAACATTTAATTGGCGACTGCGCCATCTTTGCTGACATTTACGATTCAAGCGCATACGAAGCTCTTGAGGTGTTTTGTTGTCCATTTTCTTTACTTACACTCAACTTGTTAGAGGAAACACATGTGGAAATTTTACAAAAAATATTTGTTTTAAATCCGGTGTTAAAGTCTGAACATGCATGCTGTTCAGAGTTAGATTTTATTGGCGCATGCACACCAACACTTGTACAACTGTTCATGCACACCGTCATTTGCACATTCTTCTTTGGTAAGTGTTACTATTTTTGGGAGAGTACATATAAGGGAAACAATACAATTAATGTCTAACTTTCAACCAAACTTGCATCCCTTAGCATTACGCTCCGACAGAAAAAGCTGGGATTTTATATATAGGATATTGAAATGTATGCAAAGTCATCTTCCTGGCTTTGGAACAACAGCAATAGGCAATGAAATCCAGAACAGTAAGTTGATATTCAACAAAGCTGTTACTTTCGAAACAGCCTAAGTTGGCATAATGAATAGAACCAGAAGTAAACAACCAATCTGGAAATTGCAACCATGGCTGAGTGAGTCTTGAGAGCCATGCCCCAAGTAGACTACCTCCCTCCTAGAGTATCAAGAAGGTAAAAGGACCAATACGCTTTTTTGATGGGAGAACTCTTCTAATGATCAGAAGTTGTAATGCTCTGTATAGACCTTCTTATCACAATACTCCTTGAATTCTTCCATAATATAATAAACAAACATGAGTTAGGATGAGCATTCAAAATTATAATTAGTTTGCTAAAGCTTCAATTTTTTTATGTCAGATGACCTGACCTAAAAATTACTGCCTCAAATTTGAGTGCCAATACTTCATCTGAGACTCTTTTGCACTTTGAGCGGGAGAGATTGTTTTTGTTAGCATTCAGATGAGAGACCAATGCTTTAGAATAATAATTACAATAGTTATGAAACGTCCATATAGGACTGACATTTGGTCACATCAATCTAATGACGTTGGCGTGTAATGTGATAAATGAAAAATTACCTCAAATATGTTTGTTAGACTGATAATATTCCTATAGACTTTTAGAGTATTACACTTCTTCTGGTGATGATCCTGTTTTATTTCAATTATATAATCAACAAATAGAGTTAGTGTATAATATAAGAACTAGGCTGCTAAGGCAGCATTCTTTCCAAGATGACAGTTCATCCAACCCTAAAAATTATAGCCTTAAATTCATGTTCCAATGCTTCTTCAATGGACCCCTCCACATTTTTACTGGCAGAAATGTATTTATTACCATGCAGTTTAATAGATAACATTATTTAAATTTTAAAATTAACATCAATCATGGGTGATGATATTACAATAGCCAAGTGATTAAAAGGTCAAGGAGAATAAACGCAGAATGAATGACTGAGTATCTTCTTCCTTCTTCATCCTCGTTCGTCCTGAAAAGGACGTTGGTTGCGTTGTGTCCGTTTACAGCGAAATTTGCGCCTTTCGGCCGACACATCCGACTTCCGCACGGCATTTTTTGGGACTGGGTTTGCCTTCCCTCTTCGATCCTTACTCTCTCGGCCAGACTGCAGTGATGCAGCCTGTTTTCAGGACCACTACTTGGGAGGTGGAGTAGGGTCTTGGTCAACTCTGGATCGCTGACCCTGATGCAAGCAGTCAAGCTAGGAGTCGCTGACAGCATTCATCTCGTTTGTTACATCTTCGCTCTCATGACTGAGTATGAAGGCACTGGTAGGGCACTGAATTAAAAGCCTAAGTGCTGTGTTTTGTAGAGAAGTAGACAATAAACTTTCATTAAGATTTACAACAATATCTGTGCATGGATAAACAGAAAAAAACCAGGTGCCAAGCTTTTTGATCAAACCTTGTTTCTGTAAAAGTGAGTTAAAGAATGGTTACCTCTATGTAAAAGTAAGCTAAAGAATGGTTGCCTCTTACTTGTTCAAGAAGAATATTCTGCAGTTGTAGGAGACATTCTTATGCATAACAGGCCTGAAAAGTGATAAAGTGAGCAAAGTTATGTGAAAAAACATAGTTTTGTCAATTACTTAACTGTCATTTACTATATAAATATATTTTGATTAATAACTGGTCATCTCTTCTCACCCTTAGGTTAGTCAAAATTCCTAACCATTTCCCCAACTTCTCTGCCTCCAATGCTCACAACAGGATGGCGATGACTTCCATTACATAGCACATGAACAGCTTGACTTATTCTACAGGGAACTATATCACGAACATTTTTTTCAATCTCAACTCCACAAAGTATTCCCTACATCTCTCGCCAGGATGTCCTCAACCCAGGATGTCCTCAACCCAAGCTTCAGAATTCCCTCAGACTGAGTTCATGTTAAAACTTTCCCCCCCCCCCCCCCCCCCCCCCCCCCTAATTAGAAAGATTCCATTCTATCTGACATCATTTATTTATTTCCCTTTTTGGCCCATTATGGAGCATGTGGTAACCATTAATTGGAAACCTGCCCCAAAGCATTCATGACGAGACTGTCAACAATATGCAAAATTTCATATTAGCTACCTCTTATTTTTTTTTTTTTTTTTGTACGCCCGATAATACTCGAGGCGAAATCTCAGGTTATTATTAATGTCTAACCTGACATTGATTTTACGTGAGTATCCCTTTTTTTCTTGTCCAGAGACAGGTGTCCCTCGCCATTCAGGGAGATACTCGCCGATTTCGGAGGTACCCATTAGAGCTGGGTCGGCTCAGGAGCCGCCAATCCCTGGTCGACGACACTCTTCAAATGTCCTCGAGTTAATCCAGTCCAAATCCCGGTCGACGAAAAATCCTCAAATGCCGTCGCCCGGGTTTGATCCTGGATCACCCGGTCGCCAGAGCGGTGTTGTAACCACTACGCTAGCGCGGCTCCGCTACCTCTTATGACATGCCTAAGGAAGCAATAGTCTGTTCTATCCCTGTCTCCTCAGAGATCCATGGGAACTACACAAGGCACTACCTCATGTCGCTTCTCCTTTATGGTCCAAGCATCTTAACGGTATCTCAAACAACTAAGATGTTAATGGCACATAAAATTACAAATGAATCTAGATGCTGATGTTTGATTTTTATGAACAATAAAATTTAATATAAGTCCTATCTGTAAAGCTTTTACATTGAAATGTTAATATAGATACTGACTCCTTTAACAATACATTTCTGTTCTTGACAGCAGATAACCTCTAGGTTTTCTTTATCATAACCAAATATACAATAAAGTCAATCCATCAATAGTACATAGCACATATTATGCATGAAGGTTGGTTATGCATGCAGGTTCGATCTTGCTCTATGAAAAGTTCAGGTTTTTCTATAAGCTTCAAAACATCATGTCCCTAACAATGGTTAGCTGATCATATCATCTTACCTACTAAGGTGGTCTCTTAATTTCAGTAAAAGTCACAATTCCTACACAACGCCTACCAAAGATGAATGCTTGTTGTTCTATTCAGATGTCCATTACTTCAACCTGACCATGAAATCCTGGCACATCTCAGCACAAGCAACTACTGATGATGCTAACTTGAGAGCTCAAAGCTCGCTCTAATTTCACTATATCATGGGAACCATTGAAAGTTTTGTGGCTTCAAATGTCTACAGGATAAGGTAGACTGTACCTTTTCTGTATCGACTATAAATCTAACTACAGAAACAGAACAAGTCTGATGGAGAGTTCTGTGTTGCTTTATATGCCACAGAATATGACAATGAACAACAATGACGAAGTCATTAGAAAAAAAAAAGGTATAAACAATGTCTACCATCCCATTATAAATTTGCACAATGATATAACAACAAAAATAATATACTTACATTCCAACATCACACAGAATGTCCTGGCATTCAGAATGAGCAATTATACGAGCAAGTACTTCCCAAGAATGTAAGAAAGTGTCACTCTCATAAAAATGGTCACTGCAGCTATATCCACTGGAAGAATATACAAAACGACAAATGTTGAAAAGTATTATGGTTTAAACATTATACAGTTATGAAGCATACAATCTTTTGAATTGGGCTATTCTTATTTAAGGGAGACTTGCTTTCAACATTCTTGGCGGTAACCATGAGTATGACTCAGGTAAGACAAAAATGTGCTCAAATCTATAACCACAGTTCATTGGCTAGTGAACTTAGAAAAGCTGAATTCATAAACAGTAAGCCTATTAAATTTAATACTGATTCCCATGCTACTTCTAGCCAATGAAAATAAAAACAGATGTACGGGTATATAACCTTTTATTAGAACATCGAAAACTGAAATATTCTGAAAATCTAAAGTTTCTTTGGGCTACTTTGTGATCACAATTTGGGAGATTTCTGACTATTTTTTGGGTGATGTTTTGAATGCAGATTGGGTGACTTTGGCTATTCTGTGCAAATTTGTGCGATATTTGAAAACTGAAAAAATCCAGTTTCTAAAACAAAGCTGTCCTTGAGGATTTCAAATAAATGGTTACAAACTTGTAGGCTAGTTCCCGACCTTGTTTGACCTTGTTATTGTTTGACCTTGTTATTGTTTGACCTTAGGCTGTAACTGTTGTAACTTTACTACTGTACCAACAAATTCTGTTAAGAGTGTTTGGAGTGGGTCTGGGGGTATGTTTCTAGCATACAGCTTAATGCAGTTTTTAAACAGCAGTGAAGTAGATGAATTGCTTCACAGTAAATTATCTGCAAACTTTTCTTCTGACTTATTAGAAAGTGAAAGTTACAGTAATACAAAAATGACTGAAGGCGTAACAGATGCTGTTGTCTCTATTACTACTACTGCAACAACCACAGCTGCTACTGCCCCTACTGCTGCTACTACTACTGTTGCCGCTACTACTACTACTACTTCTTCTGCTACTAATGATACTACTATAACTATAGTATGTTTCTTGTTTTCTTAACTATGTGATGCTGCACTGTAATTCTGTCCTTCAACCGGCCCGATTCTGTGGTTCTATTTTGAATTTTCATCATTTTTTTCTTCTCATTTGTATATATATCGTGTTTGGTATTTTTGGGTAGATAATTAAATGGGTTCGTTTATGATGGTAGATTTATTTTTACACTCGACCAGTTTTATTTTCTTCTGATCACGCGATTTTTTGTTTTTTACGGAAATCGCCATTTCATGCACGCAAGTCAGAAACATGCGGCCGTCACATAATGTGACGCAATTTTGGACACGCGGTTTTCGCGTTGTTTTCAAATTTGATTGGCGGGGCTTGTAGTTATTTTATTTTTCTAACGTTTCCATTGGTCCGAGGGAAAGCTAGGGTATGCGTAGGAGAGAACACGTGGGGTGGCCACGGTGTGTATAAATAGCCAGTTAAATTGCGGGCAAGTCTCTATCGTAAGAAATAATTGTCAGCCGTCAGACTTCGTATTATCGTCTCCACTGTGGGGAAAAACAGCGATAAACGGTATGTAGTAATTTTATTATTGTTTACTTATTAGTGGGTTTTTGAGAAATTCGCCCGTAGTTAACTTCTTCGGGGACATTAACTTTTAAGTTTTAAAAATGATAGTGCCATCCATTATCAATTTTGAAGAACGACGTAAATGCAACAGTGTGCTTATTCTTTCTATGATTTTGGCAGTAGATAGGAACGTGTGAAGTTATAAGCTACACGTGGACTCATAGTTGAAGAATGTTATGTAAAACCACCATTTATTCCTGTGTATTTATAAATGTAATTTTATTGGGAATCGATTGTGTGCACTAAATTTTATTATGCCTTAAATGTAAGAAATGCCGTCGGAGAGTAAAGATGTATAAGTAAATTATACTGCTTAGAGGAGTAAACTATTCCTATAGCGAGATTTCATTTAAATTGGGGCTTAAGTAGGAAACCGCATGTGTAAATGTTAAAAAGGAGGCCACGGGATTTCAGACAAAGGATTTCCTAGTTTGAATGTTTGGACACGTGGGTAGCCACGCGTAACAAATAGATAAGAGGCAGACAGGTCGGGAGGTTTCTGTTTACTTACCTGGCAGATTATAGTTGAGAGAGGGGGAAGGAGTGAGAATGAAGAGACCCGGGGAATAGAAATATTTTATGTATAGGTTTTTTAAGAATGAGAGAAGGGGAGTAGGAGGAGTGAGATTTAAGTGCCATGTGGGTAATATAATTTTTTGTATTGTTGTACATGACGAGTGCCACATGGGTAATATTATTTTATGTATTGTTGTACATGACGAGTGAAGTACTGAGTAAGGGAGTTATAAAGATTAATGGGTTAGAGATGCGTTATGTTGGGATGGTTATACAATAGACGCATTTTCTTTTAATTTCAGCTAGTCACGGCGAAACAGTGGGGGAGCATAATTTTGTCTAATAAAATTATCCACGGCAAAAGACATATCGAGATATCATCAGAAGCAAAAGAAAAAATAACCTATGGTCTCTGGCAGTGAAGTCCCTATGCTTCAGCTGGAACGGGGTTTATTTATCATACAGCCGAGAGCATCGCTATTATAGTCTCTAGCAACGGCAGGTGGCCGGGAGACTGGGTTAAATCGTATACAGCCAGAAATCAAGGCTGTGTTTGCCTCTAAATCTGGAGCGGGTTAGAGGAGCAAATCATAGAAGCTAGTCAGCAGCAGAGAAGTTTCTACAGTTAATCAAGTTCTTTACGCTTGATACCCACCAATCATCATCATCGCAGAATTCAGGAACAGGTGATAGGGTTACCATACCTGGGTCTTGAAAGTAACGAGAGAAGAGCGTAACGGAGACGCCGCATCATCAGTCATCGAGTGTTGGAGAGACACTGAGACCAAGGGAGAGAGAGATAGATAGAGAGAGAGAGAGAAGGAGGGAGGAAGTAGACAGGACCAGTAGGGTCTGTTCATTCTCCATTTGAAGGATAGACACTGAGCCATTGTGTTACTCCAAGTCTATTATTTTAGCATCTCCAGTGGTGTTAGTTAGCGGCGCATATCGCCTAACAAGTGGAAAGCGGTGTAGACGTTCGTTGAGGAAGAGTCAACAGGACCGAGACAGTAGAATCTTATTTTGTTAGAGAGTGGAGGCTAAAGTTGACAGCCCCCATAATAGTAGAGTTATTTAAATCACTAATCATTTTATTGTTCCTCAGCAGGGTGACAGAAAGAGTGAATGTGATGTGGGGTTTTTTTTTTTCTAGTGTCTATCAATGTACTTGTTACCTTGTTTTTTCCAGGCCGTGCAACAGTGCACGCTAATTTTTTTTGTAATTTATGTATGATGAACTTTAATAATTTCTGTGTGTAAATAAATTTATCTATAATATATTTACTGGATCAGCTTCTACTCTTTACTATACTTACTCTATGTTGTCTGTATAGTGATGTCTGTGGTCGTTTTATACACCTTATCTCCTTGTGTTTAAAGGTAGTTAGAGGAGGGTGAGATTATAGCCATTTTGAAGTCACGAAGCGGCAAGGGGAGAGTCAAATCCTGGTTCTATCCCTTGAGCCAATAGTCTCATCTGTCCACAGGCATGTCAATTTTCATCTAAATTCTATCTCCTCAGACTTTCTCATACTAGGGTCTTGCTTTCATTCAGGCAAACTCTATAAACTTAAAACCACTTCGTGACAAGTGGCGGTGTTTGTACGGTGGATCATTCTGGTGAGATCAATTCTGTGATCTAGATTGTCTCTATAGAAAGTTTTCCGAGAATAGAGTTTCTTTAAATATCCCCTAGACTTGAGCTATTAGAACTGATCCAGTTATAGGTTTTTCCACAGGTTGCAGTCTAGTAGATTTTTGTGGTATTTTGATGTATATGACTTAGAGGTAATTGATGGCATACCGACATATTTTTCTTTAGCAGGAAGGTAATTTTGGGTTTTTGGTAGCTTATTAACTAAAATTTTTTTTTCTCAGGTTATTAGTCAGACTTGGTGCTAGTCTGAGGTCGGGTTTTCGGAACAGCGGTTATAGAGGGAATATTTCCTATTACGTAACAGGTTGTTCCTTCTCTTTTCCTTTTCTGTCATTTCTCTGTATTTGTGAACTTACAGCAGTTTACAGGTAAGATGGCGGATATGGCCAAGTTACGAGCTGCCTGGCGTGAGGCTGCTCAAGACATGGGAATGGATAAGAAGGAGACTAAGGCCTACCTGATAAGGGAAACTGATAGGCATAATCAGCGAGAGAAAGAGAAAGAGGACAGGGCAGCCGCCACAGAAGCAGCGAAAGAAGAGAGGGCAGCCGCCGCAGAAGCAGCAGAGAGGCAAGCAGAGAGGGAAGCACAGGAGAAGGCAGCAGAAAGACAGCATCAACTTGCCATGCGTTCTCTGGAACTGCAGTACCGAGCTTCGGAAGGCAGTTCAGCTAATGGAGATTCTCCGGGAGCAGGAGCAGCAGACACCTCAGGAAACGGAGGACCCCGGATGGCAGCCATGAGCTTCCCATTTGACTCGTTCCCTAACGGGAATGAAAAGATTGACGTGTTTTTGGAAAAATTTCAAAGAATGGCAAAGGCATACGGGTTGGATGAGAGTCTTTGGTGCCTAAAATTATCGCAATCACTCAAAGGTCATGCGTATGACGTCTATAATAAGCTGCTCATAGACGATCAGAACAACTTCGAGGCACTGCGAAATGCTTTGTTGCAAAGATTTCAGTGGACACCCCGAAAATGCCAAACCATGTTCAGGGAGAGCAGGCTGGAGAAGGGAGAGAGTTTCGCACAGTTTGCAGAGCGGGTGAGAAATTACCTAACCCGGTGGAGGGAACTGTCAGGACTGGCGAAAACTTTTGAAGGGTTGGAAGAGTTAGTCCTGTGTGAACAGGTAAAGGCTAACATGTCCCCCGACTTGAGGCGGTATCTGGCGGAGCAGGGTGCCCAGCAACTTGATCAGATTATTGTGTTCGCCGAAAGGTACCAGACAGCACAGGCCGAAGTACTGGGACAGAAACGGAAAAACCCAGACCTGCCAGCCCCAGACAAAGGAGCTTCATCATCGCAGTCGGCTACTTCACCAGCTCATCAGCAACCAGGGCCTTCTCGCAAGGAGCCTCATTCAGGTTATAACTTGCGCCCCCAGCCGCATAACAGAGCACAGCCAACACCATCTCAGGAACCCGCTAGGAACAGGGGAGATAATGAGAGGTATTGTCAGAATTGTAGAACCACTTCCCACTGGACATCCCGGTGCATGAACAAACCACTAGCTCATCATGCAGCTTGTTTAAGACCGGTGAGATGGACTAAAGGGAATAAATGGGAACCAGTCCAGGCAGAGAAGTTGTTCTCTAACAGTGGACCAGCCGTAGTGAATGGGACGGCCACTACGTGTTTGTTTGACAGCATGCTCACATACCCCAGTATCGTCGCTCGTCATTTGGTGAAACCAGGGCAGTGGACAGGAGAAATAGTTGAGATTGGTGGCATTTTGAGAAGAGGGATCTCACAGCGTCTGCCTGTAGCCAATATTGAGGTGAAATGCAAGTTTGTGTCTGGCACCATCAAGGCAGCTGTAGTGGCACAGCCAGCACATGATTTCATCCTGGGAAGCCCATACTTAGTTTTGGGAAACCCAACCACACCGATCCTTGCTAATGCAAGGGGGCCTACTGCAGGCCAGAGAAGTGAAAGGGGAGAGCCCCACATTCACGGAGCCCCATGGGAGCTCAAACATCCTTGTCTTGCGATGAAGAGGATGGGAGCCTCTATAGACAGGGGAATGTTATCTACAGAGGCGTATTCGCCTGTCAGCTCTGTTCAGCCTAATGGCCAAACGGTGGTGACGCCTCTTACTTCGGAAGTACCTTCTTTTTTCGTTGGGAATTAGTCCCCCGATGGGATTAAACACCTCATGGGAGGGAAATACTGACAAGAAGGAACATGTGCACGGTTCTTCAGTCAACCGCAAACAGTTACGTCATGTTACGGCGATGTCTGACCAAGCCAGTCAGTCTGTTTCCAAACACTGGGAAGCCGCACCATTTGGTAATCATTATTTACCACGCGCCGCCAGGAAAATTCGTGGGCGAAGGAAACACATGAGAGGGAGGAGGAAGGGCGACCAGTCAGGTTACAGTCGCCAGGAGGAAATCACCAGACATGGCCCTCACAACCCAGAGTTTGCACAGATTTTCAAGGACATGGAGAGGGGCCTGTATGACAATCCTAATTATGACAGTGATTAGATCGGGATGTAGATCTAGGTACGGGCCAGTATGAAACCCATAGATTTCAGTGATTTAGCACGGATTCCCGCACTTGAAAGGGGGGACTTATACATATGTCATGCTGCACTGTAATTCTGTCCTTCAACCGGCCCGATTCTGTGGTTCTATTTTGAATTTTCATCATTTTTTTCTTCTCATTTGTATTTATATCGTGTTTGGTATTTTTGGGTAGATAATTAAATGGGTTCGTTTATGATGGTAGATTTATTTTTACACTCGACCAGTTTTATTTTCTTCTGATCACGTGATTTTTTGTTTTTTACGGAAATCGCCATTTCATGCACGCATGTCAGAAACACACACGCGGCCGTCACATAATGTGACGCAATTTCGGACACGCGGTTTTCGCGTTGTTTTCAAATTTGATTGGCGGGGCTTGTAGTTATTTTATTTTTCTAGCGTTTCCATTGGTCCGAGGGAAAGCTAGGGTATGCGTAGGAGAGAACATGCGGGGGTGGCCCCGGTGTGTATAAATAGCCAGTTAAATTGCGGGCAAGTCTCTATCGTAAGAAATAATTGTCAGCCGTCAGACTTCGTATTATCGTCTCCACAGTGGGGAAAAACAGCGATAAACGGTATGTAGTAATTTAATTATCGTTTACTTATTAGTGGGTTTTTGAGAAATTTGCCCGTAGTTAACTTCTTCGGGGACATTAACTTTTAAGTTTTAAAAACGATAGTGCCATCCATTATCAATTTTGAAGAACGACGTAAATGCAACAGTGTGCTTATTCTTTCTATGATTTTGGCAGTAGATAGGAACGTGTGAAGTTATAAGCTACACGTGGGCTCATAGTTGTAGAATGTTATGTAAAACCACCATTTATTCCTGTGTATTTATAAATGTAATTTTATTGGAAATCGATTGTGTGCACTAAATTTTATTATGCCTTAAATGTAAGAAATGCCGTGGGAGAGTAAAGATGTATAAGTGAATTATACTGCTTAGAGGAGTAAACTATTCCTATAGCGAGATTTCATTTAAATTGGGGCTTAAGTAGGAAACCGCATGTGTAAATGTTAAAAAGGAGGCCACGGGATTTCGGAAAAAGGATTTCCTAGTTTGAATGTTTGGACACGTGGGTAGCCACGCGTAACAAATAGATAAGAGGCAGACAGGTCGGGAGGTTTCTGTTTACTTACCTGGCAGATTATAGTTGAGAGAGGGGGAAGGAGTGAGAATGAAGAGACCCGGGGAATAGAAATATTTTATGTATCGGTTTTTTCAGAACGAGAGAAGGGGAGTAGGAGGAGTGAGATTTAAGTGCCACGTGGGTAATATTATTTTTTGTATTGTTGTACATGACGAGTGCCACATGGGTAATATTATTTTATGTATTGTTGTACATGACGAGTGAAGTACTGAGTAAGGGAGTTATAAAGATTAATGGGTTAGAGATGCGTTATGTTGGGATGGTTATACAATAGACGCATTTTCTTTTAATTTCAGCGAGTCACGGCGAAACAGTAGGGGGGCATAATTTTGTCTAATAAAATTATCCACGGCAAAAGACATATCTAAGGGTCAGAGTACTCGAGATATCATCAGAAGCAAAAGAAAAAATAACCTATGGTCTCTGGCAGTGAAGTCCCTATGCTTCAGCTGGAACGGGGTTTATTTATCATACAGCCGAGAGCATCGCTATTATAGTCTCTAGAAACGGCAGGTGTCCGGGAGACTGGGTTAAATCGTATACAGCCAGAAATCAAGGCTGTGTTTGCCTCTAAATCTGGAGCGGGTTAGAGGAGCAAATCATAGAAGCTAGTCAGCAGCAGAGAAGTTTCTACAGTTAATCAAGTTCTTTACGCTTGATACCCACCAATCATCATCATCGCAGAATTCAGGAACAGGTGATAGGGTTACCATACCTGGGTCTTGAAAGTAACGAGAGAAGAGCGTAACAGAGACGCCGCATCATCAGTCGTCGAGTGTTGGAGAGACACTGAGACCAAGGGAGAGAGAGATAGATAGAGAGAGAGAGAAGGAGGGAGGAAGTAGACAGGACCAGTAGGGTCTGTTCATTCTCCATTTGAAGGATAGACATTGAGCCATTGTGTTACTCCAAGTCTATTATTTTAGCATCTCCAGTGGTGTTAGTTAGCGGCGCATATCGCCTAACAAGTGGAAAGTGGTGTAGACGTTCGTTGAGGAAGAGTCAACAGGACCGAGACAGTAGAATCTTATTTTGTTAAAGAGTGGAGGCTAAAGTTGACAGCCCCCATAATAGTAGAGTTATTTAAATCACTAATCATTTTACTGTTCCTCAGCAGGGTGACAGAAAGAGTGAATGTGATGTGGGGGTTTTTTTTTCTAGTGTCTATCAATGTACTTGTTACCTTGTTTTTTCCAGGCCGTGCAACAGTGCACGCTAATTTTTTTTGTAATTTATGTATGATGAACTTTAATGATTTCTGTGTGTAAATAAATTTATCTATAATATATTTACTGGATCAGCTTCTACTCTTTACTATACTTACTCTATGTTGTCTGTATAGTGATGTCTGTGGTTGTTTTATACACCTTATCTCCTTGTGTTTAAGAAATTTTAGAGGAGGGTGAGATTATATCCATTTTGAAGTCACAAAGCGGCAAGGGGAGAGTCAAATCCTGGTTCTATCCCTTGAGCCAATAGTCTCATCTGTCCACAGGCATGTCAATTTTCATCTAAATTCTATCTCCTCAGACTTTCTCATACTAGGGTCTTGCTTTCATTCAGGCAAACTCTATAAACTTAAAACCACTTCGTGACAAACTATTAATAAGCTGCTACAACTATTAATAAACTGCTGCAACTATTAATAAACTGCTACAGCTATTAATAAACTGCTACAACTATTAATAAACAACCATAACTATTAATAAGCTGCTACAACTATTAATAAATTGCTACAGCTATTAATGAACACCTACAGCTATTAATGAACAGCTACAACTATTAATAAACAGTTACAACTATTAATAAACAGTTACAACTATTAATAAACTGCTACAACTGTTAATTAACTGCTGCAACTATTAATAAACAGCTACAATTATTAATAAACTGCTTCAAATATTAATAAACAAACTACAACTACTAATAAGCTGCTACAACTATTTATAAACAGCAACAACTATTAATAAATAGCTACAACTTTTAATAAACTGCTACAACTACTAATAAGCTGCTACAACTAATAATAAACTGCTACAACTATTAATAAACTGCTACAACTATTAATAAACTGCTACAACTATTAATAAACAGTTACAACTATTAATAAACTGCTACAACTGTTAATTAACTGCTGCAACTATTAATAAACAGCTACAATTATTAATAAACTGCTTCAAATATTAATAAACAAACTACAACTACTAATAAGCTGCTACAACTATTTATAAACAGCAACAACTATTAATAAATAGCTACAACTTTTAATAAACTGCTACAACTACTAATAAGCTGCTACAACTAATAATAAACTGCTACAACTATTAATAAACTGCTACAACTATTAATAAACTGCTACAACTATTAATAAACTGCTTGTCACAAGGTTAACCCGAGGATTAACCAGGGAGAGTTATCTTGGTTGTGCAGGCGTTTTCCATGGCTCAGATTTACCTTGCAACCGGGTAAAGATAGACAGTAGAAACAGAGGAAGGCGAATTTGGGATAATTTCCCAGCAGATACTCTCAGTGATTCTGAATCCCGTGACACTGTTACTCCTACCAATCTATCTATCCTCTCCTATAGCTCGTGAGCCCCCAAACCCTCTACCCTCTTGAGTGAACAGAAGAGTAAGAAAGAAAGAACTGTATGTCTCTCGCACACTTTCTTTCCTTATCTATAGATAAACTAACTAGTGTTGGTAACGAAAACCCAATTACCACATTTATTGAATTACTATATGTAGCACAACAACCAAATAAATAATACAAATATAATGACAACTAAAACTAACTATACCTGGAAAAGAAGGTGGTAGTTAATACATAAAATACACAATCTAATGTTAAGTCTATACTAAGGAATGAAGATGGTGAATGAAGTCTAATATTAAACTATTAAATTAGTTATCTACAGCTTGGATAAAAAGGATATCTTGGTTCTTGGCCTCTTTCTGAATGTCAATAAAGCTCTGGGCATTTGTACACAATAGGCTTGTTTTTGTCTGTATTCATGGAGATTATAATAGCCTGGTCCGGCCTGTACAGTCCTTCGGGAGTCGACGGTCAGATTTTTTGTTCTTCACCACGCACAAGTTTACAATGTAACCGTAACCCAAAGCTTGGTCGTGTCCATAAGGTGTCTTGATGAAATAACTCGGCGACAGAATCTTAGTGTTGCAGTAGTGGTCCGCTTGCTGTGATGGCGATGGGAAAACTGGCAGTTTATATATATTGCTATATGTTGGCGTAGCAGGTTTTTTTGTTGAGTCAGTCCATGACTTGTGGTAATTTATGATCTCAATATTTACGTGGGTAGCTTCTTGTGAAAAATTGTCCGTTACTGTGTAACTTCAGATCAATAATTTTCGTGGGCGGCTAATTGTAACTCATCCATTACTGTGTAATTTCTGATTACTATTTTGTGCGGGTGGTTGTTTGTAGAAAGGCTCCTTTGCCCTGGCAAATTCCTTCCTAAACCCCTGGTTGCTTTTGTAGGTTTGATGCCGTTGATTATTGATATCTGTGAGGTATGTGTCCTCGCAGTATATCTGGTTGACCTTACGTATAAGCTCATCCCAAAAACGCCAGCCAGGGTAGTAAGACTAAGGCTGAGTTATCTCAAAGAGTCCCAATCTTGTCTCTACCACTGAGATGGATAAAAAATAAAGCCTCATAAGTACCCTGTAAATCTATGCTACGCATGTGGTGTGTGGGTGTTTTCTTGTATGTGAAATCTAACCAATATAATGAATCTCTGTGTGGTGTTTACCGGGTAATGTAAGAAGTAATGGAAAAGTGTCTAGTATTTACCTCGTTATGGTTATTGGAAACTGTGCAATCTTATAAATATAATAACTCTCTGCACAGTGTTTATTGCAACATGTACCTGATAGTGTAAAATGTAGTATTATGGGAAAAAGAGACTGGTATTTACAGTGTTATATTTATGGAAAATATGTATATACAGTCATGCGCCGCTTAACGTCCACGATACGTTCTGTGAAATAGGACGTTATGCGATTTGGACGTTGTGCGAACACCATACTTTATACTTAGCAAAGTTATATGGGATACTGTAGTGTACCTGCATTGATTAAATTGCCAAGATACTGTACACATACAGTACTGTATTTCAGCTAATGTACTGTATCTGGCAAGGTAATACTGTGCAGTATATGGGTTAAGTAGAATAATAATGTAAAATACTGTATACTGTACATAGGCTAATATGTAACCTGTACTTACCACAATTGGAGCTTGCAGGGCAAACAGAGTTTGGTGAGTCTGGAGGCTGTTGCTGGTACAGTTCTGTACCGTACAAGGTACTGAACTTACACAAAATTACTTTATGTACACTATAATACAATGTACAGCTGTATGTACAATAAATACTTTTCTTATTTTTTGGAAAAGCACTTGTGTCATTCAGGCCTTTTTATTGGACCTGTAATAAACAGGTAAGGTGTTTTTATTAATGTTCTTGAAAGCCCTGGGGTTTTCACTATGCCAAATAACAAAAGGCTTTAATTTTTAGCCAGCAACATTGCCTGCTAACAACACTGTCACCCTGTCTTTAAAAGCCTTAAAGCCTGGCATTGACTTGGCCTTCTTATGGATGAAGGTCCTTTCAGGTATTCGTTTCCAGAATAAGGAGGTTTCGTCCATATTAAAAATTTGCTGGGGCAAATAACCTCCCTCTACAATTAATTTTTTTGATAATCTCACATCTTCTCTTTACGTCAAAAGCCAGGAAAGAACAGAGACCGATGATGTTGACCAGAGATTCAACACCATCTCAACAATATACAAGGAAAGCAGCAAGTCATGCTTGGGATTCCAGGAAAGAAAGAGCCAAGACTGGATAACATCAGATACGCTAAACACCATAGCGAAGAGAAACGAAATGAAAAGAAAGAAAACAGAAGCCAAGTCTCCCACGTTATAGTGAACAGTACAGTCAGCTGGACAAGGAAGTTAAACGTCAAACCCGTGCTAACAAAAGGACATTTCTGGATGACCTTGCAAGACAGGCAGAAGAGGCAGCACTGAGAAATGAACAAAGCACAGTATACAAAATAACTAAAATCATCAGTGGAAAACGAGGTGCAAACAATATTACATTAGTAAGAGATAAGCACGGAAATCTCATCACGACAGTAGAGGGACAGGAAACAAGATGGGCAGAGCATTTCAGAGAAACTCTGAATAAGGAACCACCAGAGACACAACTGAATGTTCCTGAGGCTGAAAATGATCTAGATGTTAATACAGACATCCCACAAAAAGAAGAAATCATCACAGCAATCAAAGGGTTAAAGAATGGAAAAGCTCCTGGTCATGATAACTTAAATGCAGAGCTATTTAAGACAGACCCAGAGCTAGCAGCAGAACTATTAGAACCACTATTTGCACAAGTCTGGAAAACAGGGACAACACCAACAGAGTGGAGAAAAGGAATAATTGTCAAATTGCCCAAGAAGGGAGATCTTGCAGACTGCAATAATTGGAGAGGAATAACTCTTCTCTCAGTTCCCAGCAAAATACTAGGCAGGATAATTATACAGAGAATCTCAAAAGCAGTAGACCACAAACTGAGGAAAGAACAAGCAGGATTTAGAAAGAATAGAAGATGTGTAGATCATATATTTACCCTCAGGAACATTATAGAGCAGTGCTCAGAATGGCAAAGACAGCTGTACATTAATTTCGTTGATTTTGAAAAGGCTTTTGACAGTATACAAAGGGACAGTTTATGGAAAATACTGAGGGCTTATGGAATTCCAAGCTGCATAGTGTCAATCATAAAAAGCCTTTATGCCAACTTTACATGTAGCATTGGGCAGAGCAACCTAACCTTTGAAGTGAAGACAAGAGTACGACAGGGATGCCCCTTATCAACCACTCTATTTTTAACAGTCATAGACTGGGTGATGCGCCAGACAACAGAGGGCAATCCAAGAGGAATAAGATGGACTACATTTTCTACATTGGAAGATCTGGAATATGCAGATGACACTGCACTGCTAGCACATTCACATCAACACATCCAGGAAAAAACGGATAGACTTAATAAGTATAGCCAGCAGGTGGGCTTGAACATCAACCTAAAGAAGACAGAGGTCATGACACTCAATGTGAGCAACCCTGAGCCCATATCAGTAAGGAATCAGCAACTGGAACAGACAGATGCCTTCACATACCTAGGATGCATAGTAACACCAGACGGCGGAGCAAGCAGAGACATCAACAACAGAATGAACAAAGCAAGAACAGCCTTTTTAAGTCTAAACAACATCTGGAAGTCCTCTCAGTACAGCACAAGAACAAAATTAGGATTATATCAGAGCTGTGTGCTTTCTGTGCTTCTCTATGGCACGGAGAGCTGGAGAGTTACAGAGAAGGAAATGTCGAAATTGTCCTCTTTTCACACAACATGCCTAAGAAAAATTATCTGAATCTTTTGGCCGAATACCATCACCAACCAAGATCTGCTTACTCGGAGCAAGCAAGAGGACATGCACATCATCATAGCTGGCAGACGCTGGAGCTGGGTTGGCCATGTCCTCAGAAGAGACCCCGATGCCATCACAAGAACAGCTATGCTATGGACCCCTGAAGGAAAACGAAAGAGAGGCCGACCAAAAACAACTTGGTGGAGGACTGTGGAGGCTGAGATGCAAAGAATGAACCAGAGTTGGGGCACTGTACGAAGGATGGCCGCCGACCAAGCAAAGTGGAATCAATTTGTTGTTGCCCTACAAGACGCCACCAGGCGTAATGGCCACTGACTGCTTTGACGGTCGGCGGCTAAGGATCAAAGAAGAAGAAGACAATTAGTTTATCTAGGGTTTCGAAAAAATCTTCTGCTGCCTTAGCATCAGCACTCGCAGACTCACCATTCACTTTCACATTATGCAGCGAAAAACGTTGTTTGAAGCGCTTGAACCACCGAGAACTAGCACTAAACTTGATATTGTAGTCTGGTCCTGCTTTTTCTTTAAGCATTTCGAACAAGCTTCGTGCCTTAGCAGTGATCGTCAACGTGCTGAGAGGGATTCGCTTCTGTGTTTGGTCCTCAATCCAGGTCATTAGCAATTTTTCCATATCTGATATAGGTCCCTCTCGCATTTTTGTAAGCTTTGTAGCTTTCAGTGTAGCCGATCCTTTAACAGCTTGAAGAATTTTTTCATTGTTCTTAAGGATCGTCGAGACTGTCGAGTGCGACATGCCCAAATCACGAGCTATAGCATTCACTGGTTTTCCACCTTCGTGATGTTTAATTACCGTTTGTTTCACTTCCAAATCAATATTTTTCCTTTGTCTCTTGCTGCTGCTATCACTAGAACTGGTTTTGCTGCGTTTGGGAGCCATGATGCACTTCACGGTAATGTATTTTCGAAAGTTCACATTAAAATAATGATAGTAAGTACAGTACAGTACATACATAGGCCAGTAACATAGGTGTTTATTATGACTATCAAGACATATGTACTGTATTATAGGTTATATATGTACTGTACCATTATACGCCTGGCATCGCAATCGCTTTGTTCTGTATACAAGAGACATGAGATACACGTGTTGCGTGCGGGAAGCTGTTGCTTTCACTACGTCCGGTTACGTCCGCTTCGTCCTGTTCTCTGATCGGATTTCTGAACTCTATTATAACCTTATGGGACCACGGACGTATATGCGGTCGGACGTTGTCCGAACGGACGTTATGCGGCGCATGACTGTATATATTTATATATATATATATATATATATATATATATATATATAAATATATATATATATATATATATATATATATATATATATATATATATATATATATATACTGAAATTTAAATGGATGTATATTAATAATTTACACATTATAGTACACTAACCTTGGTTTCCATATAAAGAATTCACTGCACACCGGTCCCTGAATTTCCCTCGTGAAATAACGAACCAAGTCACTAGCAGATTACTATCGTAATGCCCCAGGATGGTTTTTCTCTGGGTTATATGATGAAAATATTGCCTCCAGCAATGTCGATGTTCTCTCTCCTGATGTCTTGTGAAGGGGTTCTAATCCTATGTGATGTTCCATTCGTCTTTACTTTAGTTCAGACAACCAGTCCCCATTACTCTGTAAAGTTTTTCTGTAATATTTTGCTATGTTCGCTTTCATATTTAGCTTAGCCCAGACAATCTGTCTCCTTTCATCTTCTGGTTTCTGTGCAGTGTTTCTAATCTCTTTGTAATGTCTTCTTTCATATTTATCTTCGTTCAGACTATCAGTCTCCATTAATCCAATATAACTTTGCCTGTTCCATGGGAACCGACTGAGCAGAGTAGTCACTCTAATTTCTTCTCGCCGATCTGTCTCCGTCCGTCCTTTATGCTCTGTTACTAAGCAAAATAATACGTGGGTATTACTGCCATTGTGTAAACACAACCGAGCCGTATTGGCGACTTCTTCTAATTGTTCCTGGATGGTCTGTTGTACTAATGTCTCACTGTTGTGTACACACTATGTTGCAAAATTGGTTGCTTTCCCATGACTTACGAAGAACGTTGTCTGTTGTGGACAATGGGTTTTCACAATTGACTGCTTTCTCATGCCTTGTGAAAGTTATCGACGACTGGTCGACAATAGGTTTTAAGAATCTAAATGTAGCCTTACTCGTGTCTCGTGACACTGCTACAACTATTGATAAACTGCTGCAACTATTAATAAACTGCTGCAACTATTAATAAACTGCTACAACTATTAAAAAACAGCTACAACTATTAAAAAACAGCTACAACTATTAATAAACTGCTACAACTATTAATAAACTGCTACAACTATTGACAAACTGCTGCAACTATTAATAAACTGCTACAACTATTAATAAACTGCTACAACTACTAATAAACTGCTACAACTATTAATAAACTGCTACAACTATTAACACTTTGAGTATCAAGGCTTCTCAGTAGCAATTACCTTCAAGTACCAAGGGTTTTTAGGAAAAATTTCCCATTTGGAGTGATGAAATTTAAAAAATCACTGAGACCGAATGAGTCAACAGATTGACATGGAACTTTCAGGATGATATGGGAAGTGGATAAGGTGTCGCATAGTGACCTAGTTTTGTGTTCAGGTCATGTGATCATGGCAGCCATTTTGAATATTAATGAGGCAATAGACAAATATTGGCATGCCCTATTGAAAAATGTATTTAAAATATTATAATCAATTCAAAAGTCATAAGACTTTCCAAGATATAATATTATTGTACATTCTTTCTAAAAAAAGCAAGTATAATATGTTCTTAAAATGATATTTGGGTTAAAAAGCTATTTGAAATGGACACAAAATTTCCAGGGTCTGTAATGGCATAATAGAAATATTCATGAGGTACTGACATGATTTCATGGAAAAAGAATTTTTAAAAATACATACTTATCAATTTGCTTTAGCTGGGTGTGATAGTCTAACATAAAATATGGTCACAGATGCAATTATTGTTGTTTTTTTCTCTGGCCTTGGGGGCCTATTTCCTTCCCGGCGGCAGCATTGTCCTCACACTTATAAAAAAATTGAAAAGCAGGGCACAATGCAAAGTGGTTTTTCACATCCAATACAAAAGAATCTTTTCTGGACTCTCAGTCCAGCAGAATTACAAACAATGCATCTTGGTCGCTGTCAATTGTCTTCAAACTGCTGTCAGTAACATTGTTTGCGTGGACTGTGCTGAACACATTCTATAATGCCACGTACAAGCAACCATGTTTCCCGACCTAGCAAATACAGATAAACGGCCACATGTCATGTTATGTTTTTTTTCTTCTCAAAATTACTGGAAACCCTCTTCTACTGTCTTTTACAGTCTAACCCTAATCATAACGCTCACATAGGGGTCATCAAAGCCATACAAGTACCACTAAAACAAATCAGCTGCTTCTCTGCCACACCTCTTCCTAGTAGCAGGTCTTTTTCTACGCCCCTGCTTCTCACTATGGCCCTGAAAATCGCTATCAACACCTCTGATAGCTTCACGAATGCTGGAACTAGGGCTGTTGCTGTCTGTTTCGGTAATTTCAGGCTGCCCTGCATCAAAACTAGACCAACTGTTGTCACTTTCGAAGGTCAACTGAGAGCCAGAATCCAAATCATTGCAGCATTCACTAGTTTCACTCATTTTTTTTTAAATTTCCACCCAAAGATTAATCAAAACACGTGAAACAATTTTCTGCCCGTCATTGACCATTTCTCAATAATATTGAGTTACTTCCCTTGATATGCGTTATGTTCAGACACTTGCTGTGATAACATTTTATGCTGATACTATACTTTTGCCAAAAGGCGGCATTGCTACTCTACGGAAAATAAGGCTTGTCGCCAAAAGGCGCCCGTGGTACTCAAAGTGTTAATACACTGCTACAACTATTGATAAACTGCTGCAACTATTAGTAAACTGCTACAACTATTAATAAACTGCTACAACTATTAATAAACTGCTACAACTACTAATAAACTGCTACAACTATTAATAAACTGCTACAAACAAGAAAAAATTTAACATACATACACTGTCAAGGACGTTAATGCACAAGCTCAACCATATTTACTAATCTATCATACAAGCAATATTTTAACGGCTTACAAGAAGCTGATTATCAAATTTCAGTATATAAAAGTTAACCTGATCTCCAGTTCTTGACCTGTGCGAAAATGTGCGCCTCTGGATTTGGCTTCAACTATGCCTGAGAAATAAGTAGTGAAATCAGTCAGAGTGAAAAAAAATAGTTGTTAATTCTATACTAGAATACTCTCTTTCTATATCCCTCCCCGACCAGGCAAAATGTCAAAATAAAAGTATTCACGCTCTCATTCTAAGAATCTTCTTCTTCTTCTTTTAAGGACGTTGGTTGCGTGGTGTCCGTTTACAGCGAAGCTGCCATATTTGTGCCTTTCGGCCGACACATCCGACTTCAGCACGGCATTTTTGGGACCGGGTTAGCCTTCCCTCTTCGATCCCTACTCACTCAGCCAGACTGCAGTGATGCAGCCTGTTTCTAGGACCACCACTTGGAGGTGGAGTAGGGTCTTGGTCAGCACTGGTTCGCTGACCCTGATGCAAGCAGTCTAGCTATGGGTCGCTAACTGCATTCCTCACTGTTGACGCGTCTTAGGTCCCATTCTAAGAATCGAAAAGCTGCATTTAGAATTTAAAGATTGTTAAATTTTCACTGCCAAATTTATGTGCTCCTTTTTTAGATTGTACCATTTGTTTCCGTGTTGTTCCTGGGTGACACTGGGGAGAAAAAGAAAGAACGGGGCTACCTCCCTCGGGTTTATCGTATGAGCCAATTAATATGAGGTTGCATACAGGGTTGGCAATCTCATTATGTAAAACTAATAGCTACAGAAGCTATTGCTGCAAGAGTACATGAATGCCTTGGTACATTTTCTGCAAGGGAGCTAGCTGCAGATGTGGCTCCATGTTTTACAGGGAGCAAGAAGGAACATGATGATGACGGCAAACTCTCCTTGTGTTTCAGACGTGATGGAAACTACTGATCTTATTTACCATTTCTGTCACAGCTGCTTCCTGTCAGTATGAATTTTTTTGTTATTCTCAGAATCATCCTCAAGCCAAAGGTCCACCAATTAATTACTGCATCTTTGGCTCTTTGACTTTGAAGGTTCGTACATCTTTGGGGGATGTGTCCTTCCATGAGCTTCCCATTTCTCTTATGTTTTTTTTATTTTTCAATTATTCCTATTTTACCTTGTTTTCTTCTTATGTAGGTTACATTTCAGTGATTTGCACCAACTTATACTCTCTTTCTCCTCTCCCTCATTTTAAATTTTGCTTCCTCTGTCTCTGGCAAGTCTATTTGCCTTCTCATTTCCACCTATCATACAGTGAGAGGAATCCTATGCACTTTCACTTTGTTGAATTTTATAGCTATTCTTCCATTACTGTTTCTGAGAGGCTGTCTAATTCATTGTATTTATGTTTCCTTAGGGCAGTTATAACCTATGCCAGTCCCAAGCCCGGATGAAAAAGGAGGAGGGCGGCCTGCATGGAGGCCGTAAGGAGGCAGCCCCTCCACCATGCAAAGGCACAACAGGCCAATCACCTGTTTGCTTTAAACTATGATTACGAGCAATATAAGAGAGAAAACCGGACTGATTCTAACAGCCGATGGGATAGTCTGGCGCTCTCTCTTCCAAACCTCTACACCTCACGGTAGAAGGGGAACGACTAAGTAAGTAAGTAAGAAATCAGTGATTAAAACTATAATGGCTTTAGCATTATCCCTGTTTTCCATGATGATCACCATAACTTATTTAGTTCTCTTGCCTCAGTGTTAAAGTTGTTTGAAGATTTTCAGGCGGCCACGGAGATATAGATTTCCTGATCATTCTTTAATTGTGTGTATATGTCAAAATCAAATAGGTTGTCCAACACATTACTTAATGGGACAGTCCCAGGAACAAGAAAAAACGATAGATCAAATATGTGCTGAGCTGAAAATATTCAGAAATGGACAGGAATTACCTTTCCTTCTTTTCCTTTGCACTCCTTATGAAGCATGGAGCCACCATTGTGGTAGGTTCCCTTGCAGTAAGGCTGCACCAAACATTCACATGCTACTGTAGTGGTGGTAATTTATTTTACAAGATGAGGTTGCCAGCCCCATACACTAAACCCCCACATTAGTCGCCTTGCACGACATGCCTGAGGGTGCAGTCAGGGCCGGATTTAGACATGGTGAGGCCCTAAGCTATAGGAAGCTGCGGAGGCCCTATTTGGCAATTGGTTACAAAGAATAAGGCTGAATAACAACTGAATTTGGCAAGAATGCCGCCAAGATGCATAATAAATCACAGCGAGGTGGGCAGTTGGGTTGCTCCATTAGAGCTTTAAAAATACAACTTTAATTTTTTCGGTTTCAAAACATTTATTATAACAAAAAAATACTTCAAATTTCTTCCCAGACAGTCAAGTGACTGAATGTATTTAAATCCTAGGAGTAATATACTCTTGTAAATTTGTAACTGCCAACAAATGAAATTTAATTTGCAAACTGTAACATGATAAACACTGATAAAACATAAGAAATCAGTCAGTTTACATTTTCCTTCTTGCTTTTGTAAACAAAAAGTAATGAATGATGTCCTCCGAAGAAATGCTATGCTATTTATCACTTTCTATCACATAATACAAAGTACTGGCAGCTTGTCTTGTGCCATTGCTGCTCACAGCTCATTATTCTCTTTAGTTGTGAAAATGATGTTTCCTCTGAGCATTTTGCTACCATCAGATTCATTTAGGCATATCATGTATGATGTTTGGCGGCACTGTCATTATATGTGGAAATTAACATTATAAACTTACTCCTACTATTTCTATAACTTTTTGTACCTCTAAGCCCCCTTGCTACACTACTGTTAGAGAGGCCCCTTCAGACTGTGAGGCCCTAAGCTGTAGCTTGTTCAGCTTATATATAAATCCGGCACTGGGTGCAGTAGTCATAATTTTTCTTTCTCTTCAGAGACCCCACCTACACAGGGTGGAATTAGCTTTGTAGAGACAAAATACTAGCACAAGACAGATGTGTGTAAACAAATAATCAAGTATTCAATGAAGGAAAGTGATCCAACGACCACCAAAGTTATGGGACAGCTAAAGATAGGAACTACTGACCAGTGTAACTGTGGCACCAATAAAATGAACATCTGTTGCAAAAGTGCTCTACATATAAGGGACAGAGAAAGCACATTTAGCCATCACCAGTACCTTTCCTGGACCAACTCTACGGAGATACCAATAACCTCAGGCTGATCACTGTTTTCTTTAAACATACTAAAGCTGACGTCCCAAAGTGTACAAAGAGGAACTCGCGCTGGTAATTTAATAATCATTGGCAACATTGCCGGACATATTTAGGCCACAGCGCTAAACTTCGTTGAGTCTGTCTACTATCCTGGAATTTTTTGGTTCCTGTATTTCACTTTTTGGCCGATGGGAAGGACAGCGAACTGGAGGCTGCCATATTGGTCTATTTTTGGCAAGTGGCTATGATTACGAATAATGTATATAATTTTGGCATTTACATGGTTAGGTATGACATGATATATGTAAAAGCGAAGGTATATTGTTGGGATCATTTTTTAATTGTATTGTGGGCGAAGGTGGTGCGGGTGGAGGGAGGGTGCCAGTTAGGCTTTGGGGGGTGGTGGCGGCACTGGTGCGGAGCGGGGGGAGGAGGTTGGGGTTAGGTCTATGACTGCATTTTCATTTTTTGACAGAATTGGGGGGGGGGGGGGGGGGGGGCCTGTTATGGTTGGGGGGGGGCGGCACTTGTGCGAAGTGGTGTGGATGGTTGAGGTTAGGTCTATGTCTGTATTTTCGTTGGTTAAGTGTAGAGTGTATTATGGGTCATCGGTCGATAAAGTCATGTGTCTCCGTGTGGTGTGTTTGCACATAACAGAAATTATCATAAGCATGATTTATTATGAAATTATATAGGCCTATCATAATTGCAGGGCTGTAGATAGGACATAATAAAGAGGGGGGGTTTATAAAATAATTTCGACACAAAACATGTTTGGTACAGTATCATTTCCCCACAAATGTTTTTCACCAAACCCTGGGGGGGGGGGGGGGGGGTCTTTGAACACTCCCCGTATCTACGGCCCTGCATAATCGTAACCTATCAGAGGTTGAATGGGATGCTTTTCGTTCATCTTGGTTTGATTTTGGTTAGGCATAGTGTTAATAGTGGGTAGGCCTATTTTACAATGTGTCGAACCGATACTGTTACTCGTCCGTATAGATAGCGTTCGCGCAAAATGGTGGGCCAAGGCCACTATTCTTCCCAGCTACCCACATTTTATTTGCCCGTTACCCCTCTACCCTTTCCCGGTTCACGTTCTCAAGATTTTGCAAGGAGTCTGGTTCATAAACACGTTCAAACCCACATGCCGACCATAACAAGTGATCAGTGATGAAAATCCACTTACTTTCGATTATCCTTTTCATGTTTCCCAAAAAGTCCATTGACCATTGGTTGAGCGAGCAAGCCGCCACAATAACCTTTCTACCCATCTTCTCCCCTACTTTCTGATGTTACTAAATACTGTAGTTTAATTTTCACGCCACCATTTGTCTGCACCATACACCGCCATTGATGTGGGTTAAAATGGTATTGTATAAGTTTCGATTCCATTCGTATTTTTAATCTACGCTCGATTCACTTCGCCCCGTGTATTTCTCGGCGGTCTCTGAAGAGAGAAAGAAAGAACAGGTATACAGCACTCTCAGGCATGTCGTTATAGGCGTCTAACATGACATTGTGCATTGAACTGGCAACCTCATCGTGTATAACAAATTGCCACAAAAACCACCGCTGCATGAGCATGTGGTACTGGTTAATATATATATATATATACTTACTTAGTCGTTCCCCTTCTACCGTGAGGCTGTCTTCCTCCTGGCCTGGTTCCATTGTTTAATGTTGTCCTCCCAGCGGACTCTGGGTCTTCCTGGGGGTCTGGATCCCTGGCTCTTTGTTTCCCATGCTTGTCGTGGTAGCCGATCTTCTCCCATTCTGCAGACATGGCCAAACCATCTTAGTTGGGTGTGGCAGAAGAGATTATGATTAATAAATTTCTATATCTTTTCTTTATTCATCACTATCTTTTACCTATCTTTCGTTTTTTTCTGTCTTCTTTTTCGCCTGCGCCTGTTGGAACTTGGCCCTCCAACATTCAAACCTTTGTCATTTCTTCTAGTTAGCATGCACAGTTTATGGCTGTCTGCTAATCTCTTTGATGTTGAGAGTACGAGCAGACCTGGTCTCGCTCACCTGTAATTTTCTTGGCAGCGATAATAAAAATCGCTGTAATGAGATCAGACAGTGATGGAAAGGGGAGACAATGTGTCTATCACCTCTGCCTGAATTCGTTCGTTGTAAGTTAAGTTACAACATGCGAACCGCCACATCAAAGACTCTCGCTACAATTCTTTTACGACCAACTCGGCAGATGGCGAGAGGAGGCGATAATATATGTAGATTCTATGTTATCTAGATCTTAATAGAGACCTGGCTTCGGCATTTGGTGCGAAGTAATTCGTGTGAGCAGATCTTTGATTTCGCGTGTTTCACATTATTAGAACGTAGAACTAAACGTAGGTGCTAACATCTGGGATTCGAGCCTGTTTCGGGTTTTAGACGTAACCATTTTCCTTTCATCAGAGATATATTTATACCAGAGCAGTTTAGACTCAAATTCATTCAGACTCTGCAGTCAGTCTAGAACCATCTAGCTTTCGATTCCTAAGATCTCTGTTAATAGAAGTATCGTTAGTTGGTCGAGTGGAGATAGTTTTAGTTCTGTGTGAGTTCTGGGTCAAAAACCCTATAAACCTTACCAGCGGTTTCCATTCCATATGAACTGAATATATTTTCTACAAAGAAAAAAACATTCTAAATAACTTATAGGGCTTTCAAGGTGACTGTCCGGCCTCGTGGTTTACACCCAGATAGAGACATAGCACCGGCCCAAAAGACTTATTAAGAATAAATTATAACTGGACTATTCGAATATCCAGATTTCTTGTTGTTTCCAAAGTTCATATACAGTCAGCCTGTGGTGGCGACTAAATCAAACAGTGACAGTACTTATATAACGACCACGTGTTGTGAAGAAGATTGATCCTGAGTAGAATTTGTTTACCTGACAATCGATGTATGATTGAAGAATTCCCGCTACTGTATCCTGTGACCAGTTGATTCCATAATTATTTCCTACCTGGACAAAATTTGAAGTAACATTTAACAGCATCCTGCTTAAAAATAGTGAATCTAGCGCTTCCCAACATTTGATTAATTAGTCGGTTGGAGAAGCTGGGGCTTGATTCGCCAGACAACCAACAGTGGATGGGCTGCATGTTACTTTAATCAATTCTTTCCAGAGGTGTGTCACGAAATGGTTTTAGACTAGAGACTGTCTACGTATAGTGACAATACCCTAGAGAGAAGAAAGACTGAAATTATAGATTCAGATGAAAAATAACAGTGCAAATGTGAAAGTTGAGACCATTGGCTCCGAGGTTGAGAACCGAGGTTGATTCTTTCCTCACCACTTCGGACGTCTTAATTGCTATGGCCTCGACCACCTCTAAGGGGATAAGGTTCAATCAAGATTCACATACACCCCGATACAGACAACAGGTAGCTATTGTACGTAAATAAAGGTGACTGGTCCAGACTATAAAGGTTCAAGTTTTATTTACACCTATAAACAAAACTCATATACATGTCAAATACATAAAAATTGCAGTGTAAGCCCTCCTGAACCAAACAAATTCAGGAAGAAAAAAATGACAAATGATGTATCATCAAAAACAACCCCACCCTTCACCCACAAGTTTCACCTGTATGGAGAAAGAAGGTAAGATTAAATGACATGAACCACACTGCACTTGATGTCGAGCCTACACTCCAAACTAGCTGGTCTAAATTCTAACTCTAACTCTAAGTCCACTGATAGCTGGAACGACTACGAAGTGTCTACACAATCTCTGCACAGACTTCGGTTCTACACCGCCTATCATGAAATCTCCCGAACACAACTAACTGCACCTCTAAACTTCAGCAGCTGTCTTCTGCTATGATCTTCAACAAAACTATGTCTCTTTTCTGTCTTTCTGTGCTGACTTCTGTAGAGAGAATGTTCACCCTGTCTCTCTCCACGAACTCTGGAATTGATGACTAAGGTTTAACAGAACCCCACTGGATTCTGGACTGGAACTGTAGTTGGCTTCTCCTAACACTCCGAATTTACCTGCCCGATTACCTATGACTGAGCGATGGGCTTTCGGCTTTATTATGGCCGTGACGAAGCGACAATAAAATTACAACAACGCTGGCAGCATGCCAAATCTGCGTGTGTAACAGAAACGAGCGTCAGAGCTCAGGATTTATCCACCAAAATCCTATTCACTGGAACAATGTCTTCCCCTGCCTGGGAAAACGTATTTTCTTTCTCTCCTTCCGCCCCTAGCAATTAACGCACGACTTTGCGTGTCTGCGAATGCCACAACTGTGCCGTGGGAGAAATTTTGTGGTATCAAAAATTCTGCTCTTCCCCACAAAAGCCGGTACCTGTGTCGTGGAATATTCTAATCCACATATATAAATTATCAGGTAAATATGAAGCCTAACAAATACATTTAATAAAGAAAAGAGCAATGGTAAAATAACAGTGCTGTCACAATGACTGTACTCGAAATCCCCCTTGTTTTCTGCTTCGTCTGCAAATTGTAACGCTTTCACGTTGATAGTAAAAGCCTACTATATTATTACCCGCTTTCTTCAATGAAACGTGTACTAAACTTGAGATACGCAAGCTGATCTATGACCTAAATTTAATATCTCATTCATTCCATTTTATACACGGCGTAACTAAAAAGACAGATAAAGCAGGAGAGAGAGAGGGGCGAATGAAAGCAAGGACACATGCAACACTAAACACGCGTCGCGCGATACACAATTGCTGCCATCACGCGTGTAAGGCCACATGCACTAACTTTTTTTCAGACGGACAGTGATAAAAACACTAACCTTCCCAGAGTTAGGTTTTAAAATCCTGAAAAACGCTTATTAGAAAAGATGACATTAGATGGGTTTACGTTTGAAAACATTACAGTACCCAGACAGCACATCTTCGAAACAGGAGGTAGAAGAAATTGCATATTTTGAACGCAGCCACTTAGCTCTTTTAAATTTGTATATTTGGGTTCCTTAGGGCTTGCTGACAAAGAATATGTAAAATGTTACGCAAATAGTCTAGGAATTACCCAATTATAACCAAAATAAAATAGTGGGGGTGCCTGACAGCATGAAATCATTTCTGCTCATAAAATTTTTTTATAACGTGTTTGAAAAAACCTTACGTTACGGAAATAGCCTACCATGTTAACTCCAAATTGATTGGAGCGCAACAAATATAAGACTAAACACGATTGGTCGGGCTATAAATACTATCTTGTGTTGTCAGGGGAAACGTGAAAAAGGAGTACTTTTTTGAAAAGATGTGTGGACATGGTTTCATTGGGTAGAGCTGCGAATATACTCGATTCAGAGCGTCTGTTCATTGCCACATCTTGTAATAAACCTACTAAGAAGCAGTGCGTTGAGCACCAGTGTATATTTTTTATAAAATAAAGCCTGGGACATCGGCAGATCGGAGTTGTGCTATATTCATTGCCAGTCAACGAAACTGTTTATTATTCTATGAATTGTGGTAAGCTTGAAATATTCAATATCTTTTAATGAAAATTGAATGTAAATTGTTAATTTATGCCTGTATATATGTGTAGTTCAGTAGCGAACATGATGTAAAGCCTATAATGCTCCAGCCTGAACAGAAGGTGTCGGAGGAAAGTAAAACTGCATGGAATGGCCAAACAGTACACTGACACCTAGATTATTGACTAGAAAGAAATAATGCTGGAATTGCAGAGGCGTAGTAACCATTAGGGAGGGAAATACTGGTATAAAGTATTTCAGATGAAGCTGACAGTTGGCCTAACGCTCTGAACTCAATGTTTGTGATGTATTGTGCTCAGTGTAGAAAGAGAGTATAAATTAGTTATGACGTAGAAGTTACATCCTTCTTGTTTTCAGGGACCGTGGTCTTAAAGTTATTGAGCAGCACCTGGTCAGAGCTTTGCTGAATCCAGAGTCGGACAGCATACTCCTTGGTCCATTTAGCTATCAGTGGGGTGTCTCCAGAGCTCATTAAAGAAATCGAGCAGAGGAGTCTTTTCCTGCCGCCATCACGCAAGATAAGCTGATGTGGCCAGCTGAGCTCAAAATTATGTACCCCCCTCTTAAAATAACATCGTCACATAAACTTAAGAGGGGAATTTAATTGTCTTAATATCAGGAACTGAGAACATCTCCAATACTAGTTCCAATAAAGACAAACTATTGAAGTCATGATGACAAATACCAACAGAGCTTGAACAAAACAAAACCAGTCTTACCTCATATTACTACTACACAACTGACACACATAGGATACTTTTAATAATATATGTCACTACAATATTCATATTGATAAATTCTGTACATATAACTTGTAATTAAAATTGATTGTGATTCCTGGTTCCCTTTGTATTTGAATCAGGACACATATACATTCATGACAGCAATGAATACATATTGTTATTTGAAAAGTTATCAGTGACTCCTTTAAGATATCCTCGTAGAGTGTTTTATGTATGTGAGTGTCACAGTGTTGTCAAGTGTGGTGGAATAAATTAAATTGTTTATCTGTCTGTTGTTGTTATGACTTACACTTCATCATACACATACCCTAGACATATAACGTAGTCATCACACTATTCCAGAATAATTCTGACTGAGGTATACATATGTGGCAGCAAGTAAGGTTATCTATAATACACTACTCTTATTAGATATAGATACCTTCACAGCTGATCTCAGTCAGTACACTAAGTCCCCTATAAATATTTATAACATCCCACTTCACCACATATATTGGGGTCTCGCTCTTGGGATTTTGAATCTTTCCCTATTACAAATATTGGGGGTAATTCACTTCAGGGAATATAAGAATTAAAAGGTATCCTTGGGTGGAATTAAATAAGGTTGAGCTCACGGTGCCTGTGTTGTCCATTAGATATATATTTAGAGATTGAATTGTTGGTTAGACATTGTATAAATTTACCTGATAGACAATGGCGGACCTGGCCAAATTTCGATCTGCTGCTGTTCAGACTGCAAAAGAGTTAGGATTAGATGGGCAAGTTATGGTTGCCTATGTCACTACGGAATGTGACAAATTTATTGAACGCGAAGAAAGAAGGTTTGAAGCCGAAAGAAAGTTAGAGGCTGAAAGGGAAATTAAGAAGTTACAATTTGAGGCTGAGGCTGAGACTAAGAGGTTGCAGATTGAGGCTGACAAAGAGGCTAAAAATTGGAAGCAGAAGGGGAGGAGAAGAGATTAGCTGCGGAAAGGGAAGAGAAGAAATTAGCTGCATAAAGGGAAGAGAAGAAATTAGCTGCAGAAAGGGAAGAGAAGAAATTAGCTGCAGAAAGGGAAGCAGAAGATAAAAGATTACAAAGGGAACATGAGTTACGACTAAGGGAGTTTGAGTTTCAAGGCCATGCTCCTGAAAATGGTGCCAGTCCCTTTGCCTCTGATGCCACTGCTAGCCAAGGAGCCTCAACCTCAGCTATGAATTTTCATTTAGATCATTTTGTTGAGAAAGACGATGATATAGAGAGCTATCTAAATAGGTATGAACTATTAGCTACCACGTATGGGTTAGAGAGAGAAAGGTGGAGCTTAAAGTTATCTCAGGGACTTCGTGGGGCAGCTTATGAAGTTTTTGCAAAAATGAGCAGAGGTGATCAGGAAAATTATGACATGCTAAAGCAGGCTCTTTTGTTAAGATATGAAAAGAATGCAGAATTTTATAGGAAAAAATTTAGGAATGCTAAACTACTGTCAGGTGAAACCTATCACCAGTTCTCTGCACGAATAGAGACATACTTGGAGAAATGGACTTCTCTGGGGAAAACCCAAGATCTTAAGGAAATGGTCCTTATAGAGCAATTAAGAGAGTCCATGGCTCCAGACCTGAGAAAGTTTCTCATGGAACAAGGTGCAGAGAGGCTGGGTGAGTTGCTAAATGTTGCTGAAAGGTATCAAGCAGCTCAAGCAGAGGTAACAGGTAATAAAAAGAAACAAGTGGATAACTTTAGGGCACCACAGAACTTTAATAAATTTGATCCTAGGGATCAAAACAAAGGTAAGCACCAATTTGATAGGCCACGGTATGAAAATAAAAATAAATTCCCACAATTCGATGAAAGGAAATATGATGAAAGAAAATCTTTCAACCAAGGAAAAAGGTGGTGTAAAAATTGTCAGATGGACAATCATGACACTGACCGTTGCAGAAGGAAACCTGTGTATATGGCAACCCTTCAGGTCAGGTCGACCTCAAGACAGGAGGAGGATATTATGTTAGATACCACTCCAGAAGAGATGAGGAAGGCACAGGCTGGGGATAAAACACTCAAGCCTTGTTTCAGAAAATTGTCAACTTGTCATACAACTCCAGGCAAGGGAGATTTTTACATGAAAAACAAGTTGATGTATAGGAAGACTGGAGCTAGATCCAAAGGTCACGGACAGCTGGTTCTTCCTAAAAGATATAGGGCAGACTTAATAAGGAGCCTACATGTGAAACCAGATGGGGACCATGAGAAGATAGGTACCATCATTCAAAAGGTGGCTCACAATTATTATTGGCCCAAAGCAAGATGGGACATTGAGAATTTTGTAGAAAGGTGTAGCATAGCACATGAGGGAACACCCACAAGTGGGAACATGGATCAGGACCTGGACACGCCACGGGGCAAAATTAGGCCTGATAATAAAAAGAAAAATAGATTTGATAAAGTGGACCAAATGGAATGGGAAGCCCCTTTTCACGGACAAGCTTCACTTAACTGTTTTACAATGGCCACTATGCGGAGAGTGCAAAAAGATGTCTTACCCCAGGATAAGCCGAAAATCCCTCAATCGGACTTAAACAAACTGGAGGAAGAGGATGTAGAGAGGAAATCTCTCATCAAGAATTTTAAGTGGGGAGAAAGCCCCAAAAGAAAAATTGGTAGCGGTCGTTTTGTGAATGATAATTCTGGGAGGAAAAATCATCACTATAAAGCTTCGAGTGGAAGAGACCATACCGGTGCATGGACAAATAGGTCCACACAATTAAAGGTCCATATGTAGCTTTGTTAAGAACGTGGACTGATGAAAAGGCAGAGGAAAACATTACATCTTCATACCAATATGTGAATGAGCTGACCACTCGTTTAAAAACTGGCTGGAAACTTGCCAATGAAAATTTGAAACAAGCCAGGAAGAAACATGCTGCCTATTATAACAGGAAGGCGAAAGACAGAAATTTGGCTGTGGGAGAGAAGGTACTGCTTCTTTTGCCCGGGAGTCAGAATAAGTTACAAATTGGATGGCAGGGTCCATATACAGTTTTAGAGAAGGTGTCTAGAACAAATTATAAGATAGATAAGAAGGGGAAAGAAAAAATCTATCATGTGAATCTCCTGAAGAAATATTTGGAAAGAGAACATCAGGAAGAGACACACTTGTTGACCTTGTCCATCGCCATGGAGATGAAAAAGGAACCACTTTCATCATTTGAATATCCATTACACCCCTGTGAGACAGCAGCACAGGTGAAAATCAGTACACATTTAACGAAAACTCAGAAAGAGAGAGTGCAACAGGTTCTAAATAATCATGCAGAGGTGTTAACAGACCGACCAGGGCATACAAACCTATTGGAATATGATATGAAACTGATAGACCCCACACCTGTCTGTATGAAACCATATTCGATTCCGTTTGCTAAGGAGAAAGCTTTGAAGGAAGAGATAGACTATCTGTTGAAGGAAGGAATTATTTCGCACAGTGAATCTTCGTATAGTTCCGGTGTTGTACTCTTAAGGAAGCCCTCTGGAGAACATAGACTCTGTATAGATTACAGGAGACTGAATGCTATTACAGAAGGACAGGTGGATCCATTGCCGGATACAAATCAGCTGTTTGCCAGACTAAATAAAGCTAAATATTTCTCAAAAGTGGATCTGAGTAAAGGATACTATCAGATTCCAGTAAAGCCTGAGGTTAGACCATACCTAGCTTTTAGTACCTCAGAAGGACACTATGAGTTTAATAGATTGCCATTTGCCTTGACGAATGCGCCTAGTGTCTACTCTAGAACGATGAGACCCTTACTCGATCCTCTGAATAATCCCTGTATAACAAATTTTATGGATGATATCATTCTAGCAACAGAAACATTTGAGGAACACATTGACTCTCTGAACATGCTGTTTAATCGACTTAGGGAGGCAAATTTAACAGCCCGACCAACCAAATGTTGCGTTGGATGTAAAGAATTGGAATTTTCGGGACACACAGTTTATCAGGGAAACATGACCCCTGACCCAAAGAATTTAGAGAAACTACAGAAAGCCCCGAGACCACAAACCAAGAAGGACGTGAGATCCTTTGTCTCATTATGTGGTTTCTACCAGAAGTATATCAAAAACTTTAATTCCATATGTGCACCGTTAACTGAATTGACACGTAAAGGACATCCAGATCGCATTACATGGACACCACAATGTGAAATGACTTACCAAGAATTGAAGGAAAAGCTCACAAGTAAACCCATTTTGAAATTACCTGACTTAAGTCAAGAATTCATAGTAAGGACGGATGCAAGTAATATTGGGTTAGGTGCAACTCTACTACAGAAATCAGATGCATTGGATGGGGAATTAAGCCCAGTGGCATATGCTAGCAGAAAGTTGAATAAAGCTGAAATCAACTACTCAACTAGCGAAAAAGAATGTCTTGCAGTAATATGGGCAATAAAGAAATTCAATATTTATCTATATGGGAAGGCATTTAAGTTGCAAACAGACCACAAACCTTTATCGTTTCTAGCACAGGCTAGGCATGAGAACTCTAGGTTACTCCGATGGTCTTTACTTTTGGCTCCATATAATTTTAGCATTGAGTATATATCTGGAAAAACAAATTTGGGAGCGGATTTTTTAAGCCGCCATCCGTGTGATGAGAATCACCGTAAACCCCAGAAATAATAATAAATTTCTCTATGTGTATATAGAATAAAGGACTGACATATAATGTCTGTTTTAAGAGGGGAGGTGTCGTGAAATATTCTAATCCACATATATAAATTATCAGGTAAATATAAAGCCTAACAAATAAATTTAATAAAGAAAAGAGCAATGGTTAAATAACAGTGCTGTCACAATGACTGTACTCGAAATCCCCCTTGTTTTCTGCTTCGTCTGCAAATTGTAACGCTTTCACGTTGATAGTAAAACCTACTATATTATTACCCGCTTTCTTCAATGAAACGTGTACTAAACTTGAGATACGCAAGCTGATCAATGACCTAAATTTAATATCTCATTCATTCCATTTTATACACGGCGTAACTAAAAAGACAGATAAAGCAGGAGAGAGAGAGAGGGGCGAATGAAAGCAGGGACACATGCAACACTAAACACGCGTCGCGCGATACACAATTGCTGCCATCACGCGTGTAAGGCCACATGCACTAACTTTTTTTCAGACGGACAGTGATAAAAACACTAACCTTCCCAGAGTTAGGTTTTAAAAAAAAAACCTGGAAAACGCTTATTAGAAAAGATGACATTAGATGGGTTTACGTTTGAAAACATTACAGTACCCAGACAGCACATCTTCGAAACAGGAGGTAGAAGAAATTGCATATTTTGAACGCAGCCACTTAGCTCTTTTAAATTTGTATATTTGGGTTCCTTAG
This sequence comes from Oreohelix idahoensis, assembly GCA_024509875.1. NCBI lineage: Eukaryota > Metazoa > Mollusca > Gastropoda > Stylommatophora > Oreohelicidae > Oreohelix > Oreohelix idahoensis. The sequence goes on from JAMPIV010001478.1 coordinate 601,581, forward strand.
GGCTTGCTGACAAAGAATATGTAAAACGTTACGCAAATAGTCTAGGAATTACCAATTATAACCAAAATAAAATAGTGGGGGTGCCTGACAGCATGAAATCATTTCTGCTCATAAAATTTTTTTATAACGTGTTTGAAAAAACCTTACGTTACGGAAATAGCCTACCATGTTAACTCCAAATTGATTGGAGCGCAACAAATATAAGACTAAACACGATTGGTCGGGCTATAAATACTATCTTGTGTTGTCAGGGGAAACGTGAAAAAGGAGTACTTTTTTGAAAAGATGTGTAGACATGGTTTCATTGGGTAGAGCTGCGAATATACTCAATCAGAGCGTCTGTTCATTGCCACATCTTGTAATAAACCTACTAAGAAGCAGTGCGTTGAGCACCAGTGTATATTTTTATATAAAATAAAGCCTGGGACATCGGCAGATCGGAGTTGTGCTATATTCATTGCCAGTCAACGAAACTGTTTATTATTCTATGAATTGTGGTAAGCTTGAAATATTCAATATCTTTTAATGAAAATTGAATGTAAATTGTTAATTTATGCCTGTATATATGTGTAGTTCAGTAGCGAACATGATGTAAAGCCTATAATGCTCCAGCCTGAACAGAAGGTGTCGGAGGAAAGTAAAACTGCATGGAATGGCCAAACAGTACACTGACACCTAGATTATTGACTAGAAAGAAATAATGCTGGAATTGCAGAGGCGTAGTAACCATTAGGGAGGGAAATACTGGTATAAAGTATTTCAGATGAAGCTGACAGTTGGCCTAACGCTCTGAACTCAATGTTTGTGATGTATTGTGCTCAGTGTAGAAAGAGAGTATAAATTAGTTATGAAGTAGAAGGTACATCCTTCTTGTTTTCAGGGACCGTGGTCTTAAAGTTATTGAGCAGCACCTGGTCAGAGCTTTGCTGAAGCCAGAGGTGGACAGCATACTCCTTGGTCCATATAGCAACCAGTGGGGTGGCTCCAGAACTCATTAAAGTAATCGAGCAGAGGAGTCTTTTACTGCAGTCATCACGCAAGATAAGAGAGTGTGGCCATGGAGCTCAACATTATGTACCCCCATCTTAAAATGACATTGTAAAATACAATTAAGAGGGGAATTTAATTGTTTTAATATCAGGAACTGAGAACATCTCCAATACTAGTTCCAATAAAGACAAACTATTGAAGTCATGATGACAAATACCAACAGAGCTTGAACAAAACAAAACCAGTATTACCTCATATTACTACTACACAACTGACACACATAGGATACTATTAAAAATATATGTCACTACAAGATTCATATTGATAAATTCTGTACATATAACTTGTAATTAAAATTGATTGTGATTCCTGGTTCCCTTTGTATTTGAATCAGGACACATATACATTCATGACAGCACTGAATACATATTGTTATTTGAAAAGTTATCAGTGACTCCTTTAAGATATCCTCGTAGAGTGTTTTATGTATGTGAGTGTCACAGTGTTGTCAAGTGTGGTGGAATAAATTAAATTGTTTATCTGTCTGTTGTTGTTATGACTTACACTTCATCATACACATACCCTAGACATATAACGTAGTCATCACACTATTCCAGAATAATTCTGACTGAGGTATACATATGTGGCAGCAAGTAAGGTTATATATAATACACTACTCTTATTAGATATAGATACCTTCACAGCTGATCTCAGTCAGTACACTAAGTCCCCTATAAATATTTATAACATCCCACTTCACCACAACCTGCTGTTTAGACAAAACAAAACAACAGCTAAACAAACCGTAATAATACATTTCTAATAACACTACCTCCCTGACTCTTCAACACGTTATGCACCTCCATACAAAAAATCATGCCAACACCGTCCGCTCCTCTCCTGTTCCCTTCTCTACCTGAACCCACAAGATAAACATTGGCTAACCCAGATCGCCTGTTCTGCCTGACTAACTCCGAGCAACAACAATATTTTCACTGGCCCGGTCTGGGCAGTCGTACTGTGGCCTACTTCTTACGCTGACCCTACATGCAGCAAATTATTAACACAAAAATACTCTATCTCTAGGAATTCCTAAACTTCCCGTCAATAATAGTAATCACATTCAAAATGTAATACAAAATAATTCCCTTTTAAAATGACTTCTCCCATCTTCTGAATTCACAGAACAATAATGCACAATCAATAACATATAACCCTTTTAGATGCTAGCATAGGCGGCCGGCGTGATGCCGACCACATCACCCCTAGTGTGCCGACGGTCAAGATAATATGGGCCTAACACCATATTCCCAATATGCCTAAATGGGCGTGTAACGGGTTCCTTTACCTTTACCTTTTTATATACATGCCTAGAAGTTATCCATAATGGTTATCAATTAAATCTCAGTAGTTACAAACACGTGGTTACAATTTTATGACAACGTGCTTCTCTACCCCTCGTCCCTCTTGTCGTGGTTGAGTTAGAGTGTAGAGTATTTGTCGAGTTGGACAACTGTAGTGAAATCGACAAGGGATAGTGGACTGACAGAGTTATAGATTACACACACAGAAAGGTGTAAATAGGAGATGGACTTGAGACAACCTGGAAGAAGATTTACCAAAATGATCTCTCTCTCCAAGCCTCAACTCATTCTTCACTGTCTAAGCATCTCCTGCTCTCTCTCTTTTCTCTTATCATACATAGAGATTATAGTAAAGAGCTAAAAATACAAATATGGATGAAAGGTCGTGAACAGCGCATTAATAAATGTGTAAAATTTATTAAAGAAGAAAAGCATGGAATTAATGCATATCATCATACACTGCATAAATTACATCAATAATCAAATAATCATCAAATATGAAAAATACACCAACAAACACACACACAGATCACCATTCATAAAACCTGTAGAACACAGAGAGATGAAATAACTGAGTGTCAGCCCGTCCGTTTTCGGGACCATATGAAATAGTCCGGACAGTGTGTTACTTGTAGATCCTTCGTGAGGGACTATGCCTACAAAACTGTCCTTGTTGGTACTATCATTGGTGATTCCTCCCTACTGGCGCGAGGTGGGCTGGGGGACTCTATTTACCTTCTGTTTATCAAAATGAATAAACTGCGTGGCAGTCCGTCCGTTTTCGGGGACCAGATGAAATAGTCCGGACAGTGTGTTACTTGTAGATCCTTCGTGAGGGACTATGCCTACAAAACTGTCCTTGTTGGTACTATCATTGGTGACTCCCCCCTACTGGCGCGAGGTGGGCTGGGGGACGCTGTTTATCTCCTGCAGACCAACTGAATGAACTTAGCGACAGCCTGTCCGCTTTCGGGGACCAAGGGAAAAGCTCCAGTAAGTGGTTTTTTCGTATATATCCTCCACCGGTGATGGAATTAACCTGAATAAAATCACTGTATAGGCGCTATCGTTGGTGACTCCCCCTACTGGCGCGAGTGGGGCTGGAACTCTGTCCATAGATGGCTGCTCATACGTGCGAAGTTCTACATAACCCAGAGATCAACCATAGGACTAGGTCACTTCAGGACAACTGATCCCAAGGCGCTCTTATCCGGCGCTAGAATTGGCATGAAATCCGGTTTTTGGCTGGCTTGACTGTGGTTTGGCTGAGTGCCCCGTTTAGGCACAAAAAAGGCGGGTGATATGGAATTCTGCTATAGGCATGCTGGGCGGTTTTGATATTCTGGAAGCCGCAATGCTCTGGCTGGTAATCCAAGAGGCGAGTAGAGAACTACTACTGCATTTGGTGATTCCAGATTTAGCGTTGGCTCCGTTGCACTGCGTGAGCTTAACTTGGCGTTGACAAAAGGGGTTTTGATTCAGGAACGGGGTGTGACACTCGTGGGGCTAGATATCCTCAGAATCCCTCTAGACGAAGAGACGGTGACATTCTTCGTCTGACTGGAAACTAGACTAGCAATTCGGTATCCCCTGAAACTGAGACCAAAAAGAGACACCCTTTTACATCAAGCAAATAATAAATCACACTAACTTTATACAGAAAGTTTCGCTCCACTATGGGATTAAATTTATTGTAGTTATTGCTATGATAGTTTAGGGCTGTCTTTAACCATGTCTCCTGTTCCTTAAAAATATCAATTATCAACACGCGCCCGCATAGACTTAATATCTTTTGCACACCCAGGTACCTGTCAGTAACTGTTCTGACAGCAACAATCTACTCCTCTTCTCCCAATCTCAACATACAGCTGAATGGATATGCTTATTCATCTTACAACATTAAGTGAATTTACATAAGCAGATTACAGCATTTGACGTTACACAAATAAATCGTATGTCCCCTTTGGAAAATATTAGCATTCCACAAAATGAGTACAAAGAAAATGCAATGTTCTTGCTATAATAATACAGTTGTGGCTAAATCATAAGATATAATTATATCTATGCCTGGTGACTGCTTTCTGTGAAAGTTATAGACTAGCACCTAGCCACACAAGTAAGCATAAAATGATCCTCCCTTGCCACTAGAAATATCTATCAAAAGGAATAAGTGACTATCTCCTATAATCCAGAGTTATTACCTGCATCTCACTATTCAGTTTTAAAGTGAACAATCCACACCTGACATTATCTTACAGAAATGACAGTAATCTTGCTGACTCTTAACCCAATGGTAAGCATTCGTGGACTGATTCTACGCCTAATATCTGTTATTATAAGTTTAACATTTAACCCATGATAAACTGTAACAGTTTAAGCACCACTTAATAGGCCGTAGACAGCGCTACCTTATCACTGAATAAAATTACTACGAGAAGTCCTCAGAAATGAATTCACTTTCCTAACAGATATATATAAAAAGCTAACATGAATATATCATATAATAGTTATAAGAGTTGTTTACTCACCCCGAGAAAATGCCAAGAGAAAGGCCTTAACATTTTTGTTCTGTTAAAGTCTGCCTAATTCTCATGATGATCTATCTCGGGCCAGGAATCTTCTACGAGTGTGTTTGACGTAGTAAAATTTCAAGTCTTATAGCTTACAAACCATTCTACCCAGGACACCTGCATAGCCTTATTCTACAGATGTATTGGCGTAATGCGTAATACCGGGTAAGACAAAAGTTTCAGAAGCAACAACTTTGCGAAAATTCCCCCAGAGAGACAATCATAATATTATGTGATCTTTGCTCATCTAAGGGCAAACAACAAAGACTTCAGCGGGTTATCTCCCCCTGCCGGACCGTTTCTTCACAGAAACCGTCTTCGCTCGTGATCAAACACTAGAGCGCAATTGAAATTCTTCTGATCAGGCAAGCGCCAGGTGCGTTTGGTGTAATATTACCGCTGCGCTGACCGTTTCTGACCAGTGGGGGATTTCCACTGAAAGCCTGAACGAAAACACCTCGGGTGGGGTTTGAGAAGGAGAAAATGAAAGAAAATGAGAATACAAATGATTAGGAAAACAAAACATTAAAATGGCAAAATAAATTTCTGTCTACGTGACAAGATAGCCCCCCTTTTTAAAGTGCGTGAAACACGAACTAAAGGACAGTAATTTATCTTTTCCATCAATGTCCATTACATGTCCTAGAACATCCTATAATCATAAACAAAATCGTATCCAACTTCTGTCAGTACTTAGCTATTGAGAGGTTTGGTTACTATCATCCGAATGAACACCCTCCCTTTGTACAAATGCAAGCTAGAAACTGACTATCTGTAGCTTCTTATCTCAGATTAAAGAGCTACTCCTGAAAAAATTAACCCTTAAAAATTTTTTTTTTCTGACTTTTACAACAATAGTCGTCAGATTTGTCAACCAAAAACTCAGCAGTGATACCATCAACCTTTACCAGCTGTCTCATGTGTAGCATGAACAATAAATGTAACTTAATATTTATGATTGCTGTGGAGAAAAACGCTGTTCCGACTTCCTCCAAAAGAAATAGTTCGATATGTCTAGGGGAAAGAAATTCCTATAATCTGCCGAACACTAAACTCTAAGAATCAAGATAGAATCTTGTGAGAGATTCCTACCAGACTGCAACCTCATCTGTTGCGATTGCTGCAGATGTAGTTCAAATTCCGCGGCGAGACCCCATTTGTCGTGGTTGAGTTAGAGTGTAGAGTATTTGTCGAGTTGGACAACTGTAGTGAAATCGACAAGGGATAGTGGACTGACAGAGTTATAGATTACACACACAGAAAGGTGTAAATAGGAGATGGACTTGAGACAACCTGGAAGAAGATTTACCAAAATGATCTCTCTCTCCAAGCCTCAACTCATTCTTCACTGTCTAAGCATCTCCTGCTCTCTCTCTTTTCTCTTATCATACATAGAGATTATAGTAAAGAGCTAAAAATACAAATATGGATGAAAGGTCGTGAACAGCGCATTAATAAATGTGTAAAATTTATTAAAGAAGAAAAGCATGGAATTAATGCATATCATCATACACTGCATAAATTACATCAATAATCAAATAATCATCAAATATGAAAAATACACCAACAAACACACACACAGATCACCATTCATAAAACCTGTAGAACACAGAGAGATGAAATAACTGAGTGTCAGCCCGTCCGTTTTCGGGACCATATGAAATAGTCCGGACAGTGTGTTACTTGTAGATCCTTCGTGAGGGACTATGCCTACAAAACTGTCCTTGTTGGTACTATCATTGGTGATTCCTCCCTACTGGCGCGAGGTGGGCTGGGAGACTCTATTTACCTTCTGTTTATCAAAATGAATAAACTGCGTGGCAGTCCGTCCGTTTTCGGGGACCAGATGAAATAGTCCGGACAGTGTGTTACTTGTAGATCCTTCGTGAGGGACTATGCCTACAAAACTGTCCTTGTTGGTACTATCATTGGTGACTCCCCCCTACTGGCGCGAGGTGGGCTGGGGGACGCTGTTTATCTCCTGCAGACCAACTGAATGAACTTAGCGACAGCCTGTCCGCTTTCGGGGACCAAGGGAAAAGCTCCAGTAAGTGGTTTTTTCGTATATATCCTCCACCGGTGATGGAATTAACCTGAATAAAATCACTGTATAGGCGCTATCGTTGGTGACTCCCCCTACTGGCGCGAGTGGGGCTGGAACTCTGTCCATAGATGGCTGCTCATACGTGCGAAGTTCTACATAACCCAGAGATCAACCATAGGACTAGGTCACTTCAGGACAACTGATCCCAAGGCGCTCTTATCCGGCGCTAGAATTGGCATGAAATCCGGTTTTGGCTGGCTTGACTGTGGTTTGGCTGAGTGCCCCGTTTAGGCACAAAAAAGGCGGGTGATATGGAATTCTGCTATAGGCATGCTGGGCGGTTTTGATATTCTGGAAGCCGCAATGCTCTGGCTGGTAATCCAAGAGGCGAGTAGAGAACTACTACTGCATTTGGTGATTCCAGATTTAGCGTTGGCTCCGTTGCACTGCGTGAGCTTAACTTGGCGTTGACAAAAGGGGTTTTGATTCAGGAACGGGGTGTGACACTCGTGGGGCTAGATATCCTCAGAATCCCTCTAGACGAAGAGACGGTGACATTCTTCGTCTGACTGGAAACTAGACTAGCAATTCGGTATCCCCTGAAACTGAGACCAAAAAGAGACACCCTTTTACATCAAGCAAATAATAAATCACACTAACTTTATACAGAAAGTTTCGCTCCACTATGGGATTAAATTTATTGTAGTTATTGCTATGATAGTTTAGGGCTGTCTTTAACCATGTCTCCTGTTCCTTAAAAATATCAATTATCAACACGCGCCCGCATAGACTTAATATCTTTTGCACACCCAGGTACCTGTCAGTAACTGTTCTGACAGCAACAATCTACTCCTCTTCTCCCAATCTCAACATACAGCTGAATGGATATGCTTATTCATCTTACAACATTAAGTGAATTTACATAAGCAGATTACAGCATTTGACGTTACACAAATAAATCGTATGTCCCCTTTGGAAAATATTAGCATTCCACAAAATGAGTACAAAGAAAATGCAATGTTCTTGCTATAATAATACAGTTGTGGCTTAATCATAAGATATAATTATATATATGCCTGGTGACTGCTTTCTGTGAAAGTTATAGACTAGCACCTAGCCACACAAGTAAGCATAAAATGATCCTCCCTTGCCACTAGAAATATCTATCAAAAGGAATAAGTGACTATCTCCTATAATCCAGAGTTATTACCTGCATCTCACTATTCAGTTTTAAAGTGAACAATCCACACCTGACATTATCTTACAGAAATGACAGTAATCTTGCTGACTCTTAACCCAATGGTAAGCATTCGTGGACTGATTCTACGCCTAATATCTGTTATTATAAGTTTAACATTTAACCCATGATAAACCGTAACAGTTTAAGCACCACTTAATAGGCCGTAGACAGCGCTACCTTATCACTGAATAAAATTACTAGGAGAAGTCCTCAGAAATGAATTCACTTTCCTAACAGATATATATAAAAAGCTAACATGAATATATCATATAATAGTTATAAGAGTTGTTTACTCACCCCGAGAAAATGCCAAGAGAAAGGCCTTAACATTTTTGTTCTGTTAAAGTCTGCCTAATTCTCATGATGGTCTATCTCGGGCCAGGAATCTTCTACGAGTGTGTTTGACGTAGTAAAATTTCAAGTCTTATAGCTTACAAACCATTCTACCCAGGACACCTGCATAGCCTTATTCTACAGATGTATTGGCGTAATGCGTAATACCGGGTAAGACAAAAGTTTCAGAAACAACAACTTTGCGAAAATTCCCCCAGAGAGACAATCATAATATTATGTGATCTTTGCTCATCTAAGGGCAAACAACAAAGACTATCAGCGGGTTATCTCCCCCTGCCGGACCGTTTCTTCACAGAAACCGTCTTCGCTCGTGATCAAACACTAGAGCGCAATTGAAATTCTTCTGATCAGGCAAGCGCCAGGTGCGTTTGGTGTAATATTACCGCTGCGCTGACCGTTTCTGACCAGTGGGGGATTTCCACTGAAAGCCTGAACGAAAACACCTCGGGTGGGGTTTGAGAAGGAGAAAATGAAAGAAAATGAGAATACAAATGATTAGGAAAACAAAACATTAAAATGGCAAAATAAATTTCTGTCTACGTGACACCTCTGAACATCGTATCAAATAAATATACCGTAATGAACGCACCCACTTGCTTCCAATTCTTTTCCAACCACGTGTTCCTGCATAAGTATACATTAATGACAGCACCCACGTGCTTCACTCTCTCTCCCCTCTAAACATTGTATCAAATAAATATACAGTAATGAACGCACCCACGTGCTCCAATTAATACCTCTATCACTCCCGTGCTTACAGATAGATGGGTAACTATATAATATAAATAACTTGTAGCATTACATTCTCAATAAAATCACAAATACACAGACTCCCGCTATTCTGTACATTTACCTACGACAGAGATGCGGGTTTCTCTCCCGACCCACTTTGCAATAAATACAAAGCACGTCCGTTGCATCTCAACTTTTTAACCATACCGCTATTCCTGAATTAAGGAATTATTATGAACCTCTAAAGTTTCTCAAGTCTATCACTAAGATAGTATTTGATGGCTCTGAAGTTACGAATTTAATTAAACTCAACTTCCCAAGAAACTTACTGCTACGCCTAGACTAGAAAAATTAAATAGAGTATCCCGCTACATTGCTTACCCAAATTCAAATTCCCACTGAAGGCGAACCGACTTGTTTCTGGCACCCGGCTTGGCAATTTACATTAAAAGAGAACGAGAATTAAATTTCGGCCCTATTTATCATCTCAGAACAACAAGCTGACCTCTTGACGTCATATTATTATTATTATTATTATTCCTTTGACCGCCGACCGACTAAGCAGTCTTCGGCCATAACACCTTGCGGCGTCATTAGGGCAACAAGAAATCGTCCGTTGTTCCGTCACACCTAACGGCGTATATTGGTACAACAGACTTTTAATTGTTGTTTCTGTGATCATTGTGACAAGCAAGCGGTAGATCAATCCGCTGTGCCCCAAACTTGCCCTCATGTGTACTCTACTATTGTCGCTATAAAACCATTTCGCCATGCCTCCCAGACGCCCGTCCAGCCAAAATCCATTCGGGACCGAAGGTCCTCGAAAAAGGGCAGTCTGGCACAGGCACAGTTCCCACTCACTGCCTCTACTGCGCTGGGAGGACCCGGCATCCGGGACCACACACAGCCTTGAGAGGACAAAGATCGCCTTAAAGGACTTGACGTCATATGCGTGGCTTTAATTCTAACCCAATGGTTTCAAAACTCTCGGCCAATCAATCATCGAAAACAATTCTGATGCAATCAGTTACTGCTAACACGTGGTAAAAGGTCACTGACCCCCATCCCCCATTTAGACAAAGAAACGGGAATTAGTCCTAGCCCTATACTGGCAATGAAGCAAAAATGGCCGCAATTAATTTAACTCCCGAAAAATGCGTCTATGGCCACATGCCATATCTAAAAAAAAAGACAATCTGGTGTCAATCCTGATCTAGAATCTATAATCTTAATCTAGAAAAATGCTGCAACCATTCTTCCTACACACACACTCTAAACACATAAAGAAGAACCATAAAGCAGATGAGATCTAACTCCATCGTGATCTCATCTGAAAAAACGTAAATAATAGAAGGAGAAGAAACATGGAGAAGGATTACCTGTAATCCCTCCTAAAAATAGTGAACAAATTGCAAGGAGAAAAAGACATGGGCCATTTGAAAGACAGAATCTAAGTACTTTCGTCACAAGGTGGTGAATGCAACCTGTAGGTAAGGTTGATTGTGTGTGTTTTTCTGTGATCTCAGTTTGGTTGTCTGAGCTAGTGAATGCAGGAAAAATAATTCTTTCATGTAATAACTCATTGAATAACTCTGTACTTTGTATGCAAGTTTTTTTGTAATGCTGAACCTTTTCTTTTCAGAATAGATTAACGTATAAACTCTGTTCTTGATTTTTTTGAGGGGAAACACCAGACCATAGTGTATAAATCTGTGACTCTTTGGGGCTAATAACTTCTCTTATAACGGGATCTTGGCTAAACAGAGGGGGAAAGGATTACACCTATGGGTCAACTCTGTTATTGATTCATTCACCTATGTGTATTTTTTTTATTTGTAATGATTTGATAGTCTAAATTTATTTACTGTGTTGTGAAATTCTTTATGATAAATAAAATTCACATACACTTATTTAAGTGTGTCGGTCAGCTTGTTCCAAACAAATATTCATATTCCATAGATATAGTTTCACGTCTGTACGTCTAACTGTCGTCACTTATGTGTGTGTGTGTGTGAATGGTATATATATATATATATATATATATATATATATATATATATATATCATCATCATTTCAACCCATAACCCGTCATGGGTCGTAGGGGTGCCATGGTGGAAGCATCAGCAGACAGGGTCCTCCACTGCTCTCTATTCTCAGCAATGCGTACAAGTGTGGAAAAACCGTGTCCTGCCCATTCTTTGATGTTATCAGCCCAGGATTTTCTTTGCCTTCCTCTTCTCCGTTTACATTCGACTGTTCCCTGGAGGATCGTTTTCGAAAGGGAGTCATGACGAGTTACATGCCCAAACCAGGCAAGCTTTCGACGTTTCACTATTGACAAAAGTGGTTCTTGGTGGCCTGCATAGGTGTTTATCTTCTCTCTAACATAGACATTTGTTTTGTGCTCTTTATAGCAAATGCGCAAAATTCTTCTATAACATGTATGCTCGAAAGCCTGAATCCTTCGCTCCGTATCTGCAGTGAGTGTCCAGCCCTCACACCCATACAAGAGAATAGATAATATAAATGATTTGTATAATTTGATCTTCACAGGAAAACTGATGTTACTTTTCCAGATCACATTCAACCTTGTCATGGCAGCTGAGGCCATCTCAAGTCTTGTCTTGATTTCCTTACTTGATCTTCCATCACTACATATAGTGGACCCGAGATATTTAAAGGTGTTAACTTCTTCTAACGTTTGCCCATTTAACGTAATGTTGGTCGGAACATGTTTCTTATGGCTATTCACCAATATATATATATATATATATATATATATATATATATACAATATATATATATATATATATATATATATATATATAATATATATATATATATATATATATATATATATATATATATATATATATATATATATATATATTCTAATAGACTGTCTGACTCCTCTAAATCTTTTGTAGAAGATAGGCTGAAAGAGAGAAGATTCTAGATTTCAGGGACAGACTATTAATTTCTACCATCTCACTCGTGGAAATCTATTTTTATTGTTATCTCTCACTGAGTCATCTCATGTTCTAGTATATTCAGAAGGGACCAATCTGAGTCTTAATTCACCTATCACAAATCTACGACATTGGGGCTGTTCTACTTGGGTCTGCAGGGGGTGGGATTTTAGGCCTTGACGTATCGTCTGGTTGCGGACCGTGTCTCTTCTTGTTACTTCAACCACCTTCCTCAGATAACTCATTTCTGAGGTTTGGATCTGGCTTCTGTGGGTTGTAGTCATTGCCCATGACTCACATCCATATGTCAAGGCTGGGACATAGATGGAGCGGTATACAGCCATCTTCGTTTTCTTACCAACCTCTCTCTTGCTGAGGAATCCTCGATTTATGGCCTGAAAAAGTCTCCTAGCTGCTGCTTTTCGAGTGGCCAACTCTTCTTTGATGCCTCCCTTTCGGTCTACAATAGCTCCGAGATATTTAAAGTGGTCGACCTGCTCCAGGACCTGTTCTCCCAGCTTAATCTGATGTCTTCTTTCTTCTCGTGATATCACCATGGATTTTGTTTTAGAGCTGCTTATGACCATCCCTCTCTTCTCCAGCTCTTCCTTCCAGACTTGCAGGTTGGATTGGGGATGTGCCTCTGATTTAGCAATCAGGGCAACATCATCAGCAAATTCCAGCTCTGAAATACATACTTGTCTCATCTTCCAGTACCCCACTGAATACTTTCTTGTTCTCTCCTTACATGCCTTGATAACATCGTCCATGAGGAGTATGAAAAGATAAAGTGACAGGATATCACCTTGTCTTACACCAGTGGTGGTCCTGAACTCTTCTGACTTATGGTTTGGTGTCCTCACATAATTTCTGCAAGACTTGTAGAAGCTCTGTATAGCATGAATCAGAGGTGCTGGAATGTTCTTCCTTGCCAAACAGTCCCAAAGTTTGCTCCAGGGGACCCTGTCAAACGCCTTTTCCAGATCTATGAAACAAAGATGGATCTCACTCTTATACTCAAGAGCCTTTTCACTCAGCTGTCTGAGTGTGAAGATTAGGTCTTGAGTACTTCGGTTTGCTCGGAATCCGCAGTGGATCTCATACAATTGTGGCTCAGCTAGGCGTCGGATATATATATATATATCCTGGAGAGGCGCTATCAAAACGGGTGTCGCAGTCAGCGAGGTCAACCGTGTGAGGGTAGCCCAGAAAAAACGTGCAGCTCGAAAGTCAAGCATGGATGTGCAGCCTGTATTGTCTTCGGGCCTTGTATGTCGGTCATGCAATAGAACTTTTCTTGCCCGCATTGGATTGATCAGCCATATGCGCACCTACTTAACCTCTTAGAACGAACTGTATTACGAGAGATGTCGATGGTCCTCATCGAATACGATGGACAAATCATATATATATATATATATATATATATATATATATATATATATATATATATATATATATATATATATATATATATATATATATATATATATATATATATATATATATATATATATATATATATATATATATATCGATAGGTGGTCCATGGTTCGATCCCCAGTTGAGGTGCGATTTTTTTAGACCCCAAACGGCTCCCGGGTCGACCCAGCCTCATGAATTGGGTACCAGAGCAACTCTGGGAAGGTTAAGGTGGCCGGCGTGATGCTGACCACATCACCCCTAGTGTGCCGGTGGTCAAGAAAATATGGGCCTAACACCATATTCCCAATATGCCTCAATGGGCGTGTAACGGGATCCTTACCCCTTATATATATATATATATATATATATATATATATATATATATATATATATATATATATATATATATATATATATACCGCGCATACATACAGAGCCGTCCTTAGGGGTATAGTTCACAAATGGGTTAAGGTTTTCTTTAGACTAGTAAATTATGTGGTCACTGAAAATGATTCTTAGTAACCCCCCCCCCCCCCCCCCCCTCTTCCCCCTTGGAGTGCTAAAATTACAAGGAACTGTCACTATAAATTACTAGTCTATAAAGAGAATTATCACCCCACGTATGACATCACGCAGTGAGGGGGAGGAAGATCAGAATTCTGTAATGATAGGGGGAGGGGGTAAAATAATTTGACGTCACACACAAAAATATGAGTGGGGCTCGCTTCTTTCATAACCTATGTAGGAACAAACATTACAATTTAAAAATAAAATAGTAACAAGTTATCACCATCCAAACAGCAGCTCGATGAGGTAAAAGACACAAAAATTTAGCAAGCTGAATCTACTGGAGTGAACGTTTATAATATGTGAATATGGGGGGGGGGGGGGGGGAGCTGCCGCAAATGTATTTAGTTGATTATGCGAAGGTTGGGCCCTGTCTCGTGCTGAGATGCTGCACATGAAAGAGAAAATGTAAAAGCTTGACTAATTAAAAGCTATTTTACTTAACGTTTACTCTATCTGCACTAGTTAACTATTGTAATTTACATTCGATTGCATTATTTCTTTTCAGTATTAAAAAAAAGAGAGAGAGAGAGAGAGAGAGAGAGAGAGAGAGAGAGAGAGAGAGAGAGAGAGAGAGAGAGAGAGAGAGAGAGAGAGAGAGAGAGAGAGAGAGAGAAAAAAAATTAAGGGGGCTAAGAGACTTGTGACGTCACATAAGAGGGAGGTCGGAGTATTTGTGGGGGGGGGGGGGGGGGGGGGGAAAAAAACAAAAATTGTGTGACGTCATATGTGGGCGACCCCTTAGAGCAGGATTTCTTAACCTGTGGTCCGCATACCACTTGGTCCATGAATGGAGTCTAGGGGGTCCGTGTACATAACAAAAAAGTTTTAATTTTATTTTGACCAACATTTTTGTTCGGAATATATTCATAGAAGAGGAACGACTAAATTTGTGTGAGTGTGTGTATATATATGTGTGTGTGTGTGTGTGTGAGTGTGTGTGTGTGTGTGTGTGTGTGTGTGTGCGCGCGCGCGCGGGAAGACTTGGACGCATGTGAAAAGGGGCATAGTGATTACTCACAATAGGCCCCGTAAAAATTGGTTCTAATGCTAATCAGGTGCCAATGATATTATATACTTGAAGCACATTAAAAACGCACCACCTGTATAATCTAGGAACAGAGTGTGAAATGTAAATATAAGTGTTTACAAGTTTACATATTTGGAATCTTTATTCATTTTCCTATGAATCCATGCTGGTCATTAATTTGTACATTTGATTGTTATGAAATTCATTGCATTCTGTGCAGGCAAGGGAGAAAACCAAAAATGCAACCAATAAAAAAATTCATTCACACTATCCTCAGTATCTGGTATGTCCATCGTGTGCTTGCAAACAAGCTTTGCAGCGGCTCCGCATGGAACGCACAAGTCTCTGAAGGAAATTCCGGGGAATGAAGTCCCATTCACGTGTAAGAGCAGCTTCGAGCTGTTGCAGATTAGCTGGAGAACCTTGCCTGTAGACTCTGCGTCCAAGCTCGTCCCACATATGTTCTATAGGCGACATGTCTGGTGATAGGGCAGGCCAATCAATCGTCACAATGTTCTGCTGCTGTAGATATTGCTGCGTAATGCATGCGGTGTGCGCACGTGCGTTATCCTGCTGGAGAAGCTGCAAGTCTGGATAATTTGTGAACGCAGGAGCAACCAATGCATCCAGAACCTCATCTCGATATGTCACAGCACTAACATTTCCACGGAAGACGTGAAGAGGCAAGCGATGGTGAAAACTGAATCCTCCCCAAATGTGAATACTGCGACCTCCAAATCGGTTGTGCTGACGAACACAGCAATCTGCAAAGCGCTCTCCACACCGTCGCCAAATCCGCATACGTCCATCGGCAAAGGATATGTTGAATCTGCTCTCGTCTGTGAATAGGACATCATTCCACTGCAGTCTAGTCCATCTGACATGTTGCTCTGCCCATTGCAGGCGCTGCTGACGATGTCTGTGAGTCAAGTTTGGCCCAACATAAGGTCGTCTTGCAGTAAGGCCTGTATCTCTGAGTCGTCGTATGACTGTCATTCGAGAGACTTGCCCACGTCTACCCACTATTGCTCTTGCTGTTTGACTTGCCGGGAGAGAACGATTCCTTGGGTAACTCAGCACAATATGACGATCTTGCGCAGGGGTAGTAACTCGTGGTTGGCCACTCCGAAGTCTATCCCGGGTACTGCCAGTGGCTCCGTAACGTTCAATGAGACGTACAATAGTGCTGTGGTGGCAATTCATCCTTCTGGCAATGGCCCGCGAGCTCATTCCGGTCTCCAACATACCAATGGCTCGTTGGCGGTCGTTTTCAGATAGTCGTGGCATTTCAAGCACATGTACTGGGTGTTTTTTCTCAACGGCCTTTTTATACCCAGTATACTGCCACAACGCGTACACATTTTCAGGGTCATAGCTGTTGGGAATCGTGTTGCACGTGTAACTTTCATTGTTTTCATGTAGTCTGTACACAAACCCGTGGGTTGAATCATGCACTTTCCATTCCAGCAGCCATTCGCTCTCTACCTCATGACAAACACGGGGAAAATCCATTCCCACACTTTTTTTTTCCAGCTTCTCGGCATCAGTATATATAATAGTGGTGCGTTTTTAATGTGCTTCAGTATATATTATTTCTTTTGCCATTAATTATTTTCCATATCCTGTCTGCAGTTTTGGCGCTGTTAAATGTTTTTTTTTTTGAGACTTTCACACAACAATATGCATCTTCATATTTCAAAAAACTAGTACATTTTTTTCATTTTTTTAAAAACTTATTTAAATAACAGTAGTGATGCCATGCTATCATGTTAGATAAGTAAAATGCGACGAAACAAATGTATTATTTATCACACCTTAACATATAGGATATGTGGAGGTTCATCAGAAATGGGACAGATTGTTCATATTACCCCTTACTGTCCTCTTTGTTTTCAGTTTATTTTTATACCAATACTTCATTACGTGACAAAGATGTTACAATAAGTTTCAGCCTGACGATTTTACAGTTTAAGATTGTTTTTAATAATAGATAATTTGCGTTGTGCCCCACCCCATAGTACGCGGAGCTGCAGACAATGTCCTGCGTGTATGTGAGAAAGACGGACAAAGGCCCAGTTCCTTACCACAGCATGTCTGAGGCTGTCTCTAAATTAATGCAAGTTTAATCTCTTAGGTGAATGTGAATGTGCTAGTAGTGCAATGTCATCAACACATCCAGGAAAAAATGGATAGATTTAATAAGTTTAGCCAGCAGGTGGGCTTGAACATCAATTTAAAGAAGTCAGAGGTCATGACACTCAATGTGAGCAACCCTGAGCCCATATCAGTAAGGAATCGGCAACTGGTACAGACAGACACCTTCACATACCTAGGATGCATAGTAACACCAGACGGCGAGGCAGGCAAAGACATTAACATCAGAATGAATAAGGCAAATACAGCCTTTTTTAGCCTAAACAACATCTGGAAGTCCTCTCAATATAGCACAAGCACAAAATTAAGATTATATCAGAGCTGTGTACTTTCTGTGCTTCTCTACGGTGTGGAATGCTAGAGAGTTACAGAGAAGGAAATGTCGAAATTGTCCTCTTTTCACACAACATGCCTAAGAAAAATTCTCCGAATCTTTTGGCCGAATACAATCACCAACAAAGATCTGCTTACTCGGAGCAAGCAAGAGGACATGCACACCATCATAGCTGGCAGACGCTGGAGCTGGGTTGGCCATGTCCTCAGAAGAGACCATGATGCCATCACAAGAACAGCTATGCTTTGGACACCTGAAGGAAAACGAAAGAGAGGCCGACCAAAAACAACCTGGCGGAGGACTGTGGAGGCTGAGATGCAAAGAATGAAACAGAGTTGGGGCACTGTACGAAGGATGGCCGCCGACCGAGCAAAGTGGAATCAATTTGTTGTTGCCCTACAAGACGCCACTAGGCGTGATGGCCACAGACTGCTTTGACGGTCGGTGGCTAAGGATCAAAGAAGAAGAAAGAATCTCTTAGGTGCACTGCTAAAGAAATGTAAAAAAAAAAAAGTATAAATAAATAATAACAAACTTACAGAAGACGAGTCGCAACTTGCACCTAATTATAGAATTCCACCTTGCCCCAACTATGAACATAGTCAGATCTTCATCACTGAGATAGAGCAACAGCTTTCAGATTATTTGAACAACTGTTCACAAATGTTCAATGGACGTAGATAGATGAAAGGAAAAAAAGGGGGGGGGGTGGTGAGGGTGAGAATTGTTCAAACAACCTACCGCCTTTTACGATTTGGTGAAAAACATTTGTGGGGAAATGACACTTTACCAAAAAAGTACTCAGCTGAATGTTCCTGGGGCTGAAAGTGACTTAGACGTAAATACAGACATTCCACGAAAAGAAGAAATCATCACAGCTATCAAAGGGTTAAAAAATGGAAAAGCGCCTGGTCACGACAATCTAAATGCTGAGTTATTCAAGGCAGACCCTGAACTAGCATCAGAACTATTAGAACCACTATTTGCACAAGTCTGGGAAACTGAGACAACACCAACAGAGTGGAGTAAAGGAATAATTGTCAAATTGCCCAAGAAGGGCGACCTTGCAGACTGCAACAACTGGAGAGGAATTACTCTCCTCTCAGTTCCCAGCAAGATACTAGGCAGGATAATCATCCAGAGAATTTCAAAAGCAGTTGACCATAAACTGAGGAAAGAACAAGCGGGCTTTAGAAAGAACTGAAGATGTGCAGATCATATATTTACCCTCAGGAACATTATAGAGCAGTGCTCAGAATGGCAGAGACAACTGTACATTAACTTTGTTGATTTTGAAAAGGCTTTCGACAGCATACACAGGGACAGCCTATGGAAAATTCTGAGGGCTTATGGAATTCCCAACCGCATTGTTTCCATCATAAAAAGCCTTTATTCTAATAACAGTAAGGAACCAGAAGTTAGAACAGACAGACACATTTACTTACCTAAGATGCATAGTAACACCTGACGGCGGAACAAGCAAGGACATTAACAACAGAATGAATAAAGCGAGAACAGCCTTTGCTATTCTCAACAACATTTTTATTATGTGCTCTCAAGGATCGCACTTTTCTTTCTTTCTTTCTTTCTTTCGTCGTTATTTTTCTGCTAAGTAGCAGATATTTGATCTTATCAAATCATTCGACACTCCTCTCTGTGATGTCGCCTGTTTGTTACCCGGTCATCCTAGATTACTGTCTGTGTGATACATGTGGGCAGACAAAGGTGACATAATCGCTTCCGGGCCGACTTGTTATGACAACATTACTTTCTAATAAAGTAATAAGCATTACAGCTTACATATGTTGTCATGTGAGTTCCCTATAAGTCTGTAAGTTTGTACACAAGGGCATCGGACATCATATTACCACATATGGGAGAGGTGACCTCTGCCTTACGTTCAAAATTATCCGATGTCGGAATATTTTTGAAATCATCACACCATATCTGCATGATTTAAAATGATTGGATCTTTCTGATTAGATTCATAACATATTTTTTTTGGTTGTTCGTCCATCACAGGTGATGAAGACCACTCTGTTCATCCAATTATTAGGATGTTAGGATAGTCTATGAGTACGAAGGTGACTGATGAGCCCGATGCGGGCCTGGAAGGATCTCGGACAGTGTGGGCAGGGAATGTTTGCTTCATGTGAAGGTTTTATTTCACGATCTTTTCTAGCTTGTCTCCGCTGTTCCGCTGCTGCTCTTCTGGAAGATTCGCATGCCACTGCACCTTTACGAAGAGATGTGCGCCAGGCAGTTCGGGCTTGCGCAGCAGCTTCCCATGTGTCTGGGTTTATGTCAAAGATTTTTAATGAAGCCTTAAGCGTGTCTTTGAAGCGCTTTTTCTGGCCACCATGGGAGCATCTACCCTTCTGCATCTCACCATAAAAGAGTATCTTTGGCAGTCGATGGTCTGGCATGCGGACTACATGACCTTCCCAGCGAATCTGTGACTGCATCAGAATAGTATCGATGCTAGGGATACCAGCTCTGTCAAGAGCGGCGGTATCCGGGATCTTGTCTTGCCATTTGATGTTCATTATCTTCCTGAGACAGACTGTATGGAAGTGGTTGAGCTTTTTTACGTGGCGCCTGTATACAGTCCATGTTTCACATGCATAAAGCAGCACTGGAAGCACCGCAGCTCTGTATACCTTCAGCTTTGTCTGTAGACTAATGCCACTTCGATGCCAAACGTTGGTGTATAGTCTGCCAAATGTGCTGCTGGCTTTGGAGATCCTGGTGTTCACCTCATCATCAATGACGATGTTCTGGGATAGTGTACTACCAAGGTATGTGAACCTGTTCACAACATTCAGTTTCTCACCATTTACCTTGATGACTGGCTCAGTATAAATTGTGCCAGGAGCTGGTTGGTACATGATTTCTGTTTTCCCCGTGTTGATGGTAAGCTCAAAGTTGGAGCAGGCTTCGGAGAATCTATCAACGCTACGCTGCAGATCAGCCTCTGAGCCAGCACTGAGGGCACAATCGTCAGCAAACAGAAGATCCCTGATGGTGTGTGAGTTAAACAATTTTCCATCAATACGATATCTGATGTCGATTCCTGTGTCCCCGTCTCTGAAAGCATCAGTCAGCATAGCAGAAAACATGATACTGAAAAGAGTCGGTGCAAGTACACACCCTTGTTTAACTCCATTTGAGACTGGGAAAGGCTCCGATAGCTCACCGTTTTCCTGAACTCTAGCCTGCATTCCATCATGCAGCTGCTGCACTATTGAGATAAATTTCTTTGGGCAGCCGTATTTTGCCATGATCTTCCATAGACCCTCTCTACTGACCGTGTCGAACGCCTTTGTCAAGTCGATGAAAGCTGTGTACAGGTCACAGTGCTGTTCTTGGCATTTTTCTTGAAGCTGTCTTGCAGCGAACACCATATCGGTGGTTCCACGTTCTTTCCGGAATCCACACTGACTTTCAGGTAGAAGACCTTTGTCAAGATGAGCCGTAAGGCGATTAAGAAGGATTCTGGCAAATATCTTCCCAGCGATTGATAGTAGTGAGATGCCTCGATGATTGTTACAGTCTTGGCGATTACCTTTACGTTTATAAAGATGTATAATTGACGCATCCTTGAGATTGTGTGGGATGGTTTCACTCTGCCACATTTGCTGGAAGATCATGTGAAGTTTCTCTATCAGAACTGTACCGCCATCTTTATAGACTTCAACAGGAATTGAATCGGAGCCAGGGGCCTTTCCACTAGAAAGTTGACGAATCGCTTTTTGAGTCTCCTCCAAAGTCGGTATATCATCTAGTGCTTCATTTATAGGAATTTGGGGCAGTCGGTTGATGGCTTCATCATTAATAGATGATGGCTGGTTCAGAATATTATTAAAGTGTTCGACCCAGCGTTGGAGAATTTTTTCCTTGTCTGTAATTAGTGTTTTTCCATCTGCATTAAGGAGGGGAAATGATCCTGATGATGTTGGACCATAGACCGCTTTGAGTGCATGGTAAAAAATTTTCAAGTCATGGCTGTCAGCAAAGCCTTGGAGCTCATCTGCTTTATTACTCAGCCATGAATCCCGCATCTGGCGTAGTTTATGTTGGACGATTCTACGCATGTTGTTGAAAGCGTCTTTCTTGGATGTAGATTTTGGATCATTTAAATATGCTTTATGAAGATGGTGTTTCTCAGCCAACATCTTCTTTATATCATCTGAGTTCTCATCAAACCAGTCATTTTGTTTCTTGATGGCGGGACCCAGGACCTCTGTAGCAGTGTTGTAGATCTGCTCGCTTAGGGCTGTCCAATTTGTTTCCGCACTTTGGCCGTCTAACGAGATAGATTTGAGACGGCCTTCTAGGGTGTCAGTGAATGACTGTTTATAACTGATTCATAACAACAATGCTTGGGAAGATAGGAATATAGTCTGACCATTTTCGCAGTTTTATTTCACTGTGAATTTCACGCTCGCCAAGACAACATCAGACCTCGCCAGAAGAAAGATTAGATTCATAATTCCTTTTTTTAACCGGACCTTTTATTGGAGAACCAAATAAGACTTGTAAAGCACAGGAAATCTCTACATTTTAATAAGGAACACCGGGACTAGGAAACTGAAGAAACACACGGAGTCAGAGAGGGAATCTATTGTCAAATTAACGATACCCCAGACGCGTGTAAGAGACCGACTCGTCTCTATTATTCATCTGAGCAACAAGTCTGTAGCCAGGATTGGCGTAAGTTGTGATTTACATTTCATATACATGTGAACTAACATATATATGTAAATATTACCATGTGAAGTTTAATGTGTGAAACTCGCTATTGGATGTCAAAGTCATTTGAGGCTGGCAACCTCAGCGTATAGAATGATGATTCATGAACCACCACTGCACGGGCTGGTGATTGCTTTATTGATAGTTTCGTAAAGAGAACTAAAAGCATAAAGTAGTTCCAGGTTCCCTATGGAGCAGGGAAGGAAAGATGAAAGAAATGATGTACATTCTAAGTATAATACTTACATTTTCAAAGCAGTGTAAATGTCCCTATAAACATAGTCACTTTAAAATTAATGTAAGTTTTCAAGCTTAAACCAGTGTACATTATGTGAAAATATTCATTTTAAAGTAATGGAAGTTTCAAACTTTTCAATCAGTGTGAAACATAAATGAAAACATATTCAATTTATATTGTGAACACTTTTCAATCAGTGGAGATGTATATGTAAACAGACTCTATCTGTATTGTTAACCTTTTCATTTAAATATAAAGTAACTATGAAAGCTATTCTATTTAAATGTAAAGAAAGTTTTATCCCGAGGGATTAAATTTAATTCTCATCGAGGGTAAAGTCTGAGTAATTGGGATGGTGGTGTGGGAAGATAGGAATCCATAACTATGGGGTGGAAAACGCCATACTCAGAAGAGCGTTTCGTTCTATTCTTTACCATAGTTATTTGTGGTACCAGCAAAAAGTACTATCTCTGGAACAAGAAGAGAACCGTGGCCTAAGCTTTAAGACGAAGGACGCACGTGGTAGTCTCTCCTTGACGTTTCTGGGAAACGAGCTACCCCCGACAACCTTGATCAGAGACGAGCGCGAGCAGAGTGAAAAGAACCAACCCATAAGAAGGAGCAGAACCGTAATTGGCAGCTAAGTTCAAATATATGCTGCCACTTGAACTTCTTGTAATATCTCACATTCCCTAAAGACCGTGAGAATAACTTTTCTTGATCAATAACTATTCAAATTATTTCCAACTGTTAAAACCTAAAGTGATTATTAAATTTTGTTATTTGTAATGTTACAAATTTAACTTCGATTTAATCATTTAAAGTTACTGCATGTTTGTCTCAGTCAAATTACTACACACACTCTAAACAGGGCTATACTAAAATAATAGAATTCCACTGAGTAAATCAGGGATGGGGGCTTAAACGAGCTGAACTTAAGAAGTGCTTAAATCCTTCACAAAAGCGTCGGCAGAATTACAGAGTTAACATAAAAATCGTTGAATAGTAACAGATCAGACAATGAACGCGGGTTAATTGTAGAATCAAGGGCGATAAGACAGAAGACGTACCTTTGATTGGTTACATTTGACAGGGGGAATTAAGCGAATGCAAAAAGGGGGATAACCACATTTACCGACCACATCCGTTTGTTCGTGTTCCCAGGGGACGCAATTAGCTACAGAGAGAGACGGGATCAAAAGGCGTCTGCTCGCTAGCAAACAGCTATGTGGTCGGCAAAGGTGCGCAGAAAATCTTTCATTCGGGAATCGAACAGTAGATTTGCCCTAACATGGCCGTAGGTGCGAATTTTCGCACTAAGGAGGGAAAGAACAGCATTTATGGATATATACCTCGTCTCCCCAAACTCAGATATCAGTCGCTGCAGAAAGATTTTTGAAATATATCTAGCTCGCTATTATAGAGCCATATTACAATTGGATTACTTAAATACGTGGAGATAATTCATTTTTTTCCTGTGTTGCGGTAAATATATATATTAGCATTTAAGTGATTTAACATGTTAACGTTTTTTCATTATATTTCACTGGGATTTTCTGTGTTAATTGAATAGCGTATTAAATAACATATAGCTAATTTTTCCAGCTGTAAACGTAAATTTAATTACTCGCTATTCCCCAGTAAGAGATGCTTTAATTAATTATAAGACGCTATTCATTATGTGTAATTTTGTAAATGACTAAGTGTCTATATCACACGTTAAAAGCGATAAGATAAGTGTTACACCCCCCTAACTTTTGAAGTGAAAACCCCGGGAGGTCATGGCAGTAAGTCTTGTGAAACGTCAATGTTATGGGGATCACTGATACAAAGGATTGGTGTATGGTACGGTAAGGGTGTCTATTGATTATCTGCTAACGTTGCTGCTGTGTTGTGGATCTGGTAATGTCTACATTTGATACATACATATACGCCACACAGGCAAACACTGTAGAAGTCTACTGGTAAGCGATGCACAAGTTCTCGATACAGATAGACCACGCCCACTCCGGGGCTATTTCTCAATACGTGTTAAGTTCCCTGTCACACTTATAATATTGAGTGCATGTGTTGGTTTAGTCGTTCACGCCACAGGTGCATACACACGAGTCATGAAGGGTTGTAAACGACTGGTAACATTTCATATGGGTTTATTCACGTCACAACACATTGATACGAAATAATAATAGAATACCGTTCACAGCACAACACAAGATATAAATTACCACATAAGTACTGCGCACTCGGCAGCTACAATGATATCATGATTCATGGCCTAAAGTACTCTTATTAAACTCATCTCTATAAAGAATCCTCAATAACAATCCTCTCACAGGAGCTATCATGATTCATGGCCTAAAGTACTCTTATTAAACTCAGCGCTATAAAGAATCCTCAATAACAATCCTCTCACAGGAGCTATCATGATTCATGGCCTAAAGTACTCTTATTAAACTCAGCGCTATAAAGAATCCTCAATAACAATCCTCTCACAGGAGCTATCATGATTCATGGCCTAAAGTACTCTTATTGATCAAGACTCCTCACACAGGAGATAATGGCCTTTAAAGACTGCACACTGCAGTTATAAACATTTCCACAATAATCAAAACTGCAGTTTCATACTACGCTGTACCCACAGCGAAAAATCCGTCGACATTTTAAATTCAGCACTGTACAGGCATTTCACACTTCCCAAAAACACAGGCTCCTACCCGGTCAAAACGCCCGGAACACTCTCCCTAGATAACACACTCGTCCCGCTCAAAAGCAGTCACGAGACTTCCTCACGGTCAACACAACTCAGTCAATCAATCATCTGCTCCTAGCCGCGAGCTATTCTCACTCCGCTCAAACATTACAGAATAAATATATCAGCGCTTTTCACGCTGTCTGTAATCTGTCTCTCGAAACTATCACGAGATACTCTCTAAATAATTCGATAGCTAACAAGCAACTAAGTGCTATAACTCAAAATCTATTTCAACTACTAACATACTCCAGTTTACTTCCCCTTACACTAAAACTGTTCGTTACATCTTACCTCACCCCCAGAGAAAAAAATTGATTCTATCAATTTTTTGACAAATACATTCCCCAAAACCAAAAAAAGATTAAGAGGACAATGAAACTCTAACATATGCGTATAAGAATTACTTTAAGTTAAGTTAAAATAAGACATCTACAAAATATAAGCATTAAGTGAAATGTAAAAATGAAGTATCCAATGTAATCAACAAAGCATACCAAAAATAATGCATTACAAAACCAAGTTAAGTGAATACAGCACAACTAAATAGGAAACAACCGATAGTACAAGAAAAGACAAGATCAAGCAAACGAAAAATGATCCGTAATAAAGGTAAGTATGAAATCAGAATATGAGGAAAAAACAATAATATTACATTCAAACAATTTGTTATATGTAAAATAATTACAAATATCACAAGTAGCTACACTATATTAAGTTATATCATTAAAGTAACAATACATAGAATGAAAGTATAAGATGCGGAAGAAGAAGTATACAAGGAAAATGAAGTGAAACGTAAATAAAGCACGAAATGTACACCAAATATGAAACCATACTGAAAAGACAACAGAAAAGAAGGAATGGAATGAAGGATAATCAACAAAGACAGATAGAAAGCAAAAGGTATGAATATAGAGAACGTTGATAAAAATATATACTAATAACAATTTAGATCAACAACGTATTTCAAAATAAATACAAACACGATCGAAAAGCACAAAAGAAAATAACAAAGTATTCCTATACTAATACTACAAAAAAATAGTTTATAACTAAACAAAACATAATCAGTAATTTAAACAAGTTATACAAGTTATACATAATCAACAATAAATTATCGACACCACACAAAAAAGTGATAGCATTGCTATAAGACCAACGCATAATCAAGCGCTAATACAACATAACATCCAAAAAAAACAAACAAAAAACTTTCTTTAAAGAACTAACATTACTCTACATATCAAACATAGCACATAGTCAAACGCTAGGCATACACAAAAACAAAAATAAAAAATTACAATGTCTGGGAAAAAAAAAAATATTTTCCAAAAAATACAGTACAAAAATATTTCGTAATGCTAAGTTACATAAAAATAGTATTTTAATTTAATTAATTCAAATCTATAATTAACAAATTAACAAAAAACTAGCTTTAGCAAAATGAGAGACATATAACAATTCCTGCATCTAAGCAAACACTAAACAACACGTGTAAGTTTTTCAAAAAATACGTCACAGAGAAACACATAGAAAAAACACACTATTACCAACATACAAGTTTGCAAATACATGAAAACAACGTAATGTATGTTAAGCAAGTGCTTAAATCAGATCTCTAGATTTCTCAATCAAATAACAATATCAGCAAACGCTGTTAATTTTCTCTATACAGTTCAATTTAAACTTTAAATATTTCCGGCTGACAATCACGTTCAGCTTAGCTACAGTGTTATTCAGTTAATAATTTATATCTATCTCCACCTGATATATTAAAAGTAATTATTGTAACATTCCAACTAATGAGTATGTGCATAGGGCTGGCAAACTCATCATGTACAAAACTATTCTACCCAACACATCTGTAAAACAAAACCAAAAAAAAACTTCAAGTTCTACACCAGAGTATAAAAAATAGGCATAAGTTTGTAACCAGTAAGGTTAAATATAAACCTGCTCATTGCATTCATGAATAGTAAACAACACGTCACTACCATCCAACACACTACATATTATCCAAAACACAATAGTATAAAAATAGCATCGAAATGAACTAATTTATAATTAAAACAGTCATACATATAAAAAAAAACAATAGACATCAAATGATGCGTAAAGATGATGATCATAATATAACAACCTATAATGATCTATGCAATAGAATACATTAACATCTACTGTCCTAATAAACGAACAAAACAAAAATCAAACGCAAACAAAAATCTCCATAGGTCTTGCCGACATCTCATAAACATTAGGGGTAAAACGTCGAATCATGGTTAGCACGCTGATATGTTCTGCTTGAGAAAACACTCGCTCGGGCACAATGTTTACCTATATTCTTGCCGCTACCGTAAACAGCCGTTAACGTAAACAGGAGCGCTGACCCATATCAAGAAGTCGCCTCTGTTCAAAAAATACAAATGAAAATTCCATTTTAATGAATGGTGAAATTTACTACGAACAACGGAGAGGTTAAACAAACAATTACCCCGCACTGTGGTTCGTGTGGTAATCTGGTCACCCCACGCTGTCATCGACTCTTCCTTTAAGTTCACAACAGCGTGCTGCTCTTTCAAAATCAGAAACATAACAAGCAGTAGTATTTGTGACATCATTATCATTGCTACTTTGCTTAATAACAATGCTTCTAGGCTCATGTCGAGCAAAATTAGCATAATTGCTCTTATTATTCGTCGTTTGATCAAAATATTTATCATCATTTCCTCTTTGTTTGAGACTATTATTATGTCTATAATCCCAGTTAGGCTTGTTATGATTAACGTTTCTACTCCGCACAAAAAATCTGTCAGAAAAATTATTGCACGATTGAAAACTCTTCTTGTATTTGTCTGTACCATTATTTTCAAAATTCTGAGAATTAAACTGTTGAGATACACTAACTTGTCTCTTATCTCTCCGAGAAGGAAAATTATTATCATATGAATTTCCTTGGTACTTTCTAACCTTAGAAACATCTCTCATACAAAAACTCTTTCCATTCTTTTCTTTGACAATATGCTTGTTTACAGTATCATCTGCAGATCTATAAGTATCTTTATCGTCACGCCTATAATGAGTTTCATCCTTGGAACCACTACTTATAACTTTATCCCTTGTTATCATCTTCTGAGAACCTCCAAAATCAGTTACTCGTTTAATCCTTAGGCTTTTATCAGGACTGACTGTTACATTATCATTCTCTCTATTACACTTCCGCCAAGATATGTTGCTATTGGAAGCAGAATCAAAAGACCTTCGAAAGTTATATCTTCCCCGAAAAGATATTTGTCTATCACATTTAACTTTTCTATCAGCACAGATTGTATAGGGCTGGATCTTTTTAACCTGTTGGCAAACAACTTTCTGTCTAGCATTGTCCACATTTACAGAAGACCATATTCCGCTATTTAAAATAACATCGAGTAGACCCTCTACCCTTTTTGTACTTTCTGCAATTTCAACACTTTTTTGTGAAATTTCTTCACTTAATTTCCTATTTAATTTGTCAAATATCAAAACTTTACTTCTCTCCTCTGTTAACAATCTCTCAATCTTAATACCAGAATTTACTTTATTCAACAAATCAAGAAGTGTGTTTGTATACGACCTATCACGGTCAGTTGTCTCAACTTCTAATTTACTACACCTCTCTTTGTTTTCCTGAAGTTGTTGCTTGAGATCACTTACTTCACTATCTCTATAACGCACTTGATCTTCCAAATCTTTAACTTTGCCCAATGCAGCATCTAACGCCGCTTGCACTTTAGTAAGTTCCGTGTTTGACTTATCTAGATCATGTGTTAGTCTCGACACTGTTTCTCTTAATTCCTTCTTTTCGGCAATATCCTGTAGAAAATTGGCTCTTTCCTGTAGAGCATTTTGTTTGTTGACTTTTATTTGTTTCTCACTTCCTAATTCCTTTTTCTGCTCATCAGGAATACCGTTGTGGATTATTTTGTATATACTTTGAACTACATGTCCGTGCTCAAGCTCAATATACTGTTTCAAAAAACACACGAAGGTGCTGTAACAAATCAATCAAATCCTTAGCCATTATTGAATTACAAAGAAGCTTAAAGTTATGTTCAGCAAATAACTTTAGGGATACTGACACATTAACCAACAAATCGTCCATGATCCATACTCCAAGTCTTGGACCTCTCAATCCCTTTTCATCTCTACCTATTAACAATGCACTTTCCAGCATAGGCCTTATATCTGCAGGATTATTATCAAAATCCATGGTGATTTAATCACTCAGTTAACTATATATCTATATCAGTATAATTATTAATGTCGCAAGTTTATGTTTCAAGAAGTTCTGACAATTACCCTTCCATTTCACACAGTTCAGTATGTATACCAAAAATATTATTCATAAACTTTGTATCATCAATTCCTTTTCAAAGAACCCTATAACATCATATGAGGGAAGTCATCCTATATCATACAACCATCAATACTTAGCATCAATACTAAATCCTAATAATATGTCTATATAGAATTAGACAACAAAAACAACAGATTTCAACAGTATAGGAGATGCAAAGCACAGGAAGGCTCGTTGACATAGTTAAGGTGACACAGTTCACATCACAAACATAATCACTTATCTTGAATGAAAACTCTTCTGTTCCTTTCCGTTAACACCCTGGATATCACAAAGTTCAATGGTAAAACAATCGACAACAGAAAGGCATTGGAACTTGACACCTTGATTCCGCTCAGGTCCTCGATTCAGCACGCTACGTGCTAACACACCGCACAGGAAAGCAGGAAATGGGTCACCGTCTGTCAATTTCGTTGAAAGGAGGTACACCGCTCGTTCATACTGCCAGATGATTACTTGTACTGGTATACAGACGCCACTGTATATCATGACATCTCATAATCTTGAGTAATAAATTTCTTGACTTGCGAGTTGCGACTTGCGACTTGAGTTAACAGTTCCCAGTTTAACTGATACTGAATAAGTTTTCCTTGGGCCTGGATACAGCTCTCAAATGTGATGTCTGTCTTTCATATACTAACGCCACTCAGGCTACATGCTAACAGTTGTGAATTAATATCACGCGAATTTCGCGGGTGTCTGATCCTATAAAACTAGCACACCACTGTTACACCCCCGTAATGTCGGTGAATAGTACGCCAATGTCTGAAATGGCAGCACTGATAACGTATTGGTTTAGTTACATTATAGCTGCCGAGTGCGCAGTTCTTATATAGATATTTTATATCCTGTGTTGTGAGTGTCGGTTCCAACACGCACTCACTATCACCTATTGCAAAGCGTACAAGCTGGCCACCCTATGTGTAACAGTGGTGTGCTAGTTTTATAGGATCAGACACCCGCGAAATTCGCGTGATATTAATTCACAACTGTTAGCGTGTAGCCTGAGTGGCGTTGGTGTGTGAGAGACAGACATCACATTTGAGAGCTGTGTCCAGGCCCAGGGAAAACTTATTCAGTGTCAGTTAAACTGGGAACTGTTAACTCAAGTCGCAAGTCGCAACTCGCAAGTCAAGAAATTTATTACTCAAGATTATGAGATGTCATGATATACAGTGGCGTCTGTATACCAGTACAAGTAATCATCTGGCAGTATGAACGAGCGGTGTACCTCCTTTCAACGAAATTGACAGACGGTGACCCATTTCCTGCTTTCCTGTGCGGTGTGTTAGCACGTAGCGTGCTGAATCGAGGACCTGAGCGGAATCAAGGTGTCAAGTTCCAATGCCTTTCTGTTGTCGATTGTTTTACCATTGAACTTTGTGATATCCAGGGTGTTAACGGAAAGGAACAGAAGAGTTTTCATTCAAGATAAGTGATTATGTTTGTGATGTGAACTGTGTCACCTTAACTATGTCAACGAGCCTTCCTGTGCTTTGCATCTCCTATACTGTTGAAATCTGTTGTTTTTGTTGTCTAATTCTATATAGACATATTATTAGGATTTAGTATTGATGCTAAGTATTGATGGTTGTATGATATAGGATGATTTCCCTCATATGATGTTATAAGGGTTCTTTGAAAAGGAATTGATGATACAAAGTTTATGAATAATATTGTTGGTATACATACTGAACTGTGTGAAATGGAAGGGTAATTGTCAGAACTTCTTGAAACATAAACTTGCGACATTAATAATTATATTGATATAGATATATAGTTAACTGAGTGATTGAATCACCATGGATTTTGATAATAATCCTGCAGATATAAGGCCTATGCTGGAAAGTGCATTGTTAATAGGTAGAGATGAAAAGGGATTGAGAGGTCCAAGACTTGGAGTATGGATCATGGACGATTTGTTGGTTAATGTGTCAGTATCCCTAAAGTTATTTGCTGAACATAACTTTAAGCTTCTTTGTAATTCAATAATGGCTAAGGATTTGATTGATTTGCTACAGCACCTTCGTGTGTTTTTACAACAGTATATTGAACTTGAACACGGACAGATAATGCAAAATATATTCAAGATAATCCACAACGGTATTCCTGATGAGCAGAAAAAGGAATTAGGAAGTGAGAAACAAATAAAAGTCAACAAACAGAGTGCCCTACGGGAAAGGGACAATTGTTTAAAAGTTAATACTGAAATGAGTAAACTACACGAAACAGTCTCTAAACTCGCAAATGAGTTAGATAAGTCAAACACGGAACTTACTAAAGTACATGCGGCGTTAGATGCAGCATTGAACAAGAACAAAGAGTTGGAAATTCGGGTGAAAGACAAAGATGACGAAGTTGGTAATCTCAAACAGGAAGTTCAAGAGAAAAAAGAAATGTATGACATATTAAAGATTGAGAGCAATGTTCGTGAAGAGACTTACATAAATATGCTTCATATATATATATCATCATCATCATCATCATGTGACGTATTCTTTCCAGAACGTTGTCTCCATTACAGCTGCTCTGAACGCATCACGATTCTGGGCAAGTCGACCTGCATCAGCCAAAGACAAGTTCAGACTCTCTGTGATGTCTTGGGTCCACCCTCGTCTAGGTCGACCCCTTCCCCTTTTTCCAGGGACCATGCCTTCCATCACTGTTTTTTCCAGACTATTATGTCTTTTTATATGACCGAAAAATGTCAGCTTCCTTATTGCGATGGTATTTAGGAGCCAATGTTCCTGTACGTTTAGTGAGTGCAGTACTTCTCTGTTGGTCTTTTTTTCTGTCCAGGGTATTCTCAACATCCATCTGTAGCATTTCATTTTGAATGATGTAATCTTTTTTGCAACTGTTTTATTGAGTGTCCAAGTCTCGCAGCCGTATGTTGCTACTGGGAATATACATGCTCTGATCAGTTGTAACTTTGTTTCTTTGCTTGTGCCTTGCCATAGGTTTTTCATCTGTATTAGTTTATGTGAAGCAATTGCAAGTCTTCTTTTAATTTCTACTGCACAGTCGCCAGAGCTGTTGATGATTGATCCTAAGTATTCGAATTCATTGACACTTTCCAGTTCTTCGTTATCAATTTCAATTTCTGGTTTGGTCTTTACTTTGTCTGTTGTCAATACTTTGGTCTTCTTGGTGTTTAGGTATAGATTCTGGGCCTCGCTGTGTTTTTTGGTGGACAGAAGTAATTGTTCAAGTCCTTCTGGGTTGGTCGATAGGAGGACTGTGTCGTCAGCATATCTGATTTCCGGGATCTGGTACCCGCCGATGTTAAATGAGACAAACTCTGTGTGTTCTTGGTCATCTCTTACGTTTCTCATGATATTCTCGGCATAAATGTTAAACAGGTAAGGGGAAAGGGTACAGCCTTGTCTTACTCCTTTCTGTACTTCAAACCATTCTGATGTTTCCCCCTCTATTCTTACGGCTGCCTGTTGTTCTTGGTACAGCAGTGCGATGAATATATATATATATATATATATATATATATATATTCATATATATATATATATATATATATATATATATATATATATATATATATATATATATATATATATATATATATATATATATACATATATAATAATAATAAATTCTTTAAGCACCAAACACGGCGCATAAGGCAGAAACCAGTGCTCTCCAGGTTGTTCGTTGTGACGCCACTCCTCTTAGCTCTTGCACATTATTTAGGCCCAACGTTCTTCCTTCTCTTATTATTGTTCTTCTGAGTGTTTCTTTTGGTCTTCCTTTTTTCCTCTTACCCTCAGGAACCCAAGTGAGCGCCTGTAGTGGTATTCTGTTGTTTTGAATTCGTAGGACATGACCGATATATGA
This sequence comes from Oreohelix idahoensis, assembly GCA_024509875.1. NCBI lineage: Eukaryota > Metazoa > Mollusca > Gastropoda > Stylommatophora > Oreohelicidae > Oreohelix > Oreohelix idahoensis. The sequence continues at coordinate 635,342 of JAMPIV010001478.1, forward strand.
CCATCGTCTTTTCCTTATATAGTCGGAGACATATTTCTGCCTAGAGTCTTCTCTTATTTGTCGATTAGTCTTGAATTCTTTCCAACTGATGTTCATGAGTTTTCTAAGATATTTGTTCTCGAATGTATTCAGCTTGTTCTCCAATGATTTTGTTATTTTCCAACTCTCACAGCCGTATGTTAACACTGAGATAACATTTGAATTAAACAGACGAAGCTTGGTATGTATATTCAATGATCGTAATTTCCAAATGTTAGATAATCTATTGAAGGCGCTAGCTGCCAAAGCAATTCTAGTATGAATTTCTCTTGTTGTGTCACCATCCTGAGTCATTTTACTGCCTAAATAATTGAAACTTTCTGTAGTTTTTCCCCGTTCAAGATGATATCAAAGGTCTCATTAGAAAAGTTCATAGCTTTAGTTTTAGAGGCATTTATTTGGAGACCTATTTTAACCGAGAGATGACACAAATTATTTACTGCTTCTTGGGATTGTCTGGGTGTTGAACTTAAGAATGCTAAATCATCTGCGAAATCCAGGTCCCCCAGGAATTTTCCATTTGTCCATTTTATACCTAATTGTTCATTGTGGGTATAGTTTCTCATAACCCAATCAATAGCTATTCCAAAAAGTAGTGGTGACATAATACAGCCTTGTTTCACCCCTGTTTCTACTGTAAACCATTCTGTATTCCCTTTATTTGTTCTAGCACAACATCTTGCATTGCCATATAGCGCTTTGATTATATTCACATATACATATATATATATATATATATATATATATATATATATATATATATATATATATATATATATATATATTACTAGCCTGCTGTGGCATAATTTATATCACTATTTTTCTAACATATGACAGTAAGTTTTTTCCACGGGATTACACTCAAGAGAACTCACTGGTCATACTCGGCCATCACCTCAGAGAACAGCCGATGAGTATCATTCTTTAATTTATCATCACGTCACAGAGTGTCTCAGCCACCAGCGGCTAGACAGCACCAGAACAATATATACATATTCTTCCTATGACGGTGCCACCACATAGAAAACTTATCCCAAACAACTAACTGCAGTGAAAAGAGGAATATCCAGGAAAATAATTAACGCATCAACTTCAGCGACTACCGGTAAATAACAGTCAGCAAACCGGATAGTCTGGGGCTGAAATTGACAAAGAATATGACTCTGAATAATCTTAGTACCTGTTAGAGTTTAATTCTATGGAATGCCTGCGACAACGATCGGGTAAGCAAATATGAAAGTGGCCACTGTATGCGTGAAGGGACTGAACGGAAAGAAAGAAACTTATTTTCTTTTGTTACCATCAGTATACTTATCTTCTTCTTTGTTTTTTTCCCCCTCACTATTCTGCGTAAACACGGGATAGATTAAATTAGGAACCTGTTCTTTTCCCATACTGACTATTTCATACCTTATTGTTAAAATTGATCTCTTGGGTTAATGACCTCTGTTAGGATCTTCTTTGTTTTTCCTTTACAAGAGGGGAGGGCCTATTGAGATAATTTTTTTATCTTGTCTGTAAACTATACTTTATTGATGTAAATGCTTGATGTTGTGATTTTCTAGTGATAATAAACTTAATAACCTTTTAGTTATCGTGTTGGTCAACCCCTGCCCATATATATATATATATATATATATATATATATATATATATATATATATATATATATATATATATATATATATATGTTATCCATAGTTTGTTTTCACGTTTGTGTATATTTGTCACAAAATTGTGTGTACATGAGTGTAGTGTAACTTGTATTTTGTACAAGGAGAGAAAGTGCGTCAAATTTAAATATAGTCGTAAAGATAGGCTGGATTAGAGCAATTACTCAATCCAGAGACTGTTCTTTCTCTTACACTATCACCTCGTGAAAAAGAAAATCTATTTCTTACACATTACTCTCACATAGTTACCACTATCACCTCTGCTCGGATGGGACCATAAATATCTCAGACCTATCTTATCAAAAATTACGACAAAGTGTCATCACCCTTCTATCTACATTTCTGCCAAGAGTAATCTTGTGCGAAGGTAGATACCTTAGAAGCCCATATTAGATACTCTTGAGTTTTGGCACTGTTGGACCACTACTGCAATGCAGGAGGCAATACCGTCATGCCACTTGCTCCTGTATCTGCTCTTGATAAAACTCTTGGCCTCTTCATAAGTTAGAAGTGTGCCATATGGTCAAGAAAATATGGGCCTAACACCATATTCCCAATATGCCTCAATGTGCGTGTAATGGGATCCATCTTCATACGTTATACTTGTGTCGAGTTGAGGTAGCTTTCCACCTTCCTTTGCCTCTTCATTTCCGGGGATGTTGCAGTGAAATTGGATCCACTACATCACAATTCTTTTGAACTGCTGACATAGTTTGTGGAGTGTTACCCTCACGTCATCCAGGTCGGCATTATTCTGACTTTTCAGCGCCGCAATTACTGACACAGCATAGACACCTTCTAGTAATACAACCACTGCGCTACCTGTCTAGGTTGGGAACCTCTGCTGTAGGGTGTATGAGAAACTAGGATGAACGAAGTAATGGAGGAGAGGTGGGTTAGGGTTTGTTAAGGTTACGTTCTCCTTTTAAGTGCTCACGTCAGGGACCTGTATAATGAAAACGCATATACGTGTTAGCGTTATATTAAGTAATATTGATTAATTTAGTCTATCAATTCCTCAATCACCACTTTACTACTGAACGCCCCCCTTGCAGCCCTCTTTTACCTTATCGCTTCCTTATATCCTCTCAACACCCCGGGGGGGCACCCACTTTGAGAACCACTGGTCATGTGTATATGTGAAGCTTTTCCTGTCGTGCACAGAACACAGAAGTGACATAACTTACGTTGGCATGAAACTGGGTCATTTGTGTCAGCTATTGGCTTGTGACAAAGATGTGTTAACTGCTTTGTAGATTTATTCTATGTTCGCACCAGGATAACTTTGTCTGTGATGTGCGGTATTGTCTGTTAATTTTTATAACAATATAATCTACCAGTTTATTATTCACATTGTTAATATTAAAATTATCCGTGAAAATAAGAGTAAGCCTCAAATTAAACAATGAAAATACTAAATCAAACATCGTTGCTTAATTTTATGCAGAAATGAAATTTTAAAAATTAGGGAAAGTACAAAGGATGTGGATTTGAGCACACAAATGGATAAATTTCCAACCGAATCAGCACCAGTGCCATCTTCTTCTGTAACACATAGTGTGTGTGTTGTTTAAGAATCATCTTCATTGCTCACGGGCAACTCCATCAGTGCTACAATCTCCACCATTAGATCACACAAGGAGGATCTCAACACAGTGCACGAACTCTTTAGCACCTGCGAGACTCCCGATATGTGTATACAGGAATCACACATCCTATAGGCCTAAATATTTTTGTGGCGGGTAGGTTTGTCCTCATTTTTGTAAATTTTACCGTATGACTTACTCTTTACGATTTGCAACTTCCGAGGGATTTTTAACGTGTGCAACGTGCACACGGGACATCCTATTTTTGTGCTAGGCATCCGATCTGATTACCTAGGAGATGGATGGGGGGGGGGGGGGGGGGGGTTTCCTGAAATTGGAATCTCTAATTTAAATATCTTATATAGTGACAAGTGTGCTAATGATGGTGGATTACATCACAAGTTAGACATTCGTAACTTTTTAAAAGGAGTTAAATTGCATGATCTTATCGAAGAACAAGCTCTAAAAAATCTACGGATACCTTCTGATGAATTCATTTTACCTGTTTCAGGCAAAAAGAATTTATCTTTCCATTAAAGTGGTTCAAATTGTGTCCATAGGTAGTCTATTCAAAAAGGGCTGGTGGTGCATTGTGCAAGATATGTGAATTATTCGCTCGTGAAGTTGGAGACAGGGGAGATCAAGCATTAGGTACATTAGTATCAGCAGGCTACTTAAAGTGGAAGAATGCCAAAGAGGATTTTTGGAAACTCGAAAAAACAATAAATATTGTCAACGGAAAGCAAACGAATGTACTGTCTATGATGGATCCCAAAATAAAACTTAAAGTATCGGTAACGGAAAACAGAGCAAAATTAGCTCATATAGTGGAAACCGTAATTGTATGTTGTGGTCGTCAAGAAATTGCTCTAAAAGGCACAAACAATTCATGTCGCATTTCTCTACGAACCAGAACACAATGTAGGCAACGTTAGGGCTCTTTTGCGATACCGTTTTACAGGAGGAGTTACAAGCCTTTTAAGTCATATTACTTTGTCATCTGGTTCCAGAAATATGTATACTAGTCCAGCTATTCGGAATGAAATTATTTTATTCTGCGGAGATATCATACAAGATTCTATCGTTTCTCGGATAAATGATGCTAAATATTTTTCATTATTGGCTGACGAGACACAAGATATATCCAGGAAAGAACAGGTAGCTATTTGTGTTCGTTTTACTGATAGTAAAGCCATCACAATACGAGATGATTTTTTAATGTTTTGTTTCTTTGTCTGATGTTTCTGCTTCGGGTTTGGTTTCTGTTCTTGTCTACATTGACTCAAACTTGGAGTAAATTTGAATAACATGGTTGGTCAAGGCTACAATGGCGCTGCTGTAATGAATGGAAAGTACAGAGGAGTTCGCACACTTATATCTGAAAAATATCAAAAACAGCAATTTGTCTAATGTGGTGCTCACGTTATAAACTTAGTTATTAATAATAATAAATAATAAATTCTTTAAGCACCAAACACGGCGCATAAGGCAGAAACCAGTGCTCTCCAGGTTGTTCGTTGTGACGCCACTCCTCTTAGCTCTTGCACATTATTTAGGCCCAACGTTCTTCCTTCTCTTATTATTGTTCTTCTGAGTGTTTCTTTTGGTCTTCCTTTTTTCCTCTTACCCTCAGGAACCCAAGTGAGCGCCTGTAGTGGTATTCTGTTGTTTTGAATTCGTAGGACATGACCGATATATGACCATCGTCTTTTCCTTATATAGTCGGAGACATATTTCTGCCTAGAGTCTTCTCTTATTTGTCGATTAGTCTTGAATTCTTTCCAACTGATGTTCATGAGTTTTCTAAGACATTTGTTCTCGAATGTATTCAGCTTGTTCTCCAATGATTTTGTTATTTTCCAACTCTCACAGCCGTATGTTAACACTGAGATAACATTTGAATTAAACAGACGAAGCTTGGTATGTATATTCAATGATCGTAATTTCCAAATGTTAGATAATCTATTGAAGGCGCTAGCTGCCAAAGCAATTCTAGTATGGATTTCTCTTGTTGTGTCACCATCCTGAGTCATTTTACTGCCTAAATAATTGAAACTTTCAACTTTCTGTAGTTTTTCCCCGTTCAAGATGATATCAAAGGTCTCGTTAGAAAAGTTCATAGCTTTAGTTTTAGAGGCATTTATTTGGAGACCTATTTTAACTGAGAGATGACACAAATTATTTATTGCTTCTTGGGATTGTCTTGGTGTTGAACTTAAGAATGCTACATCATCTGCGAAATCCAGGTCCCCCAGGAATTTTCCATTTGTCCATTTTATACCCAATTGTTCATTGTGGGTATAGTTTCTCATAACCCAATCAATAGCTATTCCAAAAAGTAGTGGTGACATAATACAGCCTTGTTTCACCCCTGTTTCTACTGTAAACCATTCTGTATTCCCTTTATTTGTTCTAGCACAACATCTTGCATTGTCATATAGCGCTTTGATTATATTCACATATTTTGTTGGAAAACCATAGATTGTAAGTATCTTCCACAATGATGGGCGGTGTAGACTATCAAAGGCTTTTTGAAAATCGACGAAGGTGTAGTGGATTTTGATGGTATTGTATGGTGGTATTATCACCTAGTGTGATGCGTGAGGTCAGCTGTGAAGGCTCCTGAGATAATTGTAGCTGTGAATATACAGAAGGCCCTTTCGTGCTACCACTTTATGACCTCACACATATCTTTTTTTACTAATGAATGTGGCTACGTTAAAATCTAGGGTACTGAATGCAATGTGTTGTATGGACATGTACAAACACACACAGATATTAATTAAGTCTAATACTATCAATAAAATTTATAACACAATGAACTAAATTCAGCTGGTTAAATTTAGAATAGAAAATCTTTTTTTAAATTTATTTGTTCTGAACCAAGGTTTTATTTTGGCCAGAACTTATGCAAAGATTTTGAAATTTATGAATGAATGGCATGAATAAATGGCATGTTAAATGAAAGATGTTTACATATGCAATCTTCAAGATTAATTATAGTTCGTAATGTTAATTTTCCTGGGAAAACTATGAATGGATGTGCTGTTGGGGTGGCTTCATCCCTCCCTGTTTATGCCTACACAGCATTGTCCATTAATGATGGAAGGAAATGGGATGCTTCAGTAGTAAATTCTCTTGGGTGCTAGTTTTATGAAGTTGGTGTAAGTTCAGCAGGCCAGCTAGCCTACTTAACTTTGCCAGATTTGTTCTGGTGCTGGAATATGATGGCCCCACCTCTCCGTGCTTGAGCAATACACAGATGTTCTGTCGAAATGTACCCTGCACGGGTCCTCACTTCAATTATTAATCAGCATTTGACACCACCTTAGTGTCAAGATCGAACTCACAGCTCTGAAATAAAGTATTGGTTTTTGCTCAGAACCTTACCTAATAAGCCACTTCTACACATAACAAATTACAATAACACCACATAAACAGGGTCAGTTCTCTCTGACCAGACAGCACATCTTACCTAGTTGGTTTCGCATAGGGTAAGTTTCCCCAGTCTACAGATTCTGAAATAGGTGCATTATCTCACTGCCATAGAATAGGATAGGTGATATGATTCACTGTTCTCAACCCTTGATCACCCCTTCCTAAACCTTGCTGTAGTTTATATATTGTTTGTCCCTAGACCCTGAACTAGGGCGGGGGGTCCAGAGCGAATCCTTACTTGTTTGTAAGGCTAGATTTCGATATGGCAGTATCAAATCACTCGAACATTAAACAATATTCAAAATATACAAAGAAATAATTTCAATCTTACCAGATTATGAATAAAGAACACAGAAATGCTAGCAAAACTCAGCTGAGCTGCTGGCTATAGTATGGCGTCCCTGAACTTATTTCAATTTATTTCATTTGGAAATCACCACACTTGAAATTTACTGTGTCTATCACTGGACAACTATTGAGGAATGGCAAAAAAGCTCGTCTGAGCGCGGATAATATGATTGTCTGTGGCCAATCAATGCCTTGGTTTTTTTTTAAATTCAAATTTCCTACACTAAAGTCATTTCAGTCATGCTTCAGTCAAGTATGGATTTTTATCTGTTAGTCTGTCCGTCTCTACTTGCGTTTTTCACAAAAAACGTACTTGATTTTTGAACCAACCTTTCTCTCCCCTCCAAAATTTTGTCGATAAAAGTTATTTTTAGACACAGCTTCCACCAATATCCCTTCTCTTCCATGCTAAGTAGATTTGAACACCTGCGTCTCAAGGTCGCGATTTTTTGTGCAAATAGCGACACTTTTGATTCAATGCAGTCTTTCGCTGTTGTGAACAACACTGTCTTTTGTCATTATTTTCATTATTATCTATCCGTCTGTAAAATTAAAAACATATTATTTCACTGCTCAGAATGGGCCATCCGGCCAGCTAATTTTTATATTCCTAACATTAATATTAAGAAAAGTTACTTTTTAAATTTTGTAATATTTCAAGCATCTGCGTTTAGCCGCTGAATTCAAATCAAAGGCTTGGTATCGCAAAAGCGTCCAATAAATGACTGTGGCGTATCATATCCAGGGTCCCTTCTGTCGAGTTCCTTACTTTATGTCAACTTGGGGAACGTGACTTTTTTCCTCCGTTTCCCCCCCCCCCCCAATTGCGTCTCCTTAGCCTTGCTAGTCTCACGCAATTTTTTCCAGTCATATTTTTTTTTTTCCTTTTGATCCGCCGTTCTCATCCCTCCAAATGGTAACCGTTTTGATTTCCCGTCTAACAAGTCAATTTTTATGGAGGGTGATGACCCGCGGTCAGGGCGATCATGTACTATCAGCAGCTTACGCATTATGTTTTTATCCTTACATTTTATCCTTTGGAGATATTTTTACGTTGTATCACTTGTTAATTTTATGACACATCTCCCCACTTGAAAACATGCCTACGGCAAGTTCTAAAACCAGTGATACACATAGATAAAATCTCTCCTCACGTCTGCATCTCTCCTCACGTCTGCCATTACTCTAATTTTGATCACAGGGGTGCCGACTGAGGAAATCTGCACCGACATTCAATTTGCCTGGGATATATTGGATACTAAACTGATAAGGTTGAAGTAATAAAGACCACCTCAGCAATCTTGCGTTTTCATGCTTAGCCTGAGATAAGAATACGAGAGGCTGATGATCCGTCTCCACCACAAAAGTCCTACCATACAGATAGATTTGAAACTTCTTTATTGCCCAGATTAACGCTAAACATTCTTTTTCGCTTGTGGAGTATCCTTGTTCCGCCTTATTCAATTTGCGGCTTGCATAAGCGACTGGTTTCAGTTCCCCATCAGGTGAAGATGATCTTTGCAACAAAGCCCCTCCGAGTCCTACATTACTTGCATCGGTTCTTAAGACAAAGTCCTGTGTCAAATCAGGCAGTTTGAGAATAGGCCTGCTAGTGAGTTTTTCCTTTAACTCTTGGAACGCTAGTTCACATTGTGCAGTCCAAATAATTTTATCTGGAAGTCCCTTGCGAGTCAGATCAGTCAGAGGAGCACAAATAGCGTTAAAATTTTTGATGTATTTCTGATAAAATCCGCATAACGACACGAATGATCGCACGTCCTTTTTTGTTTGTGGTCTAGGTGCTCTCTGCAGTTTTTCCAAGTTCTTGGGGTCAGGGGTCATGTTACCCTGATATACAGTGTGTCCCAAGAATTCCAACTCTTTGCATCCAATACAACATTTTGTTGGCCTAGCAGTTAAGTTCGCCTCCCGAAGTCTATTAAATAACATTTCTAGAGCTTCAATGTGTTCTTCAAATGTCTCTGTGGCGACGAGAATATCATCCATGAAATTCGTGATACATGGGTTATTCAGGGGATCCAACAATTTGCGCATCATCCTTGAAAATACACTCGGAGCATTTTTCAGTCCAAATGGTAGCATATTGAATTCATAATGTCCATCCGAAGTGCTAAAAGCCAAATAAGGTCTCACTTCAGGCTTCACTGGGATCTGGTAATAGCCTTTACTAAGATCCACCTTTGAAAAGTATTTTGCCTTGTTCAGTCTGGCAAATAACTGTTTTGTGTCTGGTAATGGATCCACTTGTCCTTCTGTGACAGCATTCAGTTTCCTGTAATCTATGCACAGTCTGTGTTCCCCAGACGGTTTTCTCAACAAAACGACACTAGAACTAAAAGATGATTCACTGTGCGAAATAATCCCCTCCTTCAGCAAATAATCTATTTCTTCCTTCAATGCCTTCTCCTTCGCAAACGGAATAGAATAGGCTCTCATACAGATTGGGTTTGAGTCTACCAGTTTCATGTCATACTGTAGCAAATTTGTATGGCCTGGTTTATCTGTTAGTACATCTGTATGTTCCTCCAGAACCTGTTGAACTCTCTCCCTCTGGTTTTTAGTCAGGTGCTTACTGACTTTTACCTGTGCTGCTGTTTCACAAGGATGTAATGGGTATTCATGTGAGGTGAGTGGTTCCTTTTGCATCTGGGTTGCAATAGCCAAGGTCAATAAGGGGGTGCTTTCCTGGAGTGGTCTGTCCAGATACTTCTTTAATAAGTTTACATGATAAACTTTCTCCTTCCCCTTTTTGTCAATTTTATAGTTTGTTCTAGACACCTTCTCTAGAACCGTATATGGACCTTGCCAACCAATTTGTAATTTATTCTGGCTACCGGGTAGTAGAAGAAGCACCTTCTCTCCCACAGCTAGTTCTCGGTCCTTTGCCTTCCTATTAAAATATGCTGCATGTTTCTTCCTGGCTTGTTTCAAATTATCATTTGCCAGTTTCCATCCAGCTTTCAAACGAGTGGTCAGTTCGTTCACATATTGATAAGATGAGGTAACAGGTTCTTCCGCCTTCTCATCCGTCCAGGTCCTTAATAAAGCTTCTAAAGGACCTTTTATTGGCCTCCCAAATAGCAGAGTTGCGGGAGCCATCCCGGTTGAACTATGTGGTACCTCCCGATACGCAAACAATGCGGCGGGCAGGAATTGATCCCACAGATCCGGTTTTTCGTGTGCCAGCTTTCTCAGGATAGAAATGAGAGTCCCGTTGAACCTCTCTACCTGGCCGTTCCCTTGTGGATGGTACGGACTACAATGAAAGTGTCTGGCTTGAAATAGTTTAAAAACTTCTTCCGTTAGTTTCCCCTTGAACTGAGATCCATTATCCGTCAAGATTTGATGCGGGAATCCTAATCGGGTAAATATTGTAAGTAGTGCCTCTGCTACATGTTTTGAATCAATTGATGGCAGGGCTACCGCCTCTCCCCACATAGAACAAGTGTCCACCAGAGTAAGGATGTAACTGTTCCTCCTCTTGGTCCGAGTGAGAGGTCCCACAATATCCACTGCAACCCTCTCAAAAGGTGTTCCCACTATGGGCATTTCCCCTAGAGTTGCAGGAGCAGTCCAGTGCTTTGGAGCTACCCTTTGACATTCAGGGCAGGATTTGACATATCTTTTTATATCCTCCGTTATCCCTGGCCAGAAGTAATGACAAGCTATACGCTGTCCTGTGGCGCTGATCCCCATGTGACCACTGAAGGGAATCGCATGCCCGAGTTCCATCACTTTATCTCTATATGAGGTGGGAAGAACCAGCTGGTTGTGACCATTTGTTCCAGTTCCGGCCTTCCTGTATAAGAGTTTGTTCTTCATGACATATTCCCCCTTGCTCGGAGGTGTGTGGCATTTGGGCAATTTTTTAAAACAGGGCTTGAGTGTCCTATCCTCAGCCTGCGCCTTCCTCATCTCCTCTGGATGAGCATTTATAGGTTCACCTTCTTCCTCCTTCTTCTGTGACCTGGTCTGCACTGTCGCCATGATCACAGGTTTCTCGGGATTCCCCAAGAAGACGTATCTACACCCCAATATCAGAGGGTAGATTGGTTCTTCTATCACTGCTGCCTCTGGGAGGCCGTGCTTCGTAGTGGTTACAACACCGCTCTGGCGATGATACATCAAAACATTTGAGGATTTTTTTTCGACCTTTTGGACTGATTCCTCCCTGCGATGGCCATTTGAAGGAGTGGTCTTTCGACCAGGTTGAGCCGATCCATGGGTACCTTCCATCTTCTCTTCTTCTGTCTGTATGGTCTGCACTGTCCATGATCAAGAAGGTTTCTCGGGACTTCCCGTACCAATGAGGTTAGACATAAAATACAACCCAATTTATCAGAGGGTAGATTGGTTCATCTATCACTGCTGCTCTGATTTCTCCTTCCACATAGCGAGTTTTCACCGTTATCCTTGCGATGGGAAGTGTCATGAGTGGTATGTCCTTAGTCGCCCCTTGTATTTCCACTGTTTCTGTGGTATACTGACTTGGGTCCACTAGGCTAGACTTCACAACTGAATCATAATCCAAACCTGTATCATAAAGGCACCTTATGGTGGCCCCATTACAAATAACATCCTCACAAACTGGGGGGTGATAAGGTTCCTGTTGTCCATTAGGATTAACCTTTAATCTTTGCGTCCCCGACTTCATTGCAGCAATGTTTGAAGGTTTCCTTCTACAAAATTCGGTGTTATGGTTATCCTTCTTGCACCATTTACACCATCTTTTTCCTTGGTTCAACGGTTTTCTTTCATTGAACTTTTGGTCATTGAACTGTGAGTTTCTGTCGCGATAGTCATTTCTTGGCCGCTCAAAGTTTGTACTACCTTTATTTCCCTGCTCTCTATTATCAAATTTATTAAATTGCTGTGGAGCTTTAAAATTATCTATGTGCTTCTTTTTAGCACCACTTACCTCTGCCTGGGCTGCCTGATACCTCTCAGCGACATTTAAAACCTCTCCCAACTTCTCTGCACCTTGTTCCATGAGAAATTTTCTCATGTCTGGAGCCATGGACTCTCTCAATTGCTCAATCATGATCATTTCTTTAAGATCTTGGGTCTTCCCCAGAGCAGTCCATTTCTCCAAATAGGTTTCCAGTCTAGCAGAGAATTGGTGGTATGTCTCCCCAGACAACAGTTTGGCATTTCTAAATTTCTTACGATAAAATTCACCATTCTTCTCGTACCTTAATAACAAAGCCTGCTTTAACATGTCATAATTGTCTTTGTCTTCCCTGTTCATTTTAGCAAAGACTTCATAAGAAGTACCTCTCAGTCCCTGTGATAGCTTTAAACTCCACCTCTCTCTCTCTAACCCATATGTAGTAGCTAATAACTCAAAACGTCCTAGGTACCCCTCTATGTCATCGTCTTTTTCAACAAAATGGTCTAAATGAAACCCCATAGCTGAGTTTGAGGCTCCCAGACTGGGCGTAGCATCTGAGGCAAAAGGGCTGGCACCATTTTCAGGAGCCTGGCCTTGTAATTCCAGCTCCCTTAGTCGTAATTCGTGCTCCCTTTGCAACCTTCTATCTTCTGCCTCCCTTTCGGCCTTTTTATCTTCTGCCTCCCTTTGCTGTCGTTTTTCTTCTGCCTCAATCTGCAGCCTCTTAATTTCTCTATCAGCCTCAATTTGTAACCCCTTCTCTTCAGCTACCTTTCTATCTTCCCTTTCAATATATTTATCACATTCAGCCGTTACGTATTGAATTAAAATCTGACCATCCATTCCCATCTCCTTTGCGGTCAGCACAGCAGCTGATCGGAATTTTGCTAGCTCCGCCATACTTTTTAGACAATATAATAATATACAAGATAAATCTCTAACCAGTAAATACACTAAGTACTTCTTATGACTATAGTCTAACTAATTCTAACTAACCAGTTAACTAATTAATTATTACTGGCTGTGAAGATTCACCAACTTCTAATTGCCCTTTTAATTTAAAGGGACACTTTTAATTTTAAGGGAATTTTACAATTTTGTTCCCCTAATTTTATTTCTCCCACCAGGAGATCCTTATATTACTGTTTATGCTAATTATCCCTGGACAAGACCCCAATATATGTAGTGGATTTTGATGGTATTGTATGGTGGTGTTATCACCTAGTGTGATGCGTGAGGTCAGCTGTGAAGGCTCCTGAGATAATTGTAGCTGTGAATATACAGAAGGCCCTTTCGTGCTACCACTTTATGACCTCACACATATCTTTTTTTTACTAATGAATGTGGCTACGTTAAAATCTAGGGTACTGAATGCAATGTGTTGTATGGACATATACAAACACACACAGATATTAATTAAGTCTAATACTATCAATAAAATTTATAACACAATGAACTAAATTCAGCTGGTTAAATTTAGAATAGAAAATCTTTTTTTAAATTTATTTGTTCTGAACCAAGGTTTTTATTTTGGCCAGAACTTATGCAAAGATTTTGAAATTTATGAATGAATGGCATGAATAAATGGCATGTTAAATGAAAGATGTTTACATATGCAATCTTCAAGATTAATTATAGTATTACTGTTCGTAATGTTAATTTTCCTGGGAAAACTATGAATGGATGTGCTGTTGGGGTGGCTTCATCCCTCCCTGTTTATGCCTACACAGCATTGTCCATTAATGATGGAAGGAAATGGGATGCTTCAGTAGTAAATTCTCTTGGGTGCTAGTTTTATGAAGTTGGTGTAAGTTCAGCAGGCCAGCTAGCCTACTTAACTTTGCCAGATTTGTTCTGGTGCTGGAATATGATGGCCCCACCTCTCCGTGCTTGAGCAATACACAGATGTTCTGTCGAAATGTACCCTGCACGGGTCCTCACTTCAATTATTAATCAGCATTTGACACCACCTTAGTGTCAAGATCGAACTCACAGCTCTGAAATAAAGTATTGGTTTTTGCTCAGAACCTTACCTAATAAGCCACTTCTACACATAACAAATTACAATAACACCACATAAACAGGGTCAGTTCTCTCTGACCAGACAGCACATCTTACCTAGTTGGTTTCGCATAGGGTAAGTTTCCCCAGTCTACAGATTCTGAAATAGGTGCATTATCTCACTGCCATAGAATAGGATAGGTGATATGATTCACTGTTCTCAACCCTTGATCACCCTTCCTAAACCTTGCTGTAGTTTATATATTGTTTGTCCCTAGACCCTGAACTAGGGCGGGGGGTCCAGAGCGAATCCTTACTTGTTTGTAAGGCTAGATTTCGATATGGCAGTATCAAATCACTCGAACATTAAACAATATTCAAAATATACAAAGAAATAATTTCAATCTTACCAGATTATGAATAAAGAACACAGAAATGCTAGCAAAACTCAGCTGAGCTGCTGGCTATAGTATGGCGTCCCTGAACTTATTTCAATTTATTTCATTTGGAAATCACCACACTTGAAATTTACTGTGTCTATCACTGGACAACTATTGAGGAATGGCAAAAAAGCTCGTCTGAGCGCGGATAATATGATTGTCTGTGGCCAATCAATGCCTTGGTTTTTTTTAAATTCAAATTTCCTACACTAAAGTCATTTCAGTCATGCTTCAGTCAAGTATGGATTTTTATCTGTTAGTATGTCCGTCTCTACTTGCGTTTTCACAAAAACGTACTTGATTTTTGAACCAACCTTTCTCTCCCCTCCAAAATTTTGTCGATAAAAGTTATTTTTTAGACACAGCTTCCACCAATATCCCTTCTCTTCCATGCTAAGTAGATTTGAACACCTGCGTCTCAAGGTCGCGATTTTTGTGCAAATAGCGACACTTTTGATTCAATGCAGTCTTTCGCTGTTGTGAACAACACTGTCTTTTGTCATTATTTTCATTATTATCTATCCGTCTGTAAAATTAAAAACATATTATTTCACTGCTCAGAATGGGCCATCCGGCCAGCTAATTTTTATATTCCTAACATTAATATTAAGAAAAGTTACTTTTTAAATTTTGTAATATTTCAAGCATCTGCGTTTAGCCGCTGAATTCAAATCAAAGGCTTGGTATCGCAAAAGCGTCCAATAAATGACTGTGGCGTATCATATCCAGGGTCCCTTCTGTCGAGTTCCTTACTTTATGTCAACTTGGGGAACGTGACTTTTTTCCTCCGTTTTTCCCCCCCCCCCCCCCCCCCCCCCCCCCCCCCAATTGCGTCTCCTTAGCCTTGCTAGTCTCACGCAATTTTTTCCAGTCATATTTTTTTTTTCCTTTTGATCCGCCGTTCTCATCCCTCCAAATGGTAACCGTTTTGATTTCCCGTCTAACAAGTCAATTTTTATGGAGGGTGATGACCCGCGGTCAGGGCGATCATGTACTATCAGCAGCTTACGCATTATGTTTTTATCCTTACATTTTATCCTTTGGAGATATTTTTACGTTGTATCACTTGTTAATTTTATGACAGAAGGTGATAATAAGTGGCGATTGCCTTTCCACTGATTCTTCTATAATTGTTCTTAGTGTGAATATTTGATCAATACATGATCGTTTCGGCCTGAAACCCGCTTGTTCTTCTCTGATCTTTTCGTCAGCATGCAATTTAAGTCTTTCTAACATCATGCAACATAATAATTTTCCAGGTACTGATAATAGAGATATACCACGCCAGTTATTACAGTCTGATAGATCACCTTTCTTCGGTAACTTTACAATAATACTGTCTTTCCATTGTTGTGGTGGTTGTTCTTCTCTCCATACTTCATTTATAATATCTAAAATCAAGAGCGTCGTTAGTTGGTGCATAACATTGTACAATTGAGAGCTTGAAAAATCGTGTCTGAAATCTAGCTAATATTAGCCTCTCATTGATAGGTACCCAGCTGATAAGCGATGCTGCTGCTTTCTGTGTCATTAGGATGGCTACTCCCTCTGTGTGACGATTATCATTACTACCAGAGTATATAATTTGCTTTTTTTCTTCTGAAATATATTTTATGCCCTTTCCCGTCCATCTACACTCGCTGACACCCAATATATCCAACTTATAATTATCCATTTCTTTAATTACTTCTTCCAATTTTCCGTCTTGATACATAGTTCTTACATTCCAGTATCCAATTTTAAAAATCTCCTTAGCCCCCAAGATATTAGAGTGAGTCATGTTTACTGTCGAGCCTGGTTCTGTTTCGGTAACAATAGCTTGTTTTATGATAGTGAATTGTTAACTCACTGATCAACCCTCCGATCCAACCGACCGATTCGAGGGTTTCGAGGTCAGTTATAGGAAAATATCTACCCCACTAGATACTCTGGTGTATCTTTTATTCTATAATTTAACATAACATGGTACTATCCATCGAAATATACACATTCCTGATGTTTTTCTTTCGGCGTCTACGGTGAGAAACGAATTTCACCTCCATCTTGGAAGGGTAGATAACTAACTTTTAGTTATTGGACGATCATATTACTTGTCAGTTATTCAGACATTTTCTCAATGCATCTGCAAACAGTCTCGTGATGAAAATGCCAGGAAATAAGCGTAACAATATATGAAATGGTAATATATATATGAATGACACGTGTGTGAAAGATGTCACGCCTACTAACATCACAGCATGATTTGTCTCCACGGATATCTGGCCTTTTTGGATATAATTTTTGGACCATGCCCATGAAAACGTGTTTGTCGTGTGCACAGGATACCCGGTTCAACTCCATGTGGGTTATAACAAGGGTATATAGTGTTCATCTTCATTTATATCAAATTGCATTGGTTGTTTTTCTTGAGTGTTTGTTCTTCTAGGCTGCAATTTATCTGCCGTTTGTTATGGTATTGTTTAATGTCTGTGGAGTTTATAGTGCATCCCCTTCCTTCTACCACCATGAGGAATCAGTTGAACACCTACTGTTACAGTGCCCAAGACTAACTGACCTGCTACACCAGCTACTCCCATCGCACCCAACCATCCACAATACACTCTACACATCATCACAACAACTGAGGAAGACTTGCACCTTTGTCAGAGAGGCAATTAGCTGTCAAGAGCTACCTGCTCATAGCTAAAGGGATTATATCATCATCATCATTATCCTAGACTGATCTCTTTTAACCCTGTTGCCTTTTGGAGGGTTAGCTTGTTATTTTTATTGTATCCTTTTCTGTCTTTTTTATTGCACAATTAAGATATATTTATGTCTATAGTATCTATTAGCATTGAAAAGTACTAGGATTCTCTTTTAAAAATTGAAGACTGGGATTTAACTTTGATTCAAGAGTTTTATTGCAGCCTGTTGCCAAAATGACTACCGCTGAAGTGATCTGGCCTTTCAACTGAGATGCTTTCAGCGAGGCAGATTATCTGTCAGCAGATGTTATGGACAGATCACATCTTCCTGAGATATTGTCTGCCTATTTAAAAATTATTATTTCAGGATGAGCCTAGGAAAGTGTGGTAAAGTGGGATGATATAAATATTTATAGGGGACTTAGTGTACTGACTGAGATCAGCTGTGAAGGTATCTGTATCTAGTAAGTGTGGTGTGTTACAGATGACCTTACTGTGCTACCACATTTAGACCTCAGTCAGACTTATTCTGGAATATTGTGATGACTACGTTGAATGTCTAGGGTTATGATAGTGATGAAGTGTATGTTCACAACAACCAACAGACAGATAAACAGTTTAATTTAATCCACAACACTTTACAACACTGTGACACTCACATACATAGAACACTCTATAAGACTATCTTAACTAAGTCAAGTGTAACTTTTAAAAATATGTATTAATTCCTTTCAATAATAGATATCCTGATTCAACTACAAAGTGAACCAGGAATCACAATCAAATGTAATCACAAGTTGTATGTACACAATTTATAGATAGGATCTTTGTATGGACATATATTATTATTACAATATGTGTGTAAGTAGTGATGTAGTACTATGAGGTAATACTGGCTTTTCAAGCTAGGTTGTTGTTTGTCATCATGACTTCAAGTGTTTGTTTCTGGTGGAACTAATATTGGAAAGGTTCACAGTTTCTTTTTATTTGAAACAAATAAATGTCCCTCTTAATTTAAGGTAAAGTCACTTTTAGAGGGGGGTATACACAAGATTGAGCTGCTCTGGCCACGAAATCTTAACTTCTGTGTGGGCGGCAGGAACTGACTCCTCTGCTCGCTTGCTTCACCGTGTTCTTGAGAAACAACACTGGTCGATATCTTGACCAAGGAGTATGCTACCAGCCTCTGGATTCAGCAAAACTCAGACCAGGTGTGCTTTAATACGTTAGTACCACGGTCCCTGAAACAAGAAGGTTGTACCTCCTACTTCAGAACTAATTTATAATCTATTTCCACACTGAAGCACAATACATAACAAACACCGAGTTCAGCGCTGTAAGCCAACTGCTAGCTTCTCATGTAACAGTATACACCAGTATTCCTCTCCCCAATGGTTACAACGCCTCTGCAATTCCAGCATTATTTCCTTCTATCCAATAAGATAGGTGTCATAGTACTATTTGGCAATCCCATGCAGTTATACTCCTCTCCGACAAGTTTTGTTCATGGGGGAGCAATATCTAGGCTTTGCCTCAAGTTTGTTACTGAACCACACACATACAGACATAAATTATCAATTCACATTCAATTTTCATCAAAAAGATATCAAATATGTCTAGCTTACCACAATTTAAGGAAATATTAAACAAATACGTTGACTGGCGATGAGTTATGGCACAATTCCGATCTGCCTTTGTCCCAGGCTTTCATTAGAAAAATATGAACTGGTTCTCAACGCACTTGCTTCTACACAGTTTAATTTCAAAAAGTGGCACTGAACCGACGCTCCTAATTGACTTTATTAAATGGTCTAGCCAATAAGACCATGTTTACAAAAACATTTGAAAAAAAGTACCCTTCCTACCGTTTCCCTTAACAACCAAAAATAGTATTTGCAGTCGACTAATCATGTTTCGCCTTACATATAATTCTAGCCAATCAAATCGGATTTAACGTGGTGGCCTCATTTCCTCTAAAGCAGTGTCCAAACACGCCATTATGAGCAAATATGATCCTGTGTTGTCAGACAACACCACTATTGTATTTTGGCTATAATTTGTTAATTATTAGACTATTTGCATAACACCTAACATATTCTTTGTCAGCAAGTCCTAAGGCACCCAAATATATAAGTTTAATGGAGCCAAGTGGCTTCGTTCAAAATATGTATTTTCTTCTACCACCCGTTCACTTCTATACGATGGGGTGTCTTCTGTACTGTCAGGCTAATGTCAGGATTTCAGACGTAAAACAGTATTGTGTCATGTTTCCTAATAAGCATTAACCATGTTTTTTTAAAACCTTACCTCGTATTGGTAGTGTTTTTTATTACTGTTTATTTGAAAAAAAACAAGCCTGCATACCTTTCGCGTGGGGTGGCATTAATTTCATATCGCGAGACGGTGGTAGTATTGCACGCGTTCCTCCGTACATCTCTCTCTCTCTCTCTCTTATAAGGCCGTCTGTCTTTTCGTTTACGTAGTGCATAAAATGACATTAATGTAATATTAATCTAGGTCATTACGCAGTGTGTCTATCTCAAGGTTTTCTAAGAAACACAGTACCGGTTTTATTTTTTAGAAACGCGTGAAGTTGATGCAGTAGGCTTTACTAGTAAACGTGAAAGCGTTACAATTATGCAGACGGAGCATAAAAAGGGGTTTTCTTTTTAGCTAGTATGACGTTCTATAACACAGGCATACGCTATTGTGACCGCACTGTTCTTTTACCATTCTTCTTTCCTGTTATTGAATTAATTCGTTAGGCTTTACATTTACTTTTTAATTTATATATGTGGATTTAGAATGTCTCACGACAGAAAGAAAGAAAAATTTTTTTAAAGTAGAGCACCAAGGTATTCAACGGTTGCAACATCCGCTATGGAGGGGGTCTTCATCATGCTTGTCGATGATGGCAGATGATAGGTGGATTGGGTGTCATTCATTGTTAACAATGGGGCAATTGTGAGAGTATTTAAAAAAATGTTAGTTTTGTTTTTTTTTTTTAATGGAAATGACACGGCATACACACATTCATTCACACAATTTTACATTTTTGATTTACTCTATTTCGACTTAGTGGAGTGTGTAGATGATGCCATATTATGATATCAGAAATCAGAATTATTATCTTGAATTAACCACACTAAATACCCTAATTATAACCCATCAAGGGTTGAACGAAATATTTTTTATTAAAAAACAAAAATCCACTCCATAGATTACCAGACTGTTCAATATGCTTCCATCCAAAACAAGCTCAAAGAAAGTGAAACGACAATATTTTGATGCAGATGGAGACAGTGAGCTAGCAGTGGACACTGACACAGACTTGAATCTTCGTGATGTTGGTGAAATATATTATTCAATTAAATGATACGGTATTTGGTGGTGTATCGGTTAGGGTCGTCACGTTTTATGTGAGTTAAAAAAACAAAAACAAGGAAATCTCCTTTATTATGTGTGACCAGTTTTGATAGAAACTGACCAGGGTGGCAACCTTGAGGCCTAGTTTCTCAGGAAAAGTAACAAATGAGAAAATTTCGTTGACACAAGGGTTGAAGATAAACACCACTACAAGATGTGGAATCATACATATACCTTGGCAGCAATATAGACACAGCTGGAAAGAGAGACAATAATATCGAAATAAGAATACAAAATGATAGAAGAGCTTTCAAAGCAGTGGGGAAAATATGGAGTTAAAAGAAATCGGGTCCAACACAACATTTATAATTTTCTATTCAAATCTCGTCAGTCCTATTGTGTGGCTCTGAAACATAGAGAAAAACAAAAACAACAACCAAATAGTTACAGAATTTCATAAATGGATATTTGCGTAGAATAAAAGGATTGAAGTGGTATGACAAGATCATTCATGTGGAACTGGTGACAAGAACCAGACAAGCGCCATTAGAACAGGACACAGGATAGGACACAGATTGAGGAAGCCGGTTGATAGCTTTACCAGGCAGTCCTTGTTCTGGAATCCACGGGGTAAAAGAGGTAGAGAAAGACCAAAGAACACATGGACAAGAGAGCTGGGGGCAGACATGAAGGGGAAGGCATAGAGAGGTCTTTAGCTGTTAGCACGGGACAGGATGACTTGGCGTTTGTTGAAGGCTAATAGTCTTGGGGGGCGGGGGGGGGGGGGGGGGCGGTGGGTGGGGGGGGGGGGGGTGGGGGGGGTGGGGGGGGGGGGGGGGGGGGGGGGGGGGGGGGGGGGGGGGGGGCTGAAATGTGATAAATGAATGAATGCTATGGCGACTTGCGATTGTTCTTTTTTATACAAAAAAATATTGTGTAAAATATTTCTTCAGCACATTACAGTCCCCCTCGGTCCTTGTCGCGCCCCCCCCCCCCCCCCCCCCCCCACATTTTAATAGCTCAAGTACTGCACATGTTGACGTAGAAGGAAATAAAAAGGCAGATAAAGAAAGCGAGAATAGTAGATCTTCTTTCACTTCGTACACTATCAGACATCAGCTTGAATATGTTCAAAGAAAGCAGTGGTCAGCTTGAGGCTATTTATATCTCCATAGAGGTATTCCAGGAATGGTTCTGGTGATGTCCACATGTGCTTTCTCTGTTCCTCATATGTTGGGCATCTTTGAAGCAGACGTTCAGCAGTCATTTTATCGATGCCACAGTCACACTCATCGGTAGTTCCTATCTTTAGCTTGTTGAATAGGTGGCATCTCAATCTGTTGGTGGCTTGTGCAGAGTCTGAAGATTATCACTTATTCTCTTCTGTTAAGCTGGTAATGTGCATCATTTTTTGTGGGGCCTGGATGTTCTGCTTCCCATTTGTTCCTGTATCTGCTTCTGATAAAACTCTTTGCCTCTTCAAAAGTTATACTTTGTATTTGGCTGAGGTAGCTTTCCACCTTCCTTTGCCAGTCTGTTAGCTTCTTCATTGACGGAGATGTTGCAATGAGATGGGATCCACTGTACTACAACTCATTTTAACTGGTGGCTCAGTTTGTGGAGCACTACCTTTAGGTCATCCAGATCTGCATTGTTCTGGCTTTTCAGTGTTGCAATTATTGACAGCGCATCTGTAAAGAAAGCAACATCTCTCGGCGCTTTGCTCTGTCATTAGGATTTGCTGCAGTTTTCAAGGCCTTTGCCTCTGCTCTGAAGTTGCTTGAGAATTTTCCTGTTGCCACTGACAGCCTTTTTTGTGTACCAATGCTTAAGTTCAGCAACACTCCTCCGCCTCCATCTTCTGTTGCATTTGTTGCTGATCCATCTGTGTAGGCATGGGTCCAGTTGTTGCTTGGGTAATGTTTCTGTGTGTATTCTGTGGTTATCGCTCTTCTCTCTGTTGCAGTCTGGCTCTTCTTTCTTTCAATACCAGGAATATTTTCTACCATTTCTGGGAAGCACTGTTGTTTCCAAGCTGGGAGCTTGTGTGCAGTATAGATGGGTGATAAGATCTTTCTTTGGGAGACAGACGTCATCATCAGTTGATAAACTCTTTTAATACAAGACCCTTGCCCTGAGCAAGAGACATGCTGAAAAATCTGAAGCTCACTCGAACATCACCAGAGTTAAATACTGTGTTGTTGTGTTGCTCGTGGTTTGAGTATGGAATGTAAACTTGACCTACGCAGTGGTGTGTAGACATAGATTGAGTGTGTAATATGCGAATGATAGGAAGAGTTCGTGGTGTTGACAAATGTTCTTTTCTCACACTCATGTATGGCTAGAAGTCATCGACACCAACGACTGTGTACCTTTACTACAGTTTAATTGGACGTACACACTCGACAGCACAGATAGTGACAAATCACAGGTTGGCATAATACATCATGGTACAGTGGATAAATGGTCTTGCAATGTTACATGGGCACTCATGTAGAATAATAGTATAATGGACTGTCAATAGCCAAGCACTCAGTATTGCCCATATATATATCATCTGAGTTTACTGACAAAGCACGTCAGATTATAAACAATATCCAAGATGGCTTCTAGACCTAATCTCGTCTAGCGAAGATTCTTAACATAATGTCCAGCACAGATTTTTCCATATAAACAAATTGAACCGCTAGCAATGGGTTCTCATGTGTAGCAGTGATCTCTGGACTAATCAAGCGATAATACGGGCATCCCTTTTCTCTTCTTGAAAGTCACTACATGTTTTTCCAAGATGGCTTCACTCGTGAGCTGTCACTCACGTTTGGATACAGATAATGAATCTGTCCTAAAGTTAGTCATTCATTAAACATTTCATTGCTCTGTAGATTTGATCATGAACAATTGACTGCATTCTACAGGATATAGTGCTGCTAGGAATCGAAGTCGTTTTCATCGAGTTAAATATATCCTCTCAGATTACAAATCGTACCTATCGAAAACGTGGCTTCGTACGAGAGTTCAAAAGAGTATCTTTTATTACCTTGGTATCAGAAATATGATTCTGCCATTCCTTGGCAATAAGAATAAACACTGGGGTAAAGCATACACGATAGGTCTAGACGACTATCACTTTCCCCACAAATACTGAGAGCACTTTTTCCCGGCGACAAGCCGACATAGAAAACACAGTCCCTATCGGGACGAAGCCAAAACACCCCTCTCTAGCGACACATCCGCCGAATAGCCTTTGACCTCTCTAGAGACAACAGAACATATAGTTCGACTTAGATATGTAAAGATATACAGATATAAGACAGACTCGTCCTACTCCGACAAACAATACACATAAATTCAGGCCATAGATATTCTGAAGCAAGAACAATCTATTACTACCCAAACAAAGAATAAATCGCAGTAAACTGGATTCATCCGCGGAGTTCGATCGAAAGAGACGGCACAACTTTCAAGGGAAGTAACTCAATAATGACTTTCCCTTAAGCACTAAAAAATATCTATTTTGTTTACAAAATATTTGCGAACATAACAAGTATACCAATGTATAATATTGTAAGATATCAAAGACTGCACGTAACAGTCTTACCACACCTCCCGGGAAAAAAAATGGAACATTTTTTTTTTTTGAAATACATCTAGGAGCAACGTACAATAGGCTCACAACGCATGAATAATGCGCAGATGAAAATATCAGGAATACCTATAACGCCTAATATGAGGCTAAGTCGACTTATGGAGCGACTGGTGAGAATGTGTCTCATAAACTGAGAGAAATTATTTCTCTACAAGTATATTTTTCCAGGAAGGTGTCATCAAAGTATAATACAATTCTGGCAATTACACAATGCCTAAAAAATTCATATCATCATTTCGTATTAGATATCTTAAATTTATGATTTATGAAGAAAAAATCATCAAAGCACAGCGGTGAATAAACATCAATGAACCGCTATGTAGTGATACAATCATTATATTATTAAATTACAAATGTGTATCTATCATGATATAGAAAAGGAACTACTATAGAACTAGACATATCAAGAAGTCTAAGCCCTAATAGTTATGTGGAATCATGTGGGCATCTTGACAGAATGTCTGCCATCACATTATCTGATCCACGAATAGCTCGCACAGAGAAATGAAAAGGTTGAAGAGCAATTGCATATCGAGTAGACCTCGAGCTCTTCAAATTCTTACTCTGTATAGCAGTAAGAGCTTTTTGGTCGGTTTCTACTATGAAATGTGCGCCTAGAAGGAATCTCTGTAGTTTGAGGATCGACCAAACCATAGCTAATAGCTCACGGTCTAAAACCGAATAATTCCTTTCTGCCGCATTAAGTTTTCTGGAAATATACATTACAGGATGCAGAGTTCCAGAGTACTCTTGCATTAGTGCCGCTCCAATCCCAGTGGATGAAGCGTCACTACGAAGAACGAATGTCTTATCTTTAGTGGGTAGCACTAAAATAGGTGGTGTTGAAAACAATGTTTTAATCTTATCCAGAGAGCATTGGCATTCCTGAGACCAGTGGACCACATTAGGCGAACCTTTCTTTAGAAGTGTTGAGAGAGGTGCCATGATAGAGGATAGATTCTGAATGAATCTGCCATAAAATTGAATAAGACCTAACAGACTTCTCACCTGTTTTTTAGTCTTAGGGATTGAGATGTTAAGTATCTTACTAGTATTATGGTCCTCTGTCTTTAGGAAACCATGACCAACTCGGTGGCCTAGGAAAGAAATTTCGCTAAAACCAATATAGGCTTTAGAGGGTTTCGCTGTCAGGTTGTGCTCACGCAAAGTAGACAGCAATTCATCTAACCCTGAATAGTGATCTTCCCAAGTATCGCTGAAAAGACAGATGTCGTCTAGATATGCAATGACATCTGACCGATAAGATAGGATTCGGCGCATCATGCGTACGAATGTAGCTGGTGCGTTCATAAGACCGAAAGGCATAAAATTCCATTGGAACAAACCTCTAGGTGTTGAAAAAGCCGTGAGAGGTTTGGCGCGTTCAGATAAAGGAACTTGCCAATATCCTTTAGACAAATCAAGTTTAGTGAAAAAATGAGATTTGGAGAGTCGAGTAAGTAGCTCTTCCAGTAAAGGCATAGGTTCGGCATCGAACTTCGTTACTTGATTCAATTTTCGATAGTCAACGCAAAGACGTATGTTATTGTCTTTTTTACGCACAATAACCATCGGCGAAGAATATGCAGAGGTGGATGGTTCGATTATTTTCAAATCTATCATCTCATCCACCTCTTTCTCGACCTGTGCTTGAAAATGTATAGGTATAGGATAAGGTCTAACCCTAATAGGAGTATGGTCAGTTAGAACAATGTCATGTTCAATGACATTCGTTTGTCCAGGGATGTCAGTGAGTACATCCTGAAATGTTTGCAACATAGTTGAAACTTGTCGCTGTTCTCCTAGAGACAAATCAGGAGAGACAGTAACGTTCTTCCATGATTCACTAGAATGAAGTGGGATCATTGGAAGAGGAAGATTTACATCTGAAAAACTTGTTTCCTCATCCTGTATCACGGACAGTGATGAGTAATGACCATGTTGTACTGGAGAATTGTCCGTTGCTTGGAAAATGGGTTGCAAATAATCCGGACGTTCATGGAATTCAGTAAGCATATTGATGTGGAAGGTTTTATGCTTCCCATCAATATCGACAATATAGTCGACATCGGAAATTTTCGATATTATATCGTACGGACCTTTCCAAGAAATAAGTAATCTGTTTTCCCTACAAGGTAGTAATACAAATGCTTTGTCACCAGGACAAAGTTGTCGTAAGCATCTCTTCTTATTGGCAAATTGCCTTGCCTTCTGTTTCGCAAATTCAGAAGAAGAAGTTGCTAATTTGCATGCTTCGATAATCTTTTGTCTCAACGCGATGACATATTCGTAGGATGACTTTGTGTCATCGTCAATATTGTCAGATGTTATGAGATCGTGAAGCAACGACATAGGGCCACGCGGACGCGCGCCAAAGACGAGTTCAAAGGGAGAAAATCCCGTATGTTCATTGGGTACCTCTCTGTAAGCGAAGAGGGCCGCAGGTAAAACTCTGTCCCAGTCTTGAGGATGATCCTCAGTTATCTTCCCCAGTAAGTTTTTAAGTGTTCTATTAAGGCGTTCGACCATACCATTAGACATTGGATGGTAGATACTACTTAAAGATCTATCTATCTGCAGAGTAGACATTACTTGAGACATGGTATCTGATATTAGTTGGGTGCCATGGTCTGACAATATCTCTCCGGGGAACCCCAGACGAGAAAATATAAGCCAAAGAGCATCTGCAATATCAGCAGTAGTAATGCTCTTCAGAGGAATAGCCTCTGGCCAACGTGTGCACATATCAACACACGTCAAGATAAACTGATGTCCTCTGGCAGACTTGATCTTAAATGGACCAATAATGTCTATGGCCATTTTTTGAAACGGCCGAATAGGAATGTCCGCCGCCTGAATGGGTGCAGCATGCCGTGGACCTTTGGATTTAACTTCCTGACATACTTTACAAGATCGACAATAAATCCGTATGTCCTTGTTTACCAATGGCCAAAAGAAAGCCGCAAGGACTCTTGACTTAGTACGGGAAAAACCCATGTGTCCAGCACACTGAGAGTCGTGAGCGTGCTGCAAAATTTTAACTCTCAAATTCTTGGGAACCAGGATTTGAGAATGACTTGACGTAATGGAGTCTTGAACCATACGTACAAGTACGCCATTCTTCTTTGTAATCCACGATTTACGACTTGTGTCTTTATTCGGATCACCTTTAGTTGCAAGAATGAAGAATTTCTTCAGAGTGGGATCATCTTCTTGCTGTTTTATAAACGAGTCACGAGAAATTACCAAGGGATTATCTTGGTTATGCACTTCATTATCTTCAGTAGATGAAGTTTGAGGCATATTAAGAGCCTGAGCTCTAGTGACTACAGCGTTAGCAATCTGCATGTTTTGCCTTTCCCACGTGGAAATTTGTTGCGGAGTGCATTCTTTGACTCCATGAATGCGACCGATGATGAGGTCAGCGATCGGATTCGGAAGAAGACATGCGTGTACATCTCCTGTAAAGAAAGGAGTAGCAATCCTAATGATAGCAGTAGAGTATTTCTCTAATGTGCCGCCAAATGTTACACATTTGACTACTTGTCCAGTGGCACGGGAAGGATCTACGAGTGACTGCCTAACACCAATTGTGGTGCATCCAGAATCAAATAGCACAGAGACTGGATTGTTATTCACTAAACCCTTATGTAAGACAAGAGAACCTCTTCCATCATGCGCGACTGATGCAGGAAGAGCAGGAAGAGGATGGCCACAGCTTAAAGTAGACACTGTGGTTGGCTCAAATAATGTTTTGCATTGGGGGCATGTTGCGTGATAAATTCTCGCAACATCATTTTATTACAATATCTATTTTATAACGCAAGGGCAACAACTGCTTGAAATTTATAGTCACTTTTCTCGGTAAGCATTTGTCTTCTCGCGTTGGTATTGAATGCAGTTGAGTTTTGAGCTGTGGTCATTTTGCGCTGGACTGCGCATGACTTGTCTTGCTTTTTGGTCGATCGGTTTCCGCCCACCACTAGTGGAGTGAGCGATTTGGAATGGCGAAAGAGATGCCTCGTTGAAGAGGGGATCTCCGCTATTTTTTGTTCTGTCAGGGATGTGTAGTCCTCTTATGGATATTTCGTTTATTCGAGATAATACCTCTAGTGTTTCCCACATGTCGGGAGGCGTGATATTTCTGTGTATTTCATGAAAGCAAGGTAAATTGACTTTTTCATTAACTCTATCGATTTTGGGTCGTGAGCGATTTCGATTCATAGCCTGTCTTCGAAAGTCGTCGTCACGAGATGTTTTCCCAGCTCACATGTCGCTGCATTGTACTGCATCGGTTGATGCAGGTACCAAGGACCATTACTTGCTACTTTGTTAAATGAACTAGGTTTGGAAAACCTTTATTATCTAGAGGATATTTTTGAGGACATTATTTATACTTCGGCAGACGTGTCTGTCTTGCTGAAGTCAAACTAAGGAGAGTGAACTGATCTCATACATCTGGTTATCTCCTGGCTGTTATAGAAAAGGATGGAGTTTTTCACCTGACTACATTTACAGCACTATGAAATATAACATGCATCTGACTCATCATTGTAATGCTGTCTACCGTCTATTGCTGTATTGAATGTTGCTGTGATAATGACTGTTTGATGTGCCTACATATTCGCGTAACCATTTTGTCACTGTGGCGTCCACAATAAATAATGAAGAAAAACGTCAACGGCTGTTTCAAGAATCATTGACTTTATACGTCGTGAGTTTACTGACGTCCTATGTGGATTGCCCTGTTATTTTTGTATGAACATTGTTTTGACTGAACACATCTGCACACTACACAAAACCAGACATGCGGATACCATCCATCATCATATGGCATCACGCATCATTTGGTGGCCATAAGCTGGTTTGATTCTGGTACCAGCAAACACGGGGTCCCTTACCCACTTCATTTTCAACAAGAATTCATCAGCATCCTTCAAGAAATTAACATTCTTCAATACAGTCAACATCTTCAAAATTTTCAAAGTACTCGGCGTTGCCCGGTAAAAGTCAAAATTTCAACTTTTTGACGGAAACAAGAATTTGACAGTACCCGGCGTTGTTACATGTTGCCGGATAACTCGGACTGCTGTTATCTTTTACGCAAGTCAAGCAAGTTGCTGCTGTCAAGGTTCCAGTGCTGTCGTTTTTGTGAAGGTCAAGTGCCGGTTGAAACGGGTTGTTTTCTGAAGAAGGCCAAGTACCGATTTCCATCAACTTACTTTTGGATTAGAAGGTCAAGTGCCGAAACAACTCAACACACAGTATTTCAGAAGCTCTTGTACCATCGTGTTAGCAGTGGAAGCAGTTCAGATGTGCCATCATCGTTGGAGCTTCGCTCTTTAGGACGTTGATTGACATCCGTTTTTCTGCTGTTCTACGATTGGAAGCCTATAAGTTAAGTGGCCTGTTTGTATGTAAACTGTGCCCTTATACTTCTGCTGAGTCTTCTGTGTATCATCTCATTCTATATGTTATATGTCTATATGTTATTTGTATATTTATATGTTTATATTTCAGCGGGTTCTCGGTTGGGTGGTGTCTCCGTTAGATTATGCCACGTCATAGAGGTCGTCTATTGTGAGCGTTTTCTGTAGGGTTTGCAAATTTCCGATACTGGAATTTGCTAAGCGACTTCTGTTGCTATTTATGTTAGCTGTGATGACATGTTTTAATATTGTTTTCGTTATTATTTCGCATTCTTTAGTTTTGTTTTGATTTGTTTGTATTTGTTAGCCTACTCTTGTCTATAATTTAGTTTCATACAACATTTTTGTTTATACACTGTGGTGTCATGTATTTTGTTTAATTCTATCGCAGATATCGTCACATTTTTTGTGATATTTCATTAATTTCTGCTTTATTTTTAGTTGATTTCTGCGAACGTTTTTGTATTGTTGCTGATCTTTGTTATTGTTTACATTGTTATTGTTTACATTGTTTGTATTGTTTACATTTTCAATGTTTACATTCTGCATGTGTTTACATAGTCATTGTTTACAGTTATAGTAATTAGTTAATGGGCTATGCTAATGCACTGTTACTACTACACTGATGATAAATGAATGATGAATAGTGTCGTGCACTATTGAATGAGAAGTGCACTTATGATCAAGAATTGAGTGCTGATATTTCATATACAAGTTCTTTGATTGGAGACTTGTTTCCCACAGAGACTGGGATAATATAATGTGATGTGAATATACAAGTGCTTAATTAAGACTTGTTACACTTAGGTTTGAAATAAATTAGTTAATTATTTCAGGTTTTGGACTCATATGTTAGACAACATGTCTACATTTGAGCACTTTATTGAGCAGGGTAAATTGCTTGGGAAGACTGGTGATAAGTTAGAAGAATTTGCAACTGCTCGATATGATAAAGCAATGGAAGCTGAACAAAAGAAACTGCATATGGAAGCTGAACAAAAGAAACTGCAGATGCAGGTGGATGAAAAAAGATTCCAAATGGAAATGGAAAAACAAAAAAGGGAATCAGAAGCTGAGGAAAGAAAACTCCAGCTAGAAGCTGAAAATAAAAGACTTGAAAAAGAGGCTGAGAATAAAAGACTTGAAAAAGAGGCTGAAAATAAAAGACTTGAAAAAGAAGCTGAAAGACTTCAAAAAGAGGCTCAGGCTGAGGAAAGAAGATTACAGAGAGAGTCTGATGAGAGGAAAGAGAAAGCAAAAATGGAACATGAAGAAAAGGTCTTAGCTTTAGAGTTGGAAAAATTGAAATTGACGAGCATGAGTAATGGTAATGATTCAAACAAGGGTTCATCTTCTGGTAAGGCTAATAATGATACTTTTAAGATTAAGTTACCAACATTTAGTCCTTCCAGTGATGACATAATGTTCTATCTGGACAGATTTGAACAAGCATGTACAGCTCATAACATAGACAAAGCAAAATATGTTTATCAGTTATCAGGGATACTGACAGGTAAAGCTCTAAGTATATTAAATATGGTGGATGAACCTGACAAGAACAATTATGAGGTTGTCAGGGCCGCTTTGTTAAAGAAATATCAGCTTAACGAAGACGGCTATCGTCTACAATTTAAAAACATGTTACCTGAAAATGGAGTTGAATTCTCCGAGTTTATTGCAAGAATACGCATTACTTTCTCACGATGGGTTGAACTATCTAAGACGGAAAAAACTTATGAAGGACTTATGGACTTAATACTTAGAGACAAAGTCATGTCGTCTGTCAATGAGTCTTTCCTTGCTTTCCTTCATGAACGTAAACCTAAAACAATAAAAGAAATGGAAGATTTCTGTTGCCAATACGTAACTGCGCACCCACACATAACCATGGGTAACTCTAAGGTGAAAGAAGGTTTACCAGTTGCTTCGGCAGCTCCGTATGGTCAAAACTTTGCTCGTAGATCCCAACAAAATTTTGATAGAAAGAGTAGCGGTAATTTCTGTCAAAATCATGGAAATCAATTTCATGGTGATTCTTCTTCGAAGAATTGGAGACAACCTGATAGTACTCGTTACTATCACCCTAATAATTATAAGCATTTCAAAAGAGGATATGGTAATAGAGGTTATTCCTGCCGAAGACCTCAGAACCAAACAAATAGATGTTCGCATCAATGTGAACATGATAGTAATCGTGGAAACTGGAATTCGAACCAGGATAACAATTACAATAGAGACAATAATAACTGCAGAGATAATAATAACTCTGATAACTTCAGAGGTAATAATAGTCGGGGTAGATCTCAACACAAAAAAAAGAGATATCAGCAGGCTAATGCTGTACAACAGGAAACTGAGGGAGCCTGTAATCATGTTGTTGATAGTAAAAACTTTGACGCTGTCACTGGTTCTGCTTTTGACTTTGAGAGAGCAAACAAATGCCCCCAATGCAGTACTTTATTCGAACCGGGTACCATAACTACTTTGAGTTGTGGTCACCCACTTCCCGCTCTTCCTGCTGCTGTTGCGCATGACGGGAGGGGTTCTTTAATTCTACATAAGGGTCTTGTTAATGATACTCCGGTCTCACTACTTTTCGATTCCGGATGCACCACTATTGGTGTTAGACAATCGCTTGTAGATCCATCTTGTGCTACAGGAAGGGTTATTAAATGTGTCACATTTGGCGGCACTCTAGAAAAATATCCTACTGCTGTAATTCGCATTGCCACTCCTTTCTTTACTGGAGATGTGCATGCTTGTCTCTTACCTAATCCTATTGCGGACCTTATTATTGGTCGTATTCACGGAGTTAGGGAGTGTACCCCACAGCAGATTGCTGCTTGGGAAGATAATAACATGCAAGCTACAAATGCAGTAGTTACAAGAGCACAAGCTCTACAAACACCCGAAACTTCACTGAATAGTGATAATGAAGTTGATAGCCAAGATAGTCACTTAGTAATCACTCGTGACTCTTTCATAAAATTGCAAGAAGAAGATCCTTCTTTAAAAAAATTCTTCGTTCTTGCGAAGAAAGGTGATCCGAATCAGGATACAAATAGAAAATCTTGGATTGCAATGAGAAACGGCGTACTTGTACGTATGGTACAAGATTCGACTACGTCGGCACATTCGCAAATTCTTGTTCCCAAGAGCATGAGAGTGCAAATATTACAACATGCTCATGACTCGCAATGTGCTGGACATATGGGTTTTGCCCGTACGAAGTCGAGAGTCCTTGCGGCTTTCTTTTGGCCTTTTGTCAATAAGGACATTCGTATTTACTGCCGATCATGCAAGGTATGTCAGGAGGTCAAATCTAGAGGACCACGACATGCTGCGCCTATCCAGGCTGCTGACATTCCTATTCGGCCGTTTCAGAAAATGGCCATAGATATTATTGGCCCTTTTAAGGTCAAGTCGGCCAGAGGACATCAGTTTATCCTTACATGTGTCGATATGTGCACACGTTGGCCAGAGGCTATTCCTCTTAAGAGCATATCTACTACAGATATCGCAGATGCTCTTTGGTTGATATTTTCTCGCTTGGGGTTCCCCAGAGAAATATTGTCAGACCATGGCACTCAACTCATATCTGACACTATGTCACAGGTAATGTCTACCTTACATATTGAACGATCTCTCAGTAGTATCTACCATCCTATGTCTAATGGGTTAGTTGAGCGTCTGAATAGAACGCTCAAGACTTTGCTTGGTAAGATAACTGAAGATCATCCTCAAGATTGGGACAGGGTTTTACCCGCGGCTCTCTTTGCCTATAGAGAAGTCCCTAATGAACACACAGGATTTTCTCCCTTCGAACTTGTCTTTGGCGCGCGTCCACGCGGCCCTATGTCTTTATTACACGATCTCATCACTGCCGATGATATTAGCGATGAAACTCAATCCTCATATGAGTATGTCATTGCTCTTAGACAAAAGATCATTGAGGCATGTAAGCTAGCAACTGCTTCATCAGAAATTGCTAAAGAGAAGGCAAGGCAGTTTGCTAACAAGAATAGATGTCTACGACAACTTTGTCCAGGTGACAAAGCATTCGTCCTACTCCCCAGTAGGGAAAATAGACTTCTTATTGCATGGAAAGGTCCGTATGCAATAGTCTCTCGGATTTCCGATGTTGACTATGTGGTCGATATTGATGGAAAGCATAAAACTTTCCACATAAACATGCTTTCGGAATTTCACGAACGTCCGGACTATTTGCTGCCTATTTTCCAGGCAACGGATGATGCTCCTGCACCTCACGGTCATTATTCATCCCTGTCTGTCATTCAGGATGAGGAAGCTACCTTCTCTGATGTCAACCTTCCCCTTCCAGTGGTTCCATTACATTCCACGGAATCTTGGAAAAACGTTTCTGTTTCTCCTAATCTTTCTGGTGACGAACATCGACAAGTCTCGTCGATGTTACAAACATTTCAGGATGTTCTCACTGACATTCCTGGACACACAGATGTCATAGAACATGACATAATTCTTACCGACAATAATCCAATTAGGGTTAGGCCGTATCCTATTCCTATACACTTTCAGTCGCAAGTGGAAAAGGAATTGGATGAAATGATTCAATTAAATATAATTGAACCATCGACTTCACCATATTCTTCTTCCATGGTTATTGTCCGGAAGAAGGATAAGAACATACGAATTTGCGTTGATTATCGCAAATTGAATCAGGTCACAAAGTTCGACGCTGAACCGATGCCTTTGTTAGAAGATCTACTGATTAGACTTTCTAATTCTAGATTCTTCACTAAACTTGACTTGTCTAAAGGTTATTGGCAAGTGCCTTTAGCAGAGCATGCCAAACCTCTTACTGCTTTTTCTACACCTAGGGGTCTATTTCAATGGAATGTTATGCCTTTTGGTCTCATGAACGCCCCTGCCACTTTCGTTCGCATGATGCGTCGAATTCTGTCACATCGTTCGGATGTCATCGCATACTTAGATGACATCTGTCTCTTCAGTGATACCTGGGAAGATCACTATTTAGGGTTATATGACTTACTGTCCACTCTACGTGAGAATAATTTGACAGCAAAACCTTCTAAAGCTTTTGTTGGTTTTGGTGAAATCTCTTTCCTGGGTCATCGTGTTGGTCATGGTCTCTTGAAGACAGAAGACCACAATACTTCCAAAATACTGAACATCTCTGTTCCTAAAACGAAGAAACAAGTTAGGAGTCTCTTAGGTTTAATTCAATTTTATGGGAGATTTATTCCAAATTTATCTTCGATCATGGCACCTCTCTCAACATTGTTGAAGAAAGGTTCGCCTAATCTGGTCCGTTGGTCTGAAGAATGCCAATCTTCACTAGACCAAATCAAGAATATATTTTCTTCTCCTCCCATCTTAAGATTACCTACTCTTGATAGGACTTTTGTTCTTCGGAGTGATGCTTCATCCACTGGGATTGGAGCAGCACTGATGCAAGAATATGCAAATACTCTGCATCCTGTTATGTACATTTCTAGAAAACTAAATGCGGCAGAGAGGAACTACTCGGTTTTAGACCGTGAGTTGTTAGCGATGGTTTGGTCAATTCTAAAGCTACAAAGATTCCTCCTGGGCGCACATTTCATTCTAGAGACTGATCAGAAAGCTCTTACAGCTATTCAGACTAAGAATTTGAAGAGTTCGAGATCCACTCGATATGCTATAGCTCTTCAACCTTTTCACTTCACGGTACGAGCTATCCGTGGTGCGGATAATGTGATGGCTGACATTTTGTCTAGATGCCCACATGACTCCAACTAATACTTCTGTCCTATATTTCCATATATTACAGAGTCATAACACACCTATATTTCTACAATAGATTAGCACATCTGTACTTACTTTATATGTACACACTATCGTGCTTTGTTGTCATCTTCTTCTGTTCGTTTTTTAAGATGATAGAGGAGGACTGAGTAGTTAATATAAGGGACGTTAGTTTACTAAACAGCCACAATTATTAATAATGTATTGTACCTTATGAAGCATATTAGTTATTAATTAGCATTATATTGCTTGTACTTTCTCAGAATGTCATTGTTGAGCTGAGGACTTACCTTACTAGTATCAAGCATGACGAGTTCTAGATTGTGTACTTACCCTCGGAATACCAGAGCATATGTCCTGGATCGTCATGTAGTTTAACTTTACTATGTACTTATGTCATTACATGTCAAAGAATGTACTATTTAAATTTTCCTATCAGATTTGTACATCCATTTTTAAAGACAATATTAGAGTATGCTGTTTAATGATGATTATAGTAACTTGCATACGTATATTGTGTTTACATGCTAACGTGATGTGTGTTGGTGACACCTCCCCGATGTGAATATTTTTTGAGACATAACTATTCTTCTGTTGAGGTGTATCCGCACCAGACACTCTATATTTAGCCTATTGTTAGGCAATTTAATTAATTATCAGCGCATAATTCGTGCGTTTTGAGCCGCTTATCGCATGCTCTTTGATATTAAAAAAAAAATATGTTCCACATTTTTTTTTTATCGGGAGGAGGTGGTGATATGTTGCGTGATAAATTCTCGCAACATCGTTTTATTTCAATATCTATTTTATAACGCAAGGGCAACAACTGCTTGAAATTTATAGTCACTTTTCTCGGTAAGCATTTGTCTTCTCGCGTTGGTATCGAATGCAGTTAAGTTTTGAGCTGTGGTCATTTTGCGCTGGACTGCGCATGACTTGTCTTGCTTTTTGGTCGATCGGTTTCCGCCCACCACTAGTGGAGTGAGCGATTTGGAATGGCGAAAGAGATGCCTCGTTGAAGAGGGGATCTCCGCTATTTTTTGTTCTGTCAGGGATGTGTAGTCCTCTTAATGGATATTTCGTTTATTCGAGATAATACCTCTAGTGTTTCCCACATGTCGGGAGGCGTGATATTTCTGTGTATTTCATGAAAGCAAGGTAAATTGACTTTTTCATTAACTCTATCGATTTTGGGTCGTGAGCGATTTCGATTCATAGCCTGTCTTCGAAAGTCGTCGTCACGAGATGTTTTCCCAGCTCACATGTCGCTGCATTGTACTGCATCGGTTGATGCAGGTACCAAGGACCATTACTTGCTACTTTGTTAAATGAACTAGGTTTGGAAAACCTTTATTATCTAGAGGATATTTTTGAGGACATTATTTATACTTCGGCAGACGTGTCTGTCTTGCTGAAGTCAGACTAAGGAGAGTGAACTGATCTCATACATCTGGTTATCTCCTGGCTGTTATAGAAAAGGATGGAGTTTTTCACCTGACTACATTTACAGCACTATGAAATATAACATGCATCTGACTCATCATTGTAATGCTGTCTACCGTCTATTGCTGTATTGAATGTTGCTGTGATAATGACTGTTTGATGTGCCTACATATTCGCGTAACCATTTTGTCACTGTGGCGTCCACAATAAATAATGAAGAAAAACGTCAACGGCTGTTTCAAGAATCATTGACTTTATACGTCGTGAGTTTACTGACGTCCTATGTGGATTGCCCTGTTATTTTTGTATGAACATTGTTTTGACTGAACACATCTGCACACTACACAAAACCAGACATGCGGATACCATCCATCATCATATGGCATCACGCATCAGGCACTGAGATGCTCTCCCAAAATCAAAAGAGGCACATGCCATATTACTAGCATCATTATTATCTTTACTCTGTTTATAGGCTTCATGGGACTCTTGTTGTGCAGAGTTTGCCTGAAAATGTGGTTTATGTCTTTTGTTTTGAGATCTACCTCGGTTATTATCACCTCTGTAGTTATTGTTACCTCTATTGTAACCCCTATTTGGGTTTGAGTCATAGTTCCCTTGGTTACCATTATCATATTCATTATAATGAGTATCTCTGTAATTATGATCTTGTTGACTCCAAGACGGATAACCCTGATAGTTTCTATAATTACTTCCTCTACGGAAATTCCTATAATTATGACCACCCCTGTGTCGAGAGCTATCAGCTCGTCTCCAGTTCTTTGAAGAAGAACCCTGAAATGATTGGTTACCTTGGTTTTGATAACTATTATGGTTACCTTTTTTATCAAATCTGTTTTGAGGTCCCTGAAATCTGTGTGAATAATTGGGATTGTATGGTGTTGCTGAAGCAACTGGCATACTCTCCTTAATCTTAGTGTTGCCAAAAGTCACGTCGGGGTGTGCAGTGACATATTGGGAACAATATTCTTCCATTTCCTTTAGAGATTTGGGTTTACGCTCATGTATAAATTCAAGGAAAGGTTTGTTCACACATGACATAATCTTATCTCTGAGCAACAAATCCATAAGTCCTTCATACGTTTTTTTCTGTTTTGGAAAGCTCAATCCAACGATCAACTGTGAGACGTGCCTTTGCAGTGAATTCTGAGAATTCTACACCTGTCTCAGGCACCATCGTCTTAAATAAAAGGCGATAGCCTTCCTCACTTAGCTGGTATTTTTTTTATCAAAGCCGCCCTAATGACATCATAATTATCCTTATCTGCTTCTCCTACAAGGCATAATCTAGTCAAAGATTCACCTTTCAAGTTTTCTGCTAATTGATTAGCGTATTGTGATTTATCCACATTATGTGTACGACAAGAACGTTCAAATCTATCCAGCCAGAATGTAATATCGTCACTGGACTGATTGAACGGTGGAACCTTAACCTTGTAAGTAGAAGGTTTACCATTACCACTAGATGCCTGATTAACATTACTCATACTTGTCAATCTCAATTTCTCTAACTCAAATTCATGTTCTCTTATTGCTTTTTTTTCTTCAGCTTCTCTGTCTAATCTTTTTTGTTCAGCATCCCTGTCTAATCTTTTTTGTTCAGCTTCCCTGTCTAATCTTTTTTGTTCAGCTTCCCTGTCTAATCTTTTTTGTTCAGCTTCCCTGTCTAATCTTTTTTGTTCAGCTTCACTGTCTAATCTTTTTTGTTCAGCAGCAGCTTCTCTTTCTAATTTTTTTGTTCAGCTTCAAATCTCCTTTGCTCCACCTGCATCTGCAATTTCTTTTGTTCAGCAGCAGCCTCAGCTTCTCTTTCTAATCTTTTCTCTTCAGCCATAGCTTTTCTCTCTTCTGCAGCAGCTTTTCTCTCTTCTGCAGCTAATGCTTTGTCATATTGAGCAACTGCCCATTCTTCTAATTGTTGACCAGTTTTATCAAGGGATTTCCCTTGTGTAATGAAGTATTCTAATGTAGACATGATGTCTAACAATAATACTAATCACTTGAAACAATAATAATACCACAAGTTCTTAATGACTTGATTAATCAGTATACTATCCCAATATCTGTGGGTCACAAGCCTTAATAAGGTCTTGTATAACAGTAATAATAATCAAGTACTGGTTTATACCATAATCCAAGTGCAGTGCACAGGCAATAGTGTCTTATGAAATATACCTATATAAAACATATGTCAACCAACAGAATACATAAAGTACAAATAGGACTGACAATACAAGAACGTTTGCAGAAATCAAAATAAATCAAATAGGGAAATCAATGAAAATAATCACTGAATCTGCAAAGAATAACAACACAAATGACGTCACAGTATATGAATATAAATTGTGAATAGAACTGAAAGATAGAAAAGGGTAGACCAACAAATTACAAACAAATCAAAACAAAACTAAAGAACAAAGAAATATTACAAAAATAACAATAATTACAGTCTTCACAGCTAACACAAAAGCAACAGTTGTCGCAGCAAATTTTCAATCAAGAAAATTGCACCTATAGAAAACGCCCACAACGGACCCTCTATGACGTGGGATATTCTGTTGTGAGGACGCCGCCCAACCTTAAACACAACCCGCTGACATAGAAACTAACATACTATACAAACAAATAACATGTAAACATAAATATATAAATTATGTGTATGATAGTATGTGTTGCAAAATAGGCTCAGTTTTACAGTAATGGCAAAGTTATTTTTATGAAAATAAACAAACTGCCACTTTATTCAATTAAACATTCTGGCCTTAAATATTAAAGTTCATATATAGAAAACAAGAAGATCCATCGATGAAAATAGGACTTCTTAGTTCAATAATACTGTCTTCCTGTTAATATTGACAAGAATTGATCCAACTGTTCTGTGAAACTCTGTAATGTCTAATGTAAAAATGTCAACAACGCTGACCTACATACTGCATTCACTTGACAGGTCACGTGACGAAGTGTTGACAAAGAGCAAACCAATACTGCAAGTGTGTCGTATCAGCCACAGGAAACGGTCTGGTATCGGTAATCTGTTGACTTCTGAACTTCTGCGAGGTCAAACCCAGAAAGCTGGTCCACCAGTTGATAAGATCTTTCTTTGGGAGACAGACGTCATCATCAGTTGATAAACTCTTTAAATACAAGACCCTTGCCCTGAGCAAGAGACATGCTGAAAAATCTGAAGCTCACTCGAACATCACCAGAGTTAAATACTGTGTTGTTGTGTTGCTCGTGGTTTGAGTATGGAATGTCAACTTGACCTACGCAGTGGTGTGTAGACATAGATTGAGTGTATAATGTGCGAATGATAGGAAGAGTTCGTGGTGTTGACAAATGTTCTTTTCTCACACTCATGTATGGCTGGAAGTCATCGACACCAACGACTGTGTACCTTTACTAAAGTTTAATTGGACGTACACACTCGACAGCACAGATAGTGACAAATCACAGGTTGGCATAATACATCATGGTACAGTGGATAAATGGTCTTGCAATGTTACATGGGCACTCATGTAGAATAATAGTATAATGGACTGTCAGTAGCCAAGCACTCAGTATTGCCCATATATATATATATATATCATCTGAGTTTACTGACAAAGCACGTCAGATTATAAACAATATCCAAGATGGCTTCTAGACCTAACCTCGTCTAGCGAAGATTCCTTAACATAATGTCCAGCACAGATTTTTCCATATAATCAAATTGAACCGCTAGCAATGGGTTCTCATGTGTAGCAGTGATCTCTGGACTAATCAAGCGATAATACGGGCATCCCTTTTCTCTTCTTGAAAGTCACTAAATGTTTTTCCAAGATGGCTTCTCTCGTGAGCTGTCACTCACGTTTGGATACAGATAATGAATCTGTCCTAAAGTTAGTCATTCATTAAATGTTTCATTGCTCTGTAGATTTATCATGAACAATTGACTGCATTCTACAGGATATAGTGCTGCTAGGAATCAGAGTCGTTTTTCATCTAGTTAAATGCATCCTCTCAGATGTACAAATCATACCTATCGAAAAACGATGGCTTCGTACGACAGTTCAAAGAGTATCTTTTATTACCTGGGTATCAGAAATATGATTCTGCCATTCCTTGGCAATAAGAATAAACACTGGGGTAAAGCATACACGATAGGTCTAGACGACTATCACTTTCCCCATAAATATAGAGATCACTTTTTCCCGGCGACAAGCCGACATAGCAAAACACAGCCCCCATGATCAGGGCGAAGCCAAAACACCCCTCTCTAGAGACACATCCGCCGAACAGCCTTTGACCTCTCTAGAGACAAAAGAACATATAGTTCGACTTAGATATGTAAAGATATACAGATATAAGACAGACTCGTCCTACTCAGCCAAACAATACACATAAATTCAGGCCATAGATATTCTGAAGCAAGAACAATCTATTACTACCCAAACAAAGAATAAATCGCAGTAAAACTGGATTCATCCGCGGAGTTCGATCGAAAGAGACGGCACAACTTTCAAGGGAAGTAACTCAATAATGACTTTCCCTTAAGCACTAAAAAATATCTATTTTGTTTACAAAATATTTGCGAACATAACAAGTATACCAATGTATAATATTGTAAGATATCAAAGACTGCACGTAACAATGGGTTTAGCTGTTGATATTGCATTTATGGGATCTGCTCTCATCTTTATTTTGGCTGATTCTACAAAGTTGCTTCAGTTGAATCTTCCCTTTTCAAGATCATTTATTCTATGGTACATTGGGTGGTCTGGTAGTCTCCTGAATTCCTCGGCTTGTTTCTGTGCCTGCTATCTCTTCTATCCTCCATTGGTAAGGTATGTAATCTGTTCGAGTTCTATAATAGGTGTTGTCTTCATGCCTCCAGTTATGATTTTCATTGCTTGATTTTGGAGTCTATTAATTTTATTGAAGTTTGACTTGACTGCTGCTGCCCATGCTGCAATGCCATATTCTAGGACTGGTCTCACTCGCTATGTGTATAGCTTCTTTAGCACACTCTCATCTGCTCCCCAAGCTGTTCCAGCAAGTTTTTTCGTGACTGCCATTCTTTGTCTTGCCCTTCTCCGGTTTCTTTCAATCTGGTTTTTCCAAGTCAAACGACGATCAAAGGTAATTGTCGTGGATGAATTATCAGTTAGGTATAGATGTTTATAGCCTTGTCTGAGCAGAGGTGATAGTGATGACAATGTGAAAGTAAGGGGTAAGAATTAACAGGATCCCACAGGAACCTAACCCCCTTTTCACCATAGGATCAATGGTTCTGTATTAACTGATTTTCGTATTCGCGGGCGTTCAAGGAACCTAACCCCCGTGAATAGCGAACCTAACCCCCGTGAATAGCGAGGATCGAGTGTATATAACAAAAAAAAAAAAAACCTTAATATATAAGGATTGGCGAGGATATGGCGGGAAAGTGAGGGTCAGGTGAGGTTAACGTAATGCACATTGAAGATGATAGGTGAATAGTGAGTGAATTGGGAGTCATCTCAAACATCACGGGTTTTTACCCCCCCCCCCCAATTAATAACATAACAGTTGTGAGAGACTACCATTTGGGACTAGGGGAAAACACACACACACGAATCCACGCAATTTGACACTTTTAATTTATCCTGTTTACACCAATTGGAAAGGCTAAATGATCATGTATATCCATATATTGGCAATCAAAAGTGGGTAATTTCCTATCTTTCGTACCTTTTTGGTCCGCAGTGAATATATGTAGTTAGGTGTTGTTTCGTAGCAGTTAGTGTTAGGATTAGTAACCAAAAGGGTTATCTGGAAATATCCAAACTATTTATTATAATTAGAACACACCAGAGGTTGAACGGGATATGTTTTCTTCTTCATCAATTTATTTTTTAAAATGTAGCTTTAAAGCTCTTTACGGCATCCATGCGTGTAGATATGCTTTTGTTTCTTTGTAGTTGTTTTTTTTTTTCAACAAAGAGTTTTAATTATATTGTATATATGCCATACGCATTGCATACTTTTTTGGCGAGATTTCATTGACCATTTGCCAGAAAATTTACAACTTATCTGGCAACAGTGTTCGCGGTTTTTCGGCCTTCGGCAAGGTTATTAGTCCCCCCTATTTACAAAATTTTAAATTAAAGTTGTGAGATTGCAGATCATCATCGCATACCATGTTTATTTTGTCTCCCGTTTACCGCACTCTAATTGCTGTTGGGGACAGGCATATTCCTACAAAGTTAAGGCCTGTATGGGAGCATCCAGCAGGTAAAAATATAGAAAGGATTGGAAATTTGGCTGAAATGAATTAGCCTATTCTTTGGGCCTTCTGTTCGATACGGCCTTAAAAAAGAATTCAGGGACGCAGTAAAAATGGGTTGTTGTTGTTGTTCGTTGTTTAACTAAGACAGCTAGTAGTTCTTTTGAAGCCAATACCAAGTTTAACACTCTTTGGTATTATCTACACTGTAGATCTAGGCTTTCCTGCCATTTTTCAACATGTTGAGTTGAAGTCATGGGCTCCAGTTTCTCCAGCCTGGCTTGCATTTAAAGAATCATCACATCTGGTCCCAAGCTAGGAGGAAGTAGCACATGGTATACTGTGCATTCCCTGCCATCCAAGGGGGCTGCCCAAATATGCATAGATAAAATACAGTAGGCTTACTCTGGTTCTGGGCTCTCCCAAGGAATGGTCACATTCTGCACAGAGCCACTTCTCAGTTAGGTTTAAGAATACTAACCTTAATCCAAACCTTTTGGCGTGGATAACTTAGGGGTCATTCACATATGACATCACTCCATTTAAGCCACTCCCCCCACCCTTTGTCACAAACAGACCCTCTTACGTGATGTCATCTTTTACACTCTCCCCCCCCCCCCTTTTTTTTTTCTTCTATTTTTTTTTGTAATACTGAAAAGCACCTACTAATCAAATGCAAATTAGTTACCTAGTCATGACCTTTCAACTCCCTAAGGTGCATTTGCTTTATGCCAAGTCTTCCTGTCCTGTGCCATCAGCTCAAGGTCTTTCCATATCTTCTTCACTCCCTTCATGTCTGTCTCCATTTCTCTTCTCTGTGTATTCCCTTGTGTTCATCTACCTCTCTTTCCACTACAGTCTTTCTATTTTAGGCAAGCACCCATTTATTAGAGCATCTGTGGCTAGAGCACAGGTCTGTCGCGGCAA
Organism: Oreohelix idahoensis; assembly: GCA_024509875.1. Taxonomy (NCBI): domain Eukaryota; kingdom Metazoa; phylum Mollusca; class Gastropoda; order Stylommatophora; family Oreohelicidae; genus Oreohelix; species Oreohelix idahoensis. The sequence goes on from JAMPIV010001478.1 coordinate 679,326, forward strand.
AGATAGCATGTTGGAAACGCAATGACATCACGCTACAGTTTTACACTTGTGGAATATTGTTGATTATGCCTTAAAATACTTAGCCAGAGATTTTCTTATACCTAAGCGACTTTTAGTTCACTCAGAGCACCCTCAGCAACGTCCTAACCTAGATCTAGGAAGGAAGTATATGTCAAGTACACACTGTAGGAACAGCTGCATATTTCATCTCTGTGCTAGATATTTTGCCTCATGTAGTTTTCTGGGGGTCTCGGATGAGACAAAGAAAGAATACCAATGCTCCCTTGGGCATGTCAAAAGAGGTGACTAGTCTGACGTTGTGCAGGCAGTCACTTCTTGTAAAACAAATTGCTACAGTAATCACCATTTCAAGAGTATGTGAATACTTTGATGCAGGTTTTAGATGGGAACCAGCTGCATTGATGGCTCTATATATATGATGCATAGTTAAGTTAGCAAAAAGATTATGATGGTGACTAGATATTTTCATTATTAGGAAAGACAAACAATAGGTGAACAGTTTTACTTGTTTGTATGTATTTAAAGAATTATAGCTTGCATTTTAAACAACTTATTATGATATAGCCAGCTGTGTTAGGCTATGATATGGACTGCTTGTAGATTCCTCTTTCAGATCATCCTGAATGGTTCAGTGTTTAACATTAAACATCATTAACCACGGCTTGATTTTTTTTTGTAATAATTGATTTTTGAACATTGTTTATTCTTTCTTAATTCTTGTCTTTGTAGCTATTATAATGAGTCCCTATAATATATTCTTCAATTATTTCCCTTTATTTTCTTTGTCTAATTTGTTTTCATGAGGTCCATGTCTGTGCTGCATCTTTCACTTTTATTTCTCCACTATTTTTTGCATTTTCTTCTCTATGTATTGATTTTCATGCATATAGTCATAAATGTTTGTATCTTTTATCCAAAACCCGAAATATTCTGAAAATTGAATGTTTCTTTGGGTGATTTTTCAAACTACAAACTGCTTCCACTTTGCTCGGTTGGCGCCATCCTTTGTGCAGTGCCCCAGCTCTGGTTCATTCTTTGAAAATCTCGGCCTCCACAGTTCTCCACCAAGTTGTTTTTATCGGCCTCTCTTTCACTTTCCTTCAGGGGTCCATAGCATAGCTTTTCTTGTGATGGCATCAGGGTCTCTTTTGAGGATGTGGCCAATCCAACTCCAGCATCTGCCAGCTATGATGGTGTGCATGTCCTCTTGGTTGCTCTGAGTAAAGCAGTTCTTGATTGGTGATGGTATTCGGCCCAAAAGATTCAGAGAATTTTCCTAAGGCAGATTGTGTGGAATGGTGTCACACATTCGGCACCATTAGCTCATGTGTTTGTATGTAATTTCCACATATGAAGAGTGTTAAACTGAATACGTTCAGTGTTATTTTCTAGTCTGACTTCTCAGACTCGTATCTCTGGTTTATTGAGTAAGAGAAATGCTCAGTCACTTGTTTTGTTCTTGTTGTTGTGTCTGCTGTTAATGTCCAGAGAACTGTTACAGTTTCTCCTTGCAGTTTTATTCCTATCCAGAATAATACCAGTGTAATTCATTTTCACGACATCTGAAATAAAAGTATAAAATGGCTGGCTTAGCAAGTCTAGTTGATTCATTTCATTTCATTTCTTCTATATCATCATCATTTTTCTTGTGACTTATCAGGCAGCATGGATCCACCACTGCAGGAAACCTGCACCAAAACATTCTATGTGTTCTAGTAGTGGTGGTGTATGTTGCATAAAGTTTGACATAAAGAGGATGCCAGACCTAAGCACCACCTCATGTTAGTCCTGTCTCTTTAAGACATGCCTGTGGTTAAGACATGCCTGTGGTAGCAATGGTCCTTTTTATTTCTTGTCTTCAAAGAAACCCCTGGGACTACACAAGGCTCTTGTATGTGCCTCACAGAATATTATGTTTTGTTAGGAATAAACTAATGATTATGATACATTTTGTTCAATAGGGACATTTTTGTTTTCACCAGACGTCTTCACTCGATTATAATTGGTCTGCTTTTTTCCTCAGCTCTATTTAGTCAGTTCTCTCCCTCCCAGTCTAATTGGTTAAGGAGCGTATAATAAGGGAAATAACTCAAAATAAAGTAAGGTGGCTTTGCAATTTAGGATGGTATAGTTTAAAATTACCAATTTTGTGTAAGAAGAATCATATTTTTCCATCCATGCTGAAGTGTTCAGTGGCCATGCTACTAGTCTGAGGTTTAACTCTTTGGCAGACTATAGCAAATATGAAAGTTTATTTCGCTTCTCATAAATAGAAAGTGCATGGCAGCATTATAAATTAGTGCAGTTAGTTATCTTAATAGTTGCCTTTATATTTTACAGGGCCGAAGACAGTCCATTTTTGGGCACCAGCAGTCAAATGGGTAATAGAATTATAAAATAGCTATCCATTTTGTGTTTTATCTGTGTGTGTTTTCACATATGTTGTTACTGCAGTGGATATGTGTAATCTATTTCCTCGCTGACGCTGTCTTTAACAATACACTAAGGCTATATGAAGCTCTTAGGCATAAATATTTGTATAGAAATAAAATAAACATAAATGCATTTCATAAGGTGTATGGGCACTTAAGTTATTTAACTGGGCACTTTAAGGACATGGTGCAGTCTTGTTGCCATCTTTTACATTATGAAATTTAGAAATGATACTAAGTTACAAATCTGGCTTTGAAAGCCAAATTGAGAAATAAACACTTTGACATTGGACAATAGCTGCTAATATAATGTTGTAGTATAATATAATATATCTATTCAGAGTGTAGACTGAGTATCCACATCTTGAAAAGCATTGGAAGACATAACTACTGAAAGAGTTGGCCCAAGTGAACTCAGTTTCCAAAAAATGTAACATTACTGCTATTGCTAATTGATTTATGCACTCCGGCTGGTTCATTTCAAGGGGAGTGATTTATCATGCAGGATACAACTTAAGTATGTTATTGTTAGCCATAAAGGGTCGTCCATATATACTGAAGCACATTAAAAACGCACCACTATTATATATACTGATGCCGAGAAGCTGGAAAAAAAAAGTGTGGGAATGGATTTTCCCCGTGTTTGTCATGAGGTAGAGAGCGAATGGCTGCTGGAATGGAAAGTGCATGATTCAACCCATGGGTTTGTGTACAGACTACATGAAAACAATGAAAGTTACACGTGCAACACGATTCCCAACAGCTATGACCCTGAAAATGTGTACGCGTTGTGGCAGTATACTCAGTTATGAAAAGGACGTTGAGACAAAACACCCAGTACATGTGCTTGAATTTCCACGACTATCTGAAAACGACCGCCAACGAGCCATTGGTATGTTGGAGACCAGAATGAGCTCGCGGGCCATTGCCAGAAGGATGAATTGCCACCACAGCACTATTGTACGTCTCAATGAACGTTACGGAACCACTGGCAGTGCCCGGGATAGACTTCGGAGTGGCCAACCATGAGTTACTACCCCTGCGCAAGATCGTCATATTGTGCTGAGTCACCTAAGGAATCGTTCTCTCCCGGCAAGTCAAACAGCAAGAGCAATAGTGGGTAGACGTGGTCAAGTCTCTCGAATGACAGTCATATGACGACTCAGAGATACAGTCCTTATTGCAAGACGACCTTATGTTGGGCCAAACTTGACTCACAGACATCGTCAGCAGCACCTGCAATGGGCAGTGCAACATGTCAGATGGACTAGACTGCAGTGGAATGCTGTCCTATTCACAGACGAGCAGATTCAACATATCCTTTGCTGATAGACGTATGCGGATTTGGCGACGGTGTGGAGAGCGCTTTGCAGATTGCTGTGTTCGTCAGCACAACCGATTTGGAGGTGGCAGTATTCACATTTAGGGAGGATTCAGTTTTCACCATCGCTTGCCTCTTCACGTCTTTCGTGGAAATGTTAATGCTGTGACATATCGAGATGAGGTTCTGGATGCATTGGTTGCTCCTGCGTTCACAAATTATCCAGACTTGCAGCTTCTCCAGCAGGATAACGCACGTGCGCACACCGCATGCATTACGCAGCAATATCTACAGCAGCAGAACATTGTGACGATTGATTGGCATGCCCTATCACCAGACATATCCCCTATAGAACATCTGTGGGACAAGCTTGGACGCAGAGTCTACAGGCACGGTTCTCCAGCTAATCTGCAACAGCTCGAAGCTGCTCTTACACGTGAATGGGACTTGATTCCCCGGAATTTCCTTCAGAGACTTGTGCGTTCCATGCGGAGCCGCTGCCAAGCTTGTTTGCAAGCACAAGGTGGACATACCAGATACTGAGGATAGTGTGAATGAATTTTTTTATTGGTTGCATTTTTGGTTTTCTCCCTTGCCTGCACAGAATGCATTGAATTTCATAACAATCAAATGTACAAATTATGACCAGCATGGATTCATAGGAAAATGAATAAAGATTCCAAATATGTAAACTTGTAAACACTTATATTTACATTTCACACTCTGTTCCTGGATTATACAGGTGGTGCGTTTTTAATGTGCTTCAGTATATGATGTCACGCAGCGAGGGTTTATTTCAGAATGAAATAGATTTTGTAATCTCATTCCTCATATTCAACCTTTTTCAGCAATAGTAGAAAACTCCCTTGTGGATGAATTTTATTAATATTATAATCCAGGGTTGTGGGAGTCTGCCAAACAATTGTCCTACTCCTGAAATGTTAGAGGTTATATTCTGACTCCTGACTCTGACTAGTGTTTACTAGTCATATGGCATAAAATTCAGAGTTGGCGTTCCAACATTTTTTACTGTAGTGTTTACTAGTCATATGGCATAAAATTCAGAGTTGGCGTTCCAACATATTTTACTGACTCCGGCTCCACTAAATAATGACTGACTACATACTCCGACTCTACAGCCCTGTTATAATCTCAGCTGAAGTAATGAATAATTGTGATTACCTTTTTTAAATGATTTTTAATTGTGTGTGTGTAAAATGTAGTCAATCATTCAGTATCCTTTAGCTCCCCAAGGGACACACCTTTTTCATCATTTTCTTTTGCCTCCAGTTCTTTTCTCCAGGCATTTTTTTTTTTGGTTTGCTTCTCTCACCCTGGGGGTTTCAGAACAAGGACAGCCATGTAATACTATCAACATGGTTCTTATAATGTAATGTAGTACACACATTAGCAAACAAAATGAAGACTACATAAACTGTACTGCTAATTAAAATTAGATTTTAAAAATAAATAAACAAAGCAATAGCAAGTTAACAGCATTCTGACAACAGTCTGATGAGATCAAAGACACAGAAGTTTTAGCAAGTTGAAAGTAGTACGGCTGACGTGAACGTTAACATTTTAAAATTTATTTTATGATTATTGTTTGGTGGGGAGAAATGCGACAGCATTTAGCTGTGTAATGCAATGTTTAGGCTCTGTCTCGTGTAGGGAGGCGGCACATGAAAGGAAAGCTATTTGTAAAAGCTGGAGGAATTTTAAAAAAATAATGAAGAAAACATGAGCCCCATGAGTAGCATATAAATAAATATAGATAATTAACAGGCACTCAATGAATAAAACCTATATTTCTTTTCTGTTGTCTGGTGTCCACATTTCTGTCCAACGAGTACCTGTTAATTACCTATATTTATTTATTTAATTAATTAAACACTATTTCTTTTAAAATGGGGGGGGGGGGGGGGGGGGGGGGTTAAGAGATTTGTGATGTCACACAACACAATGAGGTTCTGGGTTTTTGTGACGAGGGGGGGGGGGGGGTGGGGGGTGTGTGGATAAAATGGAAAAAAATGTGTGACGTCATATGTGGACGTTAGATATGTGTCATATAATAGTTCTGATATATTAAAGATGATAAAGTTTTTTTTAACATAAATTGGAAAACTGTATATGCATGTCTGTATGTGTACACACCCATACATAAACATACAAATATTTATTTATATTTTTTTTAAATTCTCAGGCCTTGGTAATTGCAGGTATTGGAGACCTAAGACGTCCAGCAGAGAAGCTGAGCATATATCAGTCTATAGCTTTGGCAGCCACTGGTAATTAAAAGTTTTCATCCAGATAAAAACTAGATTTGCTAGCACAGTGATTTGTCTGTTACCTGGTCTGGTTAGTAGTAGTAGCCCCTTCAGTCTTGGCTGACTATAAGAATGCGCTTCTGAGGTGACAGCCCTCAGCTACTTTTTTACATGGTGCTTCTTTCGGCATGTTCTTTTCCCTTCTGCTTGTTGTAAGAGTTTCTGTTCACCCAATCAGGGGTGGCGCTCTAGGGAGCAATGCCACTTGGTGCGATCAGCAGCTTCATCTTCCCCGGTTGCTGGATTTTTGTCCAGTGCCTTCATGCCCATTTGCACACATCTTTGAACCTCAGCTGCGGTTGCCTAACTGTTCTTTTGCCATCTGCCAGTTGCCCATGGAAGATATCTTTAGGGATGCGACTATCTTCCATGCGACAGACCTGGTCAAGCCAGCGTAATCTGCATTTAGCAGTGTACACATGCTTTGAAGGCCAGCATGTGACAGCACCTCGACATTTGTCATTTTGTCCTTCCATGAAATACCAAGGATGTGGCGTAGACACTGTAGATGGAAGGCATTGAGCCTTCTTTCTTGCTTAGCGTAGGTTGTCCATGTCTTGCTGCCATATAGAAGCGTGCTGGTGACACAGGTATTAAATACCGCAGCTGCGGTCTTCATTGTGAGTTTGGAGTTTTCCCAAACATGCGTTGTGAGACACTCAAAGATGGCTGCAGCTTTTCCAGTGTGGCTGTCAATTTCTGTATCCAGAGAGAATTTGTCGTTGATGGTAGACCCCAGGTATGTGAAGTGGGGCACCACTGCCAATTCATAGTTATCGATAGTGATAACTGGTGCAACATCCACAACCTGACCCAGCACATTTGTTTTCTTTAGACTTATTGTGAGGCCAAAGTCCTTGCCACCTGAGAGAAGCAGTTCGTCAAGCTCTGGAGCTCATGTTGACTTTGAGTGATGAGTACATCATCATCTGCTATACACCTTAATATAACCAACGGACCCTCTGTCTAGGTTAAGTGGAGCGCACTTTGCCAAGGCAATTTGTATTTTTGAAGAATTATTTTAAAAAAAAAACGTACTGTGTGTTAAGGCAGAATATTAATGTACTGTGTATCTTGACCACACATAGGCTATTAAAAGTTATTACACGCGTAATATGTCTCTCTGTGGTTAAGATTGTGTTTGCATGGTTTTCACTTATATTGAACGCGAGATATTTAATACGTCATTGATAGTTAATGACGTAATGCGTTCTGCACTAATTTATGCCAACGTTAAGATTCTTGGCCTTTTCGTGATTTGTAGTCTTCGAGGAAGGACGTAATGTATTTAAGCTCCTGAGATACTGTGGAAGTTGAGCTATTAGTGGCATATTTTATTATTCGAAGGCCGCCACAATTATTATGATATTGTATAAAATGATCCAGAACCTAGTGAGAGGTTAGTGTCAACCTAAGAAGTATTCTATGATATAATTCAGCGTCTACATTTGTCTGACCCACATTACTTGGGTGATCATCGTTCGTATGCACCCCTAGTACAGCGGCCAGAATTGTTTTGATGAGATGTGACTATTAAAGGACAGAACGAAGTATATATATATATATATATATATATGCCATGCCATTTTTCCATGATGTCGTTATCTACTATTATTAACAAATGTCAACCATATTATGTGGACCCATCCACCTCACGGCTAGGATTCGTCAGAACTGATGTCATGTACGTTTTTGCCTGTCTCCATTCGTGTTTGTCAGTACTATGCCTATTTTGTCACTGAACTTTGCAATACATTCAACTTTATACTACAAGAGTAATATCACCCGTAACACTGTAGTACAGCATTCATGTCAATCTTTAAGAAATTGTAATGCTTGTACCAAATAATCATCAAATTTCACTAAGGATTACTGCAAGCTAAAATCTTAATTTGTTTTTCTTGTTCTCAGTCTTGTATAGTGACCCTTCTGATTTTGTTTTTGCCTTCAGCCTTGTGGGGTTAAACAGTCGACCATCCGGTCCTAGTGTGGAGGCATATTCCTTCAGTTGCATCTATAAATGCATATTTCAAGAGTAAGCCAAAGATGATCCTAAAGATGGTTGGAGCTAGGACGCAGCTTTTGTTTGACGCCACTGCATGTGCCAAAGGGCTGTGATGTGTTTCCAGCATATTGGACTGTTCCCTTCATGTCTTCATGGAATGACTATCATTTCCAGCAATTTAGTGGGGCAGCCTATTTTCGGGAGGATTTTGAGAGTTCATCCCTTCTAACTGGGTCAAATGCCTCTGTGAGGTCTATAAAGGCAATTATGAAGGCTTTTTCTGCTCTCTCGATTTTTCCTGAAGTTGTCGGAGAGAAAAGATCATGTCTGTTGTTGATCTACCAGCTCGGAATCCACACCACGACTCAGGATATATACGATCAGCTAACTTGTGTAATCGCATTAAGATGACTCTGACAAAAACCTTACCAACAATACTAAAAACTTAGCTGGATTGGTTATAATTTAGTGATAATTTAAATGTGAAATTGTAATGTAAGTGATACCAACTTTTATAGTCTTAATGAAAACATTGTTGTGACTCAGTTATTTATTATGTGCAGGTCACACATACAAAATGCTTTCTCTAAATTTAAAAAGTGTCTAACAAAAAAGTTTGTTTTTAACTCTCTTTTCTCTCTGCGGGTCTCCCCCCCCCCCCCTTTATTTGCTTCTTTGATGCATTTCTGTCTGCTTTAGATATTATGAAGTTAGATTTATGCTATGAAAGCTATGAAGCTGCAATTTTTATTAGCTCTTTACAAAAATAAAAGGTAGTCCCTTAGCAGATACTGCTGTAGGGGAGTGAAATGTTAGAGACTTCACTTTACTAGGTCCAGCTTTGAGAGATGGGGTGACCAGTTCCCTTCCTTCCTGCCTTTGCCTTCCATACTCGAGCAGTAAGGTACCCTTTTACAGCTGGGTAGACTGGAACATGGCTCCACTGTGTTTCGATAGTCGATATGTGTTCATACAAAAGACAATGTGACTTGTATTGAACCCATAAACTTCCAAGTAGATAACAATTTTCAAAATGTTAAACTATGCAAATGTTTAAGATAGTCATGTATTGGTGAACCTAATAATGAGATTTATTTGTAAGAATTGTAAAATATGACTTTTTTTTTAATGTGTAGTATTCTATTCACTTAAAATGTTGAATTATAAAATATGACATTTTTTATCTGTCTAGTATTCTATTCACCTAAAAATTTTGATGTTTCAGGAACAATCTGGGCTAGATATTCTATGGTCATTATTCCCAAAAATTTCAGTCTCTTTACTGTCAATTTGTTTGTTGGCCTTACAGGCTATATGCAGCTAGCAAGAGCTGTTCGGTGAGTAGCTTCCAGAATGTATTTGCTTAATACTAGATCATGTGCTGTGGTACAGCATTAATGTCAGTCTTTAAGAAATTGTAACACCTATACCAAATAATCATCATATCTCACTAAGGATTACTGCAAGCTAAAATCTTAATTTGTGTTTTTTGTTCTCACAGTGACCTCTAACATTAAATTTTGGAACATCACATATTACAGTCATTTTACTGTTGTCAGTGGCCTTCATTGACAACAACTATACATCATTTCACGTTCTGAAAACATTTTTACTTTAATGTGAATATTCACTTGAAGTATTTCCCACGACCCACATCATTATTTTGTAGTTCATAATTGTGTAGTTCCCGGGCTAGATGGTATAAAGTGTGATGTACAAGACGACTTATCTGAGCCTTTGCATGGGGCTGGCAATGTCATGATGTAACACAAATAGCCACAGAAACCACAGCATCAAGAGCAAGTAACTGCTTCGTGTAGGCCTCCTGGAGGACCAGCTACACTTATGGCTGCCATAGGGAGCACAGAAGAAAATGATGATATTGTCGTGTCTACTGTGTGTTTTTATTTATTACATGAGCAAGTTAAAGGAAACAAAAATCTTCAGCCATTGTCCTTGCATTTTGTTTTGTCAATTTGTGCATGCGTTACTATTTTTTTATATATAATGGTATCTTAGGGCTGAAATTTGAATATGTGTCCTTGAGTGTGGGTCATGTAAACATTTGCTTTGTTCACTAGAAGGAGGAGTATTTGCATCCCTGATAGCGTGTTGACAAAATTATGATTTACTGTTCTTACAGAAACCATTGGTGCTTGAAATTCTTCCATTTACATTCAGTTTGTAACTTTTCTGTTTACTACACAGTTAATTCTCAGGCGTGGAAGTCAATATCATTTTACTTTATGGAGCCACCACTTCTGTGACCGAGCTGGTGATGGTCCCTGTCCAATCCTAACTATAACTAGGTGGCTGAGGCAGGCCTAGTTATCTATTATTTACTTTGTTTCTTTCCTCCAAGTGAGACTATTTCTCCTACTGGCCCCCCCTTGTTCCGCCAGAGATGGTGGTTCTTGGAAGAGATTTAGTTCGTCTTTTTTGACTCCCAGTGAACGTTCTTCCCTCCTTGGTGGTAAGCAGCGACTTGCTCGTACTAGTGGTTTTAAGGCTATATATGTTATATAGGTTTAACTCTTTCTCACATACCCACTCCACATCCTTTTATTGATTAAACCAACTTGAGTGCTGAATTTCCAAACATAATAGCTTTTATTTACATAACATGTTCCACAATCCTTTTTCATAAAGGTACATTCCAATCTCCATTTTATATCCAGGCATCCAGACCTAGGCTCTATGTATTTTCCCAAAGATTTTATTATTATATTCCTTACTGTAGACTCTTGACTAAAGTACTATAACCTGTCAGGCCTGGCTCAATTGCATGTATCAATATCAATTCATAAATTACATATAAAGTTATATAATGTCAGGTGCAGCTGTGGAGGCATCTTCATACTTACTCTTTAGTGAGAGAGCGCATGAGTTGTTTCTCAGTAATCTAATTCACCATTTACTCTTCTGTCCTCTAATCTGTTTCAACCTGATTAGTCTTATACCCTGTTAAGAAGCATCTCAAACAAAACCAACTTATTTTGTTAATCCAACGTCGACAAGTGTTGTAGTATCTGGCTTCGATACTTACGTTGGCGAGAGAGCGCATAACCATACGACAGTGTTGCAAAACTCTGTGCAGTTTTCTTGTTTAATAACAATGTCTCATCTTCTTTGTGTGACAGCCCATCCTGGCTATCTGATAATAAAAGTTATCCACTTTTTTACGCTTTAATATTGCCTTAGCTTCAATATTCTCTTCTGTAGCTCGCTCCCTTAAATATGAGCGTCATTAGCCAGTGACAATATGTTGAGCGTGTTTAAAAAAAAAACATGTCTCTCCTCACTTAAGTCAAGCATAATTAGAGTCAAAGACCTCTTACCAGAATATACAGAAGTCCGTTACCTATCACTGTCTTACTATCACCCCTATGAGCTAATCCTAGGTTTAGCAGCACAAATTATCAATCAATTCTAAGTGTTCTCCTGAATTTCCTATTACTACCTTTCTATATCTAGCTAATTCTGTAGACCTTCTGCAAACCGCAGGTTTCACATTTCTTGAGCTCCCAGCGATGCTCGTCTTGCCCGGTCAACTTCTCTGGTAGGACTGACTTCCTTTCGTCCTTCAATTTCCTATCTGATGGTCCAAAGTTGTTTTAGTTAATACGATTGGTCCATTGTTCAGTTCACTCACCTATCGCCACGCTTAATTCTATGCTGTCAACCCCGTGAACTGTGCTACATAACTGTTTATATTTCGCTTACTTTTTCACGTGCGTTTCCCTATCCTAACTCACTAAACTTGTAAAGGGCGTTAATATTCATAGTTATTCCCCTTAGTACTTTTTACCTTAGTTTCATTAATCCTTCTATATCTTTACTAAAATTAATCTGATATGCAAAGTTGGTAAACTCTAATGATGTATACTTAGATTTCTTTAAGGTCTAAAAAGGTTCCCTCCCTTACAAAAAACACTACATTTTCATTCTTTTATCTCCCATGTTAGGAACAAATAACTTATTACTCAAATTATTCAAATTTCTAAAACCATTTTCTCATACTTTGTTATATTACCGACCCAAAATTACTGTTCAACTGACTTAAACCTACAGTGTATTTTACACTGTACAACCACACGGTGACACAGCAGCTGGTCTCCCCTTGCAGGAAGTCTGCACCAAGCAGTCGCATGCTACTACAGTGGTGGTTTCTATGGCAATTTGTGTTATGTGATGAGGTTGCCAGTCCCATGTAGTCTTATTTTGGTCACCATGTGATGCCTAAGGGTGCAATGGTTCTATTTTCATTGTCTCTTCAGAGACCCACAGGAAGTGCAATTTTGTCATAACCTGAGATATGAGCAGCTTGTTAAGAAAACATCATAATAATAATAGGCCCTTCAGTCATAACTGAATATGGGAATGCGCCCCTGAGGTGACAGCCCTCAGCTGCTTATTTTCCTGGTTTTCCTTTCAATGTTTTCTCATCTCTTCTGCTTGTTGTGTGAGCTTCTTTTCGCCCAGTCTGAGGTGGCGCCGCAGAAAGCATCGCCACTTGGTGCGATCGGCAGCTTCATCCTCCCAGGTTGCTGGATTTATGTCCAGTGCCCTCATGTCTCTCCTACACACATCTTTGAATCTCAGCTGAGGTTGCCCAACTGTTCTTTTTGCCATCTGCCAGTTGTCCGTAAAAGATATCTTTTGGAATGCGGCCATCTTCCATGTGGCGGACATGGCCAAGCCACCGTAGTCTGAAAACATCAACTTGTATGATATGTAGTTGTGGTGCTATAAAAATGTTTGTTAATCTTATATAAGCCATATCGTGCATAGTTTAATTTAGTGTCTGACTTTCTGTAGGAAAGTGGAGAGCAAACTTTGACCCTGTTTATGAACAAAGCTCTGCAAAATTTACATGTTCGTTTTTTTTTTTAATCCTTTATAGTGGGTATTTTGTGACCATGGGGGAATTTCGCAGCCGATTTCTTTCATTTGTTATGTATTTGGGTATCTGTTAAAAGGCTGTATATACTTCACAAGCAGAGAAAACTGCAGAGTTTGTTTAGATATTTATATTATGACATAAAACTGAATTTGCAAAAGCATTAAGAACAACAGTGTTACAAAGATAATTTAGCAACATATTTAATAGATTTAAGTAGAATTACGGTGTGACATTCATGAACATTGGAAATTTAAAAACAGAGTGGGATATTTTTTATGTATTGGAAAAAAAAAAGATAGTCATACAAGTACATTATTTTCTTTAACATTGATAAGTACTGGATTCTTAGCGTCATATACAATATTCCTCCATTCTTCTATTGGCTGCCTCTGTATTTCTGGATTTTCAAGATTCATTCTTATGCTGTCATTTAACTTTCATGGTTAACTTTTTTGTCTGAAATTTAAAATATGTTTGTATACATTTGTTAACATAAAGAGTTATTATCTCCATCATTTTTAATTCTTTCCATGTGGCCATCCATTACAGTCAGGTTGCTTTAATTGTTGAAGATGTTGTCTTTGTCGTTTGATGACCAAATATTGAGAAAAACAACTATATTGCTATTGATGTGTTTTTTAATTAATGATTTTGGTATTTCAGGTACCGCTACTCAAAACGACAGGCACAGAAAGAAGCATCTCAAGCATCCCATTAGTTAATCTGCGGCTGTGAAAACAAAAAATGAAATGTAAATACGAGTTTGGAAATTAATATAAATTAGACTTTGTGTGGCATTATAAGCTAATAGTATGGTTTTATTTTTTTACAAAATTAGTTTCACCATGTGAGATAACTTAAGAAATAAATAAGGTAAGACAGTTTTTGTAAATGAATACACGTTTCATCACCTACAGTAACCTTGAGTTTGGAATATCATTGACAAGTACCATACAACTGTTATTCACTGATTCAGCACATTTTTTTTTCTTCAGGATAGTTCTTTATGTATTCCTATACAGGATTAAGAATATTCAAATCAAATATCAAATCACTCTTCTTATCTAGCTCAGAAATCTGAAAGATAGCAAAAGTAGCAATCAAGAGGCTATGAAAATTTGTGTACTTGTCATTATACAGAAAAGAATGGGTAAAGTGGAATGACAGGGTCGCCAGCATGGGACTGTGAAAAGGAACTAATTACTAGTGAAAGAGAAAGTATGGACAAGGAGTTTGAGGTGGGTGATACACAGATTAAAGAAGCCACTGGCAGCCATCACACGGCAGGCCTCGTTCTAGAACCCATTGTAGAAGAACTAGAGTAGGATTAGTGTTACTAGGTAACGTTGCAAGTTTGTCATCAAATAGCCAGTGAAAAGTTACCAAAGAGTTTGATGATAACTTAAAAATCATTACAAATTCATGTTTGACAATAGACAACATACAGGCTATTATGGTGTATGCATTTAAAAGCATTTGATTTTTAAAAAAAGAAAATCTAATGCCTATAAATAATGAAGAAACATTACAACTAACTTGGACTAAAATTAATATGAAACTAAAAATTTATACATTTGTCAAAATCCAAGCGTCAGTATTGAAATGTGTGCATATCCAATGTAAATTTAGCAAGCATTGCTGTAGCGCACATAGTTATTTCAGCTAATTCCACGTGTGCCATGTAGCCATGAACAGAAGGGTTCAGAGTGCTTTGCTGCATCAGATGTCCAAGTTTTATCTTTATAATATTCATCTGTGAGAATATTCTTTCAACAGCAGCATTACTATAGGGTGGAGTTAGGAGAAAAGTGCAAAATGTTCCCGTTCAGTGAATCATGTTCTTCTGAAACTTCAGTGTATTTAACTACTTTGGTTAATTAAAAAAATATTCAGCAGTATTATTAACATTTGGTCATGATAGTGTGCTCAAACTATTCCACTCTGATTTCCTTTATAGGGAGGCAAAAAAGTAATGTGGACAGCAAAACACTATAAATTAATTGTATGATATGAATTTGCATGCAGTTCATGCACTACTGTAGCTTTTAGCAATTCTTATACTTGCAAGAACGTAACAAAATGCTGTAGTGTTACTAAAGATATTTCATATTAAGTAATGAGTCATAACGAGTTTGTTTTATATCAAAGATCCTAATAATTTTCCAAACAAAATGGCGTCAGCACTTTGAACTGTGATAACATCGAAATTGAGGCTGAAAGTATTTTTTTCTACAGTTTTAAAAAGGAATGAATGCGTTTGTGTGTATATTATTAATGATGTACTTGTGGTATATGTGAAAGTGTTGTGAAATGTTCTAATGATCTGTAGGAACAGAGATATAGTTGTTTGTTTTTTCAACTCTTACTCTCCCAGGTTGTGTTTTAGGGTTTACCCAGGCACCAGACTGGATGCTATTTTCTCCACAGGTGACGTTTTGAATAAAAACAGTAGATACTGTACACATGCAAAACACACATTTGTTTTTTATCATATAAAGTGCAGACATGATAAAATCTGACTATAACCAGACATAGTAGGCAGTCAGTGGGAGAATAATGTACAATGTCTTGGCATGTCATAAGGCTAAGGGGGGTAGAATGAGTTAAAAACAGAATGTGAGCATCTCAAAGGTTTGCAGTGAACTTTGGGTAGGGTGGAAATAGGTTTTAAGAAATGAGTTCTCAACATGCAGGTGTTACAAAGCATAATACAGTGCTTAATGAACACATAACTTATGCTTTTATTTTTTGCATTTAGTAGTTTAATAATAAGTTGGTAGGATATGTAAATAAGTAATGATATGAAATTGCTATATTATTTTCTTGTGCATGACACCTGACTTAATTCAAATAGAAGCAGTTCTTGCACTCATAGCATGCAAGAAGATATCTGAAAGAAACAGGAGTAAATCCATTTAGACAAAGTGTCAAATATGATAGTGTTTGCTTTGAAAGCAAGAGTAGATCTCTGCCAGATACATAGAACAGATAAAAATTGTAGAGGTCTGCCAGAAACATAGAACAGATGAAAATTGTAGAGGTAGAACTAGAGGATGAGAAGAATTGCAGTATCTTGTAGATGGAAATATAACAAAAGAAGTGCTCCAAAAACAATCAACAGCCGTGGAATTTATGGTATTGGGTACTATATGGAAGTATCACAATATAAATGCAAACTGAACTCAGAGTGCGCAGATCAGACCTTCTGATTATTACATTTGCAAAGATGTAGAAAAATTGCACCACGTGACAGGAAGGATTAGAGTAAAATCATCCAAGAAAAATCCTAGTTCAACAGAAACTTTAAAAAAAATCCAATGCAGAAATCACTAAATGCACAGACATTAATGAAATCATTGATAAAAAAAAAAATATGGAAATTGTTTGGGCAGATGTTAAAAGTGTATTAAAGCAGATGGAATCCTTTAGACAAAGTAAAAGGAAAGGACTGTGATCTCCAGGAAAAGTAATGTTGGAGATAGAGACATTGCACAACAGCAAAAAAGAGGAAAAGGAAAGCTCTGAGATGGCATCATTGAGGAAAACAAAGGCTCTGAGATGCTACTGCTTCTGTTTGGCTCCTTAAGAGGCTTATATATATAATATAAGCCACCAACAGAGATGGAGAAAGTTATGAAGGTTTCAAATCACCTCCACACCTCACGGTAGAAGGGGAACGACTAAGTAAGTAAGTAAGGTTTCAAATCTGGCACACAAAGATTTTGTGTTGTCAGCCCGGCTTATGCTAGACAGTGGGACTACCCAGCTATATGTTGAACAAAGATGATGTATTTTGCTAAAATTTTCTCTACAGAAGTTAAATGTTGGAAACTAAGGAGAGAAGACATTGTAAGATACTGAACTTGCAAGATAATGCTTCAGTTCTAACATTGTCCTACAGGAACCAGTAATGATAAAGGTAGTCTTGTGGCAGATACTGCTGTAGGGTAGTACAGTGTTAAAGACCACTATACTAGGCCCATCCAGATTTGTGAGGTGGGGTGATCTGTTCCCTTCCTCTTTGACTTCCTTAACTAAAGAGCAGAATCAGGTGTCCATTTACAGCAGGGTAGACTGGAGCGTGATGCTACCAGGTTTCAAACATGGAATCCAATAACTTTGCCACAAGAGCTAGGCACCCTAACCACTCTGCCAATCAGATGCTTTAACATCTGATAGTCATGTATAGTTTCAAGATTAAGTCATGTTGAAATGTTTTTACTCAAGCTGTTTAGTATATTCTGCATGTGTGTTATATAACAAATTGAGATTTGTTTTTTATATGATTTAAGGAGACATTTAGTGTTTAGTAAAAAGATGTATTCACATTACTGCTAATGAAGTAAATGTATTTTTAAAGCATTAGAAGTTTGCACGAAACTACAAATACTGTCTGTTTTGATTGTGTCAAATTTCTCTTCACATATGTCCCCTAATGATGATGATGATGTTAAATAAATGAAGGATTATAATTAATACAGCAAGCATCCCTACAAGAGGATGCAAAGAATGGCTTAAAATAGAAAGCATTTACAAAGAAATATAGTTGCTGAGAAGAATGTTGGAAGAAAAGATAAACTAGAATAATGAGCAAAAACATAGTATAATTAATTTTTAAAGTTGACAACATCGTGGTATCCAGGAGATATAAAATGTATTAATGTTTGCAAAGCAATCCCCAGAACAGATTGCGACAGTGACCACTGGCTGGCAATAGGAAAACTTAATTAAAAGTAAAGAATCTTCAAGGGATATAGCCCTATGCAGATCTAATAATAAAGGAATAAGAAAAATAGTAATATCATTGCTAATTAAAATAAAAAGTAATATAATCCAAGAAGAAAGTACAAAGCTCATTGGTAAATCCTAAAAGAATCGGCACTTCATACATTGAGGTGCAACTTTGTAGCAGTAAAAAGGGAAATAAAAAGAATGAGGACAGAAGTAAAAGCAGACAAGAAGAAAGGACAAACTAAATGAAGAAATTGTAAATACAACAGCAATAGAAGCCTGGATACATAAAAAAGTGCAGTAAACTAGATCTTTATGAAATAGATAACAGTATCTTTACACACAAATAAAAGAGCTACAGACAGAAGAAGATGAGCATACATCTATTGGATGTCTTGAGGAAAAGAAAATTATAAATGGAAAATACAAACGTGATGGAAAGACTGCACAAATTAACTTGATGGTAATGATTTATGATCACAATCATGCATTAGTGGTCATGGTTCCTTTCAGATATCTAAATACTTGACATTCTTTTATCAGTTCGGTTGCTGGGAGTTATGATGACACAAAGAAAAAATAGGATACCTGCTCTAGCCAGACATGTTGGAAGATACAACTAGGATGAGATGTTCCGTGAAGCTGGCAACCCCACGATGCTAAATAAATTGATTTAGAAACAGACCACTACAAATTTTGGTAGCATGGGAGGAGGGAAGGAATATGTGTAATAAGGAAGAGAAGTGGCTGATATTTTTGTTAAAATTTTCCTTAGCGCTAAAGTTACTTTGCCATGGATTTGGAGGCGAAAAACTTGTAAAGAGGTGCCTGAAAATACAGATTTACTATTGTTATTGTTGAGCAGAATCGACATGACATCATTGCACTCTGGGCAAAGCCATAGTTGCTCAGTCTCCTTCAGTGACTTGACTTTGATCCACTGTCACTGAGCGTCAGCTCTTGGTGACCACTCCTTCAGTATATGTCAATGAGTGTGAATGCTAACAGTTCCTGTAACTTGCTGGTTGTATACATGACGGATCCATTCTCTCACACGTCATCTCTGCTAGCCTTACGTTTGATGCCTAATTCCAAAAGTCTTAACCTTGATGATTCATCTATTGCAATGTCATTCTCTAAATTTAAATGCATATATCACACTGAAGGAAGTTAAAAATGCAAACAAACAAAAATCAAATACAGCATTAGGGCATGATATCTTGAGATAAAATATTGAAGAAGTTCCGTTGGAATAGCAACATCCCTCTTTAACTCAATTTGGAAAATGTCTCCAGCTTTGCAGTTAGGTTAAGAAATAAAAACCTTATTAAACTAAAAGCTGAAGTTTAACGGACAAGAGTAAGCTATAAAGTCCGACTCATTTCAGATTTAGGAAGGACAGATGGATGCACTGTGGATGAACTAACCAAACTGGACCTTGAAACAAAATGTTTTCAAAAGAAGAAGAAGAAAAAAACAGCGACATATCTAGATGTAGCTAGAGTCTGTGATGAATGCTGGAGAGAATGTGATTTCTTTAAGATGAAGATTGGAGTAGCAGGTAAGGCATGTGAATACTCAGATAACTTCCTACAAGACATACATGTCACACTACATGTGAACACGGATCCATCTTTTAATACCATAATTCCCGCCGTAAGTACATCGGTCGGTCACTGTCGCATAGATTATTTAGATGATGTAAGTAAGGAAGATGTGTAGGAAGCACTTTAGACACTAGTTTTCACAGGTGAGCTGGTGTTGAGGGAAAGAGTTAACAGACAGGAAAAGGTTGTTGTCAGTGATTCTCTCACTTTTTAAGACTACTAACTCTTTCTTACTCAAATCTTTTTGAAGATGAACTAGTAGTAACAAGTAATACAAGGAGGGTTGAGTATATTTTTCTGAACAGAACGTACAATCTACTAAGTCAGACTCAGAATGATGGTGAGTTATGGAATGTTCATAATTACTTTAATTACAGTGGAAAATAAA
Organism: Oreohelix idahoensis; assembly: GCA_024509875.1. NCBI lineage: Eukaryota > Metazoa > Mollusca > Gastropoda > Stylommatophora > Oreohelicidae > Oreohelix > Oreohelix idahoensis. The sequence continues at coordinate 699,061 of JAMPIV010001478.1, forward strand.
ATCAATGTTGACGTACTTTGAAAAAAAGAAATACTAGGAAATTTAAAAAAAGACAGTTATGATATTACTTATTCAAGGATTCAGAAAACTGTCAGTGTCTTGGTTCAGATATGAATAAGAGGATATTTTCCTCACTGACGAGAGTTTATTCCTATCGCTATTTCTTGGTTTTAAGTAGACTTATCTGCTTGGACTTCTCCTGGGCGTCCCAGTAGGTAGGGATTACCAACTGGATAATTTGATTCAGTGGGGCAACAGTCCAAGAGATGACTAGGCTTTTTGTTAACCTGGCTATGAAGTTGAGTTATGATGTTCAGGTGCTGACGAGGTGTTGGATGCTTATATGCTGTAGACTTCTCAGGGTTGCTGACTTGTGATCACTTCTAGAGGGTTTGAGAAGTAAGCACTAGTTCTCTCTGTAGCATAGAGCAACTAGGCGGTTTAATCGCAACAATTTACAGCAATCTAAATCCAGAAACTGGATAGGATTCTGCAACTGCGCTGTGGAAGATAATACAGGTAATCAATCTTATGTTTTATACAGATATATTACCTACAGCCACTCTGAACATTTCGTCTCAGAATGGTACCTAATAATATATTTACCTGAACCATAACTTCAGTCTTTTCCTTAAAAAGGTGCACATATTTCGTAGAGAAAACAGACAAAATGTGAAGGAATAGAAAAGTAAGGAATTTTAAAATAATCTAGACAAAACCTTCGAACACACTGTGCAAGATACCCCGCAATTTAAAATAGTTGCAAACTATTCAAAGAGAGAAGGTCTTTGTCTAAATTATAAATTCCTTGTGTCACCCAACTTTCCATTACTCCCGACCTCTGTCCGCTTGCTAACGCTACACTTGGCCATGGCTCTACATTTTGAGAATCCCTGAAGTTGTTCTGAGTTCTCAATGAGCTATCCTTCGTAATTCCTTCTTGGACCGTTTGTCCGGCCAAAATGCTGTACTCATTCACCTCTTCATACAAAAGACGTTTAGTATGAACTAGTTCTGAACATCCACTATCTGTTGTCAGTTCGCTGCGCTTAGTCTGCCATTGTTCCGTGGCCTGCTTGAATGGGCGTGCAAAACATCCTTTGTCACGGTAACAATGAGATCTTTGCCGGTGTTTCTCCCATGAGGCGTAGGACCTTCTCATGTATCTCCTTAACTCTACCGCTATGTTTGACCTGCTCAGACAGTCAGCAGTCCCGTTCTTTCTTTCTGGATTGAAAGATTTCCATGCACTATGTGGGTTTAAACTAATGGATGGGTGTGAAAAAAAAATCGAAAAAAGGTGATTCGTCTTACGAGGACAAAAGACAAAGAAAAGCAAGATTTTGTCCTCGTAAGACGAATCACCTTTTTTCGATTTTTTTTCACACCTATCCATTGTACTCCACGTCGTACCGCAGTTCCCCTCAACTTCCTCGGGTTAAAACTAACAAGACTCAAGTTTTCGAAACATCCCAAGTTTTCAGATAACTTGTTCATTGATAAATCACGCCAAGATTGAGTGTTACAAGTATATAAACCAATAAAAAGGTATTGAATCAGTTCTACAAATAACAGTTCACGTTTGAGGGTCACTGGTGTTCAGGTATGAACGAGACCGTTTGGGGTGGGTGAAAGTCAACTTTATAGCTGTGCTCACAAGTGGTTTAATGCGAGGGACAGCCTTCCATTCAACTTTATGTGCATCCGCTGTAGCATTATTACATTATCCTTTCCCTTCTCAACTGTAGGCGTATATTGTATCTCAGTCTCTGCTGAAGGGTTCTCAGCCTGGGCTTTTCCAATCACTGTTGTGATTGTATCCAGCATAATTTTGTTTGGATCTTTCAAGGACCTGGCGAATCTCCACTAATTTGAAAATATTCGTCTTCTTCTGTAAAACTAATCGTCTCCTTGGGAATAGGGAAACAGTTATAGAATGGCTTTTCAGCAGAAGTATGACCTCTCTCATTTTCATCCGTGCACTGATGCATGAAAGGGTCAGGCTTCGAGCTGACAACGTGCGTTCCATTGTTTCTCTCGCCTTCGATATTTTGTGTAGTTTTTTTTTTATGAGGGGTTCTCTGTTCCAGTGTTTAGTAGGGGTGGGCTCCTCTCTAAAATTTCCGTTTGCAGGAGGTTTTCGCAGAAGAAACTTTGTCCACCTGGCGCTTGTGAATTATGTTCGCAGGGTGCCATGTTCGCTTCTCTCACAGAGAAGGGGCGGGGGTTTTGGTGCTGGGGTAAACCCAGTGATATGGCAAGGTTCTGCCGATTTATACTTTTCCAACATTCCAGTGGATAAAGTCACAGGTAAAGGGGTCTCCTCCTGAACCTGGTCTACGACTCTAATTAAAGAGCCAATTGTGTCTCTATGAGTCACATGTTTTATCTGACCTTTGGGTGGTTCCGTGTGTACCATCAAAGGCTGTTTCAGTTCTCCTAGAACCATGTAACTTCCCTTGTCGTTCACGCCGTTAGTGTCAACAATGAGAGGTTCCTCTGTGCTTTTTTTGCCCAGGTGACGTTGTTTGCCAACAAGTCATTAATTGCGGGATGGGGCCGTTACTGCAATTTTCTGTCTGCTTAGACGTTTCTTTACAGTCTCCATTCCTCCGGTTTTTTCCTTTCTTGAAGGGTTACCGTCTTTCTCTTTTTTTGTAGTCCTGAGCGCTTTTGTTGTGGTTATGAAATTGGTCTTTGTGTGCTTTCTTAGATTGAGCGAAGGCCTGTTGTTGCTCATTAGAGATGTTCGGGGTGTCTCGGAAATTCCTTTTCTGAAGTTTTCCTGACAAGAGTGTACTTTTCCTCATACTACCAGCGTTTATGTGCGTAGGTTCGTTCACAAGTGGGTCATGACTTTTCGAGTTCAATGTCCGCCTCTCTGCTTTACTTAAACTTGGGCTCTGAGTACTAAGTTGCGCTTCCTGTGGAGCAGAGGGTGCTTCCTCTTGAAGAAATGGTTCATCTGACCTGGGAGTAGGGCTTTGGGATTCCATGGCCTCATGACTAACCATGGGTTTCAAATCTCTTGTCGAGTTTTGAGTTTCCAGTGGCAGCGTCTTCAATTTATGGAGGGGTTGAACTTCCAGCTGTTTCCTCTCATATGCTGCTTCACTGCTTATGGCCTCTTCTTTCCACTTGCCTTCCTTCTCGTTCCAGTCGCGAGTCTATTTTTCATCACTCTCTATCATTTCCATCTCTGTTCTGGTGAAAAGTTCTGCCTGTTCTAAGACATGTTTCGCAGTTGACTTTCTCGAGTATCGTCTTTCCTTGCCTTCCAAATAAGAGTCACTTATCCGTGTATCTTATAATTTTGATGAAATCGTTCACTTCGTGATCTAGCAGATATTGGAAAAATCGAGCTCTTAGTTCAGCTACTTCGTCCATTCTAGATCGCTGAGTAGGTAGTTCAATATCTCAGTATACGCTGCACTAGTTTCCAGTTATTACTAATAATTCTATGAAGTATTGTAATAATAAACTACTGATCAATTTACTGAAGCTCGAGGTAGTACTAATAAGTCTACTGACGTAATGTATCCCTTTTACTGAGACTAGTATAACTGATATTTTAATAATACTTCTTTCTGCTGAATTAAGGTATTATTAACTTTAGACAGACGCTACACTTGCTTCCGATTATTACTAATAATTCTATGAAGTACTATAATAACCACTGATCAATTTACTGAGGCTCAAGGTAATACTATTAAGTATACTGACGTAATGTATTCCTATTAATGAGACTAGTATAATTGATAGTTTAATAATATACTTATTTCTACTGAATTAAGATATTATTAACTTGAGCCAGACTCAAGTATAATTTATTTATTTTTAAACCCTGTGTATACTCTTATTTCTTCTGAAGTAAGGTATTACAATGCAGCCGGTCTTTCACGCACAATCATCAACTTATACACTTAGTTATCTTAAGCCACTAAGTAACTTAATGAGCTTAATTAATCTAAGTAACTTAATTAATTAAATAATTAATTCCAGGACCATTCAGATTTCACTTTCCTTATTCTACTGTGTAATTCCACAATTCTGTTCAGAAAATAAAAGAAGTTTCGTTGTCTAGGGATCTATAATAGATTCTACTCCAATGTATTGATAGACTACTAGTTACAGATTCAACAATTCTTCTGCAGATAGGTCACCAAAGGTAACATCCCAGATCGAGCACTCCAATTGTCGCATAGATTATTTAGATGATGTAAGTAAGGAAGATGTGTAGGAAGCACATAGACCTTAAGACACTAGTTTTCACAGAGGCGCGCTAGTGATGAGGGAAAGAGTTAACAGAAGGGCACAGGTTGGTGTCACTGATTCTCTCGCCTTTTAGACTACCAACTCTTGTATTTTTCTGGCGACGACTAACTCTTTCTTACTCAAATCTTTTTGAAGATGAACTAGTAGTAACAAGTAATACAAGGAGGGTTGAGTATATTTTTCTGAACAGAACGTACAATCTACTAAGTCAAACTCCGAATGATGGTGATTTACGGAATGTACATAATTACTTTAATTACAGTGGAAAATAAAATCAATGTTGACATGTGTACTTTGAAAAAAGAAATACTAGGAAATTTTAAAAAAGACAGTTATGATATTACTTATTCAAGGATTCAGAAAACTGTCAGTGTCTTGGTTCAGATATGAATAAGAGGATATTCCTACGGCTATTTCTTGGAAAAGTGAATTCTGACTTATCTGCTTGGACTTCTCCTGGGCGTCCCAGTAGGTAGGGATTACCAGCTGGATAATTTGATTCAGTGGGACTACAGTCCAAGAGATGACTAAGCTTTTTGTCAACCTGGTTATGAAGTTGAGTTATGATGTTCAGGTGCTGACAAGGTGTTGGATGCTTATATGCTGTAGACTGCTCAGGGTTGCTAACTTGTGATCACCGCTAGAGGGTTTGAGAAGTAAGCACTAGTTCTCTCTGTAGCATAGAGCAACTAGGTAGTTTAATCGCAACAATTTACAGCAATCTAAATCCAGAAACTGGCTAGGATTCTGCAACTGCGCTGTGGAAGATAATACAGGTAATCAATCTTCTGTTTTATACAGATATATTACCTACAGCCACTCTGGACATTTCGTCTCAGAATGGTGCCTAATAATATATTTACCTGAACCGTAACGTCAGTCTTTTCCTTAAAGGCGACTGTCCATTTGTTTACAAATTCCTGTCTAGCAGTAGTCTCACACTGGTCGGGTCAGTCAGGTCAACCTTTGTTATAAGCAGACGCCTGGCCGTGTGCGTCCATGCGTGACTGCATTGGAGGAATGGTATTTCCTTCACTCGTCCATTGAACAACATGGTTCCCTCTCTCGTTCACAACAGCTTTCTTCATCACATTCCCAAAATCATTAGAATGTAGTACTTTCAGATATCAGCCAGTACTTACATCATTATAATGCATCAATAACATTCATAATACTCGTACATAAATGCAAAATAGCTATTGATCTAATGTAAAGAAATAAAACCCCAATATTAAGTATTTCACACTTTACATTAATTAACTAATCCCTTGATATTAGAGTTAGCTAATTAAGCGAATACTGAGAGTTTGCTTACCGCTCAGGACTATTATCCGCAGCTTAAGAAAATAGAATTTGAGTTGCGTTACTCTCAAAGCACATATACTGTAGATATGAGGTAGCTCCTTCTTCCTCGTTCGTCCTGAAAAGGACGTTGGTTGATGAGGTAGCTTGAGGCTTCTCTTCTATAAGCGTGCGTTTTCTTCCAACGGTTATCAGCAAGTGATTTTAAAACTCAGCATTTGTTCGCATGAATTTAAAACATTTTCGTTCCCACGTCCAGAGTTAATTATTTCCCGTCTCTTGCTTAGACACGTAAAAAGATTTATCGTGGCGGTCTTCAGTTGACCACTGGACACGGAAATATAATCCTCTGGGAACCACTGTGGTTTCGACCAAGTGAATAAATCGTATTGACGTCCCTAAAGAAATAACTTTTAGTGCCTTTGTAGAAGATAGCATTAGGATCGTATGGCAGAACTATTAGTGAAGACTCGAAAAACAGCTAAAGAACAGACCGCAGGTACACATATTTCGTAGAGAAAACAGACAAAATGTGAAGGAATAGAAAAGTAAGGAATTTTAAAATAATCTAGACGAAACCTTCGAACACTCCGTGACAGTCACATCATGCACACCGTCATTTGCGCACTTTTCTATTTTCCAGAGAGTACATTAACTTTCAACCACAGCTAAGGGGTGCAACTGTGGTTGAAAGTTAGACAATAATTGTATTGTTTCTCCTTATATGTACTCTCCCGATAATAGAAAAGTGTGCAAATGACGGTGTGTATGAACAGTTTGATTATGGAAAGAAGCCAACAACACAATTGATAAACAGTACATGAACTGGAGACAGGAAGGTGCGGAGATGCAGATTAAATCAACAGACAATCAAGATACTCTTCTGCCTAGTTTCATTCGGGAAATTGATTTAACTCATCATTTTCTTAAAAATAACCTTAAAATGTAAGTTTTTGATTGTTTCTTCAAGACAAAATTTTAATTTAAAGTATTTTTCTTCTTCTTTGATCCTTAGCCGCCGGCCGTCAAAGCAGTCAGTGGCCATTACGCCTGGTGGTGTCTTGTAGGGCAACAACAAATTGATTCCACTTTGCTCGGTCGGTGGCCATTGTTACGCATGGATCATTATTATTTTTCGTTTGTATAAACATTTTTCGTATGTATGATCATTTTTTGACTGAAATGTATATTATATATATTTACAGTCAAAGGGACAGAACCCGAAATATTGATACTGCTATTTTTTAGGAGTTTACCTCCTCTTGTATAGAGACACGTTCGGTCTATAATTTCTTGAACGAAGCGTGACCACATCTCCTTATTTGGTAGTACCAGTCAACTATGGTAGATGTCTGAAAACCTGTCTTAACGCTTCTTTTCATGACCATAAAAGGCGCGACTGTGTAAGACTTTTATCTCGAATGTTCTTAGAATCGTCTTATTGTGAACGGCGACTCAGAGATTGTCGTTCTGCGCATGTCTCGACTTGGTTTTCGGTTGTTGTTCCGGCCAGCTCGGGGAGTTTAGAAATGGTCTAAGTAGCGAGCAGACGCGACCTGCGTCTTGTGATTTTCTGAGGGAAATACATTGTCTTTGTGAGTTAGTTAGCTAACTAGACTATTTCCCAGTATTATTCAAGCCTGCCTGGAGGCATATGTTCATGGTTGATTTTCCGAAATAAGGTAATTCCTCTTGTATCGAACTTTATGCTATCATCTAGAGGTTCGTCATTTTGTCGCCTTTTTGCTCGCCTGTGTGATTCAAAATGGAGAGGTACTTTGACTAGGATTAAGTCACCGGTATCTTTATACCTGAACTAGTTATATATATATATGGGTCGCTCTAGACCAACAAGACTATTGTCTGTGTTCCAGGATTCGTTATATCAGAGATCACGTCCAAGTCAGATGGTTAGACTTAGAAACATTATAAAGGTCGAGCTGACCTGTAATCCATGTATGCTATTCACGTGCAGACAGTAAACGGACTGATTGTATACATCTGATCTGCTAGCATCAGAAAGGGAATATTTATTATTGTCTATGAACAGTGATGATCTGCAGCTGACACTGTTGCAGAATTTATATGTATTATTTATACAGCTTCACGAACTAGAACTCTATGATTTTGAATGCTGAACTCGTTGAACTATGTTGATGATATAAATATCCTGACTGTTTTGTGGCGTGCAATAAATGGAAAAAATTATACAACGAAGTTACCATTTCTATGACTCTACACATCATGTTGCCTGTGTTATACCCTGTGAACTGTTCTACTACCACATACACAGCAACATCCTAAAATCAGAGAAGACACCTACATCTTGCACTTTAATACCAGGTGTCGATAGGGGTGGCAAGTGGTCGTCAATCTTATACGGAGCTAGCGTACCTGGCATTGTGGCGCACCATTATCATTTAGCCCTAATCCATCCTTATCATTTTTGGTGGCCATAGGTTGGTTTACTCTGATACCAGCTATCAAGGGGGTCAACAAACCCAGACATCATCATTAAGCTTTCAAAATTACAGTTCAACTCACTTCCTTCAAGAAAAGCTACTTTTATGAAAGATTTTGAAAGTACCCGGCATTACTGACAGTTGTTGATATTTTGAAACTACCCGGCGCTGCTCGGCAGTATTGAAGTTTGTCTACAACTAGAAGGACAAGTACCGAGCGAATGGATTTCCTGATCTGTTTAGAAGAAGTACAAGTGCCGTAACAACTGTTCCGGTCTGAGAGGTACTGTTGCAGATTCAGAAGGTCAAGTTCAGAAGCTGTTTCCTGTTAGAAGCTCATTTCCTTCGTCATGGCAGTTTACGAGAGCAGATATGGATCAACGTTGGATCATTGTCCTAAGAATGCTGATCACATCCTGTTCTGAACTGTGCTGACGTTGTGGATACATAGAAGTTAAGTGGCCTGTTTTGTTTGTGAACTGTGCCCTTATGTTCTAGCTGAGCCTTCTAAATTCTTTCACATTTTTTGCTATTTGTTACATGTTATATGTTATTTGTATTTGTATATTTATATGTTTATATTCTGCGGGTTTTCTCGGTTGGGCGGTGACTTTCAGTAGAAGATACCACGTCACAGAGGTTCTACTGTTAGCGTTTTCGTTAGGGACTGTGCGAATTTCCTACTGTGAAATTTGCTAGCGACAATCGTTGCTATATCTGTTTAGTTGTGACGAGTTGTGCTTTATTTTTGTTTCTTGTATATTTTTTTTTTCTTTTTCTTTTCTCTCTTTCTTTCTGTTTTTTAGTTTCGATTTCGATGGTTTGTATTTGTAGGTCTCCCCTTTTCTATTATTCAGTTCTTTACGTATATTTTTGTGTATACACTGTAGCGTCATTTGTTTGTCATATCTTCGCATTTTGTCATCACATTTCTTTTTAGTTTCGCTGTTTATTTATTTGACTTATGCGAATGTTTTCGTATTGTTTGATCTTTGTTGTTGTTTACATTGACTCTGATCTTTGTTATTGTTTACATTGACTCTGATCTTTGTTATTGTTTACATTGACTTTGATCTTTGTTGTTGTTTACATTGACTTTGATCTTTGTTATTGTTTACATTGTTGGTGACCTTTGTTATTGTTTACATTGTCTTGTTATTGTTTGCATAGTTCTTGCATAGTTAGCTTTCACTATTGTTACATATATGCTCATGCACTATTGGTCTATAGTGCACTTATCATAACTAACTGGTGGGTTTTTTGCTTATGCACTATTGTAGTGCAGTTATGATAAATAACTGATGGTTATGCACTGATTTGGGTAGTGCACTGATGATTAAGAAGTGACTTGTGATATTATTATACATTTGATAATACAAGTTGGTGTCAAGTCTTGTTTCCCACAGAGATTGGGTTAAACATAGTGATTATACAAGCACTTTATTAAGTCTTGTTGCTATTAAGATTGAAATAAGATAATTAATTATTTCAGGTTCTGTACTCACATTTTAGACATCATGTCTACATTTGGGTACTTTATTGAGCAGGGTAAAGCCCTTGGGAAGACAGGTGATAAATTAGAAGAATTTGCGACTGTTCAATATGCCAAGGCATTGAAGTCGGAAGAAAAGAAAATGAAAGAACAAACTGAACAAAAGAGAATAGATGCTGAAAATTTAAAACTGCAGATGCAGGTAGATGAAAAAAGATTACAAATGGAAATGGAAAAACAAAAAAGAGAAGCAGAATCTCAGGAGAAGAGACTTGAAAAAGAGGCTGAAAATAAGAGACTTGAAAAAGAGGCTGAAAATAAGAGACTTGAAATAGAGGCTGAAAATAAAAGATTAGAAAAACAAGCTCAGGTTGAAGAAAGAAAATTGCAGGCACAGGCTGAGGCTGAAGAAAGAAGGTTACAAAGAGAGTCTGATGACAGAAAAGCAAAAATGGAGCATGAAGAAAAACTCATAGCTTTAGAGTTAGAGAAGTTAAAGTTATTGAACACTGGTAATGCTAATGATGCAAATAAGGTGTCAGATAAGACTAATGCTAAGGATTTCAAGCTTAATCTACCAGCATTTAATCCCTCAATCGATGATATAACATTTTATCTAGATAGATTTGAAAGTGCATGTAATGTGCATAATATAGATAAAACATTATATGTTTATCATCTGTCCAAGATACTTAGAGGTGATGCTTTGACTTTGTTGAGTATGGTAGATGTGCCTGACAAAAACAACTATGAGGTTGTCAGGGCGGCATTGTTAAAGAAGTACCAACTTAACGAGGACGGATATCGTCTTAAATTTAAAAACATGTTACCAGAAACTGGAGTTGAATTCTCTGAATTCATCTCAGGCATCCGTCTTACTTTTTTACGATGGGTTGAGTTGTCTAAGACAGAAAGTACATTTGAAGCTCTTACGGACTTACTACTTAGAGACAAGGTTATGTCTTCTATTAATGAATCTTTTCTTTCTTTTCTTCATGAGCGTAAGCCTAAAAACATAAAAGAAATGGAAGAATACTGTAGCCAGTATGTTACTGCGCATCCTCACATAAACATTAGCAACTCTAAAGTAAAAGAAGGTCTGCCAGTTGCTTCGGCAGCACCTTATGGCCCAAATTTTATGCGTAAATTTCAGGGTAGCCAGCAAAATTTCAATAAAAAGAGTAACCGTAATTATGCCCAGAACCATAGTAATCAATTCCAGGGTGATTCTTCTTCCCAGAACTGGAGACAACCTAATACTACACGTTATTCTACTCCGGTTAACTTTAGAAATTTTCACAAAGGTAATCGGTATAGAGGAAAATATTTTTCTGCAGAGACCTCAATACCAAGATAATAGAGGTTCTCAACAGCATAGAGATGGTAATGACAGTTATGGAAACTGGAACTCAAACCAGGATAAAAATTACAGTAGGGACTTTAATGATAATTGCAGAGGCAATAATGGTCGCGGTAGATCGCAACATAAGAGAAAAAAATATCAACAGACAAACGCTGTTCAACAAGAATCTCAGGGAGCAGATAAGCAGGTTAATAATGATAAAGACCATAATGCTATCGGATGCTCATCTTTTGATTTTGGTAGGGCAAATAAATGTATCCAATGCAGTACTTTATTTGATCCGAAAACCGTTAGTACTTTAAGCTGTGGTCATCCTTTGCCCGCTCTTCCTGCTAATGTTGCTCATGATGGGAGAGGTTCTCTTATATTACATAAGGGGCTTGTAAATAGTAATCCAGTCTCGGTGTTGTTTGATTCTGGGTGTACTACTGTGGGCGTTAGGCAATCTCTTGTAGATCCATCCTGTGCTACAGGAAAGGTCATCAAATGTGTCACATTTGGTGGCACGTTGGAAAAGTATCCTACTGCTATAATACACATTGCTACTCCTTTCTTCACGGGAGAGGTCCACGCGTGTCTACTTCCAAACCCTATTGCGGACCTTATTATTGGTCGTATTCACGGAGTTAGGGAATGTACCCCACAGCAGATTGCTGTTTGGGAAGAGCAAAACATTGAAGCTACCAATGCGGTGGTCACAAGAGCACATGCTCTGGATCCACCTCAAACTTCATTAACTAATAATGATGAAGTAAATGACCAAGATAGTCACTTGACTATTACACGTGACTCATTTATCAAATTGCAAGAAGAAGATCCTTCTTTACAAAAATTCTTCATTCTAGCAAAAAAAGGTGATCCTAATCAAAATACTAATAGAAAATCTTGGATTTCTATGAAGAACGGCGTACTTGTACGTATGGTACAAGACTCGACTACGTCCACTCATTCACAAATTCTTGTGCCTAAGAGCATGAGATTGCAAATATTGCAACATGCTCATGACTCGCAATGTGCTGGACATATGGGTTTTTCCCGTACAAAGTCGAGGGTTCTTGCGGCTTTCTTTTGGCCATTTGTGAGCAAGGACATACGAATGTACTGTCGCTCTTGCAAAGTATGTCAGGAGGTCAAATCTAAAGGACCACGACATGCTGCGCCTATCCAGGCTGCTGACATTCCTATTCGCCCTTTTCAAAAAATGGCAATAGATATTATCGGTCCTTTTAGAATTAAGTCGGCTAGAGGACATCAATTTATTCTTACATGTGTCGATATGTGCACACGTTGGCCAGAGGCAATACCTCTCAAGAGCATCTCAACTGCTGATATCGCAGACGCTCTTTGGCTGATATTTTCTCGCTTGGGTTTTCCCGGAGAAATATTGTCAGACCATGGCACTCAACTTATATCAGACACTATGTCACAGGTAATGTCTATGCTACACATTAAAAGGTCTCTCAGCAGTATCTATCACCCAATGTCTAATGGGGTGGTCGAACGTTTAAATAGGACTCTGAAAACTTTACTTGGTAAAATAACTGAGGATCACTAGCGTAGTGGTTACAATATATCAGGATCAAATATCGTCACTCGATCAAATGTCTCGACCATTCTAAAATGTCTAATTTGCCTCCTGTCTTACAATAGGACTCTTGTCTTCTGGAAATTATAACTGAGGATCATCCTCAGGATTGGGACAGGGTCTTACCCGCGGCTCTCTTTGCGTATAGAGAGGTCCCCAATGAACATACGGGGTTTTCCCCTTTTGAACTTGTCTTTGGCGCGCAACCGCGCGGCCCTATGTCTTTACTTCACGATCTAATCACTGCCGATAATATTAGCGATGAAACTCAATCTTCTTATGAGTACGTCATTGCTCTTAGGCAAAAGATCATCGAGGCATGCAAACTAGCAACTTCGTCTTCCGAATTTGCTAAAGAAAAGGCAAGGCAGTTTGCAAATAAGAATAGATGTCTACGACAACTTTGTCCAGGTGACAAAGCTCTCGTTCTACTTCCTTCAAGGGAGAACAGACTTCTAATTGCATGGAAAGGTCCATATGCAATAGTCTCCAAAATTTCTGATGTCGACTATGTTGTCGATATTGATGGAAAGCATAAAACTTTCCACATAAATATGCTCACGGAATTTTATGAAAGACCTGACTATTTGCAGCCTATTTTCCAGGCTACGGACAATTCTCAAGCAACTCATGGTCAGTACTCATCTCTGTCAGTTATACAGGATGAGGAAACTACTTTTTCTGATGTCAATCTTCCTCTTTCTATGGTCCCACTTTATTCTACGGAATCTTGGAAAAACGTGACCGTTTCTCCAAATCTTTCCGCTGAGGAACATCGACAAGTTTCTTCGATGTTGCAAACATTTCAGGATGTTCTTACAGACATCCCGGGACACACACATGTCATTGAACATGACATTGTGCTAACTGATCATAATCCTATCAGAGTCAGACCTTATCCAATACCTATCCATTTCCAGTCTCAAGTCGAAAAAGAATTGGATGAAATGATACGTTTGGAAATCATTGAACCATCCACTTCAGCATACTCTTCGTCTATGGTTATTGTTCGAAAGAAGGATAATAACATTCGCATTTGCGTAGATTATCGCAAATTGAACCAAGTTACGAAGTTCGATGCTGAACCTATGCCTTCATTAGAAGAGCTACTCAATAAACTTTCTAATTCTAGATTCTTTACCAAACTAGATTTGTCTAAAGGTTATTGGCAAGTCCCGCTAACTGAACGTGCCAAACCTTTTACAGCTTTTTCTACACCTAGGGGTTTATTCCAATGGAATTTCATGCCTTTTGGTCTTATGAATGCCCCTGCTACATTCGTACGCATGATGCGGCGAATTCTCGCATATCGTACAGATGTCATAGCATACCTAGATGATATCTGTCTATTCAGTGATTCCTGGGAAGATCACTATTTGGGTTTATACGAATTACTGTCTACTCTTCGCGAGTATAACTTGACTGCAAAACCCTCTAAAGCCTTTATAGGATTTAGTGAGATTTCTTTCCTAGGTCATCGTGTTGGTCATGGTCTTTTAAAGACAGAGGACCACAATGTTTCAAAAATACTTAACATTTCGGTCCCTAAGACGAAGAAACAAGTAAGGAGTCTATTAGGTTTGATCCAATTCTACGGACGATTCATTCCGAATCTGTCCTCCATTATGGCACCGCTTTCTACTTTATTGAAGAAAGGGTCGCCTAATCTGATCCGCTGGTCTAAAGAATGTCAATCCTCATTGGACCAGGTTAAAGCCCTATTTTCATCTCCACCTATTCTTAGGTTACCTACTATTGAGAAGACTTTTGTTCTTCGAAGTGACGCCTCGTCAACTGGGATTGGGGCAGCACTAATGCAGGAGTATTCTGATACTCTGCATCCGGTGATGTATATCTCTAGGAAATTAAATGCTGCAGAAAAGAATTACTCGGTTTTAGACCGTGAGTTATTGGCTATGGTATGGTCTATTCTGAAGTTACAAAGATTGCTTCTAGGCGCACATTTCATTGTGGAAACCGACCAGAAAGCGCTTACTGCTATTCAGAGCAAAAACTTGAAGAGCTCGAGGTCCACTCGTTATGCCATAGCTCTTCAACCATTTCATTTCTCGGTTCGAGCTATCCGTGGTTCGGATAATGTAATGGCAGACATTCTGTCCAGATGCCCACACGATTCCACATGATTCTTCTGTCATATATATATTTCCTGATATACAGCCAATATTATAATGACATGTTAATAATTATTTTCTCACTTTTTTGGGGGAAATTTATAACATTGTACCAAGTAATTATCTAAGAAGGCTTAGTTAGTGATATACGGGCCAAAAGATCACTCGGCCACATTTAAATAAATTATTTTCAGGATTGTATTAAGAGATTTAACAGTTATATTTAAGATTTGTGTTATTGATATTTTCGCAGCACATCATTGAAGTCTGCGAGTTTATGTCCATTGTGGAACTTTGAGGATATCAAGTCCTGTCCTAGATTGGGAGCGGATGATGTCCACATCTTCTTCTATTGAATGTTTTATGTCAACGAAGATCAACACATGTATTACTTATTAATTACTGTTGCTTTATATAATGTAATAATATAGTGCGGTATATTAGTAAATTACACCGCTATTTGCAACACATTGTATGATACCATAATAATATATTTAATTTCATATATTGGTATGAGAATAATTTGATTTTCATTATGATGTTGCCATCATTGTGGCGTGTGTTGGTGGCACCTTCCTGGAATATATAAGCGTATACTTAGATAAATTTTTTCTCTAAGGATCTGAGATATGATCTCAGTGTCGCTCCATGCGTTGAGCTAATTTGTTAGGTATATATCCGCGCATCATACGTGCGTTAGGAGCCTAGATTTTTTCCGGCTCCAGGATTTAAAAAAAAAAGTTTCATTTTTTTTTTCCCCGGGAGGGTGCGGTAATGTTACGCACGGATCATTATTATTTTTCGTTTGTATAAACATTTTTCGTATGTATGATCATTTTTTGACTGAAATGTATATTATATATATATTTACAGTCAAAGGGACAGAACCCGAAATATTGACACTGCTATTTTTTAGGAGTTTACCTCCTCTTGTATAGAGACACGTTCGGTCTATAATTTCTTGAACGAAGCGTGACCACATCTCCTTATTTGGTAGTACCAGTCAACTATGGTAGATGTCTGAAAACCTGTCTTAACGCTTCTTTTCATGACCATAAAAGGCGCGACTGTGTAAGACTTTTATCTCGAATGTTCTTAGAATCGTCTTATTGTGAACGGCGACTCAGAGATTGTCGTTCTGCGCATGTCTCGACTTGGTTTTCGTTTGTTGTTCCGGCCAGCTCGGGGAGTTTAGAAATGGTCTAAGTAGCGAGCAGACGCGACCTGCGTCTTGTGATTTTCTGAGGGAAATACATTGTCTTTGTGAGTTAGTTAGCTAACTAGACTATTTCCCAGTATTATTCAAGCCTGCCTGGAGGCATATGTTCATGGTTGATTTTCCGAAATAAGGTAATTCCTCTTGTATCGAACTTTATGCTATCATCTAGAGGTTCGTCATTTTGTCGCCTTTTTGCTCGCCTGTGTGATTCAAAATGGAGAGGTACTTTGACTAGGATTAAGTCACCGGTATCTTTATACCTGAACTAGTTATATATATATGGGTCGCTCTAGACCAACAAGACTATTGTCTGTGTTCCAGGATTCGTTATATCAGAGATCACGTCCAAGTCAGATGGTTAGACTTAGAAACATTATAAAGGTCGAGCTGACCTGTAATCCATGTATGCTATTCACGTGCAGACAGTAAACGGACTGATTGTATACATCTGATCTGCTAGCATCAGAAAGGGAATATTTATTATTGTCTATGAACAGTGATGATCTGCAGCTGACACTGTTGCAGAATTTATATGTATTATTTATACAGCTTCACGAACTAGAACTCTATGATTTTGAATGCTGAACTCGTTGAACTATGTTGATGATATAAATATCCTGACTGTTTTGTGGCGTGCAATAAATGGAAAAAATTATACAACGAAGTTACCATTTCTATGACTCTACACATCATGTTGCCTGTGTTATACCCTGTGAACTGTTCTACTACCACATACACAGCAACATCCTAAAATCAGAGAAGACACCTACATCTTGCACTTTAATACCAGGTGTCGATAGGGGTGGCAAGTGGTCGTCAATCTTATACGGAGCTAGCGTACCTGGCATTGTGGCGCACCATTATCATTTAGCCCTAATCCATCCTTATCAGCCATCCTTCGTACAGTGCCCCAACTCTGGTTCATTCTTTGCATCTCAGCCTCGACAGTCCTCCGCCAAGTTGTTTTTGGTCGGCCTCTCTTTCATTTTCCTTCAGGGGTCCATAGCATAACTGTTCTTGTGATGGCATCGGGGTCTCTTCTGAGGACATGGCCAACCCAGCTCCAGCGTCTGCCAGCTGTGATGGTGTGCATGTCCTCTTGCTTGCTCCGAGTAAGCAGATCTTGGTGGTGGTGATGGTATTGGGCCAAAAGATTTGGTGAATTTTTCTTAGGCATGTTGTGTGAAAAGAGGACAATTTCGACATTTCCTTCTTTGTAACTCTCCAGCATTCCGCACCATAGAGAAGCACAGAAAGCACACAGCTCTGATATAATCTTAAGCTTGTGCTGTACTGAGAGGACTTCCAGATGTTGTTTAGACTAAAAAAAATGATGTTCTTGCTTTGTTCATTCTGTTGTTGATGTCTTTTGCTTGCTCCGCCGTCTGGTGTTACTATGCATCCTAGGTATGTGAAGGTGTCTGTCTGTTCCAGTTGCTGATTCCTTACTGATATTGGCTCAGGGTAGCTCACATTGAGCGTCATGACCTCTAACTTCTTAAGATTGATGTTCAAACCCACCTGCTGGCTATACTTATTAAGTCTATCCGTTTTTTCCTGGATGTGTTGATGTGAATGTGCTAGTAGTGCAATGTCATCTGCATATTCCAGATCTTCCAATGTAGAAAATGTCTTCTTCTTCATCTTTGATCCTTAGCCGCCGACCGTCAAAGCAGTCAGTGGCCATCACGCCTAGTGGCGTCTTGTAGGGCAACAACAAATTGATTCCACTTTGCTCGGTCGGTGGCCATCCTTCGTACAGTGCCCCAACTCTGGTTCATTCTTTGCATCTCAGCCTCCACAGTCCTCCGCCAGGTTGTTTTTGGTCGGCCTCTCTTTCGTTTTCCTTCAGGGGTCCAAAGCATAGCTGTTCTTGTGATGGCATCGGGGTCTCTTCTGAGGACATGACCAACCCAGCTCCAGCGTCTGCCAGCTATGATGGTGTGCATGTCCTCTTGCTTGCTACGAGTAAGCAGATCTTGGTTAGTGATGGTATTTGGCCAAAAGATTCGGTAAATTTTTCTTAGGCATGTTGTGTGAAAAGAGGACAATTTCGACATTTCCTTCTCTTGTAACTCTCCAGCATTCCGCACCATAGAGAAGCACAGAAAGCACACAGCTCTTATATAATCTTAATTTTGTGTTGTATTGGGAGGACTTCCAGATGTTGTTTAGGCTAAAGAAGGCTGTTCTTGCCTTATTCATTCTGACATTGATGTCTCTGCCTGCCCCGCCGTCTGGTGTTACTATGCTTCCTAGGTATGTGAAGGTATCTGTCTGTACCAATTCAGCAATTTCCTTACTGATATGGGCTCAGGGTTGCTCACATTGAGCGTCGTGGCCTCAGACTTCTTTAAATTGATATTCAAGCCCACCTGCTGGCTAAACTTATTAAGTCTATCCGTTTTTTCCTGGATGTGTTGATGTGAATGTGCTAGTAGTGCAATGTCATCTGCATATTTTAGATCTTCCAATGTAGAAAATGTTGTCCATCTTATTCCTCTTGGACTGCCCTCTGTTGTCTGGCGCATCACCCAGTCTATGACTGTTAAAAATAGAGTGGTTGATAAGGGGCATTCCTGTCTTCACCTCAAAGGTTAGGTTGTTCTGCCCAACACTACATGTAAAGTTGGCATAGAGGCTTTTTATGATTGACACTATGCAGCTTGGAATTCCATAAGCCCTCAGTATTTTCCATAAACTGTCCCTATGTATGCAGTCAAAAGCCTTTTCAAAATCGACATAATTAATGTAAAGCTGTCTTTGCCATTCTGAGCACTGCTCTATAATGTTCCTGAGAGTGAATATATGATCTACACATCTCCTGTTCTTTCTAAATCCTGCTTGTTCTTTCCTCAGTTTGTGGTCTACTGCCTTTGAAATTCTCTGTATAATTATCCTGCCTAGTATTTTGCTGGGAACTGAGAGAAGAGTGATTCCTCTCCAATTATTGCAGTCTGCAAGATCTCCCTTGGGCAATTTGACAATTATTCCTTTGTTCCACTCTGATGGTGTTGTCCCCGTTTTCCAGACTTGTGCAAATAGTGGTTCTAATAGTTCTGCTGCTAGCTCAGGGTCTGTCTTAAATAGCTCTGCATTTAAGTTATCATGGCCCGGAGCTTTGCCGTTCTTTAACCCTTTGATTGCTGTGATGATTTCTTCTTTTCGTGGAATGTCTGTATTCACATCTAGATCGTTTTCCGCTTCAGGAACATTCAATTGTGTCTCTGGTGGTTCCTTGTTCAGAGTTTCTCTGAAGTGCTCTGCCCATCTTGTTTCCTGTCCCTCTGCTGTCGTGATGAGATTACCTTGCTTATCTCTTACTAATGTAATATTGTTTGCACCTCGTTTTCCGCTGATGAATTTAGTTATTTTGTATACTGTGCTTTGTTCATTTTTCAGTGCTGCCTCCTCTGCCTGTCTTGCAAGATCGTCTAGGAAATTCCTTTTGTTGGCTCGGGTTTGACGTTTAACTTCCTTGTCCAGCTGACTGTACTGTTGCTTCTTCCTTTCCTGGAATCCCAAGCATGATTTGCTGCTTTCTTTGTATATTGTTGAAATGGTGTTGAAATTCTGGTCTATATCATCAGTCAATGTCTTTTCCTGACTTTTGGCAAATTGATATCGTTTCTTTATGTCGGCCGCAAAAGCTTTTCTGGTAAGGGAGTCCTTCAATTTGCTGATGTCAAACCTTTTCTGTGTAGTTACAGTTGGTGCAGCCCTTCTTAGTTTCACTTTCAGTTTTGCTACTACTAAATGGTGATCACTTCCCACATCTGCACCTCTTCTTACCTTCACATCTTGTAATGCATGTCTCCATCTACCGTTAACCATGATGTGGTCTATCTGGTTTCTGTCCCGACCATTTGGTGATTCCCATGTTAATTTGTGAATTTCTTTATGTGGGAAGAGTGTTCCTCCAATGACCAGGTTGTTAATGCTACAGAAACTTATTAGTTTATCCCCATTTTCGTTTGCTGTTCCGCTGCCGCATTTCCCCATTGTTCTTTCATTATATGTATTGTGTGTACCAACTTTCGCATTGAGGTCTCCCATTACTATAACAAGATCATATCTAGGTGTGTCTTCCATTTCTTTCTGCAGTTGTTGATAGAATTCATCCTTGACCACCTCATCACTATCATTCGTTCGTGCGTAGCATTGTATTATTGTAGTGTTCGTGAATCTCAATCTTAATCTTATCAGTCTGTTGTTGATGGGTTTCCATTCCAGTAATGACCTTTCTATTCCTTTCTGTAGAATAATGGCTACGCCTTCATTGTGCTGTCCATCCTCTCTTCCAGAGTAAAGTACTGTTTCTCCTGTTGCTGTTTTAACTTTTCCTGCCCCTGTCCATCTGCTCTCGCTTATCCCTAGAATGTGTAACCTATAGTTTCTCATTTCTGCCGTGACCTGTCTTAGTTTACCTGTCTCGTACATTGTCCTGACATTCCAAAAACCTATTCTTGTATCCTGTTTTGCGGTCAGGACATCCGTTTTCATGTCAGTGGCTTCCTTTCGGCTTTCACCACTGACAGTCATACGAGCCACAGACTCCGAATGTCCATCCCGCAGCAAAGTTTGTTCATTTATTGTTGTTTCCGTAACTTCATTGTTTTTTTTAACACAGACAGGGGTGTCAGCCCTATGCTAAAACCCCCAACCTGGAGGACCAGGGTACCAGCTTTTGTCTGACCCCTACCCACACAGACCAGTCCAGCTTGGTTGAACCTACCAGGAGTAAAACTCCCACTGGCATAGCTCTGGGGATTGTCAGGGTACGCAAGCTGCCATACCGCTACAAGGTATAGGTACCATTGATGGCAGATAGAAAATGTAGTCCATCTTATTCCTGTTGTCTGGCGCATCACCCAGTCTATGACTGTTAAAAATAGAGTGGTTGATAAGGGGCATCCCTGTCGTACTCCTGTCTTCACCTCAAAGGTTAGGCTGCTCTGCTCAACGCTACACGTAAAGTTGGCATAGAGGCTTTTTATGATTGACACTATGCAGCTTGGAATTCCATAAGCCCTCAGTATTTTCCATAAACTGTCCCTATGTATACTGTCAAAAGCCTTTTCAAAATGAACGAAATTAATGTACAGCTGTCTTTGCCATTCTAAGCACTGCTCTATAATGTTCCTGAGGGTAAATATATGATCCACACATCTTCTGTTCTGTCTAAATCCTGCTTGTTCTTTCCTCAGTTTGTGGTCTACTGCTTTTGAAATTCTCTGTATATCCTGCCAAGTATTTTGCTGGGAACTGAGTGATTCCTCTTCAATTATTGCAGTCTGCAAGATCTCCCTTCTTGGGCAATTTGACAATTATTCCTTTCTTCCACTCCGTTGGTGTTGTCCCTGTTTTCCAGACTTGTGCAAATAGTGGTTCTAATAGTTCTGCTGCTAACTCAGGGTCTGTCTTAAATAGCTCTGCATTTAAGTTGTCATGGCCAGGAGCTTTTCCATTCTTTAACCCTTTGATTGCTGTGATGATTTCTTCTTTTCGTGGAATGTCTGTATTAACATCTAGATCTTTTTCAGCCTCAGGAACATTCAATTGTGTCTCTGGTGGTTCCTTGTTCAGAGTTTCTCTGAAATGCTCTGCCCATCTTGTTTCCTGTCCCTCTGCTGTCGTGATGAGATTTCCTTGCTTATCTCTTACTAAATTTAAAGTATTGCAGACTTATTATTATGGATCAAAATGATAAGATAGCTGCAATTAAAAACCTGTCAACTTTGACAGGTTGTTGCTAGTAAATCATAACTTATATAAACATGAATATGGAATTCCCCAAGGATCAGTACTGTTGCCTTCAGTTTTTACTGTAATCGTTAAATGATCTAGGTTAAGAGTTTCAAAACCGGTATATTAAAAATAAACTTTGAAAGTTTCTAGATGATGCTACCATATGGAGGACTGGAGAAAATCTACCCAGATTTAGATTATAGAGGCACATATAAACATCATCATTCCTTTCTGTTCCCCGTGGAACACAGGGCTGAAACAGTTGCTCTCCATCGATTTTTAATCTGGGCTGTCTTTTCAGCTGTGCCCAAGTCATTCCAATTTCCTTAGCCTCCTTTTCCACTGCTCTTCTCCTTGGCCTCCCCACTCTTCTTTTCCCCTGTGGGTTCCTGTCACGGGCACCTCTGGCTATGCTTGATTGTTCTCTTCTGAGTGTATGTCCTATTCGTCCCCACCTTCTTACCTTAATTTCCATTTGTATTGGCTTTTCCTTAGGTGTACTGTATATTTATTATTACATCTGGACATCTCATACGGAGGATCCATCGGAGACACCTATTTACAAATATCTGTAATTTGGAGGTGATATTCTTTGAGACATGCCATGTCTCTGAGCCATACAGCAAGACTGACTTTACATTTGAGTTAAAGATTCTGATTTTGTTC
This sequence comes from Oreohelix idahoensis, assembly GCA_024509875.1. Lineage (NCBI taxonomy): Eukaryota > Metazoa > Mollusca > Gastropoda > Stylommatophora > Oreohelicidae > Oreohelix > Oreohelix idahoensis. The sequence continues at coordinate 721,305 of JAMPIV010001478.1, forward strand.
TCTCTGGATATAGCTGAGGAGTTCCATATTGGTCGAAAGGCATTAAAAGCGCATCTGGCTATATTTATCTTAGAACAGACGTCACCATCAGTTCCCCCTCCTCTGTCAATGTTACTTCCCAGATATGTAAAGCTTTCTACTTCTTCAATAACTACTTGACCATTGATCTTCATCGAGTCCATCTGCCTATTATTTATCCTTGACACGAAGTGGATTTAAGACTAGAGGCTGCCTAAATATAGAGACAAGACACTAGTAGGAAGAAAGTCTAAGAAGATAGATTTTAGATGAAAATGGGACCCAAAGACGCAGCAATAGAGAACGCAGTCAGCGACTCATAGCTTGACTGCCTGCGTCAGGACCAGCGAATCAGAGCTGGTCAAGACCGCACTCCACCTCCACGTGGTGGTCCTGGAAACAGTCTGCAGCAGTGCAGTCTGGCTGAGCGAGTGTGGATCGCAATGGGAAGGCAAACCCGGTCCTGAAAAATGCCGTGCAGAAGTCGGATGTGTCGACCGAAAGGTGCAGATATCACAGCTTAGGCGTAAACAGACACAACGCAACCACCGTCCTTTTCAGGACGAACGAGGAAGAAGAAGAAGATGAAAATGACAGTGACTGTGGAAGATGAGGTTATTGGCGTCAATGGGCGAGAACCTAGATTGACTCTCCCTTGCCACTGGTGACGTATTGAATTTCTATAGCCTCAACACCTCTAACTACCAAGACTGGGATAAGGTTTAACTAAATACCACAGGCACCACTATACGGACAACATATAAGTACAGTATAGTTAAAGTAAGTGACTGATCCAGACTAAAGTTTAAATAGTTTTATTTACACAACAAAGTTCATATAACATACAAAAATAAATAAAGTGCGTGTTCGCACACCTGAAAAGAACATAACAATCAATTAAAGTGATTACGTATGGTAACCCCACAAAGTCGCCCTCCCTTCAACCTGTGGGGAAGAAAGGTAAGAAATACAACAACCTGTGAAGTGGGATCTCTAACATCAGATTCCCCCTCTTCTAATCAACCTGATATTATGTAACCACAATCTAACTCCTACTGTCTGTCTGTCTGCAGACGTCACTAAAATGAAGTGTATACACAGCTTCTCCGCTTTAGGCAAACTACCCTTCACTAGCTAACACTATGTCCACCGAAAAGAACTTGTTATCACCTCCTACACAAACTAACCGACGAATTGCTGAATTCTAACTATGTTCAGTGTCTGTATGACACTCCTGGTTTCTACTGAGAGACTCCTCCACTACTCTCCTTCTCTCTCTCTAGTGCAGTTAAGAGGTATTGTGACCCTTTTTCCTCTAACCGACTGTTGTAGCTGATGACTTGGGTTGGTAGATGTCATGAGAAATTCTAAATCCACATATCTAAATTAAAAAGTAAATGTAAAGCCTAACGAATTAATTCAATAAAAGGAAAGAAGAATGGTAAAAGAACAGTGCGGTCACAATAGCGTACGCCTGTATTATAGAACGTCATGCTAGTTAAACAAGAAATCCCCTTTTTCTACTTTGTCTGCATAATTGTAACGCTTTCACGTTTGCTAGTAAAGCCTACTGCATAAAATACACGCGTTTCTAAAAATAAAACTGGTACTGTGTTTCTTAGAAAACCTTAAGATAGACACACTGCGTAATGACCTAGATTAATATTACATTAATGTCATTTTATGCACTACGTAAACTAAAAGACAGACGGGCTTAGATGAGAGAGAGAGAGAGATGTACGGAGGAACGCATGCAATACTACCACGTCGTCTCGCGATATAAAATTAATGCCACCCCACGCGAAAGGCATGCAGGCTTGATTTTTTTTCAAATAAACAGTGACAAAAAACACTACCAATACGAGGTAAGGTTTTAAAAACATGTTTAATGCTTATTAGGAAACATGACACAATACTGTTTTATGTCTGAAATCCTGACATTAGCCTGACAGTACAGAAGACACCCCATCGTATAGAAGTGAATGGGTGGTAGAAGAAAATACATATTTTGAACGCAGCCACTTAGCTCCATTAAACTTATATATTTGGGTGCCTTAGGACTTGCTGACAAAGAATATGTTAGGTGTTAAGCAAATAGTCTAATAATTAACAAATTATAGCCAAAATACTATAGTGGTGTTGTCTGACAACACAGGATCATATTTGCTCATAATGGCGTGTTTGGACACTGCTTTAGAGGAAATGAGGCCACCACGTTAGATCCGATTTGATTGGCTAGAATAATATGTAAGGCGAAACATGATTAGTTGACTGCTAATACTATTTTTGGTTGTTAAGGGAAACGGTAGGAAGGGTACATTTTTTCGAAGGCTTTTGTAAACATGGTCTCATTGGCTAGACCATTTAATATAGTCAATTAGGAGCGTCTGTTCAGTGCCACTTTTTGAAAATAAACTTTTTAGAAGCAAGTGCGTTGAGAACCAGCTCATATTTTTCTAATAAAAGCCTGGGACAGAGGCAGATCGGAATTGTGCCATAACTCATCGCCAGTCAACGTACTTGTTTAATATTTCCTTGAATTGTGGTAAGCTAGACATATTTGATATCTTTTAGATGAAAATTGAATGTGAATTGATAAATTTATGTCTGTATGTGTGTGGTTCAGTAACAAACATGAGGCAAAGCCTAGATATTGCTCCACCATGGAAAAAAACTTGTCGGAGAGGAGTATAACTGCATGGGATTGCCAAATAGTACTATGACACCTATCTTATTGAATCATCATCATGTGACATATTCTTTCCAGAACGTTGTCTCCATTACAGCTGCTCTGAACGCATCACGATTCTGGGCAAGTCGACCTGCATCAGCCAAAGACAAGTTCAGACTCTCTGTGATGTCCTGGGTCCACCGTCGTCTAGGTCGACCCCTTCCCCCTTTTCCAGGGACCATGCCTTCCATCACTGTTTTTTCCAGACTATTATGTCTTTTTATATGACCGAAAAATTTCAGCTTCCTTATTGCGATGGTATTTAGGAGCCAATATCTTACTGAATAGAATGAATTAATGCTGGAATTGCAGAGGCGTTGTAACCATTAGGGAGAGGAATACTGGTGTATATTGTTTCATGAGAAGCTAGCAGTTGGCCTACCGCGCTGAACTCTGCGTTTGTTATGTATTGTGCTTCATTGTGGAAATAGATTATAAATTAGTTCTGAAGTAGGAGGTACAACCTTCTTGTTTCAGGGACCGTGGTACTAAAGTATTAAAGCAGCACCTGGTCTGAGTTTTGCTGAATCCAGAGGCTGGTAGCATACTCCTTGGTCAAGATATCGACCAGTGTTGTTTCTCAAGAAAACGGCGAAGCAAGCGAGCAGAGGAGTCAGTTATCCTGTCGCCCACACAGAAGTTAAGATTTCGTTGGCCAGAGCAGCTCAATCTTGTGTATACCCCCCTCAAAAATTGACTGTACATTAAATCAAGAGGGACAATTATTTGTTTCAAATAAAAGAAACTGTGAACCTTTCCAATACTATTTCCACCAGAAACAAATACATGAAGTCATGATGATAAACAAAAACCTAGCTTGAAAAGCCAGTATTACCTCATAGTACTACATCACTACTTACACACATATTGTAATAATAATAATATATGTCAATACAAAGATCCTATCTATAAATTGTGTACATACAACTTGTGATTACATTTGATTGTGATTCCTGGTTCACTTTGTAGTTGAATCAGGATATCTATTACTGAAAGGAATTAATACATATTTTAAAAGTTAACACTTGACTTATTAAGATAGTCTTATAGAGTGTTCTACGTATGTGAGTGTCACAGTGTTGTAAAGTATTGTGGATTAAATTAAATTGTTTATCTGTCTGTTGGTTGTTGTGAACATACACTTCATCACTATCATAACCCTAGACATTCAACGTAGTCATCACAATATTCCAGAATGAGTCTGACTGGGGTCTAAATGTGGTAGCAAAGTAAGGTCATCTGTAATACACCACACTTATTAGATACAGATACCTTCACAGCTGATCTCAGTCAGTACACTAAGTCCCCTATAAATATTTATATCATCCCACTTTACCACATATATTGGGGCTCGTCTGGGATCTTGAATCTTCTCCTATTATATATATTGGGGGGTAATTCACTTCAGGGAATAATACAAAATTAAAAGGTATCCTGTGGTGTAAAATAAATAAGGTTGAGCTCTCAGTGCTTGTGGTTGTCCTTAGATAATTAGTTATAGATTGACTTGTTTAAGTTAGACATTGTATAAATTTGCCTGTTAGACAATGGCCGACCTGGCAAAATTTCGATCTGCTGCTATGCAGGCTGCTAAAGAATTAGGAATGGACGGGCAAGTTATGATTGCCTATGTCACTACTGAATGTGACAAATATATTGAACGTGAAGAAAGAAAATTTGAAGCAGAAAGAAAATTAGAATCGGAAAGATTAGAAAAAGAAGCTGAAAGAAAGTTAGAGGCTGAAAAAGAAATTAAGAGGTTGCAGATTGAGGCTGACAAGGAGGCTAGGGCATTAGAGGCTGAGGCTAAGAAGTTCCAATTGGAGGCAGAAGAAAAAAGAGTGACTGCCGAAAGGGAAGACAAGAGATTAGCTGCAGAAAGAGAAGCAGAAAAGGAGGAGAAGAGATTACAAAGGGAACATGAGTTACGACTAAGGGAGTTTGAGTTTCAAAGCCATGCTCTTGAAAATGGTGCCAGTCCCTTTGCCTCTGATGCCTCTGCTAGTCAGGGAGCCTCAACCTCAGCTATGAACTTTTATTTAGATCATTTTGTTGAGAAAGAAGATGATATCGAGTGCTATCTAAATAGATATGAACTATTAGCTACCACGTATGGGTTAGAGAGAGAAAGGTGGAGCTTAAAGTTATCTCAAGGGCTTCGTGGTACGGCTTATGAAGTTTTTGCCAAAATGAGCAGAGATGATCAAGAAAATTATGACATGCTAAAGCAGGCTCTTTTGTTAAGATATGAAAAGAATGGAGAATTTTATAGAAAAAAATTTAGGAATGCTAAACTACTGTCAGGTGAAACCTATCACCAGTTCTCTGCACGGTTAGAGACATACTTGGAGAAATGGACTTCTCTGGGGAAAACCCAAGATCTTAAGGAAATGATCCTTATAGAACAACTAAGAGAGTCCATGGCTCCAGACCTGAGAAAGTTTCTCATGGAACAAGGTGCAGAGAGGCTGGGTGAGTTACTAAATGTCGCTGAAAGGTATCAAGCAGCTCAGGCAGAGGTAACAAGTAATAAAAAGAAACAGGTAGATAATTTTAAGGCACCACAGAACTTTAATAAATTTGATCCTAGAGATCAGAACAAAGGTAAGCACCAGTTTGATAGGCCACGGTATGACAATAAAAATAAAACCCCACAATTCGATGAAAGGAAATTTGATGAAAGAAAATCTTTCAACCAAGGAAGGAAGTGGTGTACAAAGTGTAAGATGAACAATCATACCACTGAAAATTGTAGGAATAAAACTCCTCGTTTTGCTGCTATGAAATCTGGGAAGAAGGGAACAAAGGTCAAACCTGAGGAACTACAGGAACCGTACCACCCCCCCAGTGTGTGAAGATGTAATCTGTAATGGTGTCACCATAAGGTGCTTATATGATACAGGTTTAGATTATGATTCAGTTGTGAGTTCTCACCTGGTGCAAGCAGATCAATACACCACAGAAACAGTGGAAATTCAAGCTGCAACCAAGGAAGTAGCGACCATGACACTCCCTATCGCTAAGATACATGTAAAAACGCGATATGTGGAGGGAATAATCAAAGCAGCAGTGATAAATGAACCAATCTACCCTCTGATATTGGGGTGTAGATATGTCTTCCTGGGGAATCCCAAGAGACCTGTGATATTGGCAACGGTGCAGACCAGATCACAGTCTAAAAAGGAGGAGGAAAATCCAATAAATACTCATCCAGATGAGATGAGGAAGGCACAGGCGGAGGACAAAACACTCAAGCCGTGTTTCAAGAAGTTGCCCAAATGTCATACACCTCCAGGCAAGGGAGAATTTTATATGAAGAACAAGTTGATTTATAGGAAGGCTGGATCTGAATCCAATGGTCACGGACAGCTGGTCCTTCCCACTTCATATAGGACTAAAGTGTTGGAACTAGGGCATGCGATTCCCTTCAGTGGTCAAATGGGGATCAGCGCAACAGGACAGCGTATAGCTTGTCACTATTTCTGGCCAAGGATAACTGAAGATATCAAACGATATGTAAAATCCTGTCCAGAGTGCCAACGAGTAGCACCTAAGCATTGGACTGCACCAGCAACTCTAGGGGAAATGCCCATAGTGGGAACACCCTTTGAGAGAGTTGCCGTGGACATTGTGGGACCTCTCACTCGAACCAAGAGAAGGAACAGCTACATTCTGACTGGTGGACACTTGTTCTATGTGGGGAGAGGCGGTAGCCCTGTCATCCATTGACTCTAAACATGTGGCAGAGGCATCACTCACAATTTTCACAAGGTTAGGCTTTCCCAACCAAATCTTGACTGATAATGGCTCTCAGTTCAAGGGGAAACTAACAGAAGAAGTTTTCAGGATCTTCCAGGCCAAACACTTCCATTGTAGTGTGTACCATCCCCAAGGGAACGGCCAAGTGGAAAGATTTAATGGCACGTTGATGTCGATCCTGAGAAAGTTGGCACACGAAAAACCAGATACATGGGACCAGTACCTTCACGCCGCCCTCTTTGCTTATCGGGAGGTACCCCATAGTTCAACCGGTATGGCCCCGGCAACATTATTATTTGGAAGGCCAATAAAAGGTCCACTCGAAGCTCTGTTAAGAACGTGGACTGATGAAAAGGCAGAGGAAAATATTACATCCTCATACCAATATGTGAATGAGCTGACCACTCGTTTAAAAACTGGCTGGAAACTTGCCAATGAAAATTTGAGACAAGCCAGGAAAAAACATGCTGCCTATTACAACAGGAAAGCTAAAGACAGAGATTTGGCTGTGGGAGAGAAGGTACTGCTTCTTCTACCCGGTAGTCAGAATAAGTTACAAATTGGATGGCAAGGTCCATATACAGTTCTAGAGAAGGTGTCTAGAACCAATTATAAGATAGATAAGAAGGGGAAAGAAAAAATCTATCATGTGAATCTCCTGAAGAAATATTTGGAAAGAGAAAATCAGGAAGAGACACACTTGTTGACCTTGTCCATTGCAATGGAGATGAAAAAGGAACCACTTTCATCATTTGAATATCCATTACATCCCTGTGAGACAGCGGCACAGGTGAAAATCAGTACACATTTAACGAAAAATCAGAAGGAGAGAGTGCAACAGGTTCTAGATGATCATACAGAGGTGTTAACGGACCGACCGGGGCATACAAACTTATTGGAATATGATATGAAACTGATAGACCCCACACCTGTCTGTATGAAAGCCTATTCGATTCCTTTTGCTAAGGAGAAAGCCTTGAAGGAAGAGATAGACTATTTGTTGAAGGAGGGAATAATTTCACACAGTGAATCTTCGTATAGTTCCAGTGTGGTACTCTTAAGGAAACCCTCTGGAGAACATAGACTCTGTATAGATTACAGGAGACTGAATGCTATCACAGAAGGTCAGGTGGATCCATTGCCGGATACAAATCAGTTGTTTGCCAGGCTAATATACTATCAGATTCCAGTAAAGCCTGAGGTTAGACCATACCTAGCTTTTAGTACCTCAGAGGGACACTATGAGTTTAACAGATTGCCATTTGGATTGAAGAATGCGCCTAGTGTCTTCTCTAGAATGATGAGAAAATTGTTGGATCCTCTGAATAATCCATGCATCACAAACTTCATGGATGATATCCTTATAGCAACAGAAACATTTGAGGAACACATTGACTCTCTGAACATGCTGTTTAATCGACTTAGAGAAGCGAATTTAACAGCCCGACCAACCAAATGTTGCGTTGGATGTAAAGAATTAGAATTCTTGGGACACACAGTCCATCAGGGAAACATGACCCCTGACCCCAAGAATTTAGAGAAACTAAAGAAAGCCCGGAGGCCACAAACCAAGAAAGACGTGAGATCCTTTGTCTCATTATGTGGTTTCTACCAAAAGTATATCAAAAACTTTAATTCCATATGTGCACCGTTAACTGATTTGACACGCAAAGGAAATCCAGATCGAATTACATGGACAGCACAATGTGAATTGGCATACCAGGAATTGAAGGAAAAGCTCACAAGCAAACCTATTTTGAAATTACCTGACTTAAGTCAAGAATTCATTGTGAGAACGGATGCAAGTAATATCGGGTTGGGCGCGACCCTGTTACAGAAATCAGATGCACTGGATGGGGAATTAACCCCAGTGGCATATGCTAGCAGAAAGTTGAATAAAGCTGAAACAAATTATTCAACTAGCGAAAAAGAATGTCTTGCAGTAATATGGGCGATCAAGAAATTCAATATTTATCTGTATGGGAAGGCATTCAAGTTGCAAACGGATCACAAACCCTTGTCGTTTCTAGCGCAGGCTAGGCATGAAAATTCGAGGTTACTCAGATGGTCCTTACTTTTGCAGCCATTCCAGTTCAGCATAGAGTATATTTCTGGAAAAACTAACCTGGGTGCGGATTTTCTAAGCCGCCATCCGTGTGATGAAAATCACCGTAAGCCCCAGGAATAATATTAAATTTCTCTATGTGTATATAGAATTATAGACTGACATATAATGTCTGTTTTAAGTGGGGAGAATTTGTCGTGAGAAATTCTAAATCCACATATCTAAATTAAAAAGTAAATGTAAAGCCTAACGAATTAATTAAATAAAAGGAAAGAAGAATGGTAAAAGAACAGTGCGGTCACAATAGCGTACGCCTGTATTATAGAACGTCATGCTAGTTAAACAAGAAATCCCCTTTTTCTACTTCGTCTGCATAATTGTAACGCTTTCACGTTTGCTAGTAAAGCCTACTGCATAAAATACACGCGTTTCTAAAAATAAAACTGGTACTGTGTTTCTTAGAAAACCTTGAGATAGACACACTGCGTAATGACCTAGATTAATATTACATTAATGTCATTTTATGCACTACGTAAACTAAAAGACAGACGAGCTTAGAAGAGAGAGAGAGAGAGATGTACGGAGGAACGCATGCAATACTATCACGTCGTCTCGCGATATAAAATTAATGCCACCCCACGCGAAAGGCATGCAGGCTTGATTTTTTTTCAAATAAACAGTGACAAAAAACACTACCAATACGAGGTAAGGTTTTAAAAACATGTTTAATGCTTATTAGGAAACATGACACAATACTGTTTTATGTCTGAAATCCTGACATTAGCCTGACAGTACAGAAGACACCCCATCGTATAGAAGTGAATGGGTGGTAGAAGAAAATACATATTTTGAACGCAGCCACTTAGCTCCATTAAACTTATATATTTGGGTGCCTTAGGACTTGCTGACAAAGAATATGTTAGGTGTTAAGCAAATAGTCTAATAATTAACAAATTATAGCCAAAATACTATAGTGGTGTTGTCTGACAACACAGGATCATATTTGCTCATAATGGCGTGTTTGGACACTGCTTTAGAGGAAATGAGGCCACCACGTTAGATCCGATTTGATTGGCTAGAATAATATGTAAGGCGAAACATGATTAGTTGACTGCTAATACTATTTTGGTTGTTAAGGGAAACGGTAGGAAGGGTACATTTTTTCAAAGGCTTTTGTAAACATGGTCTCATTGGCTAGACCATTTAATATAGTCAATTAGGAGCGTCTGTTCAGTGCCACTTTTTGAAAATAAACTTTGTAGAAGCAAGTGCGTTGAGAACCAGCTCATATTTTTCTAATAAAAGCCTGGGACAGAGGCAGATCGGAATTGTGCCATAACTCATCGCCAGTCAACGTACTTGTTTAATATTTCCTTGAATTGTGGTAAGCTAGACATATTTGATATCTTTTAGATGAAAATTGAATGTGAATTGATAAATTTATGTCTGTATGTGTGTGGTTCAGTAACAAACATGAGGCAAAGCCTAGATATTGCTCCACCATGGGAAAAAACTTGTCGGAGAGGAGTATAACTGCATGGGATTGCCAAATAGTACTATGACACCTATCTTATTGAATAGAAGGAATTAATGCTGGAATTGCAGAGGCGTTGTAACCATTAGGGAGAGGAATACGGGTGTATATTGTTTCATGAGAAGCTAGCAGTTGGCCTACCGCGCTGAACTCTGTGTTTGTTATGTATTGTGCTTCAGTGTGGAAATAGATTATAAATTAGTTCTGAAGTAGGAGGTACAACCTTCTTGTTTCAGGGACCGTGGTACTAAAGTATTAAAGCAGCACCTGGTCTGAGTTTTGCTGAATCCAGAGGCTGGTAGCATACTCCTTGGTCAAGATATCGACCAGTGTTGTTTCTCAAGAAAACGGTGAAGCAAGCGAGCAGAGGAGTCAGTTATCCTGTCGCCCACACAGAAGTTAAGATTTCGTTGGCCAGAGCAGCTCAATCTTGTGTATACCCCCCTCAAAAATTGACTGTACATTAAATCAAGAGGGACAATTATTTGTTTCAAATAAAAGAAACTGTGAACCTTTCCAATACTATTTCCACCAGAAACAAACACATGAAGTCATGATGACAAACAACAACCTAGCTTGAAAAGCCAGTATTACCTCATAGTACTACATCACTACTTACACACATATTGTAATAATAATAATATATGTCAATACAAAGATCCTATCTATAAATTGTGTACATACAACTTGTGATTACATTTGATTGTGATTCCTGGTTCACTTTGTAGTTGAATCAGGATATCTATTACTGAAAGGAATTAATACATATTTTAAAAGTTAACACTTGACTTATTAAGATAGTCTTATAGAGTGTTCTACGTATGTGAGTGTCACAGTGTTGTAAAGTATTGTGGATTAAATTAAATTGTTTATCTGTCTGTTGGTTGTTGTGAACATACACTTCATCACTATCATAACCCTAGACATTCAACGTAGTCATCACGATATTCCAGAATAAGTCTGACTGAGGTCTAAATGTGGTAGCAAAGTAAGGTCATCTGTAATACACCACACTTATTAGATACAGATACCTTCACAGCTGATCTCAGTCAGTACACTAAGTCCCCTATAAATATTTATATCATCCCACTTTACCACAGTAGACTGGATACGTGACTTGGACTATCGCTGCTTCACAAATGACGAATCTTAATTCGCATGCCCGGTTATCCCTCTTTTGGGTTTAGGGCCGTCGGTTTTATTATGACCGAATTTCACGACACCTCTAGGCCCTGCGCCTAGATTCAATGTGTGCGTATATGAGCGTAGAGCTCATGATTTGTTAAGAAATCCGTTCTTTCTGAAGAAGGCTTCGCTTCCAGCGCCCTGCTCTCTCTCTTTCTGGTGCAAACCGAATTTGAGCCGGTGACCCCCGCGTCACCACTTCTCTTTCTCTTCTGGTGCTGCCTCGACTCTTCTTCTCCTGAGAAGGCCGACGACTTCTGGTAAGCTGTAGGACAAAACTGACGCCCTAGCTGCCCGCCGTGAAAATATTTGCTGTGGAATAAACAATAACAACAGATATACCAAACATCACATTTTCCATATCTTTAACACTTAACTCCAAAATCTTTAACACTTAACTCCCATAATTCAATACCTCTCCCTTTTATCAATACAGCTCCCCTGCTCTATTTCCGCGCCCGCGCTAAACACTATTCCTACCCCACTTCCCCTAAAATACTGTCCTGTCGGAAAACCCCTATCTGCAGACTCAGCTGACTTAATCTCTTACGTGCCGGCTTCCCAGTCAGCCGTCACAACATTTCAACCACTGAACGAAACCTATCGCCGGTAAAATTCCTGGCCCTATTTATTTAACAGTGATTGAGGTGAGTCCTCGCTAAACCAAAATAAAATAGACTCTTCCAGAGAGAATAACCTCCCGTCTCCATGAATTTCACCACTATAAATATATATATATATCTATTTTAGGACTAATTAAATCCCATCTAGACCCGTAACTGCTGACTTCAAAATGTATGATTTACCCACACGTAATAAATACACAATTACCTATGCTCTTTCAGAACTGTTAAATTCCCTCTCTTATTCAACCGCGTTACCCGATTAGCCCGCAGGTAATCTACACACACTTAAATAACACTTAAATAACGCACACAAATACCTAGCGTATTTACTCTCCTAACATTATAAATCAACTATTGGGAAATCTTCATCCCCATGCCGGTAATATTATTTACCCCCTATTCATATAAAGTTATATATATATATATATATATATATATATATATATATATATATATATATATATATATATATATATATATATATATATATATATATATATATATATATATATATATATATATATATATATACTGAAGCACATTAAAAACGCACCACTATTATATATACTGATGCCGAGAAGCTGGCAAAAAAAAGTGTGGGAATGGATTTTCCCCGTGTTTGCCATGCGGTAGAGAGCGAATGGCCGCTGGAATGGAAAGTGCAAGATTCAACCCATGGGTGTGTGTACAGACTACATGAAAACGATGAAAGTTACACGTGCAACACGATTCTCAACAGCTATGACCCTGAAAATGTGTACGCGTTGTGGCAGTATACTCGGTATAAAAAGGCCGTTGAGACAAAACACCCAGTACATGTGCTTGAAATGCCACGACTATCTGAAAACGACCGCCAACGAGCCATTGGTATGTTGGAGACCGGAATGAGCTCGCGGGCCATTGCCAGAAGGATGAATTGCCACCACAGCACTATTGTACGTCTCAATGAACGTTACGGAACCACTGGCAGTGCCCGGGATAGACTTCGGAGTGGCCAACCACGAGTTACTACCCCTGCGCAAGATCGTCATATTGTGCTGTGTCACCTAAGGAATTGACTCTCCCGGCAAGTCAAACAGCAAGAGCAATAGTGGGTAGACATGGGCAAGTCTCTCGAATGACAGTCATAGGACGACTCAGAGATACAGGTCTTACTGCAAGACGACCTTATGTTGGGCCAAACTTGACACACAGACATCGTCAGCAGCGCCTGCAATGGGCAGAGCAACATATCAGATGGACTAGACTGCAGTTGAATGCTGTCCTATTCATAGACGAGAACAGATTCAACATATCCTTTGCAGATGGACGTATGCGGATTTAGCGACGGTGTGAAGAGCGCTTTGCAGATTGCTGTGTCAACCGATTTCGAGGTGGCAGTATTCACATTTGGGGAGGATTCAGTTTTCACCATTGCTTGCCTCTTCACGTCTTCCGAGGAAATGTTAATGCTGTGACATATCGAGATGAGGTTCTGGATGCACTTGTTGCTCCTGCGTTCACAATTTATCCAGACTTGCAGCTTCTCCAGCAGGATAACGCACGTGCAATTTTTTGTATTTTTGGTTTTCTCCCTTGCCTGCACAGAATGCAATGAATTTCATAACAATCAAATGTACAAATTAATGACCAGCATGGATTCATAGGAAAATGAATAAAGATTCCAAATATGTAAACTTGTACACACTTATATTTACATTTCACACTCTGTTCCTGGATTATACAGGTGGTGCGTTTTTAATGTGCTTCAGTATATATATATATATATATATATACATATATATATATACATATATATATATATATATATATATATATATATATATATATATATATATATATATATATATATATATACATATATAAGTGATAGGAAACTCTTTACAGAGCGATACAACAGGAGGCAATCTGATCATCAGAAGCAGTCCCTCCATCGGACAAGTGTTTCGGCCCAGTATACTCCTTTACACTCTAAGGGGGGCGGTCCCACTTGGGTCATGACTCCCAAGCGTCACAGCCTCCTGTTGTCTTGTATCGAAAATGAACCCATTTCACTTATGGTAGCAACTTTAATCCACAACTCCGCCAGCCGTGGAGGCAATTGTGAAAGTAACAAAGAGAAGACAAATTATTCTGTTCGTTCCGTCGCATACACTGAGACACCATCGCGAAGCCGCCGAGCCTAGCCACTGCGCATTCGCCACTGAAATTCTGACATTGACACCCCTATAATATACACCGCCTGTTGCGCCTCAGTCACAGCCCGTTCACTAGTACACCAAACAACTCAGCGTATTGTGGACAGAAAAATTCCTGGTGTTTTCTGTACCGCAGCGTTTATTGTCACGATTTCCATTGCCCATTGCGGTTGTTCCACAGCCAGCCTGATGCCTTTTCGGCAGTTTCACTAAGCCTCTTCAGTGCCCTTGTTCTCGCCTGTCCCTTCAGCCCCAACAGTTTCAGTAGATCATACACTGATGCAGCCACAAGCCCTCTTGCGCCCACTTCAACAGCCATGACCCTTGCAGTGAACCCATCGTGTCTCAGATCCGCGGCCAGATCACTATACTTGGCCGCTTTGAACGAATGTTGCTCGTCTAATCTGGATTCAAATGGCACGGTCAGTTCAATCAGTATGACCTGAAGTGTTGCTGAAGAATAAAGCACTATATCAGGCCGTCTCCGCGATTTTCGGATACTCTCTGGATATGCCCCTCGTCCAGGTAGGTCTACCGCCATCTCCTAGTCGTTTGCACAATCAAGAAGAGATGGTAAACTGCTACCAGGTTTACTCGGTTTGGGTTGTGCTGACTTTCCTGCCCTCAGAAAGTATGTATTTGTGGTGCTCGGCCTGGGTTTTCTATTCGGCTTCATCCTTGCCAGATCTATTGTCGCAGCTAGCTCCTTTAGCACTTTGTTATGGCGTTAAGTGTATCGCCCTTGCCCTAATGACACCTTACACGCTGAGAGCACGTGTTCGAGTGTCTGCCTCCCCTGGCACAGGGGGCACTGCTCATCATCCGACTTTCCCCATTTCACAAGGTTGGTGGCCGACGGCAGCAGGTCATACATTGATCTAACAATGAAGCTGAACCTAAAAGGTGCCATATGCCATATATCATTCCATGTTGAGGACCTCTGCAGGGCTCCTTCCCATGTAGTCCATTGGCCTTGTTGGACCTGCTGCACTGCTTTTTGCAACCTCTTATCATTCTCAGCTCCTCGTATCTCCTGAACTACCATGTCTCTGCGCTCCCTGCTTGATGCCTTGGACCACCAGCGGATGTCTCCATGACCAAATCCCCGTCTATTCGTTTGTGTGTATCCGATTACCTCCCTCAGTTTGAGTGACTCTTGGGCAGCATCAACAGCTTCTTCCACTCTCCACTTCCTTCCCGTTTTCAGTGTGGGCTTGTTGCGGGGCTTTATACGATTCACTTCTTTTATTGTTGTTGCGGCCCCGTCTTCTATTTCAGTGGTCGTTGTGGAAAGCCACCGTTCTCATTGATTCAATAAGCTTCTTAGTTCTGGTCATTTGATTCATTAATTCTTGATCGTGCTATTGTTGGAATAGTTACGCGAATGTGAGTTAATACTTTCTGTCTGTCACAAGGTTTGAACTCAGTATCATAATTGTTGAATTTGTAACTTCAATGAACGTGATAAGTCTCTTCTCGAGTCCACACAATTTTTTAATATACATTTCAAACAGTAGACAGTCCATGGAGGTTGATTATGAAAACATTACATATTAGAATTGAATCATACATCATAAATGCTATCCATGCATTATAGTCCTGGTCCAATAATATGCAACACTATAGTCAGAACGTCGTAACTATATGTACGCGCGGTTGGGACATCCAACGGCCGACAATGAGATTAGACGTCTGGCGATATAAAACGAATGTGGACCATAATTTCATCCTTCCTTGACTTTAGTTAAAATTACTAACCTCGATACATTCCTCTCTTCATAAGAATATCGGACTGACCCATGTCCGTACTGCAATAACATATGTGCGGCAATATCATGCCTACCACTGGAAGGATTATAGGACACGTCTTATCCGTTTGACGGTCATCTAAGAAAAGGGTGTGGTAACCTAGTCACGGTGCGTGACATACCAACGCATACACGTCATAATCAATCGTGTGTATCGCGTACACTAACTAACAATTATTTACATTATATTAAACGTAGTCACCTATTAATCTTATGCTGTTAACCTCTAGCAGACCATGCCAATAAAATACCTTAACAATTCCCTGTCCACTGGGGGAAAAAAAAATCTATTAGATAGATTTTTTTTAACAAAAACCCATCTGAAAAAATACCAATATGTTAACAATATCAAAAAAAAAATTTAACGAGATTGCGGCATATGGCCTACGACGTTCTGTCTAGAACCAATGTCGTGGTCATGTCGACTAACCAATAGTCATGTAATATATTCATTATTTATATCATAAATAAATATAAATGGTAATAAGAACTAAAAGAGAATGGTAATGTCGATCTCTAATTAAATAATTAATTAACTTAAAATATGTCGTGATAAAATGTCATGTCAGACTAATTTAAAGTGTTAAAATTAAACTAAATAACTATACTAGGTATGGAATAAGAATAAGTTGTTGAAAATCTAATGTAAGAAAAATGAGAGGATCTGTTAAAGAAAGACATAATAACGAATAAAGAATAAATTAGAGAAAGAAAAAAAATGATGTATAAATTTAACTAAGTTATGTGTGTTGAACATCAAGTAAGTGTAGTATTAAGTTATTAATACCTTTCTAACTAATTTAAACAATAGTATGCAATATAATCATGTAATTCTAAGAATATAATCAAAGAATTATGTGAGTTTTCTTTTCTTTCTTTCATTTTTTTAAGTTTCATTCATTTTTTTAAAATTCAACTCACTTGTCATTTTAATGTGGATTAGTTTTAAAGAATAAATTAAAGTAATTAACATTGGATATGAAGATCCATTCGTAGTCTTGATCCTTGAATTTCCATTAGACAAAATGTTCAAGTATTCTGAATCACGTTATATAACGAATTAGTTCGACTGGAATGTCATTTATTTTCTCCGAAGTGTTTTGAAACAATGTTGTGACAAATGTAAACCAGGAAAGTCCCGGTGTAAAGACGAATATAGTGTCAATTGATTGCAGTCACTTTGCGTATAATTTGCCTATAGAAAGCAGCTGAGTAAATGGTTCATTCATGTGTCAAAAAGCAACGATGGTGCTATGTTCTTTGATTAAGTTTCTCTGTACATGGTATTGTCTTTGCGACAAACAACGTAAATTAGGAATCGACATCATTAGGATTTCGAGATAATGTATCTGCCAAGATGTTGTCGGATCCTGTGATGTACTCGATTGAAAACTCGAAGGGTTGGAGGAGTATAGCAAATCTGGTCAATTTTGGACTCTTGTGATTTGCTCGTTGTAGTGATGCTACGGCCCTTTGATCGGTTTGTACTACAAAAGGGGCTCCCAGTAGGAATTTTTCTAGTTTGGTTATCGCCCACACGACGGCTAAGAGTTCGCGATCAACCGTAGAGTACTTCACTTCTGGTGGTTTCAGTTTTCGTGACACGTACAAGTTTGGATGGAGGATGTCGTCATGGTATTGGAGCAAACATGCGCCAATTCCGTAGTTACTCGCATCTGTACGAAGAATGAACTTTTTAGAAGCATCAATTAATCTCAAAATAGGTGGATTTGAAAATATAGAAATTATTTGCCGAAAAATTCTGTCACATTCGTCAGTCCATGTCACTTTCACTGGCATGTTCTTCTTTAGTAATGAGGACAATACAGCAGTGATGGATGACAAGTTAGGTACGAATCTACTGTAATATTGGACTAGACCTAACAAGCTTCTCACTTGTTTCTTCGTTTGAGGAACGGAAATGTTTAAAATTTTTGAAACTGTACTGGGTAATGTTCGGATATATCCAGCTCCAATAATGTGACCCAAAAAAGTGATCTCATGAAATGCTACCTGTAATTTTGTAGGTTTAGCAGTTAACTTGTACCTTCTCAAGGTATCAAAAACGTATCCAAGACCCAAAAAATGTTCCTCAAAAGATGAACTAAACAAGCATATGTCATCTATATATGTAATAATGTCTGGTCTACCTGAAAAAATGTGTCGCATCATGCGAACAAAGGTAGCTGGAGCGTTAACCAGCCCAAAAGGCATCACGTTCCACTGGTATAGACCTAGCGGAGTTGAAAACGCTGTGTAGTATTTTGCTTTTTCGGTTAGTGGTATCTGCCAATAACCTTTAGTTAAGTCTATCTTAGTAAATATAGTTGCTGTCGATAGACGTGGCAGTAAGTCATCGAGAAGTGGATGTGGTTCGCTATCAACTATCGTTTGTGCATTTAATTTTCTATAGTCGACGCATAGTCTAATGTTATTGTCCTTCTTTCGGACAATAACTAATGGAGAAGAAAATGGGGAATTACTAGTTTCGATAATTCCTAAAGATAACATCTGTTCAAGTTCCTTAGTAGTTTTAGTAAGAAAGTGTATAGGAACAGAATAAGGATGTACCCGAATTGGAGTATCCTCGTTAAGAGTGATGTCATGATTAATGACTGATGTGCGACCTGGAACATCGGTCAACACATCTGGATAAGATTGTAGCAGATCAGCAATCTTTTGATGCTGTTGCGGTGTAACCGACGAAGAGATGGTTACGTCCCGCCAAGATTCGCTAGATTGTACTACAGGTACAGGTAAAGCTAACTGTACCTCAGGAAAAGAAGATTCTTCTTCCTGGATAACGGATAAATTAGAATAGTGACATGTAGGTCTGAAAGTGTCATCTAATTCATGAAAAATAGCTTGTAGATGTTCAGGTCGAGTATGAAATTGCTTGAGCATATTTATGTGAAATATTTTGTGATGTCCCTTAATGTCCAGGACATAATCAACATCAGAAATCTTATTGATAACCTGGTAAGGACCATTCCACGAGATTAGTAGTCTATTATTGTTATGTGGCAATAACACATAAGCTTGATCTCCTGGAAATAATTGACGTAATCGTCTATTACTGTTTTGGAAAGTTCTAGCTTTCTCTTTCGCAGCCTCAGATGAAGCTGTTGCCATTTGACAGGCATCAATAATGTTATTCCGGAGATTAATTACATATTCATAGGATGACTGAGTGTCCTGAGTCATCTCAGAATCGATTAATAAATCTTTTATCAGTCCCATAGGACCTCTTGGAGGAGCGCCAAAGACTAAATGAAACGGAGAGAAGCCAGTTTGTTCATTTGGCACCTCTCGATAAGCGAATAACACCGCTGGTAGCACTCTGTCCCAGTCCTGTGGATGGTTAACTGTAACTTTATGTAGCATTTGTTTGAGTGTACGGTTAAGTCTTTCTACAGCACCATTACTCATTGGGTGATAAATGCTGCTGAGGTTTCTATCTATTTGCCAAGTCTTCATTACCTCCGTCATAGTCTCAGATATAAATTGAGAACCATGATCTGACAAAAGTTTTCTAGGAAAACCTACTCTAGAAAAGATCAAGTGTAGTGCATCAGCTACATCTGTGGTGGTGGTTGTTTTTAATGGGATGGCTTCTGGCCATCGTGTGCATAAATCGATGCAAGTGAGAATAAACCTATGTCCTCTGGCTGATGGTAAAAGTGGGCCAATGATATCAATGGCCATTTTGTCGAAAGGTCTCACCGATATATCACAAGCCTGAATAGGCGCCGTGTGAAAGGCTCCCCGTGCTTTCACTTCTTGGCATATCGTACAGGAGCGTACGTACTGTGAAATATCTCGTGATACTCCCGGCCAAAAAAAAGAAGATAATACTCGTGAACGTGTACGAGTATAACCCATGTGACCTGCACACTTAGAATCATGTGCATGTTGAAGTATGTACCGCCTAAAAGCAAAAGGTACCATGACTTGTTGTCTTATCTGAGTTTTATCCATAAAACATCTTAATAAAATGTCATTTTTAATACTAAACCACTGACTATAATTTATGTTCCTAGAAAGATTGTCATCTTTGTTGACCAGCGTAAAAAATTTTGTTAGTGACCTGTCTTCCCTCTGTTTTGCAGCAAATGATACTCGGTCAATAGCAGAATGAATCTCGATATTTTCATGATCATTTGTTTCCTTGTTTTCCGTGTCTATAGTCTCTAATTGTTTTGTATGTGCTCTGGTTATTGCTGCATTTCCGATGTATAGATTATTTTTTTCCCATTGAATAATCTCATCTGGTGTGCAATCTTTACTCCCGTGTATGCATCCCACCATAAGGTCGGCAATTGGGTTTCTTAACATGCATGCTTTAACATTGCCTGTGAAGAAAGGTGTGTCAATGTAAATAATAGCTGTTGGATAATATTCTATGGTTCCCCCAAAAGTCATGCACCTGACATGTTCTCCAGTTGCACAATTTGGATGAACAAGTGTCTGACGGATTCCGATCGTGGTCGATCCCGAATCTCTTAAGACTGAGACGATGGATCCATTAACTTTTCCTCTGTTGAAGATCAGTGATCCTGTTCCGTCATTGACTGCTAGACTGACTTCTGGTAGAATATGACCGCAGTTCAGAACTGTCTCTTTTGCTTTCTGAAATATAAGATTACATGTTGGGCAACTATTTGCCACGTTATAATTCATTGCAAAACAAGTAGACGATGACTGTATTTTGTTATCAGTAGTTGAACTCTGAACCCTAGGGGTTGTAGCAGTAGTAACAGCTGCCCCTGTATTATGGTTATAAGTTGTCGATCTACGAGAATGAGAACGATGACGAGAATAATTAGATGAATTATCCCGTTGTCCTCTATTGTAACTGTTATCTCGATGTCTCGAGTTATAATTATCGCTATTGTTCCACTTGTAATCATTATTATAGTTATATGATCGATTATAACTTGAGTTACGTGGATTACTGTTATTTCTTGACTGAGGTGAATAGTTTCTGGTTTGTTGTCGTCCTCTATTAAAGTTATTGTTAAAGTTATTCTGTCCCTTATGAAAATTAATGTCATAGTTTCCTTTGAACCTACCCCTGTCTACACTGTGTGTTCTAGGTTTGTTATGATTATGATATGCCATATTGGAGGCTACAGGAAGTGGTTCTCTTATCAATGTGCCAGAAATATTAGCATTCGGATGAGCTGTGCAGTAATTTAAAGAAATTTTTTCTAACTCATCAATAGATTCTGGTTTTCTTTCTTGCAGATAAGCAAAGAATGGTGGGCTGACAGACGATAATACTTTATCCCTCAATAACAAATCGACTAACTTGTCGTAGGATTTGTTGACACCTGCCAGTTCAACCCATCTGTTAAAAGTATTGCGTATGTTAGCAATAAAACCTGTGAAATCTCTATTGTTATCTGGCAACAAACTTTTAAAACGCAATCTACATGCCTCTTCGTTCAAGTGGAAACGACGTAGTAACAACGTCTTAATGGCCTCATAGTCTGTTGATAGTGTTGGATCTATATTTTGTGCTGCACTTGCAGGTTCGCCATCTAGAAATTCCTTAAGTTTCAGTGCCCATGCCGCTTTGTCAAGGTTATTCACCTTACATATGTCCTCAAAGCGCGCGAGCCACGATGAAAGGTCATCTACGTGTAACTTGAATGGAGGCAGCTTAAAGTAATAATTACCTTTAAGTCGTGTGGATGAAGATCCAGATTGAGCAGTATCATTTTGGGTTGCTGCAGCGCCCTGTGAATTAAGTTTTGCTGTTTCTAATTTAAGTCGTTGCAATTCCATTTCTTGCTGCAGTATGATTTCTTGTCGTTTCAATTTATTCTCTTCTTCAATCCGTAGGATTTCATCTCTTGCTATCTTTCTTTCTTCTTCTTGTCTTAATTCTGCCTTCTTTTCCGCCTGTTTTCTTTCAAGTTCTTCCATCTCTGCTTTAGCAATGGCTTTCTTTTCCTCCTCTTCTGCCTTATATTTTGCAAATTCAGCCAATGCATAAGCCTCGAGAAGTTCTCCTTTTTTCCCAAAATCTTTACCATTTTTAATAAAATAGTCTAAGTTAAGCATCTTGACGTTAATATTGTACGTAATGGTTATGTAATAATCACCAATAAATTTTAAGTAATTATTATACTTATTCAATTTATGAATAGTCGATATAAACAATCATAATATTATTGAACTTAATCTGGGAATGTTCAATTTAATTAATTGTAATATTATCTAACTATTATTTGTAGATTCCATACATAGACATACTATGTTGGGAAAATATTACATATATACTCGTTAATATATCATAAATAGTTATGATATTTATCTATTTCGGGTGCTGAATTACTATCATGCACCTAATAATAAATAGTATTATTCCTCAAGTATTATATCATTCAGTCAGTGATATGTGCTAAGTAAATCATTTAGTAATGGAAAAAATGTACCAAATAATATACACTATGTCCTTTATATGCAGGACAGACTAAAAAGTCAAATTATTTTATAAATATATATTATTATTATATTATGCCTTAATCATGAGCTATAAAGTGCATCGCCCATTTCTTGGACTACCACTGCAAATTGGTGCAAAGTCCCTAATTCTCCTTAAAAGTCATTAAATTTTAATTATATTCATATACACTCTTATTAAGCAAGAAATTATATTATTAGTGTTAAATCATGAACAGATGAAATGAGGACATACGATACGATGGGTAAACCAAGGATAAACAAACCATATTATCACGAAACAAGACGTTTCTACAATAAAAATTGATATTATGAAACCAAATCTGCAAACCGGAAATATAGAGTAGGGTGAAGGTTAACTGAATATAGAGTTAAATCTGCGTACACAAAAATTAATGACGCAAACATGGACTCATTGACGGTTATACAAAAAAAAATGAACTGAATAATAGCAAGATCAGAAAGAACAAGATAGATTACTAACATTGTTACCAAACTAAATAGAATTTAAACTGAATACGATAAAATACACCGATTATTTCACCAAACTAGACATCTAACATATACTGTGAATTAAATGCAGTCCCGAACGAAACAAGCCCCGGAAATGTCATCGACGCGTTCTCCGCGAAATGCGATTTAATTCACTACCCTAAAGACCGTTCAGAATGAATATCGGCAATCCGTAGAGCCATAATTTATTCATTCTGAATCTCCACTCCAACCTCCCACAAATTAGGCACAGCACAAACAATGAAAACAAATATAACGTGCATATAAAATATATAGAACGGACATGCCTGCAAAATGTGAATTAGACTCAGTGATGTTTCTTATGAATGACAACAGTCACGAACTGAGACTTATCTTTTAACCCGTCGTCCGATGCGATCTTCACCAACGGCCTAGACTAGAGGATAGGACTGTTTGCTCCTTGTTGGTAAATAATGTCTTTTCAATCCTATGATCTACTGAGAAGTTGTATTCTTGAATGAAACATTAGGTGAGCTGGCATCGTCCTTCGATCGTTGGCTTGTACACGGAATATTGTGACGTCACTGATTTTTGCATAGTTACACAAGCCACGTCATGTTCGGAATCATGTGACTTGAACGTTTTCTTGTAATCGTAAACAGTCCGTGAAAGTATGTAAACAAGAAAAATTTCTTTCTTCCTTCGTTCCCCAGCAATGGCAACCACTTTGTTGCGGGGCTTTATACGATTCACTTCTTTTATTGTTGTTGCGGCCCCGTCTTCTATTTCAGTGGTCGTTGTGGAAAGCCACCGTTCTCATTGATTCAATAAGCTTCTTAGTTCTGGTCATTTGATTCATTAATTCTTGATCGTGCTATTGTTGGAATAGTTACGCGAATGTGAGTTAATACTTTCTGTCTGTCACAAGGTTTGAACTCAGTATCATAATTGTTGAATTTGTAACTTCAATGAACGTGATAAGTCTCTTCTCGAGTCCACACAATTTTTTAATATACATTTCAAACAGTAGACAGTCCATGGAGGTTGATTATGAAAACATTACATATTAGAATTGAATCATACATCATAAATGCTATCCATGCATTATAGTCCTGGTCCAATAATATGCAACACTATAGTCAGAACGTCGTAACTATATGTACGCGCGGTTGGGACATCCAACGGCCGACAATGAGATTAGACGTCTGGCGATATAAAACGAATGTGGACCATAATTTCATCCTTCCTTGACTTTAGTTAAAATTACTAACCTCGATACATTCCTCTCTTCATAAGAATATCGGACTGACCCATGTCCGTACTGCAATAACATATGTGCGGCAATATCATGCCTACCACTGGAAGGATTATAGGACACGTCTTATCCGTTTGACGGTCATCTAAGAAAAGGGTCTGGTAACCTAGTCACGGTGCGTGACATACCAACGCATACACGTCATAATCAATCGTGTGTATCGCGTACACTAACTAACAATTATTTACATTATATTAAACGTAGTCACCTATTAATCTTATGCTGTTAACCTCTAGCAGACCATGCCAATAAAATACCTTAACAGGGCTGAATGGACTTAACCACGTCATCAGCTGACTCGCGTAGCATCATTGCAAGCCTTGCCTTTCCAACTTTGTACTCTTCAATAACTGACTTGAAAGGAAGCAGAAGTTTTGACTTTTTGCAGTACAGTGCTACATCTGACTGACCTGGTGGTACCCCTAGCCACTTTCTCATGAACTTGTTGACCTTCTGCTCTATAGCTTCCACTGTACTTGTGCTTATTTCATATATAAGCAGTGGCCACAGCAACTTCGGTATCAACATGAAATGGAGGCACCACAGTTTGAACTTTCCCAGGAGTCTGCTTTGGTCTATGATCTGTAGCCCTCTGTCTGCCATTTCTATTGTCTGTTGCACTGCCTTCGAGTCTTTTAATGAGGCACCGTACACCCTGCCAAGACTTTTAACAGGTTCCTCAATGACAGTAGGGATTCTTTGGTTGGAAACCATGAATATGTCCTCTGCTATCTTCCCTTTCCTGACTGATAGGCTTCTCGACTTCTTGGGTTTGAAGCTCATTCTGCACCAGCTGACTAGTTCTTCCAGGCGTGCTAACATCCTCCGGGCCTGATGTTCATCTGACGTCAGAATTGTTGTGTCATCCATGAATGCTTTGAGCGGTGGCATGTGACACATTCCACCGAGCTTTGGACCTATAGCCATTCCTTCAGCCGCATTGAGGATTACTTGCATAGCCATCACGAATAGTATCGGAGAGATGGTACACCCCATCGCAATTCCAACTTCAAGGCCAATCCACTTGGTTGTGTACTCTCTGGTTGAAAATTTGACAACAAACCCTGCGAAATACAGCTTCAGCATTGCTGCAATCTCTTGTGGAACATGATACATTTCTAGGGCCTGCCACAACATCTGGTGTGGAACGGATCCATAAGCATTCGCTAGATCCAACCAGATTACATGGAGATTTGTTTTGTCAGACTTTGCCTTTTGGATTGCTTCCCAGATCATTGTAGCATGCTCTAGACATCCTGGTGTACCTGGGATACCTCCTTTCTGAATGGTAGTGTCAATGTACTCATTTGCTAGGAGGTATGTAGTGAGTCTTTTTGCCATCACTGAGAAGAATATCTTCCCTTCCACATTGAGTAGTGAGATTGGCCTGAACTGACTGATGTCTGTGGAATTTTCCTCCTTCGGGATGTAGACTCCGTTCGCCTTTCTCCATTCCTTGCTTACAAGCTGGGTTTTCCACGCATTCTTCAGTAAACGGAGCAGTCGTTTGAGCACTTCAGGGCATCTCTTATACACCACATATGGAACACCATTAGGACCTGGAGCTGACTTGCACCGAGCTTTCTGGACAATGCTTTCTACCTCTTGCACCGTTGGGGGTTTGGTGTTAAATTCAGCTCCTGGCTTACTCGGCCATTTAAGGCCTGCCATGCTGCTGAGCGGCTCATCTTTGCGACCATCTGAATATGTCATTCTAAGGTGTTCTTCCAGGTCTTCTTTCTTGATGTTTAGCGTACCCGACCGTGGCTGCTCAAACAGTTCTTTGGCAAACTTGAAGGGCTCCCTGAAGAATCTTTCCCTATCCCTTCGAGTCTTCCTTCTCTTCCTGCACAACCTTTCTGCTCTACAAAGTAGAGTATATATATATATATATATATATATATATATATATATATATATATATATATATATATATATATGTATATATATATATATATATATATATATATATATATATATATATATATATGGAACTGAAATCATATCTCAGAAAATACATACACCCCTATCTCCCCTGTTCCTGTCCCTACGTTATCAAATTAGCCCGCTAGAAAAGTACACAGCTAGCACTCACGTACACCTCTACCAATCCTTAAAAATCATAGTGAAGTTACATACATCGTCCCTCACGATTTCAGTAGGTATTAGCCTGCTAACTTATACACTTAATTTCACGAGCGTATTTTACGCTGCAATTATTTATAGATCACAAGTCAAGGAAATAGTAAGTACCCCTGTCTTCTGACAATATAACAGTAATAACCCAATTAATTACAATACCTAATTATGTCCAAGGATCTACTCTGAGAAAACTTTCAGAATTCAATACTCACTGCATTAAAATTTCCTACATGCGCTTTCTAGTATTATTATTAGTTCTAATAGATAGCATTTGTTGGCCCTTCTACTTCGAATTAACTTTACTCCTAGAATAACAACGATACAAAAACCCTGCTAAAATCTTACAGACTATATTAGCTTAATTAAATTATATATATTTACCAAAGTCGAATATCTCCGTAGAGCAGACGAGCTCTGTATATTAAATACAGGCGCTGATTTTCACGGCTTGAAGTTTTAAAATCAGAGAGGGTTCTGCATTATTAAACGCGATTATTTATTACAGAAACCAGAGGCCGACCCACTCCAAACGTGAGTCATTGCGTGGCTTTTTCTTTATCGGGTCACTCTCTGATCCAATCATCATGCCGCAAACTCTAAAAATAGCCCGTGGTCATAAACTAAATTTAGAACGTAAGAGTAATCGAGTAATTCCGTTACTTACTGAGCTACGCGCTTAAATCACCCCTTACCCCCAACTTTTGCGAGTAGATGCGGGTTTCGTGGACTTTTCCCCGTCTTAGAATTTACCCC
Source organism: Oreohelix idahoensis (assembly GCA_024509875.1). Classification (NCBI taxonomy): domain Eukaryota; kingdom Metazoa; phylum Mollusca; class Gastropoda; order Stylommatophora; family Oreohelicidae; genus Oreohelix; species Oreohelix idahoensis. Next base: position 748,384 of record JAMPIV010001478.1, read on the forward strand.
TCCTAATAATTACGGACGCACTCACTGCAACAGAAATAAAATGCCCCGCCATTATGTTACACTATAAATTCCTACATGAACGCGATTTCTTCATGGAAAAGAAACTGGTGCAAGTCTAGAATCTAAAACCTACCGTTCCTCTTGAAAACGTTATTAATTATCTACAGAAAAAGACCAAACACCATTATTATTCACAGAGAAGGAAAAAAAACGGATAAGATACAAATCCCACCGTAATCCCCTCCTGAAAAAAAAAAACGAAAAATACTACCATGAGAAGAAACCTGCGGTGGATTACATGTAATCCCTCCTAGAAAAAACGTAAATAATGCAAGGAGAAGAGACATGGGGCCTGTTGCAAATCAAATCACACTAACTCCTCACAATCCTCATTTCCTTTGTTTTATTTACATTTATGTGCAGTCCCATCTTTGCTGCTTCTGTCACTAATCTATTTGTTTTCTCCTGCACATGTTGCTGTCTATGTGATGAAGGCACAAATCATCTGCAAAGTCAAGATCCTGCAGTTGTTTGTTGAATGTCCATGTTAAGGTGGAATTTCAGTTGTATAGAGTTGGTGGCATAACGCGAATGGTTTAGATTCTGACATGTAACGATTAAACAAGTCCAAAGGATCCACCCATAACATAGTTAAAATTCAGTAAGCAACGTCAAGATGCAATTGAAGGTCATTTCATCACATTCTCAATATTCGTGTACATGCAAAATATATTAGTGCGTAGAATACAATCCTTCGTCCGTCGAAAGGCATAGCATGCATTTATAGATGAATAAGCTTGACCGTTTCAACTTGAGATCAATCCATGTTTTGACTTGAACGGCAGGTTAAACATTTTTAAGATATCTTCGTCTTGATTCATAATAATTGATTGCATGACTTACTTGAGAAGCTGCAAATCGTAATGGCCAAATAATATAGTGGCGGCCAGTCTCGAACAAATAGCCACGGCATTAATATCTTGAAAATGTTCCACTGCTTGGGAGCATGAAATAAGTACGTCCTCTCACTTAAACGAACACTAGAGAAAGGCCCAGAAATATAACGGTTGGTCTTTACCAGCAGACGTCGCTTACGTCACATAATTAAAATTACGTCATATCGTTACCAAAAAACTGCGGCGTTCAATAATAGTGTTTTATTGTACAAAAATGTTGCTAATGCATACAGCTGTATCTCTGAAGACAATGGCATACGCCTGTGTGCAAAAGCATTACTCAACAGTCCACTGTATTCCTGTTTTATCTCCTTCTGTTGTTTGTCTCATAATCCAGTCTATGACCATGAGGAAAATTGTTGGTGATAGCAGACATCCCTGTTTGACCCCGCTGTGTACTGTGAGAAGGTCTCTGATAGTTTCCTCTGTGCACTAATTTGCATGAGGCCACCTGGCAGAAATCTTGAATGATTTTAATGAATTTCTCTGGGATTCCGTAATGTGATTTTCAGCAGTGCTAAACCCCTCCAGTTGCCACATACCATCAAGTTTCCTTTCTTTGGCAGCTTGATAATGTGGCCTTCCTTCAAGCTCTTTAGAATGGCCTCTTTTCCCCAGATTTTCTTGAAGAGCTGGTGTAGCAACTCTGTAATGTATGGTATATCTGCCTTCGGGGCTTCTGGTGGTATTCCATCTGGTCCTGCAGCCTTCCCATTTTTAGCTGTTTTACTGCCCGAGAGATCTCTTGTTTAGTACGTGGGTTCATGTTGCACTGTAGTGGCTCTTCTGCTGGTTCTATGATGGGTTGCTGTATTGGTTGGTTTCAGTTTAGGATTTCCTTAAAATATTCAGCCCATCTGGCCCTTTGTTTCTCTTCATTGCTAATGTTTTGTCCTTCTGTGCTCTTCACTGTTGTATTGTGGTTTAGCTGTTTCTTTGATAAAGTTCTAGTGATATTATATAATGTTTTCAAGTCTCCTTTTTTTGTCGCAATCTCGACTGTTTTTTCAATAAATTGCATCTTTACAATTGTTTACTTGTTGTTTGATGTCTCTTCTTTCTCTTATGAGGTTCCATGTGTTTTCTGTGAGCCATTCCTTCTGTTGTTTGTTTCTTTTGCCAAGAGAATACACGTATTAAAATGTTCACAGACATGCAAGTCACCCATAACTGTAGAACAAGTGTTAAGAATAGACGGACCTAAGAAACAAAAATACTTCAGACAACAGAAAGTATATTTAACAAATATCAAAAGACAGCATTACAGTATATACAGATAGCTCCAAAGGGGAGATAATAAATTAGGGATAGAAATATATATGGGCAGTTCCTAGGCTGAGCAACTCTTTCAGTTGTTCTTTTGATTGTAAGCAGGTAGTGATCACTTCCAATCTCTGGCCCCCTCCAGATTCTAGCATCCCGGACATATTTGAATGAGCTCCTCCTAACAATGGCATAGTCGATCACTGACTTATCATTCTTTGTTGGTTCACACCTAGTGTATGCATGTATGCGCTTATATTGGAACTTTGTGTTTGTAATGATCAGATTCTGCTCACTGCAGAATCTAAGGAGTCGCTTTCCATTGTCATTGAGAGTATCTTCTCCATATCTTCCGATAACTCCACCCCATCTAGCATGGTCATTTCCAACTCTGGCATTGAAATCTCCGAGCATGATAATTTCATCTAGGCAGTCATTCACTATCCTTTGAAGCAGCTCGAAGAATTCCTCCTTGACCTCTGCTCTCTCATCCTCATTTGGCCCATACACTATGACCAGGTTGACTATGGTTTCTCCTTCTTTTAGTTTTACAACCATAATGCGCTCCGAGACAAAGTTCCATCCCTTGATACTATCTTTCTGGTTTTTGGCCACAATGCAACCCACGCCTCCTTTAGCTCTTTCAGATGTAGGTACACCATTGTAGAGCAGCGTGTTGCCATCGAGATCCATGACTCCTTGTCCCTTTTTCTTTGTTTCCGTAATAGCCAGGATTTCTATGAATGTATGAATTTTACCATGATGAAACTACGTTTGAACTATTCGTCTACCAATGATGTTATTGTCTTCGTCTACCCACCATAAACATCGTATCGTCATTTAATGTACAACATGGGTCCAGTGTACATTACTAACAGTTGGTCAAGTTGATGACCCATCGTTTCAGCGTTGTTGACCTCGTCACCGTTGACCTGCACTTACGGCCCACATCAATATCTATTCGCATTATCAAATAATAAGTCGGCCGCCACTGTAAGCCCGACATGCTGGCATCACCCTCGCCAGCAGTAATCAAGTAAACAAACACTCTCAAGACACACCCGGTGTACGCAACAACCACATTCAAGATTATTTAACTATGCCATTTTTCCTTAGTTGAATAAGTGTTAAACGAATCGTATCGTGGACCCACTACAAGATGTCTTATGTTCTTCGGCCAGTTATGTCCTGTGATGACCATACCCGTGTCCATTCGTGTTGTCAGCATGATGTATGAACCTTTATAATACTTTATATTACAAGAACTAAACCAAACAAGAAGAAAACCGTATGCAACACAGATCAATGGGATAGAAATCTGGAAAACAAACATGCGCATAATCTGGTTAAGACTCCAGTAAGAAAATATCAGATATCTAGAACAGGGGTCCTCAACCTTTTCTGCACCGCGGGCACATTTTACATTTATGAAGAGTGTAGCGGACACCAACCAAATATCGTGACTCACTTATACAAAAAGGTTCATTTTTTACAATAAAAAATACAAAATATTTAATTCAGCTGGGTTACACTGTCGCGAGAGGGTTGAGATGTTATTAAAATATAAGATATCCCGGACAAAAGTTGTATCAGGGTATACCAGGATAGTGCCAGATAAGAGTCTGGTCTTATAAGTAATACCCCCTTCTCTGAAAAGAGTAAGGGTGTATGGATATCAAAGGTAGGGTCAAGCTGTATAAGTGTCCAGGTATGATGTTAGTGTATTATCCTGGATCCCTATGGGCTCCCTCTCAAGATCCTCCCTTGATTAATGTATTATTATTATTGTTGGCTCTGTTAGGGGATATTAACAAAATTATTTCCAACAAGAACATAAACTCAACTTTAATAAGTAAGTAAGTCTGCTGGTAAATATTTACAATTTATTTAGCCTATACCGTTTCTCTTTTCGGTCTGGAAAGTTTGAAATGAAATCAAATTTATTTACAACAATAAATCAATAAACATTGAAAATAATTAACAATATCAAAAGTCATTCACTTGTTGAAGGTTATCAACTGGATTAATTATTTCCTTTTAAAGAACATTGATATGATACTAATGAGTTTTGTCACTATTTCTTGACTGTGAAGCTAGTAATGGGTAAATTTATGTCCACACTTTTCATCATTCACTGTATGTTTATTTGCATCTTGTCTTTTAGTATGGGGATATAATCTAGATACGCTGATCAGTGGCTTTGTTTTTGCCACTTATCTTGTGTTTAGAGATCTGTCACTCTCCTGCCATGGACGAACACGTATTTTTACTTTCTCCAGGCGGTGGAAGCTGGGTATCTGGCCCTGTTAACCACAAGGGCACTTGCACCACAGAGTCCAGCAGAGGTGGATGACTCTATAAAGTTTTTTTTAGTTGTCAGGATAGAACCTGAAACAAAAATAACTGTAACCCCTATATTTTCCATCACTATTCCATTATTACACAAGATGGGGACGATAGACAGTGTCAGATAATGTGCTAGCAAATGCACAGGACAATATATACCAGCACTACCCACATCCAGTTCACCTTGACTACACTTTCCTTTTAAAACCTTAGTTAGATCCATCTGTCCATGATGCGCCTCCATACAATGATTTGGTTTAGTATAAAATACTAAGTAATACCTTGATCCATACATTAAAACAATTTCTGTCCTCCTTTCTTATATTCCAGGCATGTGTCCCATTTCCTCATTCCAGGCATGTGTCCCATTTCCTCAAGAAATATATCTTTAAAAGCTTTTCCAAACCTGCAGACACAATTCTGCTATCATTTTCAATTTAATTTGAATGTACACTGGCGGGTAAGTCCTTCAGAAATTACACAATGGTTGCTGAAACACGTCTACACACTTACCAACACACTGTAGTGAATCAATAGCAAATCATATAATTATATACATATATATATATATATATATATATATATATATATATATATATATATATATATATATATCTATATATATATATATATATATATATATATATATATATATATATATATTTATGTAGGAAAATACCCCATTTAACCTTCAATGGGTTATAATTGGTGTTTATAATTTTAGATAATATGTTCACCTGCCAATATTTGCTTCTGGCATTATCCCTCCTCTCCAATTATTGTAACTGGTTCCAGGTTTAATTTTAGCAGATTCTAACCATGTAAATATTACACAGGAGTGATAGTATACTACTATATTAGGAGTATCTACAGAAACTGTTGCGGTTGAGGGGACAGTCAAGAACAAGGGCGCTTAAGAGGCTCAGTGAAACTGCGGAAAAGGCATGGTGCTGGTTGTGGAACAATCGCAACGGGCTATGGAACTTAGGACAGTAATTTGTTTTCAACATAGGAGTTACTTTCACAATTGCCTCCAGCTGGAGGAAAATGGGAGTGAATTTGAGAGCTGCAACCAAGGTGGAGTGGGTTCAATTCTCTGCACAAGACAACAGGAGGCTGACACTTTGGAGTCATGACCCAAGTGCCCCCCCCCTTTCCCCTTAGAGTGTAAAGGAGATTAAGGGGCCAAAACACTTGATCGACGGGGAGACCACTTCTGTGGTATCTGTAAAGAGTTTCCTATTATACTTTCCATTCACACGCACACACTGACCTCACACATGCTTTTGAGACCATCCATTGTTCTTATCACATTTAGACATGTGACAAACTCTAACATCAAAAAAGCATCTCTGATTTGGTTAAAAAGTATCTGGGATTTTGACATGTTGTGGTGAAGTGGGATGTTATAAATATTTATAGGGGACTTAGTGTACTGACTGAGATCAGCTGTGAAGGTATATATATATCTAATAAGAGTAGTGTATTATATATAACCTTACTTGCTACCACATATCTATATATCTCAGTCAGAATTATTCTGGAATAGTGTGATGACTACGTTATGTGTCTAGGGTATGTGTATGATGAAGTGTAAGTCACAACAACAGACAGATAAACAATTTAATTTAATCCACTACTCTTAACAACACTGTGACACTCACATACATATAACACTCTATGAGAATATCTTAAAGAAGTCACTCGTAACTTTTCAAATAACAATATGTATTCATTACTGGCATGAATGAATATGTGTCCTGATTCAACTACAAGGGAACCAGGAATCACAATCAATTTAAATTACAAGTTATGTACAGAATGTATTTAATATGAATATTGTAGTGACATATATTATTACAAATGTTCTATGTGTGTCAGTTGTGTAGTAGTAAAATGAGGTAATACTGGTTTTGTTTTGTTCAAGCTCTGTTGGTATTTGTCATCATGACTTCAATAGTTTGTCTTTAGGGACTAGTATTGGAGATGTTCACAGTTCCTGATTTTAAGACAAGTAAATTCCCCTCTTAATGTTAATTTTACAAAGTCAGTTCAAGATGAGGGGACATAATGTTGAGCTCAGCTGGCCAAGTTAGCTTATCTGGCGTGATGGCGGCAGGAAAGGACTCCTCTGCTCGAATTCTCCTCTGGGCTCTGGAGACACCTCACTGATAGCTAAAAGGACCAAGGAGTATGCTGTCCGACACTGGATTCAGCAAAGCTCTGACCAGGTGCTGCTCAGTACCATCAAGACCACTGTCCCACAATTCATACGAATAAACACAGATACGTTGATTAGCAATGAATTCTGGCACAAACTGGCACAAATTCCCATCTGCTTATCTTCCAGGCTTTTATTTAGCCAAATATAAGCTGGCTTCAACGCACTGATGCTTTATCAAGCTTATTTAAACAAGTGGTTTCGAACTAACGCTCCCAAGTGTGTATATCAGCGAGTCTGACCAATGAGCCCCGTTTCGACAAGTGTTTGAAAAAATGTTACCTTTCCCCGTTTCCCCTAACAACCAAGATAGTATTTATAGCCCGACCAATCGTGGTTAGGCTTTCATTTGTTGCGCTCCAATCAATTTGGAGTTTACATGGTAGGCTATTTCTGTAACGTAAATTTTTTTCAAACACGTTATAAAAAAAATCTTATGAGCAGAAATGATTTTATGCTGTCAGGCACCCCCAATATTTTATTTTGGGTATAATTTATTAATTCCTGGACTATTTGCGTAACGTTTTACATATTATTTGTCAGCAAGCCCTAAGGAACCCAAAAATACAAATTTAAAGGAGCTACGTGGCTGCGTTCAAAATATGCAATTTCTTCTACCTCCTGTTTCGAAGATGTGCTGTCTGGGTACTGTTATGTTTTCAACCGTAAACCCATCTAATGTTATCTTTTCTAATAAGAGTTTTTTATGATTTATAAACCTAACTCTGGGAAAGGGTAGTGTATTTTATCACTGTCCGTCTGAAAAAAAGTTAGTGCATGTAGACTTACACGCGTGATGGCAGCATTTGTGTATCGCGCGACGCGTGTTGCATGCGTTCCTGATTTTCAGCCCTCCCCTCTCTCTTTATCCTTTTGTCCATCTGTTCGTTCGTTTTGGTAACGCAGTATAATTAATGTTAGGATTAATTTAGGTCATTACGCAGTACGTCTCAATGTTTTTCTTAGAAATGCAGCACACGTTTCATTGAAGAAGGCGGGTAATAATACAGTAAGCTTTTATATCAACGTGAAAGCGTTACAATTTGCAGACGAAGCAGAAAACAAGGGGGATTTCGAGTACATTCTTTGTGACAGCACTGTTATTTTACCATTGCTCTTTTCTTTATTAATTTTATTTGTTAGGCTTCATATTTACCTAATAATTTATATATGTGGATTAGAATATTTCATGACACCTCCCCTCTTAAAACAGACATTATATGTCAGTCCTTTATTCTATATACACATAGAGAAATTTATTATTATTTCTGGGGTTTACGGTGATTCTCATCACACGGATGGCGGCTTAAAAAATCCGCTCCCAAATTGGTTTTTCCAGATATATACTCAATGCTAAAATTATATGGAGCCAGAAGCAAAGACCATCGGAGTAACCTAGAGTTCTCATGCTTAGCCTGTGCTAAAAACGATAAAGGTTTGTGGTCTGTTTGCAACTTAAATGCCTTCCCATATAGATAAATATTGAATTTCTTTATTGCCCATATTACTGCAAGACATTCTTTTTCGCTAGTTGAGTAGTTGATTTCAGCTTTATTCAACTTTCTGCTAGCATATGCCACTGGGCTTAATTCCCCATCCAATGCATCTGATTTCTGTAGTAGAGTTGCACCTAACCCAATATTACTTGCATCCGTCCTTACTATGAATTCTTGACTTAAGTCAGGTAATTTCAAAATGGGTTTACTTGTGAGCTTTTCCTTCAATTCTTGGTAAGTCATTTCACATTGTGGTGTCCATGTAATGCGATCTGGATGTCCTTTACGTGTCAATTCAGTTAACGGTGCACATATGGAATTAAAGTTTTTGATATACTTCTGGTAGAAACCACATAATGAGACAAAGGATCTCACGTCCTTCTTGGTTTGTGGTCTCGGGGCTTTCTGTAGTTTCTCTAAATTCTTTGGGTCAGGGGTCATGTTTCCCTGATAAACTGTGTGTCCCAAAAATTCCAATTCTTTACATCCAACGCAACATTTGGTTGGTCGGGCTGTTAAATTTGCCTCCCTAAGTCGATCAAACAGCATGTTCAGAGAGTCAATGTGTTCCTCAAATGTTTCTGTTGCTATAAGGATATCATCCATAAAATTTGTTATACAGGGATTATTCAGAGGATCCAATAATTTTCTCATCATTCTAGAGAAGACACTAGGCGCATTCTTCAATCCAAATGGCAATCTATTAAACTCATAGTGTCCTTCTGAGGTACTAAAAGCTAGGTATGGTCTAACCTCAGGCTTTACTGGAATCTGATAGTATCCTTTACTCAGATCCACTTTTGAGAAATATTTAGCTTTATTTAGTCTGGCAAACAGCTGATTTGTATCCGGCAATGGATCCACCTGTCCTTCTGTAATAGCATTCAGTCTCCTGTAATCTATACAGAGTCTATGTTCTCCAGAGGGCTTCCTTAAGAGTACAACACCGGAACTATACGAAGACTCACTGTGCGAAATAATTCCTTCCTTCAACAGATAGTCTATCTCTTCCTTCAAAGCTTTCTCCTTAGCAAACGGAATCGAATATGGTTTCATACAGACAGGTGTGGAGTCTATTAGTTTCATATCATATTCCAATAGGTTTGTATGCCCTGGTCGGTCTGTTAACACCTCTGCATGATTATTTAGAACCTGTTGCACTCTCTCTTTCTGAGTTTTCGTTAAATGTGTACTGATTTTCACCTGTGCTGCTGTCTCACAGGGGTGTAATGGATATTCAAATGATGAAAGTGGTTCCTTTTTCATCTCCATGGCGATGGACAAGGTCAACAAGTGTGTCTCTTCCTGATGTTCTCTTTCCAAATATTTCTTCAGGAGATTCACATGATAGATTTTTTCTTTCCCCTTCTTATCTATCTTATAATTTGTTCTAGACACCTTCTCTAGAACTGTATATGGACCCTGCCATCCAATTTGTAACTTATTCTGACTCCCGGGCAAAAGAAGCAGTACTTTCTCTCCCACAGCCAAATTTCTGTCTTTCGCCTTCCTGTTATAATAGGCAGCATGTTTCTTCCTGGCTTGTTTCAAATTTTCATTGGCAAGTTTCCAGCCAGTTTTTCAACCGAGTGGTCAGCTCATTCACATATTGGTATGAAGATGTAATGTTTTCCTCTGCCTTTTCATCAGTCCACGTTCTTAACAAAGCTACATATGGACCTTTAATTGTGTGGACCTATTTGTCCATGCACCGGTATGGTCTCTTCCACTCGAAGCTTTATAGTGATGATTTTTCCTCCCAGAATTATCATTCACAAAACGACCGCTACCAATTTTTCTTTTGGGGCTTTCTCCCCACTTAAAATTCTTGATGAGAGATTTCCTCTCTACATCCTCTTCCTCCAGTTTGTTTAAGTCCGATTGAGGGATTTTCGGCTTATCCTGGGGTAAGACATCTTTTTGCACTCTCCGCATAGTGGCCATTGTAAAACAGTTAAGTGAAGCTTGTCCGTGAAAAGGGGCTTCCCATTCCATTTGGTCCACTTTATCAAATCTATTTTTCTTTTTATTATCAGGCCTAATTTTGCCCCGTGGCGTGTCCAGGTCCTGATCCATGTTCCCACTTGTGGGTGTTCCCTCATGTGCTATGCTACACCTTTCTACAAAATTCTCAATGTCCCATCTTGCTTTGGGCCAATAATAATTGTGAGCCACCTTTTGAATGATGGTACCTATTTTCTCATGGTCCCCATCTGGTTTCACATGTAGGCTCCTTATTAAGTCTGTCCTATATCTTTTTGGAAGAACCAGCTGTCCGTGACCATTGGATCTAGCTCCAGTCTTCCTATACATCAACTTGTTTTTCATGTAAAAATCTCCCTTGCCTGGAGTTGTATGACAAGTTGACAATTTTCTGAAACAAGGCTTGAGTGTTTTATCCCCAGCCTGTGCCTTCCTCATCTCTTCTGGAGTGGTATCTAACATAATATCCTCCTCCTGTCTTGAGGTCGACCTGACCTGAAGGGTTGCCATATACACAGGTTTCCTTCTGCAACGGTCAGTGTCATGATTGTCCATCTGACAATTCTTACACCACCTTTTTCCTTGGTTGAAAGATTTTCTTTCATCATATTTCCTTTCATCGAATTGTGGGAATTTATTTTTATTTTCATACCGTGGCCTATCAAATTGGTGCTTACCTTTATTTTGATCCTTAGGATCAAATTTATTAAAGTTCTGTGGTGCCCTAAAGTTATCCACCTGTTTCTTTTTATTACCTGTTACCTCTGCTTGAGCTGCTTGATACCTTTCAGCAACATTTAGCAACTCACCCAGCCTCTCTGCACCTTGTTCCATGAGAAACTTTCTCAGGTCTGGAGCCATGGACTCTCTTAATTGCTCTATAAGGACCATTTCCTTAAGATCTTGGGTTTTCCCCAGAGAAGTCCATTTCTCCAAGTATGTCTCTATTCGTGCAGAGAACTGGTGATAGGTTTCACCTGACAGTAGTTTAGCATTCCTAAATTTTTTTCTATAAAATTCTGCATTCTTTTCATACCTTAACAAAAGAGCCTGCTTTAGCATGTCATAATTTTCCTGATCACCTCTGCTCATTTTTGCAAAAACTTCATAAGCTGCCCCACGAAGTCCCTGAGATAACTTTAAGCTCCACCTTTCTCTCTCTAACCCATACGTGGTAGCTAATAGTTCATACCTATTTAGGTAGCTCTCAATATCATCGTCTTTCTCAACAAAATGATCTAAATGAAAATTCATAGCTGAGGTTGAGGCTCCTTGAGTAACCGTAGCATCAGAGGCAAAGGGACTGGCACCATTTTCAGGAGCATGGCCTTGAAACTCAAACTCCCTTAGTCGTAACTCATGTTCCCTTTGTAATCTTTTCTCCTCCTTTTCTGCTTCCCTCTCTGCAGCTAATCTCCTCTCTTCCCTTTCTGCAGCTAATTTCTTCTCTTCTGCAGCTAATCTTTTGTCTTCTCTTTCTGCCTCCAATTTCTTAGCCTCAGCCTCAATCTGCAACCTCTTAGTCTCAGCCTCAGCTTCAAACTGTAACTTCTTAATTTCCTTGTCAGCCTCTAACTTTCTTTCGGCTTCAAACCTTCTTTCTTCACGTTCAATAAATTTGTCACATTCCGTCGTGACATAGGCAACCATAACTTGCCCATCTAATCCTAACTCTTTTGCAGTCTGAACCGCAGCAGATCGAAATTTGGCCAGGTCCGCCATTGTCTATTATGTTCTTCTTCTTCTTGCGATCGCATCTTTGATGATTACACCGTCAGACGAGTTCTCATGATGAATTCGACTGTTGTTTGAAGTTCCTCTTTAACTCCATATAGCTTTGAGTTTAGTGTTGAGTCATTGGGCCAGTATATCTTTCTTAACTGGTCATACAGAGGACAGTTCTGTAGAACATGCTCAGCAGTTTGTTCGTTTAATCCACATGTGCACAGTGGTGAAGCAGACAATCGTAGCTTGTGCATGTGTTTATTCAGTTTGTTATGCCCTGTCCTGAGTCGAAAAATAGTTATCTGTCCCTGCCGGTCGAGAGTGTGATAGTCGTCTTTGGGTTGGTTCTGTTCTCTTCTGATAGTCTGGATAGCTCTCTTTTTCTCAAAGTATGTGACTTCATTATCTTCTTGTTCACATTCTCCTCCCTTTTTTGCAAGTTTATCTGCCTTTTCATTTCCGGGTACACCACAATGAGATGGTACCCACTGAAGTATGGTTCTCTTTTTGGCAGCTACCTTGTTTAGTTCATTTCTCAGATGCGGGAGTTTACCACCCTTGAGAGTTTGCAGGACAGACAGTGCATCTGTGAGGATGACTACCTGGTGGCAGTCAGAGTTGGTGTTATAAATCATATTTGCAGCTTGCTCTAGAGCTTGAACCTCAGCTGTATAGTTGGAACAGAATTTACCAGTGGGAATGTGCCTAGTCTCATAGTGGTTGTCAGGATATGAGATAAAGATACCGGCACCTCCATTCCTAACAGCATTTGTTGCTGATCCATCTGTATAGGCATGTATCCATGATTGATCGGGATAGCTTTCTTGGATCATACTCAATGTAGCAGTTCGTTTTTGCAGATCATTATACTCACATCCACTTGTGAGACCACTGACTGATGTATTAATTTGGAGGGCACTGCTGGCCTGCTCCCATGGTACAGGGTATAGGGTGGGCTTCAGTGGTGTTGTCTTCATGGATAGGTCTTCTTGATGCTGTCTTATAAGTCTTTTCCCCCGATGCACAAAGCTGCTACGCTTTAGACGTCCCAATGCCAGATCATCTAGTCTTGCCTTCATTGGGTGCATTGGCATACTGTTGTACTTTTCCATCTGGATCATGGTTTTTGTGTCTCTTCTATGGGACAATGTCTGTAATCCAGCAACCTTCTGCATCTCTGTTATTGGTGTAGTTTTCATGGCTCCTGTAATGAGCCTGAGAGCTTGATTTTGCACCTTGTCCAAAGACTGCAGATGTGAGTTAGCAGCTGATGACCATGCTGCTGAGCTAAACTCTAAGTGTGGTCTTATTACTCCATTATAAATCTTCTTTAGATTTCGTTCATTTGCTCCCCAGTTGGTACCTGCTAATTTTCTGAGTATGCCTAATCGTCTTCGGGCCTTTCCTTCTGCGTTTTCAATATGCTTATTCCATGTAAGCCTTTGGTCAAATGTCACCCCAAGATAGGTGGGGTAGCTTTCTTCCTTGATCACGGTTGTCCCTAGGTGTATGTTAGCTGATTTGTCCTTGGGGGCGAGGGAGAACAGTGTTGTGGAGGTTTTGTCTGTGTTTATTGTGATAAGCCATTTCTCTGCCCATGACACTAGCATGTCTGCTGCCCGCTGCATTCTATAATTTGCTGTGGTGACATTTTCATCAGCGCACCAGAGTACTAGGTCATCTGCATATAAGGCAGCTTTAACTCCTGCAGGGAGATCTTTCACCAGGTCATTGATGTAAACAAGGAAGAGTGTTGGGGAAATTACTCCTCCTTGAGGTACCCCCTGATGGAGCAACACTTTTCTGCTCTGCAGACCGTCAAGAGTGACTCTAGTTCTCCTGTTATGCAAGTATGACTGGATCCATTTCATCATGTTGCCTTGGATTCCACTTCTCCTAAGTTTTGCAATGAGGCCATCTTTCCACACCTTGTCAAAGGCCTGCTTGAAGTCGACCCAGATCGTTAGGACCTTTTTCTTCTCCTGGAAGGCATCTTCTATTGCTTGAGACAAGTAAGTAACTTGGTCTTCTATACTGTAGCATTCTCTAAATCCAGCTTGTTCCGGCACCAGGATCTGCTCAGACTCTAAATACCATTTCAATCTGTGGTTGACTATTCGCTCCATAGTCTTCCCAACACAGCTTGTGAGACTGATTGGCCGGTAACTTGCAGCCTCGGTCTTACATTTCCCTTTCTTTAGTATGGGTATTGTGATGGCTTCTCTCCATACTTGGGGTACCGTTCCTTTCAACCAGCTGTGGTTGAATATCTCAAGCAGTTTTGTCTTTGCTGCTGAGCTCAGATTTACTAGCATTTCGTTGCTGATTTTGTCTGGGCCGGGTGACTTTTGAAACTTAAGCTTGGAAATAGCCTTCTGTAGTTCTCCTAGTGTGATGGGTTCCCTCATTGGGGCAGGAGTATCTGTCTGTCCCATGGTTGCCAGTATTTCTTTTCTTATCTCTCTCTGATGATCTATGTTAATGGGTAAGTTGCTTTCTGAACTGTATCTTCTAGCAAACAAGTCTGCAGCTTGTTTTCCTCTGAAAAGTTTGCCACCTTCATCCAATGTGATAGTCTGCCTAGGTGAGGAACGCTCTTCATTTAGAGACTTGACTAATCTCCAAAGTTTCCTGCCGTCTTTCTCAAGGTTCAGCGATGCCGTTTTAGTTCTCCAGCTTTTCCGTTTTTCTTCTAGCTTTGTTCTCTGAAACTCTGCTACAGCCTTTTTCCATTTGTTGTGAGTTTCAAGTGAAGGCTGAGACTCTGCGTCCTTTCTAGCCCTGTCCATAGCTTCCTGACGTTCTTGGAGTGTGCTGGACCAGTATGGTATGTAGTTACGCCGGCATCCTTTGGGAATGGTTTCTTTTGCAGCTTGTAGTATGCATCTGTTGAAGTCTTTTACCACTTCATTAATGTCTCTGTTCTGTACCTTGAGGGTAGACAGCAGCGTGTTCACCTGATGCCTGAATAAACCCCAGTTGGCTTTTTTGTAGTTCCATCTTGTAATGGCTGGGCCTGTACTGAGAGTTGCACTCTGGACAGTAAGAAAGATTGGGCGATGGTCGCTTCCCCCTAGTTGGTCTCCTACTTCTCTACTAATAGATCCAGCTATATCTGGTGTGGAGAAGGCAAGATCTGGTGTTGAAGTTGTGTGCCATCCTCTGGAGTAGAAGGTAGGAGTATCTGTGGCATTATTGACTAGGATTAGGGAGTGATCATCTTGCCAAGTTTCAACCTCTTCACCTCTGTGATCCAGATGGTTATAGCCCCAGCTCTGGGAGTGGCTATTAAAGTCTCCAA
This sequence comes from Oreohelix idahoensis, assembly GCA_024509875.1. Taxonomy (NCBI): domain Eukaryota; kingdom Metazoa; phylum Mollusca; class Gastropoda; order Stylommatophora; family Oreohelicidae; genus Oreohelix; species Oreohelix idahoensis. The sequence continues at coordinate 763,675 of JAMPIV010001478.1, forward strand.
CTGCTATAAAGTTGGTGGCTGGTACCTGTATAGAGCTGAGACTCAGGGGTTTGTTGTTCGGACAGTAATAGTTCAGGAGTTCTATTTCCATCTTGTCTACCTTTATCTGCAACAGCTGATATTCTGCTCCATCCATGAAGGTTTTCCTTTCGTGTGCAGGAATGTTATTCCTTACAAGAGTAAGTACTCCTCCTTTTCGTCTATCTTTTCTGTCGGATCTGAAGCATTGATATCCCCTTATTTTAAAGGTTTGATCTGCTTTCAAGTGAGTCTCTTGGATACAGCAAACACTGACTTGCTTCTCATACAAGATGTTTTCCAGCTCTGTCTTTTTGCTGTATCCAGCCTGCTTGCTGTTCACTCCCTCTGCATTCCAGTGCATCATGACAAGTGGCACTCTGGGTTTCTCTTTTTCTGTTTTGTTTTGGTCAGTAGTTCTCCTCCGCCGTCTGCTGACTCCACAAGACGGTCTAGAGGGTCCTCCAGTAGCTGAGGGTGGGCTCTGTCGAGGCTCAGAGCCCGGCACTGCACCTGCCTGGTGGAGCTCCACAGGGCGAGCACCAGTACGAGATTTATTTGACGGTGTACTCTCCATAGAAAAAAAAAGCGAGTTGCGTGATACTGTGGTTTCCGGTGCGCCTTCTGGCCCAGTATCTATGACTTTAGCACCTGTTCAACGGGAGAGTGGGCTCATCCCTAATCTGTTTATGTTCCCAGTAGTAGACTATTCGCAAGCAGCCTGGGGGTGTCACTGCTCTGCGCGGACCTTGTTTACCGAGGCGGCGTCCGAGCTCGTATGGTGAAAATATGGTTGCATTATCTTCAAAATAGCCCTGTCTTTCCTGCCATCCTGCAACTTTGAGTTAGGGAGTTCTGAGCTCCAGTCTCTTTCCCAGGCATTTTATCCTGGCCTGGCACGCATACAGAGGACCCCACTTCTGGTTCTAAGTTAGCAGTTGGGGATAGGTGGGGTAGCACACTGTGCATTCCCCGTCATCCAGGGGGCTCTCCAACTATGCAGAGCTTGCACAATGCTGTGCTCTGGTTCTGGGCTCACCCAAGGAATCCTCACGTCCTGCACAGAGCCACTTCCAGATACCCACCACCTGCCAACCCCCCATTGTAGAAATCTCCTGCATGCGGCCATCCAGTCAAGAGCCAGTATTAAGTCTGGTGCCCAAGTGATCCCCCCAAGCTCAGTGTGCAATTCTGGGTTCTCATCATGCTGCAACACAGGGGGGATTGTGATGCTCAGCCATCTCTCTCAACTCTGCACCGATAAGTGACATCGGGGACTTAACTGTGTCTCAGTACTGGGAGGCCCCGTTTCCGGGTACACCACACACAGCCAATTGAGGCAACGGTCGCCGTGGGCGGTCTATTATGTAAATTTATACAATGTCTAACCAACAATTCAATCTCTAATGGACAACACAGGCACCGTGAGCTCAACCTTATTTAATTCCACCCAAGGATACCTTTTAATTCTTATATTCCCTGAAGTGAATTACCCCCAATATTTTTAATAGGGAAAGATTCAAAATCCCAAGAGCGAGACCCCAATATATGTGGTGAAGTGGGATGTTATAAATATTTATAGGGGACTTAGTGTACTGACTGAGATCAGCTGTGAAGGTATATATATATCTAATAAGAGTAGTGTATTATATATCACCTTACTTGCTACCACATATCTATATATCTCAGTCAGAATTATTCTGGAATAGTGTAATGACTACGTTATGTGTCTAGGGTATGTGTATGATGAAGTGTAAGTCACAACAACAGACAGATAAACAATTTAATTTAATCCACTACTCTTAACAACACTGTGACACTCACATACATATAACACTCTATGAGAATATCTTAAAGAAGTCACTCGTAACTTTTCAAATAACAATATGTATTCATTACTGGCATGAATGAATATGTGTCCTGATTCAACTACAAGGGAACCAGGAATCACAATCAATTTAAATTACAAGTTATGTACAGAATGTATTTAATATGAATATTGTAGTGACATATATTATTACAAATGTTCTATGTGTGTCAGTTGTGTAGTAGTAAAATGAGGTAATACTGGTTTTGTTTTGTTCAAGCTCTGTTGGTATTTGTCATCATGACTTCAATGGTTTGTCTTTAGGGACTAGTATTGGAGATGTTCACAGTTCCTGATTTTAAGACAAGTAAATTCCCCTCTTAATGTTAATTTTACAAAGTCAGTTCAAGATGAGGGGACATAATGTTGAGCTCAGCTGGCCAAGTTAGCTTATCTGGCGTGATGGCGGCAGGAAAGGACTCCTCTGCTCGAATTCTCCTCTGGGCTCTGGAGACACCTCACTGATAGCTAAAAGGACCAAGGAGTATGCTGTCCGACACTGGATTCAGCAAAGCTCTGACCAGGTGCTGCTCAGTACCATCAAGACCACTGTCCCACAATTCATACGAATAAACACAGATACGTTGATTAGCAATGAATTCTGGCACAAACTGGCACAAATTCCCATCTGCTTATCTTCCAGGCTTTTATTTAGCCAAATATAAGCTGGCTTCAACGCACTGATGCTTTATCAAGCTTATTTAAACAAGTGGTTTCGAACTAACGCTCCCAAGTGTGTATATCAGCGAGTCTGACCAATGATCCCCGTTTCGACAAGTGTTTGAAAAAATGTTACCTTTCCCCGTTTCCCCTAACAACCAAGATAGTATTTATAGCCCGACCAATCGTGGTTAGGCTTTCATTTGTTGCGCTCCAATCAATTTGGAGTTTACATGGTAGGCTATTTCTGTAACGTAAATTTTTTTCAAACACGTTATAAAAAAAATCTTATGAGCAGAAATGATTTTAGGCTGTCAGGCACCCCCAATATTTTATTTTGGGTATAATTTATTAATTCCTGGACTATTTGCGTAACGTTTTACATATTATTTGTCAGCAAGCCCTAAGGAACCCAAAAATACAAATTTAAAGGAGCTACGTGGCTGCATTCAAAATATGCAATTTCTTCTACCTCCTGTTTCGAAGATGTGCTGTCTGGGTACTGTTATGTTTTCAACCGTAAACCCATCTAATGTTATCTTTTCTAATAAGAGTTTTTTATGATTTATAAACCTAACTCTGGGAAAGGGTAGTGTATTTTATCACTGTCCGTCTGAAAAAAAGTTAGTGCTTGTAGTCTTACACGCGTGATGGCAGCATTTGTGTATCGCGCGAAGCGTGTTGCATGCGTTCCTGATTTTCAGCCCTCCCCTCTCTCTTTATCCTTTTGTCCATCTGTTCGTTCGTTTTGGTAACGCAGTATAATTAATGTTAGGATTAATTTAGGTCATTACGCAGTACGTCTCAATGTTTTTCTTAGAAATGCAGCACACGTTTCATTGAAGAAGGCGGGTAATAATACAGTAAGCTTTTATATCAACGTGAAAGCGTTACAATTTGCAGACGAAGCAGAAAACAAGGGGGATTTCGAGTACATTCTTTGTGACAGCACTGTTATTTTTCCATTGCTCTTTTCTTTATTAATTTTATTTGTTAGGCTTCATATTTACCTAATAATTTATATATGTGGATTAGAATATTTCATGACACATGTCAAACTTGATCTGCTCTCAGGTACAACTGGCAAAGGCAGTCTTCCTTTACAAGTTACCGCTTCTTTCTGCTCTCTGTGTTTTTTTTTCAAATCTTATGGCCCCAATTTAGCAAGGGCAAGGTCTATTTATACTAGCACATCCGGCGTATCGGAAAGCAGGGGGCTAACGGGGTATTGCGAGTTTCAAAACTTGATCTGCTCTCAGGTACAACTGGCAAAGGCAGTCTTCCTTTACAAGTTACCGCTTCTTTCTGCTCGCTGTGTTTTTTCATATCTTATGGCTCCAATTTAGCAAGGGCAAGGTCTATTTATACTAGCACATCCGGCGTATCGGAAAGCAGGGGGCTAACGGGGTATTGCGAATCCCAAAATGAGGCATATTTTGTCTCTCTGATCAATTATGAAAAACTAATTTCCCCCTTATCTTTCTTATTTCTGGAGCGATTTTATTCATCTAAGGCTTAAATTATACCCTGAATTAATCTTTATCTTCCTAGCTAAAAATCTTTTAGTCTCCTAAGTGCATTTTATTCTATGCATATTTTAAATACCTAAATTAGGGACTAACCCGATGTGTCGAAGCCTTTCCACTCAATATATCTCTCTTAATAAACTACTTTTCGTGGAAGTCTTTACACCTACCTCTAAAGTAACATTCCTGATGTAGAATTAGAGACTTCTTCCAAGTGGTACTTCTTTCCTATTTATGTAATTAATTTGCATCTTTCACTCGGCTGCACAAATGAGGACTGGAATACGGAAGTCTTTCCATTGGCTAGTGTATCATTTTCTACAATGTATGGCGCGCGGTTTTCATCAGAGTTACTCAGGATTATACAGAAGCTGTGTTGTGAAGCAGACTAACTCACGACATACACATTTAATGATATAATAAACATTTAGGATTTTTTTTAAATGTGATCTTCAAACCATTTGAGTCTAACATATTAGTGTGATCTTTGGCACTGCATATCACTGACCAACCTTTCACAATAAGGTGTGTATGATGATATTCCTACTGAATTGTACGTTAGTGTTTAGATTGTTAGGGTAGTAGCTTTGGACTATATCATAACTTCCTGTGTCTATGAGCACATTTTTTGTGTGATTTTATTGAGACCTGTGGGAAAAGATCGGCTACCACGAAAAGTATTGGAACTAAGAGCCAGGGACCCAAAAGTCCGCTGGGAGGACAACATTAGACAACCTCTGAAGGACCGAGAACTAAAATGGAACCAAGCCTGGAGAAAGACAGCCGATAGGATAGTATGCCGCTCTCTCTTCCAAACCTCTACACCTCACGGTAGAAGAGGAACGACTAAGTAGGTTATTAAGACCACTAACCTCCAAACCCGCGGGCACCATGTTGAGTACCCCTGTTCTAGAGAATTGAAAATTCCCAGTAACAACAAATATATCTGTTCCGTGTGAAATTCTCGCAACATCGTTTTGGTGTACAAGATATTTATTTTGTAATGCAAGGGGAACAATTGCTTGAAATTTATAGTCACTTTTCATTGTAAGCAGTTGTCTCCTCGCGTTGGTATCGATAGCAGTTAAGTTTGTTACGCGTTCTTGAATCGAGTCCATGTATGGACTGGCTAGGCCGCTTTTTAAAAAGCGGTTGGCAACCTGTTGGGTTATCCTTATAAGGTAATCATTCTTAATTAAGCTGGTTCTTGGTAAAGGTCCTTGTGTCTTAAGTTTTCTGAGCGGTGGTCGATTCGCGCTGGACTGCGCATGCCCAAATCTTGGGTCTTTGTCGAACGGGTTTCCGCCCACCAGTCAGTGAGCGAAGATTTCGATAGCGAAGGGACGTCTCTGTGGAGCGTCTCTGCTAATTTATTCTGTCAGGAATGTGAGTCCTCTTATGGATATTTCGTTTATTCGAGATGATACCTCTAGTGTATTTCCACACGCCGGAAAAGCGTATTATTTCTGTGGTTATTTCCTGAAGGCAAGGTAAATTACATTTACATTAACTTTATCGATTTTTGTCCGTGAGTGACATTTGATTCGTAGCCTGTCTTTGAAAGTCGTCATCACGAGATGTTTTCTCAGCTCACATATTGCTACATTGAACCGCATCGGGTTGATGATTGTCCCAAGGACCATTACTTGCTACTTCGCTACATGAACTAGGTTTGAAACCTTTTGTTATCTAGAGGATTTTTTGAGGACATTATTTATACTTTAGAAGACGTGTCTGTCTTGCTGAAGTCAGATTAAGGAGAGTGAACTGATCTCATACATCTGGTTATCTCCTGGCTAAGATAGAAAGGGATGGAGAGTTTTCCCGACTACATTACAGCCTTATAATGTATTGACATGCCTGTGAATCACCTTTATTATAATGCTGTCTACCGTCCATTGCTATGCTGACATTGTTGCTGTGATAATGACTGTCTGATGTACCTACATATTCGCGTATACATTTTGTCACTGTGGCGTCCACAATAAATGATACAGAAAAACGTCACTAGCTGTTACAAGCATCATTGACTTTATACGTCGTGAGTTAACTGACGTCCTTGTGTGGATTGCCCTGTTTTTGTATGATCATTGTTTGACTGTACATCATCTACACACTACACAAAACCAGACATGCGGATACCATCCATCATCATATGGCATCACGCATCATTTGGTGGCCATAAGCTGGTTTGATCTGGTACCAGCAAACACGGGGTCCCTTACCCACTTCATTTTCAACAAGAATTCATCAGCATCCTTCAAGAAATTAACATTCTTCAAGACAGTCAACATCTTCAAAATTTTCAAAGTACTCGGCGTTGTCCGGTAAATGTCAAAATTGCAATTTTTGACTGAAACAGAAATTTGACAGTACCCGGCGTTGTTACATGTTGCCGGATAACTCGGACTGCTGTTATCTTTTACGCAAGTCAAGCAAGTTGCTGCTGTCAAGGTTCCAGTGCTGTCGTTTTTTGTGAAGGTCAAGTGCCGGTTGAAACGGGTTGTTTTCTGAAGAAGGCCAAGTACCGATTTCCATCAACTTACTTTTGGATAAGAGGGTCAAGTGCCGAAACAACTCAACATACAGTATTTCAGAAGCTCTAGTACCATCGTGTTAGCAGTGGAAGCAGTTCAGATGTGCCATCATCGTTGGAGCTTCGCTCTTTAGGACGTTGATTGACATCCGTTTTTTCTGCTGTTCTACGATTGGAAGCCTATAAGTTAAGTGGCCTGTTTGTATGTAAACTGTGCCCTTATACTTCTGCTGAGTCTTCTGTGTTTCATCTCATTCTTTTGTCATATTGTTATATGTTATTTGTTTATATGTTATTTGTATAAATATATGTTTATATTTCAGCGGGTCTGGCTGGGTGTCGTCTCCTATAGATCATACCACCTTGCAGAGGTTTTCTATTGAGAGTTTTCTGTAGGGTGTGCAAATTTCCGATACTGGAATTTGCTAAGCGACTTCTGTTGCTATTTATGTTAGTTGTGATGACATGTTTTAATATTGTTTTCGTTATTATTTCGCATTCTTTAGTTTTGTTTTGATTTGTTTGTATTTGTTAGCCTACTCTTGTCTATAATTTAGTTTCATACAACATTTTTGTTTATACACTGTGGTGTCATGTATTTTGTTTAATATGCTCGCAGATATCGTCACATTTTTTGTGATATTTCATTAATTTCTGCTTTATTTTTAGTTGATTTCTGCGAACGTTTTTGTATTGTTGCTGATCTTTGTTATTGTTTACATTGTTATTGTTTACATTGTTTACATTGTTTACATTTTCAATGTTTACATTCTGCATGTGTTTACATAGTCATTGTTTACAGTTATAGTAATTAGTTAATGGGCTATGCTAATGCACTGTTACTACTACACTGATGATAAATGAATGATGAATAGTGTCGTGCACTATTGAATGAGAAGTGCACTTATGATCAAGAATTGAGTGTTGATATTTCATATACAAGTTCTTTGATTGGAGACTTGTTTCCCACAGAGACTGGGATAATATAATGTGATGTGAATATACAAGTGCTTAATTAAGACTTGTTACACTTAGGTTTGAAATAAATTAGTTAATTATTTCAGGTTTGGACTCATATGTTAGACAACATGTCTACATTTGAGCACTTTATTGAGCAGGGTAAATTGCTTGGGAAGACTGGTGATAAGTTAGAAGAATTTGCAACTGCTCGATATGATAAAGCAATGGAGCTGAACAAAAGAAACTGCAGATGCAGGTGGATGAAAAAAGATTCCAAATGGAAATGGAAAAACAAAAAAGGGAATCAGAAGCTGAGGAGAGAAAACTCCAGCTACAGCTAGAAGCTGAAAGACTTCAAAAAGAGGCTGAAAATAAAAGACTTGAAAAAGAGGCTGAAAATAAAAGACTTGAAAAAGAAGCTGAAAATAAAAGACTAGAAAAAGCAGCTGAGAATAAAAGACTAGAACTGCAGGCTCAAGCTGAAGAAAGGAAGTTACAAAGAGAGTCTGATGAGAGGAAAGCAAAAATGGAACATGAAGAAAAACTCTTAGCTTTAGAGTTGGAGAAATTGAAATTGACGAGCATGAGTAATGGTAATGATTCAAACAAGGGTTCATCTTCTGGTAAGGCTAATAATGATACTTTTAAGATTAAGTTACCAACATTTAGTCCTTCCAGTGATGACATAATGTTCTATCTGGACAGATTTGAACAAGCATGTACAGCTCATAACATAGACAAAGCAAAATATGTTTATCAGTTATCAGGGATACTGACAGGTAAAGCTCTAAGTATATTAAATATGGTGGATGAACCTGACAAGAACAATTATGAGGTTGTCAGGGCCGCTTTGTTAAAGAAATATCAGCTTAACGAAGACGGCTATCGTCTACAATTTAAAAACATGTTACCTGAAAATGGAGTTGAATTCTCCGAGTTTATTGCAAGAATACGCATTACTTTCTCACGATGGGTTGAACTATCTAAGACGGAAAAAACTTATGAAGGACTTATGGACTTAATACTTAGAGACAAAGTCATGTCGTCTGTCAATGAGTCTTTCCTTGCTTTCCTTCATGAACGTAAACCTAAAACAATAAAAGAAATGGAAGATTTCTGTTGCCAATACGTAACTGCGCACCCACACATAACCATGGGTAACTCTAAGGTGAAAGAAGGTTTACCAGTTGCTTCGGCAGCTCCGTATGGTCAAAACTTTGCTCGTAGATTCCAACAAAATTTTGATAGAAAGAGTAGCGGTAATTTCTATCAAAATCATGGAAATCAATTTCATGGTGATTCTTCTTCGAAGAATTGGAGACAACCTGATAGTACTCGTTACTATCACCCTAATAATTATAAGCATTTCAAAAGAGGATATGGTAATAGAGGTTATTCCTGCCGAAGACCTCAAAACCAAACAAATAGATGTTCGCATCAATGTGAACATGATAGTAATCGTGGAAACTGGTATTCGAACCAGGATAACAATTACAATAGAGACAATAATAACTGCAGAGATAATAATAACTCTGATAACTTCAGAGGTAATAATAGTCGGGGTAGATCTCAACACAAAAAAAGAGATATCAGCAGGCTAATGCTGTACAACAGGAAACTGAGGGAGCCTGTAATCATGTTGTTGATAGTAAAAACTTTGACGCTGTCACTAGTTCTGCTTTTGACTTTGAGAGAGCAAACAAATGCCCCCAATGCAGTACTTTATTCGAACCGGGTACCATAACTACTTTGAGTTGTGGTCACCCACTTCCCGCTCTTCCTGCTGCTGTTGCGCATGACGGGAGGGGTTCTTTAATCCTACATAAGGGTCTTGTTAATGATACTCCGGTCTCACTACTTTTCGATTCCGGATGCACCACTATTGGTGTTAGACAATCGCTTGTAGATCCATCTTGTGCTACAGGAAGGGTTATTAAATGTGACACATTTGGCGGCACTCTAGAAAAATATCCTACTGCTGTAATTCGCATTGCCACACCTTTCTTTACTGGAGATGTGCATGCTTGTCTCTTACCTAATCCTATTGCGGACCTTATTATTGGTCGTATTCACGGAGTTAGGGAGTGTACCCCACAGCAGATTGCTGCTTGGGAAGATAATAACACGCAAGCTACAAATGCAGTAGTTACAAGAGCACAAGCTCTACAAACACCCGAAACTTCACTGAATAGTGATAATGAAGTTGATAGCCAAGATAGTCACTTAGTAATCACTCGTGACTCTTTCATAAAATTGCAAGAAGAAGATCCTTCTTTAAAAAAATTCTTCGTTCTTGCGAAGAAAGGTGATCCGAATCAGGATACAAATAGAAAATCTTGGATTGCAATGAGAAACGGCGTACTTGTACGTATGGTACAAGATTCGACTACGTCGGCACATTCGCAAATTCTTGTTCCCAAGAGCATGAGAGTGCAAATATTACAACATGCTCATGACTCGCAATGTGCTGGACATATGGGTTTTGCCCGTACGAAGTCGAGAGTCCTTGCGGCTTTCTTTTGGCCTTTTGTCAATAAGGACATTCGTATTTACTGCCGATCATGCAAGGTATGTCAGGAGGTCAAATCTAGAGGACCACGACATGCTGCGCCTATCCAGGCTGCTGACATTCCTATTCGGCCGTTTCAGAAAATGGCCATAGATATTATTGGCCCTTTTAAGGTCAAGTCGGCCAGAGGACATCAGTTTATCCTTACATGTGTCGATATGTGCACACGTTGGCCAGAGGCTATTCCTCTTAAGAGCATATCTACTACAGATATCGCAGATGCTCTTTGGTTGATATTTTCTCGCTTGGGGTTCCCCAGAGAAATATTGTCAGACCATGGCACTCAACTCATATCTGACACTATGTCACAGGTAATGTCTACCTTACATATTGAACGATCTCTCAGTAGTATCTACCATCCTATGTCTAATGGGTTAGTTGAGCGTCTGAATAGAACGCTCAAGACTTTGCTTGGTAAGATAACTGAAGATCATCCTCAAGATTGGGACAGGGTTTTACCCGCGGCTCTCTTTGCCTATAGAGAAGTCCCTAATGAACACACAGGATTTTCTCCCTTCGAACTTGTCTTTGGCGCGCGTCCACGCGGCCCTATGTCTTTATTACACGATCTCATCACTGCCGATGATATTAGCGATGAAACTCAATCCTCATATGAGTATGTCATTGCTCTTAGACAAAAGATCATTGAGGCATGTAAGCTAGCAACTGCTTCATCAGAAATTGCTAAAGAGAAGGCAAGGCAGTTTGCTAACAAGAATAGATGTCTACGACAACTTTGTCCAGGTGACAAAGCATTCGTCCTACTCCCCAGTAGGGAAAATAGACTTCTTATTGCATGGAAAGGTCCGTATGCAATAGTCTCTCGGATTTCCGATGTTGACTATGTGGTCGATATTGATGGAAAGCATAAAACTTTCCACATAAACATGCTTTCGGAATTTCACGAACGTCCGGACTATTTGCTGCCTATTTTCCAGGCAACGGATGATGCTCCTGCACCTCACGGTCATTATTCATCCCTGTCTGTCATTCAGGATGAGGAAGCTACCTTCTCTGATGTCAACCTTCCCCTTCCAGTGGTTCCATTACATTCCACGGAATCTTGGAAAAACGTTTCTGTTTCTCCTAATCTTTCTGGTGACGAACATCGACAAGTCTCGTCGATGTTACAAACATTTCAGGATGTTCTCACTGACATTCCTGGACACACAGATGTCATAGAACATGACATAATTCTTACCGACAATAATCCAATTAGGGTTAGGCCGTATCCTATTCCTATACACTTTCAGTCGCAAGTGGAAAAGGAATTGGATGAAATGATTCAATTAAATATAATTGAACCATCGACTTCACCATATTCTTCTTCCATGGTTATTGTCCGGAAGAAGGATAAGAACATACGAATTTGCGTTGATTATCGCAAATTGAATCAGGTCACAAAGTTCGACGCTGAACCGATGCCTTTGTTAGAAGATCTACTGATTAGACTTTCTAATTCTAGATTCTTCACTAAACTTGACTTGTCTAAAGGTTATTGGCAAGTGCCTTTAGCAGAGCATGCCAAACCTCTTACTGCTTTTTCTACACCTAGGGGTCTATTTCAATGGAATGTTATGCCTTTTGGTCTCATGAACGCCCCTGCCACTTTCGTTCGCATGATGCGTCGGGTTCTGTCGCGTCGTTCGGATGTCGTCGCATACTTAGATGACATCTGTCTCTTCGGTGATGCCTGGGAGGATCACTGTTTGGGGTTATATGACTTACTGTCCGCTCTGCGTGGGAATAATTTGACAGCAAAACCTTCTAAAGCTTTTGTTGGTTTTGGTGAGGTCTCTTTCCTGGGTCATCGTGTTGGTCATGGTCTCTTGAAGACAGGGGACCACGGTGCTTCCGGGATGCTGGACATCTCTGTTCCTAGGACGGAGAAACAGGTTAGGAGTCTCTTAGGTTTAATTCAATTTTATGGGAGATTTATTCCAAATTTATCTTCGATCATGGCACCTCTCTCAACATTGTTGAAGAAAGGTTCGCCTGATCTGGTCCGTTGGTCTGAAGAATGCCAATCTTCACTAGACCAAATCAAGAATATATTTTCTTCTCCTCCCATCTTAAGATTACCTACTCTTGATGGGACTTTTGTTCTTCGGAGTGATGCTTCATCCACTGGGATTGGAGCAGCACTGATGCAAGAATATGCAAATACTCTGCATCCTGTTATGTACATTTCTAGAAAACTAAATGCGGCAGAGAGGAACTACTCGGTTTTAGACCGTGAGTTGTTAGCGATGGTTTGGTCAATTCTAAAGCTACAAAGATTCCTCCTGGGCGCACATTTCATTCTAGAGACTGATCAGAAAGCTCTTACAGCTATTCAGACTAAGAATTTGAAGAGTTCGAGATCCACTCGATATGCTATAGCTCTTCAACCTTTTCACTTCACGGTACGAGCTATCCGTGGTGCGGATAATGTGATGGCTGACATTTTGTCTAGATGCCCACATGACTCCAACTAATACTTCTGTCCTATATTTCTATATATTACAGAGTCATAACACACCTATATTTCTACAATAGATTAGCACATCTGTACTCACTTTATATGTACACACTATCGTGCTTTGTTATCATCTTCTTCTGTTCGTTTTTTAAGATGATAGAGGAAGACTGAGTAGTTAATATAAGGGCCGTTAGTTTACTAAACAGCCACAATTATTAATAATGTATTGTACCTTATGAAGCATATTAGTTATTAATTAGCATTATATTGCTTGTACTTTCTCAGAATGTCATTGATGAGCTGAGGACTTACCTTACTATTATCAAGCATGACGAGTTCTAGATTGTGTACTTACCCTCGGAATACCAGAGCATATGTCCTGGATCGTCATGTAGTTTAACTTTACTATGTACTTATGTCATTACATGTCAAATAATGTACTATTTAAATTTTCCTATCAGATTTGTACATCCATTTTTAAAGACAATATTAGATTATGCTATTTAATGATGTCTATGGTAACTTGCATACGTATATTGTGTTTACATGCTAACGTGATGTGTGTTGGTGACACCTCCCCGATGTGAATATTTTTTGAGACATATTTATTTTTCTGTTGAGGTATATCCTCACCAGACACTCTATATTTAGCCTCATGTTAGGCAATTTAATTAATTATCCGCGCATAATTCGTGCGTTTTGAGCCGCTTATCGCATGCTCTTGGTTATTTTTAAAAAAAAAAAATATGTTCCACATTTTTTTTTATCGGGAGGTGGTGGTGATATGTTGCGTGTGAAATTCTCGCAACATCGTTTTGGTGTACAAGATATTTATTTTGTAATGCAAGGGGAACAATTGCTTGAAATTTATAGTCACTTTTCATTGTAAGCAGTTGTCTCCTCGCGTTGGTATCGTAGCAGTTAAGTTTGTTACGCGTTCTTGAATCGAGTCCATGTATGGACTGGCTAGGCCGCTTTTTAAAAAGCGGTTGGCAACCTGTTGGGTTATCCTTATAAGGTAATCATTCTTAAGCTGGTTCTTGGTAAAGGTCCTTGTGTCTTAAGTTTTCTGAGCGGTGGTCGATTCGCGCTGGACTGCGCATGCCCAAATCTTGGGTCTTTGTCGAACGGGTTTCCGCCCACCAGTCAGTGAGCGAAGATTTCGATAGCGAAGGGACGTCTCTGTGGAGCGTCTCTGCTAATTTATTCTGTCAGGAATGTGAGTCCTCTTATGGATATTTCGTTTATTCGAGATGATACCTCTAGTGTATTTCCACACGCCGGAAAAGCGTATTATTTCTGTGGTTATTTCCTGAAGGCAAGGTAAATTACATTTACATTAACTTTATCGATTTTTGTCCGTGAGTGACATTTGATTCGTAGCCTGTCTTTGAAAGTCGTCATCACGAGATGTTTTCTCAGCTCACATATTGCTACATTGAACCGCATCGGGTTGATGCATGTCCCAAGGACCATTACTTGCTACTTCGCTACATGAACTAGGTTTGAAACCTTTTGTTATCTAGAGGATTTTTTGAGGACATTATTTATACTTTAGAAGACGTGTCTGTCTTGCTGAAGTCAGATTAAGGAGAGTGAACTGATCTCATACATCTGGTTATCTCCTGGCTAAGATAGAAAGGGATGGAGAGTTTTCCCGACTACATTACAGCCTTATAATGTATTGACATGCCTGTGAATCACCTTTATTATAATGCTGTCTACCGTCCATTGCTATGCTGACATTGTTGCTGTGATAATGACTGTCTGATGTACCTACATATTCGCGTATACATTTTGTCACTGTGGCGTCCACAATAAATGATACAGAAAAACGTCACTAGCTGTTACAAGCATCATTGACTTTATACGTCGTGAGTTAACTGACGTCCTTGTGTGGATTGCCCTGTTTTTGTATGATCATTGTTTGACTGTACATCATCTACACACTACACAAAACCAGACATGCGGATACCATCCATCATCATATGGCATCACGCATCAATATCACACTACAACACAACTGAGAATGGGGCTATTTTAGAACAGAAAACCTTCTCATACTACAACACAACTGAGAGTGGGCTATTTTAGAACAGAAAACCTTCTCACACTACAACTGAGAGTGGGCTATTTTAGAACAGAAAACCTTCTCACACTACAACTGAGAGTGGGCTATTTTAGAACAGAAAACCTTCTCATACTACAACACAACTGAGAGTGGGCTATTTTAGAACAGAAAACCTTCTCACACTACAACTGAGAATGGGCTGATTTAGAACAGAAAACCTTCTCACACTACAACTGAGAGTGGGCTATTTTAGAACAGAAAACCTTCTCACACTACAACTGAGAGTGGGCTATTTTAGAACAGAAAACCTTCTCATACTACAACTGAGAGTGGGCTATTTTAGAACAGAAAACCTTCTCACACTACAACTGAGAGTGGGCTATTTTAGAATAGAAAACCTTCTCACACTACAACTGAGAGTGGGATATTTTAGAACAGAAAACCTTCTCATACTATAACTGAGAGTGGGGCTACTACAACTGAGAGTGGGCTTTTTTAGAACAGAAAACCATCTCATACTACAACTGAGAGTGGGCTATTTTAGAACAGAAAACCATCTCATACTACAACTGAGAGTGGGCTATTTTAGAACAGAAAACCATCTCATACTACAACTGAGAGTGGGCTATTTTAGAACAGAAAACCTTACTGTGCAGAATGTCTTCAAGACAATAATACAGGGCTTTTCTTATTAAAATTAGGGTTACCTTTTCATGTCTGAATGTACATCTGGCTGGGTTTTTTTTTAAATGTTTAAATGTCTGGATTTTATGCGATTTACAAAATAACATGAAAGAGGCCATTTCGAAAATTCCACATTCCAATTTCAGTTCCAACGACTGAATTAAAGTTGTCATCTTCACAGCATGGAGCAAATAATTTAGCAATAACCACGTAATCTTAGGATCCCGTTGAATTGTCTAGAATAGATTATCATCATATCTTCACTCAGGTTTTGTAATGTTCGCTGTTTGCTTATTGCCACCTGTTACGAAAAAAACATGCACTGAATGATAAGGAGATTTTGGGTTTAGTCAATTAAAACCTCGTGATTGTGACGGTATTGCCTCCCCTGCTTTGCAGTAGTGGTCCAACAGTGGCCAAAACTCAAAAGTGGGTCGTCAAAGGTGTCTACCTTCGCATAAGATTACTCTTGGCAGAGATGTAGATAGAAGGGTAATGACGCTTCTATCCCAAAGTGAGTCTTCAAAAGATATTCAGAAAAGCGAAAACGATGCTGCATTGGCTGAGCACGTTAATTCTATGATCTGCCAACTTTTGTGAAGGATTAAGCAATTAATAGTTTCAGCTCGTTAAGCCCCCACCCTGATTTACTCAGTGGAATTCTTATTATTCTGGTATAGCTCGATTTAGAGTGTGTTTAGCAAATTGACCGAGACAAACATGCAGTACATTGAAAATGATTGAATCGAAGTTAAATTTGAATAATTACAAATAACAGATTTAATAATCATTTAGTTTTAACAAGGGTTAAAATAATTGAATAGTTTTTAACATAAAATTTTCATCATTGAAGGATAGTAGGTTTTATGAAAAAAGTTCACTTTGGCAGCTTATACGTTTCACTTAGCTGCCAATGGTAGTTTCTGCTCCCGCTGATGGGTTCTGTGCAGATAGGTCACTGAAGTTCTCACGTCTCTGGTTAAGCTTAAAGGGGCAGCACGTTCCCAGAACAATCAAGGAGTAACTGCCAAGCTGGTCCCGCGTTTCTACGTCAGTCGACTTCTACCCTCACTTTGTTCCAGAGATTAGTACCTTCACTGGTACCACCACCAACAACTATGGTAAAAGAATAGCAACGAAACGCTCTCCTGAGTATTGTGTTTTCCCGACACATACTTATGTGCCCCTTTTCTTATTCCACCATCCCGTTTAATTCAGAATTTACCCTCGGTGAGAATTAAACTTAATCCCTCGAGAGAAACTACATTTAAATTTAATAGCTTTATCCTTATTTTACATTTAAATGAAAAGGTTAATAGTACAGATAGAATATGTTTACATTTACATCTCCACTGTTTGAGAAGTGTTCACAATTTAAACTGAATCTGTTTTCATTTACATTTACACTGATTGAATAGTTTGAAACTTTCATTAACTTTAAAGTGAATATGTTTACATAGACATTTACCCTGGTTTGAAACTAAGTATTATAATTAGAATGTTTATCATTTCGTTCATCTTTTCCGCCCTGCTCCACATGGAACTTGGGACTTACTTATGCTTTTTAGCTCTCTTTAAGAGACTAGCAATAAAGCAGTCACCAGCCTTTGCAGTGGTAGTTCATGAAATCATCATTCTATACGCGGAGGTTGCTAACCTCAAATTACTTGGACATCCACTAGCGATTTTCACATATTAAAATTCACATGGCAATATATACATATTAGTTCACATGTTAGTAATGAAAAATATAGAATGTAAAATGACAACTTACGCCAATCCTTGCTCGCAGACGTTTTGCTCAGATGAATGAAGTTAAGGCACTTGATTAGGCCTCTTGCACGTGTTCTTGAGTTCGTTACTTTTTATAAGACAATTCCCTCTATGACTCTGTGTGTTTCAGTTTCCTCAGCCTTCCTTATTAAAATGGGTTTCCTGTGCTATATAAGTCCTTCAAGATTGCTCCACAAAGTCCGGCCTGATAAATGGAAATTCTGAATTCTAACTTCTGGCAAGTCTGGTTGTGTCTTGGCAAGCGTGAATCTCACAGTGAACTAGACTTGAAGAGCGCCAGGTTATATTCACTGTCCTCTCCCGCATCTGTTTGTTATGGGGCTACTCAAAAACTCCAATCATTTTCAAACATGCGTGTGGGGGGGGGGGGGGGAAAAAAGAACAGCTATGCTATGGACCCCTGAAGGAAAACGAAAGAGAGGCCGACCAAAAACAACTTGGCGGAGGACTGTGGAGGCTGAGATGCAAAGAATGAACCAGAGTTGGGGCACTGTACGAAGGATGGCCGCCAACCGAGCAAGGTGGAATCAATTTGTTGTTGCCATACAAGACGCCACCAGGCGTAATGGCCACTGACTGCTTTGACGGTCGGCGGCTAAGGATCAAAGAAGAAGAAGAAGTGTTGTCGATTTCAAAATATTCCTGATATGGAAAAATTTTGAACGTAATGTAGAGGTCACCTTTCCCATATATGGTATGAAAACATCCGATCCCTGGCAAGTGAACCCACCAACACATCTGTAAACTCATACGACAATGTGTTTCAGATGTAACAATTTATTACTATCTAAAGTAATCTTGTCATAACAAGTCAAACAGGAAGCGCTTTTGTCATCCGTGTCTGTCCAAAACGTGTCACCCAGACAAGTAATCTCTTATCTGTCACGCACCCTGGCCTTTATTAGCGATTAGAAAATACGTGGCGATTTGTAGGGCTAATCTGTCTTCTGATGTCGGTTGCACCCGTGAGTTAAATGGATAACAAACGGTATGCCGACTTATCCCAGAGAGGGGTATAAGAAGGAAAATACCAAATATCTGCTACACATATCAGAGAAAGAAAGAAAGTGCGACAATTGAAAGTACGCAATAAAAATCAGTACAAACATGTAACTAATACTTACTTAGTCGTTCCCCTTCTACCGTGAGGTGTAGAGGTTTGGAAGAGAGAGCGCCAGACTATCCTATCGGCTGTCTTCCTCCTGGCCTGGTTCCATTCTAGTCCTCGATCCTTCAAAGAGTGTCTAATGTTGTCCTCCCAGCGGACTCTGGGTCGTCCTCGGGGTCTGGATCCTTGGCTCTTTGTTTCCCATGCTTGTCGTGGTATCCGATCTTCTCCCATTCTGCAGACATGGCCAAACCATCTTAATTGGGACTGTTCTACTTGGGTCTGCAGGGGGTAGGATTTAAGGCCTTGACGTATCGTCTGGTTGCGTACCATGTCTCTTCTTGTTACTTCAACCACCTTCCTCAGATACCTCATTTCTGAGGTTTGGATCTGGCTTTTATGGGTTGTAGTCATTGCCCATGACTCGCATTCGTATGTCAAGACTGGGACATAGGTGGAGCGGTATACAGCCATCTTCGTTTTCTTACCAACCTCTCTCTTGCTGAGGAATCCTCGATTTATGGCCTGAAAAAGTCTCCCAGCTGCTGCTTTTCGAGTGGCCAACTCTTCTTTGATGCCTCCCTTTCGGTCTATAATAGCTCCGAGGTATTTAAAGTGGTCGACCTGCTCCAGGACCTGTTCTCCCAGCTTAATCTGATGTTTTCTTTCTTCTCGTGATATCACCATGGATTTTGTTTTAGAGCTGCTTATGACCATCCCTCTCTTCTCCAGCTCTTCCTTCCAGACTTGCAGGTTGGATTGGAGATGTGTATCTGATTTAGCAATCAGGGCAACATCATCAGCAATTGCCAGCTCCGAAATATAGACCTGTCTCATCTTCCAGTACCCCACTGAATACTTTCTTGTTCTCTCCTTACATGCCTTGATGACATCGTCCATAAGGAGTATGAAGAGGTAAGGTGATAGGATATCACCTTGTCTTACACCAGTGGTGGTCCTGAACTCTTCCGACTTATGGTTTGCTGTCCTCACATAATTTCTGCAAGACTTGTAGAAGCTCTGTATAGCATGAATCAGAGGTGCTGGAATATTCTTCCTTGCCAAACAGTCCCAAAGTGTAACTAATACTGCCGTAATGAAACAGAGATCGAGAAGAGTCGCCCCATTCTGTCACAGTGGTCTATTGCAAATTACAAAGCCTATCACTCATATTTTCTTTTTTGTTGTCTAGTGTCATCCTGTATGTCCTCTAGTGTCATCCTTTATGTCCAACGAGTACCTGTTTATTACCTTTATTTATTTATTTACTATTGACATCGCTCAGGTTTCCTCCATTATTTATTTAAGAGTTCACCCATCCGTGACCTTAACCTACCCGTCTATTCTGTGTTATTCGTTATCCACTACATATTATTGGACACAAGTATTTTTGCCTTTATTTGGTCTATAATTGCTGATGGGAAAGTTATATTAGTGATTGCGTCTTTAAATTGTCTGGGTCGTCCACGGGTCCTATATACCATAGTTGTGTTGGTGTCATGAGAATGACCTCAGACAATGATGCACTTTTTTGGGGGGTGCAAAATTGGCTGAGCGTCCTTTCACTATGTACTGTCACAGCAAGGCGATGACGCCGTTTTGTTGGTCCTAGGTTCGATCCCCGGTAAGCTTATATTTTCTTTTCATTTGTCTGGTGTTATCCTTTATGTCCTCTAGTGTTATCCTTTATGTCCTCTAGTGTTATCCTTTACGTCCTCTAGTGTTATCCTTTATGTCCTCTAGTGTTATCCTTTATGTCCTCTAGTGTTATCCTTTATGTCCTCTAGTGTTATCCTTTATGTCCTCTAGTGTTATCCTTTATGTCCTCTAGTGTTATCCTTTATGTCCTCTAGTGTTATCCTTTATGTCCTCTAGTGTTATCCTTTATGTCCTCTAGTGTTATCCTTTATGTCCTCTAGTGTTATCCTTTATGTCCTCTAGTGTTATCCTTTATGTCCTCTAGTGTTATCCTTTATGTCCTCTAGTGTTATCCTTTATGTCCTCTAGTGTTATCCTTTATGTCCTCTAGTGTTATCCTTTATGTCCTCTAGTGTTATCCTTTATGTCCTCTAGTGTTATCCTTTATGTCCTCTAGTGTTATCCTTTATGTCCAACGAGTACCTGTTTATTACCTTTATTTATTTATTTACTGTTGACGGGGCTCACGTTTCCTCCATTATTTATATTTGCTACATAAACCTACTCTAAGTGCCAAAATGAAAGTGTGTATTCGCAGATGAAAAGAAAGTTCCATCTTTTGCCAGTGGTCGACAAGATTCAGAAGCAGGATGTCTCGTGTGCAGAGGTAGCATACTGTGTCAGTAGAAATAAAATGTGCAGCTGATTTAAAAAAAAAAAAAAAAAACACACACACACACACAAGCACACAACGCGAAACAAGAAACGCCAGAAGAAAGCACTTGCGCCCGAAAGTTTGCAATCAAAATTTGCCAAAAAGCGGGGAAACAGAATACAGTTTCTGCTACAGAAAGCCCTATTGTTTTTCCATACTGTGAGACATCACAATAGTTTCAAATCAGTTAGCTGTACTTCAAAACGGTTTCTCTGATTCCAGAAACTGCCAACAAATTTGCATGCGTCAGATTCAGTACAACCACTTTCGTCATTTCTGTGACTGCAAAGCACTCGATTGATATGCTTTTTGACAGTCTGAAAGAAAACAGAGAGATTATAGGGTTCCACTGATGTGAGCAAACACAGCTCGGGCAACATGTTTGAAATAATCATTCAACATTTTGACTGGAAAGTTGGTGGTGTACCATTCAATTAAATTAATGCGCAGAATACACCAAATAAGGCACGAGAAACATTGTCAAAATATCAAACTGAAACACTTGTAAAAAATGGCTTCCTCAGAGAAATATGTTGCATTTATCTGGCATAATTATAACACAATGTTAAGTGCAATTGGGCATAGTGCAGAGGGCAACAATATTTTTATGTGCATTTAAAAAGTAATCCATCTCTGTTAAAGAAGATTTTTAACCATGCTTTCCACGGCTGTTTGCGAGCGATCTTTTAGTTATTTCCCCTTTTTCCCCGACCGCGCTATTTATAGCCCACTTGACAGAGGTCACGTGGTCAGCTTCCTAATGGGAAAAACATGTGGCGATGTTTACTTTTGATAGGGCTTAATTAATGCTTTTAGGCTACTTTTTTATTATAAATACCGGCTTAAATTTTGCGTAAAGCTAGACTAGAAATGTTAGAGTAAATTTTAGAACAAGAACAAACATTTTATCACAATTAGAACAGAAGATATAATAGTCTGAAATAGTGTAAAATTTACGTTTTTTTAATATTTTGTTATGGTTTGTTTATAATGCATTTTTCACTAAATCGGTCACAATCAACATGCATAACAAATTACAGAAATCAAAAGTAGAAAACCTGCAGAAAATGGATATCAATGATTTGTTTTGGTTTCATGCGTCAAACATTAATTATTGAAAGTTTAAATTGCAAGTCCACATTTATTACCTTAAAATAACACACCCAATTGTCCCCAAAACATGTTTGAATTGCTTTTATGCTACTTTATTATTATAAATACCGGCTTTAATTTTGCGTAAAGCTAGACTAGAAATGTTAGAGTAAATTTTAGAACAAGAACAAACATTTTATCACAATTAGAACAGAAGATATAATAGTCTGAAATAGTGTAAAATTTACGTTTTTTTTACATTTTGTTATGGTTTGTTTCTAATTCAATTTACACTAAAACGGTCACAATCAACATGCATAACAAATTACAGAAATCAAAAGTAGAAAACCTGCAGAAAATGGATATCAAAGTTTTGTTTTGGTTTCATGCGTCAAACATTAATTATTGAAAGTTTAAATTGCAAGTCCACATTTATTACCTTAAAATAACACACCCAATTGTCCCCAAAACATGTTTGAATTGCTTTTATGCTACTTTATTATTATAAATACCGGCTTTAATTTTGCGTAAAGCTAGACTAGAAATGTTAGAGTAAATTTTAGAACAAGAACAAACATTTTATCACAATTAGAACAGAAGATATAATAGTCTGAAATAGTGTAAAATTTACGTTTTTTTTTTTACATTTTGTTATGGTTTGTTTCTAATTCAATTTACACTAAAACGGTCACAATCAACATGCATAACAAATTACAGAAATCAAAAGTAGAAAACCTGCAGAAAATGGATATCAAAGTTTTGTTTTGGTTTCATGCGTCAAACATTAATTATTGAAAGTTTAAATTGCAAGTCCACATTTATTACCTTAAAATAACACACCCAATTGTCCCCAGAACATGAGAGCTAACAATTATCTCAATCATACATCATGAGTTCTGATCCAGTCTGCGCAATGTTTTTCTAATATGTGCTGTTTATGAATTGTCTTACTAGGGAATAGCTTTCTGAACAAAGACATATAAGTCTCTATCGATGCTGTTATTGATTCTTTACTAATTGGTTTACTGTGTGATATTTTGTTGTGTACTTTCTCAAATGCTTCTTTCAGTGAGTTGAATTGTTCTTGGGCAATAAAAGCTATGTTAGTTATATCTTGTTTGTCTGTAATTTTCAGTGTTTGTGTAATGATTGCTCTTGTAAGATCTTTATAAACTTTTTGTGTGAGATATCTGTGGCAGTGATTCCCTATAAATGCTCTGCTATTATAAGCCTGTTGTATGATTTTGTGTTTGGCTAGTACCTTGTCCATGTGTGAGCAAACTGGACCAGACCTAGTACACAGATCTTGAAACTGAAGTTTGGCCAGCGCATCTTGTGCATTTTCAAGTCTAACTTTAAAATTATCTGTCTCCTCCTTATCCTCACAAAGTTCAATACCTACCTGAAAAATTCAATTTTAGCTCCTAATTCTTCTGCCTATTTCCAGTTCCTACTAAATCTCTTCAAGTTCTTAAAAGTACTAATGTTTGCATGTATCTCTTGCGAATTCCCAAATATCTTTGCGTCTATTGTATCAGCTACCTGTTCTAGAAGTCTGTGGTGTTTCAAAACAATGCCTAATAAAATATGAAGGTAAGGAGGAGCTACATTTTCAATTTCAATCTCTAACATTGGTTTGTGTAAACAATTATGGTAATGTGCCACTTGCCTTTTATTCCCTTTCCCATATTTCATATATCTATTGTAATCTCTTATCAACATGGCCAAACTTCTTGGTTTGCAAGTTGTATGCTCTCTGGATGTCTTTGATGAAAATGTTTGGTTTGTCTGGAGCTC
Organism: Oreohelix idahoensis; assembly: GCA_024509875.1. NCBI lineage: Eukaryota > Metazoa > Mollusca > Gastropoda > Stylommatophora > Oreohelicidae > Oreohelix > Oreohelix idahoensis. The sequence goes on from JAMPIV010001478.1 coordinate 787,171, forward strand.
AAGGAATATACCCATGTCTGTGGTGTCTCCAGCAAAACAAGGAAATAATCCCCGAATAAGAAAACAACAGCTTGTTTACCATCCCACTCTAAATATTTTAGTGACTCTATCTGAGCTTTCATGCCATTCATAAATATTTCTAAATTATCATATGTATCTCTGACTCTAGCCATTGATAAAAGGATGGTATTAGATTTAGAATTTGGTTTCTCTAAATTTACTACCTGCATTGTAACTTTGAATGAAAGAAGATATACAAACAGTTACTTAGAATTCGCTGGCAGCCGTCGTGTGCACAGGATTGTCTACCAAAGAACACCAATGGAACAGTCCTTATCTCACACACAATTAAAAAAAAAATTCATATTATAAATAGAAGATTAACAAGACTTGAAAGATAGATCAAATTATGTGGAAGTAATCTATCTATAGCTTTACATGTTTTCTGACGCTTATATACGTAGCTAAATATCATTATAAATGAATGAAAATGCAAAAACAGATGGTGCTTTACAAAAAGTTATTTTTTTACTACCTTATTTAAGATTTGTGGGTATCAGGAATGCGTTTAAAGGGATTTAAATGCTATAAAATCTGGTGACAATATGCTTGTTCTTGTAATGCCACACTCACAAAACTGACTACCACACATTCTCAAGATATGAAACCAAAAAAAAAAGTATGTGGAAATAATCTTTAGCTTCCCTTCGAGAAGTCTTTATAATTATAAACTCAAACGAATGGGCCGATTTTTAGATATTAAATTAATAAAAAGATTACTTATTTTATGAATTTCCTTAAATGATGACGCTGTTTTCAAAAGTCTGTAACTCCGTCAAAACTAATTTCAAACAAATAAAAATGCAATCAAAAATAGAACACAGAACAAAGTTATAGTACACAAAAGAATTTTAGCGCTGTGTTTATCCAGAACGAGTGTGTAATGATTTATATTTTACTGATTTTACTCACACATCAGCTGATTTTCCCCGCCAAAAACTTAAATAGTCTTTTACGGTGCACACAAAATTTTATACCCGGTGTCAGAATTCCGGTAACCGAAACTAAAAGAGCGCTCTGGTATAGGGCACAAACAGCCGTGTCTAGCTAGAGATAACTATATTTTACGCGCACGGACACGCAATACATGTCTTCTGTCAATATATGAAAAAGTATTAAAAGTTTTATCTGTGGTTTGTTTTAATGTGTCAAAACGTGCTGCATTAAAGGTTTTGAACGAATGTCGCAAGAAACAAAAGTGAGAAAGATAAAAAAACAATATCCAATAAATGTCAAAACATTATGGAAAATGAATAAAGTGACACCTACAGAAACTGAAGGGAAAAAAAGCTGCGTTTTGTTTCGCTCTAAAAGTGTAATTTTTTTATGTCACACACACACACACACACACACACACACACACATACACACACACACACACATACACGCACGCACGCACGCGCACGCACGAACACACGCACACACACATTCACACAATTTTACATTTTTGATTGGACTGAGTGGAGTGGAGAGATGAAATTTACGAGAATGTAGATATAGCAGAGGAGCTATTTCTGGCTACTACATACAAGGGGATTGACATAAGTCTTGGGCCTGACCATGAAGGACATGTCACAGAGAGCAGAAATTTTGTATAGTGTTTATTCCTTTTCAATATAGCCACCGTCTGAATTGACACACTTCTGCCATCTCTGCTTGACCTTGAAAAGACCTTGGGAGTAGAACACCCTATTTTTCAAACTAAACCAGTCATCACATGCCAGTATAACCTCTTCATCGCTGTCAAAATGATTTCCTTTTAGCTGTTTTTTAAGATTTGAGAATAGAAAAAAGTCTGATGGAGCCAAATCTGGAGAATATGGTGGGTGTGGAAGAATTTCAATATTCAAATCGTTTTCTGCTAGCTGCACAAGCCGTGCTTTGTGAGAGGGCGCGTTGTCTTGAAGCAAAGGAAGATTTTGAGTGCGCGTTATCCCTCCTTTCCTGGTCACAACCTTTCTTAATTTTGTGAGAAGATCTGCATAGTACTGTCCATTAACTGTGTTGCCACGAGGCAGATGATCTTTCAAAAGGACACCTTTGCCATCCCCAAAAACAGTCAGCATCCCTTTTCCTGCAGATTTCTGCGCCCTCGGCTTAACAGGTGTTGGGGAGCCCGGGTTTTTCCATTGCATGCTCGCAATTTTGGATTCGGGGTCATAATGGTGTACCCAAGTCTCATCTACTATCACCATGGTCTCCAAAAAATTTTTTGACTGACACTTTTTGGGCAACTGTTGACAGCAATTTACTCTCGTTTGCTTCTGTTTACGTGTCAACAGTCGCGGAACCCAGCGTGCACACACTTTTCTCATGTTCAGTCTGTTGTGTAAAATTCTATAAACTGTTCTTTCATTAGTTTTACTCTACTAGCTATCTCCACAATTGTCATTTTTCGATCCTGGTCAATGATTTTCTTCACTCTTGTTGCATTTTCATCGTTGCACTCTGAGGCTGGTCTACCAGCTCTTGGCAGATCAGCAACATTTGAGCGGCCGCACTTAAACTGTTGACACCAGTTTTTTACCGAAGTATATGAAGGACAAGAATCGCGAAACACTGGTTCCATCTCCCTGTGTATTTCTGTAGGTGTGTTTCCCTGAAACATCAGAATTTTATCACAGCTCTGGCCTCCTTCTTTTCCATTGTTTTGTCAAATCTTTGGAGCAGCAGATCCGGTCAATAGGGTACATTGCGCCGTGCACCGCAGCGGGAAAACCCATTGAAGAAACAAACGCGTACTTCCCACATTCAGTGCAAATATGATGAACTTTAAATGTGCCAAGTTTTATCTTCCTCCTGTGACTCCTTCATGGTCAGGCCCAAGACTTATGTCAATCCCCCTGTACTTATATTCCAGAGGATGTTCAGTCTTAATCACTTGGATACTTTCACATGTTGGCATAGTTGGAAATGAAAAGGCAGATGAAGAAGCCAAGAAAGGTAGATCTGTTAAAAATTTAATAAATGTAGGGATAAGTAAATCAGAGATTAAGGGCTTAATTAAAGATTTAATAACAGATGAATGGAAAGCAGAGTGGGATAAAAATCTGAAAGGAAGATATGCATATAAGATGTTCAAGGCTCCAACTAGAAAATGTCAGATATCTAGGGAATTGAAAATTCCCTAAGAATTAAGAAACTTCTCAGACTACAGCTGGGAAAATGTTACTGTGCAGGATGTCTTCAAGACAATAATATAGAACATTTCTTGTTAAAATGTAGGAGGTATGAACAAATGAGACTACCAATAGTAGATTAATTGCAGGTCTCACATTTACCTATAAATATAGAAGTGTTAAGAATAGATAGACATCGGGAACTGCATAATATAGTCAAACAATATTTAACACGAACAATGGTTAATATATAATAATTGGGAATGTGAAGGTCTGATGCTGTTCTTACAATGCAAATGACTTTTAACAGATGAAAGTCAATTAAATATTTGTTAAAGCCAGTTATATAACTGGAACCACCAGGCCTTTACACCTCTCCACCTTAATATTATTCTTGTTTGGAGTTTCTGCTTGATTTTGTTCGGTTTTATCTCGTTTTTGTTTACTTTTTAACGTACAAGCATAATTGATAAGTGTTATTTGCCCTATTTGCAATGATTTAACAAGTGTGATGCCACTTTCCCATATCGGCAGGTGTTCATATTATTGGAATTGAAAACAATTTATATCCTAATTATATTATTATAACCCATCAGAGGTTGAACGAGATATTTTTCATCATTAATATGAAAAAAAATGGAGAGATGATACCATATTTTGATATCGGAAATCAAAATTATTATCTTGAGTTAACCACACTGTAAATCCTAATTATAACACATCAAGGGTTGAGCGGGACACAGGTTGAGAAACACTGGATTACAGATGTGAGCAGAAGAGAAAGGTCATTAGTAAGATTATCAAGCTGTTTTGTCGGAGTCCACTGAACTTCATTCATCTGGCTAATATCGTTGTAATGAGCAAAGAAATAATATCACAACCGCTATCTCATGCATGCCGTACAGGTGACTCATTTGAAAAAAAAACCCACAGAAAAACAAAGAGGGGTGGGGGCGGTGGGGTGTAAAAGCCAGAGGTGTTTAGTTTGATATCACTTGAATATCAAACTCAACAATTCATGCTTTTACACCCCCTGTCGTAGATTTTTGATAGGAAATTAAGACTTGGGTTGGTCCCTTCTGATTAGATTAGAATGAGTGATAGTCACAGTGAGAGATGATAATAGAAAAAGAGATTCCCACGAGTGAGATGGTAGAATGTGATAGAGGCTGTCTCTGAGATCGAGAAATCTTCTCTCTCTCTGCCTATCGTCTACGACAGATTTTGAGTAGTCAGACAGTCTAACACCTATACATTAAATATATGTATATTACCACTCACGTGCACACACACCATTGACGACAGTGAGACACATAGACGTGGGAAAACTATAACATTGATTATACAGATAATTTTGGAACGAAACTGACCGACACGCTGGAATAATTATTGAGTATTTAATTATCATAACAAACTTCTCTCACAACATATAAAATTACATCAAAGCATATACAGAAAATCATTTTTTAAAAATCAAGGAATGCTACAAGATTGATAGCCCCGTTGGTATGATCCTTCCCCTCGATGTATAGCTCACAGTCCCGTTAGAAAACAGTGATTGCCCCAAAGAGACACAGATACATATGATTGGGTCTAATATTTTTCCCTTTCGAAGGTATGAACTGACTTTGATAGCAGTATCTATTCTAAGGAAAAATAGAGTTTAGCAACAAAATCTTGCATAAGGAAAATTATAAAGTGGGTGAATCAACAAAGAACATCCCTCAGTCTACTTTCACTCGGTTCTTTCATCAGGGCCCTGACTCACACAACCTTACCTACAAACGTGCTGCTGTTCGCCGCCTGGCGCAAACTTTAAGACACTTCTCTCCAGTGAATCTGTATTCTTTGGATAAAGAGAATCCCAGCTCTGCAGATACAGGTTTTCTTTCACTGCATCCAGGGAGCATTCACTTCACCAGTTTAATTTTAAGATTGCTGTTAAGGTCACTTGAATCAGTTTGGGTAAGAAAGTTAAACGGGCACACAGTGTCAGAAACACGAGGTTTCCCTTAATTAGGAAAATAACCGGTGGACGACTTCTCTCAACAAATAATCTTGGTTCACCACACACTTGGTCAAATAATGTCGGAAAAGTTAATGTATTTGTTCTGTAATATTCTCGCCACAAGGCAGCATGTACATTAGAGTTTGTGAAGAAATATGATCTGGCTCAAAGGCCCAGTATAAGCATTTGTTCTTTAAAAAAATCCGGTAGTGGGATTGGTATTCTGTCTATCTCTGAAGGCACACGCCCTGTCAGACAGGTGTTACTTGAAAACCCACGTGGTTAAAGATATAAAATGTTTATGTTTCTCATAGGTATGTCTCTGTACTAAACACCGGCAAAGTTTGGGTTACCCCAGTATTCACTCCACACAGAACTACAGGTGATCGCACACTTTAGAATTATACGCTGATATATTTATTAGACGTCTAGAAGCTCGGCAAATTTTCGAACAAACTCAGAGCTTCCCTATACAGCTTATTCTATTCATGAGCCACCTGTCTACTGCGAATTTTGAGGACTGAATGCCATTAAAATTTAAAACTCTCGTTAATATATTAAACGGACAAAAGATGAGCGTTATTACAAAATCCGAAATCATCTCCCCTTTCCCGTCTTTAACACTGCACATACCCAGACACCAGCCATAGCTGCCAGCCGCGTCTTAACACCTTCTCCTGACGTACGGCTTTCCTGAGCTATGTAAGTCTGGCGCTGTTCGCGCCTCATGCTGAAACTTTAACCGTGGGAGCGTGAGTGTCATGGAAAAACCGAGACGCATGTCTGCCATTCGGTCTCTCGAGAGCGAATTTCTCTCACCTCAGGCCAAAAACCGGCCGAAGAAACACTGTGACAGGGGAAACTGTAGACAGATGTCTGCTCTCTATGTCTGACCAGCCCGTATAACCACAGTTATTTCGTCTAGTGCAGTGTCTGACACATTATGTCATAAATGCGTTCTCAGTAAGAGAAAGAAACAGGTAAACGTTAGAATGGGAAAATAAATATTTTTCGCAAACGAACGAATGCGAAAATTACAGGAAAAGGATAAAGAGTGATAATAAAATAAAGGACACGGGTGGAAGAAGGAAAGAATATATAGAAAATTTATTGATTATAATCTCTATGCGACAGAACGTCCCCCCTTTAAGACATGGAAGCACTCCATGTCTACGTCATGGAAATAAATTTCCTATATCCGTAGCTTCAGGGTGTCTGTCTTCTTCCCTCTCATCTCCCCCCTCCATCTCTCTCCAATTCCTACTCAAGTCTACTCCCAAAGTTTCCTTTCTCTGGAATGTCTCCCATGCGCGCTTGAAAGAGCGTCGCCGCTTTTGACATTTTTGAAAGATTCCCTGTGATTGCAGTGGAATTTCCCTGCTACTATCATCATCTTCGTCAGTTGTGGCGATCGTCAGGAGATGTTCGGAGGTCGGCACCGGTCTTTCCAATTATCTCTTTAACAGATTTAAATGGAAAACCTTTTCCTTTCCTTCAATAGAGATCTGGTAGTTAGCCTTAGAAATCTTTTTCAGGACGGTAAACGGCCCTTGCCATCCGATCCTCAGTTGGTTGTTCCCGGTAGGGAGTAACACCAAAACATTCTCTCCCGCTTCCAGTTCTCTCTCTTTCGCGACTTTCCTGTATCGGTTAGCGTGCTTTATGCGTGCTCGCTTAAAGGTAGTCGTTGCTAGGTCCCATCCTAGTTTCAACCTTTCCTTTAAATCCGATACGTATTTACTGGCTGAGACAACTGTCTCATCTGCCTTCTGGTCTGTCAGCGACCAAAGTAAGGCTTCAAGCGGCCCCTTGATAGGTCTGCCGAATAAAAGCGTAGCTGGCGGAAATCTTGTGGAAGTATGAGGAGATTCTCTGTAGCCAAATAAAGCTGCAGGAATACAAAGATCCCAATCTTCAGGTTTCACATGTGCCAGTTTACTTAACATCATGTTGAGGTTTCCATTAACACGTTCCACGAGCACATTTCCGGCCGGAGTATAAGGCTTTGTGTAGATGTGTTGGGTCCTCAAGATCTTCACGATCTTATCCATCAACAGGTTTCGGTATGGGGATCCGTTATCCGTCAACACTTGCTGAGGGAATCCCAACCGAGTGAAAATCTGCACGAGGGCTTCTGTGACATGCTTGGCATCTGCGCATGTTAGCGGGATAGCTTCTGCCCATAAAGTGCATGTATCGACTAATGTCAGGATAAACTTGTTCCTTCTTTTAGTCCTTTCTAAGGGTCCTAAAATGTCGATCACAACCCATTCGATTGGTGTTCCCACTATTGGCATTTCACCCAAAGAGACTGGGGGTGTCCGTTGCTTGGGTGGTACACGTTGGCACTGGGCACAGGATTTGACATACCTGATAATATCAGTATTTACTCCTGGCCACCAATAATGAGTGGTTATCCGTTGGTTTGTGGCGTTCTGTCCCATATGTCCGCTGAAGGGAAGAGAGTGCCCCATTTCTAGGATTTGGCTTCTGTACTGTTTCGGTACTAGGAGCTGGTTGTAACCTTGGTCAGGCTTGCCCGTTCTGCGATAAAGTACGCCATCCTTAGAAAAAATGTCCCCGTGTTGTCTGGGTTCCTTAGCCATGGGCAGTTTCCTAAAGCAGGGTGCCAAAGTAGGGTCCTTTTGTTGCGCTTCTTTAAGTTCCATAGGTAACAAATTAGGTGCAGGCTCCCGTTCCTTCTTGGTTTGCCCTCTTGTAGTTACTGCTGTCACAATCGGCTCTTCCGGTTTCCCAATAAAGACGTATCTCCCGCCAAGTATGACTGGGTAGATGGGGTCATCCATAACAGCCGCTTTGATCTCGCCTCTGACAAAATCAGAGTGGATCTCCACCAGTGCGATGGGAAGCGCTGTAGGTGCATCACTCTTAGAGACTCCACAAAGTTCGAAGGTCTCTCCTGTCTCTTGACCGGGTTTAACCAGGTGTCTGCAACAATGCAGTCATAAGAAAGCCCCGTGTCAAATAAACAAAGACTTTGAGAACCGTTCAAAATAACAGTACCTCGCGTTGAGGGTCTCTCTCCCTCAGGTTGGGAATCACTGTCAATAATTCCGCCTTGCGAGACTGTTAGCAAGCATCCGATGCGTTTCGGCTCGGTGTGCTCGCTCTGATCATTAGTCCCGTGCTCAGGGGTTCTCCCTTTGCCACCTTGTCCTTTCTGGCTGCGCTGCCATGTAGGGCGGTCGGGTTGATCAGACTGTTTACTGTGGCTGGGGTACTTGTTTTGGTAGAACTTGAATTTTTCAGGAGGGGGGTTTTGAGGTTCAGTTTCTCTGTGGTTATTCTGATTAGAAGCACGAGAAGCATGAGAAGATTGGTCTAGATTATTTTTCCGAAAATGCTCTTTTGTCGGTTTACGTTTTATGGCCGGTAGTTCAGCCAGCGCATTGTGATATCGCTCAGACTTTTCCAAAATGTCTTCAAGCTTTTCTGCACCTTGCTCAGCTAGAAATCTCCTGGTATCTGCAGACAAAGTGTTCTTTATTTGTTCTGTTAAAACAAATTCCTCCAGACCTTCTTTGGTAGAGGGGAGCTGTGAAAGCTCACGGCACTTTGTCAAGTATCCCTTTAAACGAGATGAGAACTGCTGAAAAGTTTCAGAGCTCTCCTTCCTGCTGTTGCAAAACAGTTGCAAAAATTTGTGAGCATTCATTTCAAAACGCTCAAGCAAAGCTTTCTTCAACATGTCGTAATTGTCTTGTTGGCTGCTTTCCAGTTTGGCGTAAACATCATATGCGGAACTTTTTAAAGCCTGGGAAAGCTTCATATTCCAACGCGACCTCTCTAAACCGTACGGAGTTGCAATTTTCTCAAATTTTTCTAGATACGTGTCAATCTTCTCATTAGGACAAGGGAAAGATTCTAGCGCAAAAGACATAGCAGTGAGATGAGCAGATTGTATGTTAGAAGGATCAGTTAAAGAGGAATGAGGAGAAGACTCTCCATTGCTGGAGGTAGAGGCAGCACCACAACTTTGGAATTCTAGAGTTTTAAGAGCCAACTCGTGCTGTCTTTGTTTCTCTTTTTCATCAAGCTGTCTCTCCTCCCTCTCCTTCTCCTGCATTCTCTCCTTCTCTCTTTCCTCATGCTGTCTTTCCTTCTCTCTTTCCTCATGCTGCATCCTGCGAATTTCCATTTCCTCATCATCTTCTTCTGCTGTAAAGCTTCGGCTGCTTTCCTCTCCGCCACTTTTTCCTCTGCTCCGCATCATATCTGTCAAGTTCTTCGTTGACAAACGCTTTCGCTTCTTCTCCTTGTAATCCCGTTTCCTTTGCTTCCTGTCTGAGGATTTGTCTCAGCTTCGCCCTCTCTGCCATAATAAATCAGTGACTGAGACTACTCAAGGAAGAAAAGAAGAAAAAGGATACACTGGTTCCTACCACTTACGAGAAAATACCAACAAAAGATGATATACTTTAACCTGGGATACCTCCTCCTATGATATAGTATCTAACTATCGCTGCTGTTAATCGACAATAAAGCACCTAATGCAGACGACTACGCCAAATAAATGGTAGTTAAAGATTACTCACTGAAAAATAAGTTGCTACAGTGGAAACAAAATAATTATTGCAAAAAAAATTTAAGGAGAAAAAAAAAAACCTTTATTTTTAAAATTCACTATAAGTTCACCCCTGAAGACAGTTAGGGTAAGGGAGGCAATTAGCAGGACGTAATTGTCTGAACGCACTCCTTAGCTTAGCTCAAACACCTACTTCTTCAGAACCCTGTGAATGTTATACACTCACAAACTTTACCAGCGTTTAGTATTACAAAATCAGTAATTAACATATATTCCGACAAAATCAACCTGTAAATCAAATGTATATTACTCAAAATGCTGTGGAAAAACAATTATCAGTTTGTGTGGTCAGCACGCCCATAAACAGATCGTTAGCCTAGGGGAAAAATTATTTTTAAAGATATAACAACTCACAAGACATCACACTCTTACTCTGTATCAGAATAAAGAAAATTACAGACGAGCTGATGTTTGCCGTCTCGTCTTCCTATTCTAAATTCAAAATCCCGTTAGACGAGTCCACATTTGTCGTACTCGTCTTCCTATTCTAAGTTCAAAAATCCTTCGGACGAGACCACATTTGTCGTACTCGTCTTCCTATTCTAAGTTCAAAAATCCTTCGGACGAGACCACATTTGTCGTAGATTTTTGATAGGAAATTAAGACTTGGGTTGGTCCCTTCTGATTAGATTAGAATGAGTGATAGTCACAGTGAGAGATGATAATAGAAAAAGAGATTCCCACGAGTGAGATGGTAGAATGTGATAGAGGCTGTCTCTGAGATTGAGAAATCTTCTCTCTCTCTCTGCCTATCGTCTACGACAGATTTTGAGTAGTCAGACAGTCTAACACCTATACATTAAATATATGTATATTACCACTCACGTGCACACACACCATTGACGACAGTGAGACACATAGACGTGGAAAAACTATAACATTGATTATACAGATAATTTTGGAACGAAACTGACCGACACGCTGGAATAATTATTGAGTAGTTTAATTATCATAACAAACTTCTCTCACAACATATAAAATTACATCAAAGCATATACAGAAAATCATTTTTTAAAAATCAAGGAATGCTACAAGATTGATAGCCCCGTTGGTATGATCCTTCCCCTCGATGTATAGCTCACAGTCCCGTTAGAAGACAGTGATAGCCCCAAAGAGACACAGATACATATGATTGGGTCTAATATTTTTCCCTTTCGGAGGTATGAACTGACTTTGATAGCAGTATCTATTCTAAAGAAAAATAGAGTTTAGCAACAAAATCTTGCATAAGGAAAATTATAAAGTGGGTGAATCAACAAAGAACATCCCTCAGTCTACTTTCACTCGGTTCTTTCATCAGGGCCCTGACTCACACAACCTTACCTACAAACGTGCTGCTGTTCGCCATCTGGCGCAATCTTTAGGACACTTTTCTACAGTGAATCTGTATTCTTTGGATAAAGAGAATCCCAGCTCTGCAGATACATGTTTTCTTTCACTGCATCCAGGGAGCATTCACTTCACCAGTTTAATTTTAAGATTGCTGTTAAGGTCACTTGAATCAGTTTGGGTAAGAAAGTTAAACGGGCACACAGTGTCAGAAACACGAGGTTTCCCTTAATTAAGAAAATAACTGGTGGACGACTTCTCTCAACAAATAATCTTGGTTCACCACACACTTGGTCAAATAATGTCGGAAAAGTTAATGTTTTTGTTCTGTAATATTCTCGCCACAAGGCAGCATGTACATTAGAGTTTGTGAAGAAATATGATCTGGCTCAAAGGCCCAGTATAAGCATTTGTTCTTTAAAAAAAACCGGTAGTGGGATTGGTATTCTGTCTATCTCTGAAGGCACACGCCCTGTTAGACAGGTGTTACTTGAAAACCCACGTGGTTAAAGATATAAAATGTTTATGTTTCTCACAGGTATGTCTCTGTACTAAACGCCGGCAAAGTTTGGGTTACACCAGTATTCACTCCACACAGAACTACAGGTGATCGCACACTTTAGAATTATACGCTGATATATTTATTAGACGTCTAGAAGCTCGGCAAATTTTCGAACAAACTCAGAGCTTCCCTATACAGCTTATTCTATTCACGAGCCACCTGTCTACTGCGAATTTTGAGGACTGAATGCCATTAAAATTTAAAACTCTCGTTAATATATTAAACGGACAAAAGATGAGCGTTATTACAAAATCCGAAATCATCTCCCCTTTCCCGTCTTTAACACTGCACATACCCAGACACCAGCCATAGCTGCCAGCCGCGTCTTAACACCTTCTCCCAACGTACGGCTTTCCTGAGCTATGTAAGTCTGGCGCTGTTCGCGCCTCATGCTGAAACTTTAACCGTGGGAGCGTGAGTGTCATGGAAAAACCGAGACGCATGTCTGCCATTCGGTCTCTCGAGAGCGAATTTCTCTCACCTCAGGCCCAAAAACCGGCCGAAGAAACACTGTGACAGGGGAAACTGTAGACAGATGTCTGCTCTCTATGTCTGACCAGCCCGTATAACCACAGTTATTTCGTCTAGTGCAGTGTCTGACACATTATGTCATAAATGCGTTCTCAGTAAGAGAAAGAAACAGGTAAACGTTAGAATGGGAAAATAAATATTTTTCGCAAACGAACGAATGCGAAAATTACAGGAAAAGGATAAAGAGTGATAATAAAATAAAGGACACGGGTGGAAGAAGGAAAGAATATATAGAAAATTTATTGATCATAATCTCTATGCGACACCCCCTCCCCTTACAACTTTTTTTCTATGGTTTTTTTTCTGTTAGTGTGTTTTTGTTTGTTTTTGTTTTGGGTGGTTGTTAATTTTATTTATTTCTGTCGCGTTATTTCATGACAGGTATGATGAAAACACTATTTTAGTAATTAGTTTTAGTAATTTTAATTAGTTTTTTTTACAATAATTGGACAGGAGATATGATGCCACTTTCGCATACCGGAAATTGAAGATATTATTTCTTCTTCTTCTTCTTCTTCGTCCTGAAAAGGACGTTGGTTGCGTTGTGTCCGTTTACAGTGAAGCTGCAATATTTGCGCCTTTCGGCCGACACATCCGACTTCAGCACGGCATTTTTGGGACCGGGTTAGCCTTCCCTCTTCGATTCCTACTCACTCAGCCAGACTGCAGTGATGCAGCCTGTTTCCAGGACCACCACTTGAAGGTGGAGTAGGGTCTTGGTCAGCTCTGGTTCGCTGACCCTGACGCAAGCAGTCAAGCTATGGGTCGCTAACTGCATTCCTCACTGTTGACGCGTCTTATAGGTCCCGAAGATATTATTTGAACTTGAACACACTTTATGTCCTAATTATAACCTTTCAGAAGTTAAACAGGATATTTTTCATCATCAATAAAAAAAAAGAAAAGATTCCCAGGCATAACCTCATATTAGCAATATCTTTGGGCATGCACGAGAAAGCGGCACTATAGAGTATTTCAAAAATGTCAAACAGATCGTGCCATTGAAGCCAGAACTACAAGAGAGAGCACATCATCAATGCTACAAGAGGACCAGCTGTCGTGCTGGCTCCAAAAGGAACGAGAACTGAAGATGATTAATTATTTGTATAGGTAGAGAGGTTTCCTGAGTCATGACAAATTATTTTAGAGGATTTGTCACGGTGGAAATGGTGGACTACACGGCGCTAACACAAACTAATTAAACGAAAACTTTATACTCCGAGGGCTAACATAATCTAAGTTTATTGTATTTTATGTACAACAATTTGAAGTTACGATTGTAATAGTCAATGGAATAACACATTAATTTGGAAAATAACCGCGTATATATCAATATGCCCGCCCCCCTGTTTTAAAAAAAAAGTATTTTGAACAGTCCGGTCTGAAGTTTAAAGTTTTCCTGGAGACTTTCCAAAAGGAAAAAATATGGAGGTGTGCGTGCGTCATTAATACCTATTGGCGGAAAAATGACCTTTTGCGTTATCAGCGTGTAAGGGTCTGTTTACCTTCCTTGGTGCGTAGTTTTTTACATTCATTTTCAAGAATCATTTTCCTTGAAGCAGGCAAAAGGGAAACATGCTGTCTTTTCTTCGTCCCGTGCAACAGGTAAGAAAGTATTGAAGTTGCCAGACTGCAGTGCAATATTTTTAACTTGTAGGCTATTCTTTAGTGTAATTTACGGTAGCCTAATTTCTCTCGTCTGTTTCTCATTTTATGTTTTTCTTAATATAGCCTACTTAATACAGAAACATGTAACTGAAGCGCTTAATTATTCAAACTGCGAAAAGAGTACACCAGAACGAGTACAAAGTCCCTATAAGGCTAGGTAGATATAGGCTAATATAAGTTGAGTATTCTTAGAAGCGTCTTGGTGTAGGCCTTATGTCAATTATTTCTTTCTTTTTATTTGTTTTAAAGAAAGATTGGGGGGAGAGATTTGTTGAGTGCGCGCTTATGTGTATCTGTATGTAGGCTATGTTAAATTTAATGCGAGAAAATATAGTAAATAAATTCAGAGAATTGTGCCCTCAGAAACAAAATTCTCTTGATCGTGTTAGGGCCAGTTTTAAGAGCTTATGGAGTTAGGCTCAAAGTTCATTATTAATACCCGCTAGATAGTACTTTAGCCTACCATTTATACACATTCAGGGCAAGTGGATAATCTAGAAGCAGCTTATCTCACGGTTAAATGGAGTCAAGACCAATAATGATAAATTTTGTCTTCTTTATTTTCATTGTTCAAAGATTTGAATGCACTATTTACAATAATTTGACAGATGTGATGCCACTTTCCCATATCAGCAGTTGTTCATATTATTTGGAATTGAAAACAAAGTATGTCCTAATTGTAACCCGTCAGAGGTTAAACTGGATATTTTTCATCATTAATTTAAAAAAAAAAAAAGAATGCAGGGGAAGAATTTTATATCAGCTGTCTGCAAAACAGAATCTTTCAAGAAATATGCACTTTGTTTTTAGTCAGTGAATTATATGAAATATTAATGAAAAGGCAAAAAATTAAACAGTCTAGGTTATTGGATATGTCATGAGAAGAACACCTGCTTACAAGTCAGAAAGTGAAAGAAGTGGACAGAGAAAGAAATACCAGGATAAACTGGCCATATGACCTGCACCAAAAAAAAGAAAAAACACACACACACACACACACTTAGTTCAGACATTGATAACCATAAGAAAAAGAGAAGCATGATAATCTGCCCCTGCTGCCCAGACATGTCAAAATGTCAGATACTTTTTAACCAAATCAGAGATGTTTTTTTGATGTTAAGAGTTTGTCACATGTCTAAATGTGATAAGAACAATGGATGGTCTCAAAAGCATGTGTGAGGTCAGTGTGTGCGTGTGAATGGAAAGTATGATAGGAAACTCTATACAGAGCGATACCACAGAAGTGGTCTCCCCGTCGATCAAGTGTTTTGGCCCCTTAATCTCCTTTACACTCAAAGGAGGGGGGGGGGGGGGGGCCCCTTTCCTTCAGCTGGAGGCAATTGTGAAAGTAACTCCTATGTTGAAAACAAATTACTGTCCTGAGTTCCATAGCCCGTTGCGGTTGTTCCACAGCCAGCACGATGCCTTTTTCGCAGTTTCACTGAGCCTCTTAAGCGCCCTTGCTCTTGACTGTCCTCTCAATCCCAACAGTTTCTGTAGATACCCCTAATATAGTAGTATACTATCACTCCTGTGTAATATTTACAGGGTTAGAATCTGCTAAAATTAAACCTGGAACCAGTTACAATAATTGGAGAGGAGGGATAATGCCAGAAGCAAATATTGGCAGGTGAACATATTATCTAAAATTATAAACACCAATTATAACCCATTGAAGGTTAAATGGGGTATTTTCCTACATAAATATATTAAAAAAATGACGTTATTGCAAACAACACTATACATGAGGTATATAGAGAGGCTAGAAATAAAGTGGCACAAACAACTTATCAGAGGCATCCAAATCAAATGACAGCACAACTCTTTAATAGCTGAAGGATCTAGTTTCAAGGGCAAGAGGTAGCTGAAGGATCTAGTTTCAAGGGCAAGAGGTGAGAGGAAAGTGGATCAGATCAAGTGTCATTTTCCCATTGAAGGTTGATAGGCAGTGTTAAAGAAATACTGAAGAAAAACTGACAAATATCAAGGCATCGCACCTCTCATAAGATTGAAACTCCCTCTTCCCATGATGCTTCGTGGCGTGTAGAGAAAAGAAAAGTAATGTGTAATGATACATGTTTGAAAAAGCTGTTGAGAAAAGAAATGTAATCACAAAGACAAAGACTTCTCAGATAACCTTTACTGGACATTTTGTGAGAAGAGAAGCATTTTCTCTTTAAAACCCCCAGTTGTCAATTGGGAAATACCAGAAGAAAGCAGTGGTAGGGTTCAGGTGGCTGATGTCAGTTTTGCCCTTTCAAAGAATAGACCTTGTTCTGGGCTGGTGCTGATGATGGCAGGCAGGAGATCCAGTACTCTCTTTGTCTAGCAGGACTCCACGGAATGAGCATCATTCAGTTTTCTCCAAATTCGTGATGGCTTTCATACGGTGAATTATGTTACGCTGTTTCATTAGGCCTGTAACTCAGTGCTTCTGATTTCAACAAGTAATTTTGTCATTAGCCTTCCTTAGTCCTTTGCTGTTCCTAACCTTCTTAAGCCCTTGGCTGTTCTAGCTTGTCTGCAGGCAACAGATTGTGTCCTCCTTGATCTGCCCACTTCCTTTACAGTTAGGGAGACTGTGCTGATAGCTATGCTACAATTGGCACTAGCTCTCAGGGTCATGGAAACACATAAGTTCTCCTACCGTGACAAAGATGGAGACACACTGGGGGATAACAGCATTTATCAACATTGTGACATCTGAAAAAATGGATGGCAAGAGTAGCAGGAGAGCTTAAAAATAAATTTTAATGGACAAGTTGACATTATGACATAGTATGAAGTCAACAGTGTTTGTGGGAAAATATGTCAAAAAATTGTAATCTGCAAAAAGACTGATCACCTACGATAATTAGCTCAAGATACAGTTATTAGGACAATAAATATTTTTGAAGGATCAGTAATGGCAAAATTTTTCATGAGAAATAATATTTTTCTTGTGCTGACAAGGAATATCTCCTTGGTTACAGTATCCTTGTTCTCATTAGCAGTTAACTGAAACATAGTATGTATAAATACATATGTACATACATACATATGTATGTGTGTAAGTAATGTATGTGTGTGAGTGGATTGATGTCTATGTGACTGAGGAAATTTTAAGCCAGAGTTTTATGTAAATATGTTAGCACCAGTGCAATAATAGGGTCGGTCGTACAGTATGTGGAAGTTTCTATGTAAAAAAACACCCATATTAATATAATGGAGACATTTATCATACTGTAGTTGAATCTAATCTCCTATATGATATGTTGTATTGCTATACCACACTGTTTTGTATTTAATGTATCACACCACTACATGTTAAAATATTTTACGGAGAATAAAGATGCTGATATTTATATATAAATATAGGATCGGAAAATATTCGTTTTAAAAAAAACACACAACACCAATATTGAACTACATGAGACACATTCCACACTGTTGTGAATTCTAATGATTCTCCTATTAGATATGTTGTATTTATTATATCAGTATTGGTCAATTTATTTTATGGAGAATAAGGATTGTGATATGTATGTGTTATGTGTGTGTGCTTGTACCTGCATATGTGGTAATGTATGAATGTATGGTGACTTCTGAACTGTCTGTAGTAGGAATTATCGCTAGATATAGCTTACCTAGATTAGGAGCACTCAAAAGAAATCAGCGCACCGTAAATGAGAGAGAGGAGTAATTGACCAAAGTAGAAATAAATATTTAAGGTTGAGTAGTGGCGAAGACATTAATTTAAAATATGGTAAATAGTCAAATAAAGATTATAACAGTAAAGACTCACTGGAAGATGTAGTAAGGGACTGGTGCGCCCCCCCCCCCCATATTAATAATAAGTAAGAGATTAAGAAATGAAATAAAAACAAAAGGAATATATATATATGAGTATGCACTGCCACACAATTCTTATTGATTCCTTGACATATGTTGTAAAGATTTTATTCCATGGATGTGCCAGTGTTCTAAATATAATAGGATTTTATTTTCAGACTTTGAGGTTCCTGAAAGGGTCCAGAGCTTACTCACAAAGTTCAGGGTTAAATGTAAGTGCTTGTAGCATCAGCAGATTAAAATATCATCGGTGTGCATGCAGTACAAACACACATGCATGCAGTACTTCTTCTTCTTCTTCTTCGTTCGCCCTGAAAAGGACGGTGGTTGCGTTGTGTCTGTTTACAACGTAGCTGTGATATCTGCACCTTTCGGTCGACACATCCGACTTCTGCACGGCATTTTTTAGGACCGGGTTTGCCTTCCCATTTCGATCCACACTCGCTCAGCCAGCCTGCACAGCTGCAGACTGTTTCCAGGACCACCACGTGGAGGTGGAGTGCGGTCTTGACCAGCTCTGGTTCGCTGGTCCTGACGCAGGCAGTCAAGCTATGAGTCGCTGACTGCTGTCTCTATTGCTGCGTCTTGAGGTCCCGCATGCAGTACAAACACACATGAATGAACAGGGCCGCACCTGTGGCTGGGTCTTTCAATTAAATTGTTTTTGTTTTCAAGTGTCCTGCCGTCTGGTATAGGCAATCATGTCTTTCCACGGCTTGCAGTTCTTGATGGTTCTACCATTTCTCTTGCTGACAGTCTCCCATGCCATTTTCACATCAAGTGGTATCTTTCCTCTATGGTTATTCTGTCTCTCTTTCCATCAGTCTTGTCTGTTGTTACAATGAGTTCAGACTTTGCTCTTACCTTTTCAAAACATGTCCTGCATAATGGAACCAGTCACTGGTGGAGATAACTGCTAGGGGGCCCTCTCCCCAATATTTTAAAATGAAGTTATGTCAGGAGCTCTCACACCATGGCATCTGCAGTTGCCTTGTCAAAGCTACCACAACAAACTCAGATCAGTTCAGTGAATTGTTCTTGTTTTTGCTACTTTCAGGACATTATCATTAGACTTAGTAAAATTCTAGTAACAATGTTAAAAAATTTTTAATATGGTGTACACAAATCAGTATTTTAAAATAAATATTGATCACACAGTATCCTACAACTCACTGACCCCTGTGAGTAGTAACCTTGGGAGCCCTGCTCACTTCACCCGGGAATTTCAGGATGTTATTAGACCAGAAAACTTGAACTTCAACTTCTGACAACTGAGGAATAGAGTTGTTTAGCTCTTGTCTGCAGACTTTAGAGTCTCTGCATTATTTTACCAAACAGCCAGGTTATCAGTTGAATGTCTTCATCAGTGTACAAAATGTCTGAAAAGGAAGGAAGTAATTGGCAGAGAATTATGTGGTTTTTAAAAAAAAAATTTGAGCTTAAGTGGGATTACAACAGAAATTAAAAGAAACTTTTTGTCAGTGGTGATATAGCACCAAAATAAACAATTAACTGAATAAGATATAACACTCCCCCCTTAGAGTGTATAATAGATTAAGGAATAAGGGACCAAAACACCTGATCGATGGGGGGACCACTTCTGATGATCAGATTGCCTATAGTTGTATCGCTGTGTATAGCTTTATTTTTAACTATCGCACAGAATCAAAATACCCTATGGAATTTAGAATTTAAGTTAAAGTTATAAAAAATGTCAAAGCCATCCCCTACATAAAAATTTTGACAGTGAGACATAAATTTAGTTCATTTGTGTGAGGTGATAATTGTAGATTTGTCATGATACAGGATGTTGTAATAGCCAGTGCTGTTCGCACACCAATTGGATCATTCCTTGGTTCTTTGTCATCTCTCCCTGCCTCAAAACTGGGGGCAGAAGCCATCAGGGCAGCTGTCAAAAGAGCAGGTATTTTGTTTATGTTTGTTAATTTCATAAAATGTAGCCTTTGAAATTAACTGTCTACCCTGTTGTCTTTTGCAATAATTTTAATTAGGAATACTGAAAAGCCTAAATGCATTTTCTATATCCTGAAGAGGCAAGGGGAGAGAAAGAATAAACACAAGCAAGCACGTTCAGTTTTCTGCACCCAACCCTCCTCCAGGTGCATCTAATGTGAAGAGTGGTGTAACAGGATGTAATACAGTCATGATAAGAAAGCAAGCGTTTCATGCTTTAGCTTCTAGGGTAATGGCACCGAGATGCCTTGCTCTGCCGTTCTAACATTTTTGTGATGTGGCCAAACTTGAACTTTCATGAAACAAAACATCCTCCTCGGTATCTTCTTGAAACCCAACATCCTCTTCAGTACTTTCTTCAGATAAAACTTGTTTGAAAGTGTTGTGTAGAACCATGGTCAGCTGTCTTCCAGCAATCTGTAATTAAGGGGTCAGAGCTGGGCTGTCATTATGTTGATACAGTACAGTGTCTGCATATGGTTTAGTTACTTACTTGTCTATATATTTTTTAGCTGCAGTTAGGTTCTGATATTGGCATAATTCTAGCCAGTAGATCTACCGAATAAGTTGCACTTGTAATGTTTTTTTAAAAGTGGATAAATACTGGTCTAGAGGGCTGTTACTAATACCCCATTTCTTGAAAAACTTCACAGTGGTTTCATTGGAGGGAAAAAAACAGATTGCACAATTTCTTCACACATCTGAAAATTTGTGATATAACACTAATTAATTTTAATTTTGTCTAATCATTATTTGACATATGCCTTAATGGGTTTGTTCGGGTGTCCAGTCATTGCATTTGACTGATTAATTATTAGTTATGTGCCAAAAGGACAGTAATGTTTATTATTCTCTCTCCAGAGATGAGACATGTAAAAACTGTCACCATATTCATGACTCTTGAGCTTGCTGTGGAGCATAAGCCTTCAATCAGGTCATGCCAAGATCTCATAATTTGTGCCATCTGTTCAAATTCTTCCCATGTCATTTTTTAAAATCCTTTTTAAGTATTGTCTCCAGTTCCTCTCTCCATGTGTTGTCAGGTCTCTCTTTATCTTTTACCTTGAGGATTCAAGAACAAGGGCTGTCTTGTTTCCTCACCAGCATCTTTTCCTCCTTTCTTGCTGCACTGTTATTTGGTGCTTTCCATCAGTTCCCCATTGGTGACCTTTTTATACCATTTTATTGTCCTCATATGCATAAATGCCCATTTATAAAAGTCTGGAACTTGGTTGTTGTTTTTAATGTTCTCCATATAGGATTGCTTTGACTTTTGACTTAAAAATGTGTTATTGTGTTAGAATTGATTTCTGTATATGTCCCAGTGTATTGAAAGCTCATCTTGCCTTCTGTGTTCTTTAAAAAAAAAATATCACAGTCCTTTCTTCCAGTTTCATCTATGTTGCTGCCAAAATATATATATGTGTGAGTGCACATTTTGTAGGAGTGTTTGTCCAAGTTGCAGTCTGGCTATGATTTGCCACATATGTTCCCATGATGTGTATCATTTCTTAGTGGATTTTCAGACCCAACTGCTGTGACTTCTCATTCACTATTCTCATTTTGTCGTGCCTCTGGTTTTGGTTATGGTATAGAAAGGCAAAGTCATCAGAAAAGTCTAGATCATCAGGTTGTTTAGTTGGTGTCTACTGAATTCCATTTCTGTTTTTATATTCTAATGTGTAGGAAGAGAAGTGGTGACAAGAGGCATTGCTGCCACACCCTAGTTCTTATCACAAAGAAATCTCTAAGCTATCCTTCATGAAGAGCTCTGGATTTCATATTTTCTTGTGCTTTCTTTATTAGAATATATGACCTAGATGATGCTTTAACAGTTTCTAAAGTAATTCTCTATCTAAAATGTTGAAGGCAGTTTCAAAGTCTACAAATCTAGTGTAAAGTAGTGAATTCAATTTCAAGTTCTGGTCTGCGCAGGAACTGTGTTGTCAAACATCTGCCATTTTATCTATCACTTGTATTATCTATTAGCTTCCAATGAAAACCAAGAATATGAGTTATTTTAAAGTAATATTTTATTTTTCATTTTTATCTATACTATTCCAAGAAAAAAGTGCATCTCATAGTTAGGAAAATAGTGTTTACAATAATTAAAATGATTATGCTTTTTAAATTTGTAAAGGAATTCAACCAGAGGCAGTCAATGAAGTGTACATGGGAAATGTCCTACAGGGAGGTCAAGGACAGGCACCTAGCAGACAGGCTACTCTGGGAGCAGGTGAATTTGAAATGTTAACTTTTATTTGGCAGCAGATAAACTTAGTGAAATCACTTAATGCAGAGAGCCCTATTAATGTTTGCTCATTGTGAATACTTACTTACTTAGTCGTTCCTCTTCTACCGTAAGGTGTAGAGGTTTGTAAGAGAGAGCGCCATACTATTCTATCGGCTGTCTTCGTCGCCTTTAGAATCAGTCTGGTTTTCTCTGTTATGTTTCTCATAATCTGGTTTTTAAGACAAATAGGTGATTGGCCTGTTGTGCCTTTGCATGATGGAGGGGCTGCCTCCATGCAGGCCGCCCTCCTCCTTTTTCAGCCGGTCTTGGGACCGGCCTAGGCAGAGTTTCATTGTGAATAAACTTGTACAATCTTAGCAATCAAGACTGTAATGTGATATTGGGAATTTGTTAATTAAAAAATTTTTAATCAAAACGTTAAAGCCAAAAAGAGATAAGAAGCACAAGCATCTTTGAGAGAAATTTTATAATGTTAATCAGTCATGACAAAGAGCACAAATATGGACTGATACATAATATTCTTTGAGGAGGCAGAAGAGGTGATGAAAGTGCGGCTGTGCGTCTGTTGGCAACTCCACCATTTAAAACAAATTGTTACCGAAGCAACCACTGCAAGAGTATATCAAGTGCTTTGTTACAGTTATGGCCTTATGCTTCTGATGACTGATGCAGGATCCCCAAAATTCTTTGACTGCCTTCATGGAATCCTTGATCCTTATTTGACCTCTGGCAAGAAATAAATAAACAAAATAAAGAAGTGGTTATAAAAGGCACAGTAAATAGTGGCTGATAAGCATTTACAATGGCAGTGATATTTGGTTGGAGATGGAGAGTTTTAGTCATAAGTCACTATGCTTTTCCAGGTTCAGCATGTTCCTTTCCTTTGATATAACTGCAATTGCATATCTGAAACCAGCTTCTACCATGTATGACTATGTAAGTAGAAATGTCTAAACTGATGCTTAAAGCGTGGGGTATTTTTAAGCAGTATTTAAATTGCTTCAATAGTCACCGATACTTTTTGTTGAACAATGATTTAGTTTTGAGAACCACACAGTTAATGAGTTTATCTTTAAGGTGGACTTCAGTGACTGCACTTTCTATTTCTACATAAAACTGCGTACAAATCCAGTCCAGTACACACATTTTCTCCATCTCCTCGAAATGTACTTGAAAGTCTTCCCTTAATTTTTCAAGTGGATTTTGACCCAAAAAGTTTAACCAAACCCCGATCAACCCTCTGGGGTTTATTGTTGCCGTGGATGTTGATATCAACCCCTGGGTATTGATATCCCAGGGGTCAACATCAGCCACTTTGGGGACCCCTGTTCTAAAGGAATGAAAAAGATTGATTCATTTACTTATACCAGATAAAGCATGAATTCAATTATTTTCTTCAGGGCTTCCAGTCACGACCCCAACAACCACTGTCAACAAAGTATGTGCCTCAGGTATGAAGGCAATAATGCTGGCTTCTCAAAATTTAATGTGTGGCCATCAGGTGAGTGACAGTAGTCAATAGTAAATCAGATCACATCAAGTACCATCTTCATATCAAATGTTGACTGGTGAATCTCCAACATTTTGTCTCTTGCCTTCATGGTGTACTCTGATGGTCTACATCCTGTTCATATTCTAATATTTTTTTCCCTGCAGATATTGCTATCATCCTCTTGTCCAGTTGTTTTCAACTCTTCCTATATTTGTGGTATTTTGTGCATTATGTCTTTGAGTCTCATTTTAATTGTTTTCTTTGCTAGTTTTTTCATATATTTGTTGAAATAATATTTCTCAGTCTATGACAGAGCTGATTGGTTCATTGGAAATGTTATATTTTTGCCACCAATTGTTATAGTTCTGGTTTTAATAGCACTAACATAGTTATTAGTGCTACGTGGTGAGGCTTCACTTACCAGCACCTCTTAGACTTTGCATTGCATGAGCATATTCTTTGGGCAGAAAAAAAAAAAAGAATAATCAGAATTGAGTCAGTATTAAAATGAACAATATCCTGAAAACACCTGACATTGTGGATTACCCATCATCAGCCACAGTCACAAACAGGAAACAAAGGTGAGATGTATAGACTGGCTTTGAGAAAATAACAAAGGACATAGCAGACTTGTGGAAAAAAAAAAAAAAAATTAAAATGCTAAACAGGAAAGAAATATCAGTGCAGATAAACTAACTACAATAACACAGTAGAGAATATAAAATAAATAAGAAAAGTATGGCCTGGTATGAAAGTTGTGTTCAGCAATGAATTATTATCACTCAAAAAAAAAAAAAAGGGGGGACCCAAAGATGCAGCAATAGAGAATGCAGTCAGCGACCCATAGCTTGACTGCTTGCATCAGGCTCAGCGAACCAGAGCTGACCAAGACCCTACTCCACCTCCACGTGGTGGTCCGGGAAACAGGCTGCATCACTGCAGTCTGGCTGAGAGAGTAGGTATCGAAGAGGGAAGGTAAACCCGGTCCGAAAAAATGCAGTGCTGAAGTCGGATGTGTCGGCCGAAAGGCGCAGTTATCGCAGCTCAGGTGTAAACAGACACAACGCAACCAACGTCCTTTTCAGGACGAACGAGGAAGAAGGAAGAAGAAGAAAGAAAAAAAATTACAAACAAAAAGCTCTTTTGTTTTCATCATTTTCTGAGTGACACTGATTAATTACTGGACACCTGTGACATCAGGCTATGCTTTTATTTGATATTTTGTGCTATTTTGTTATAGTTAGTTTAATTACATTGATTTATTTTTTTTTTGTTAGTGTTTTTTATTTCTTAATTATTATTTTTTTTTTCCATTTTTCTTCTGTGTTCTATTTTCATTTCCTCATAGTCTTTTTTATACTTCGCATCTTTGTTTTCTGTTTGTGAGTGATGCTGATGAAAGCAAATCCTGTAATATCCCATATTTCTAGTGTTCATTCATAAGACTGGCTCCTTTACCATTTTTCATTTTTTTTTTTAAACAATATAATCTGTTCTACAGCAGCCTCCTCAATTTTTTGCACAAATTATTCAAGCAGGAGAACTGGTGAGAAAATGGAGCCACATAGGAAATGCATTGTGGAAATTATTTGCAAGAACCAACAGCATAGAAGAAGTAATTGTCACAAAACACTTGGAAGCGAGAAACGAATGAAAGAAAATGTTTATTTATATAAGTTGAATAAAATAAGCATTCATCCCCGTTACCTTTCAACTCTGAATTACATGGAAATAATAGTACAGAATACTGGAGGAGAAATGGGAAAGAGATCAGCGAAGGAGAATAAAAGCAGGAACTGAACTGTATCAGAATGAACAAGACAGCAAAGATTATAGGGACCTGGTTGGGGCCTTTGCTCCACAGAGTGCTGAAAGATGAAGGTAAAGAGGATGAACACTAGGAAAATTTAAATTAAGAACAAGCAAAGAGTTATACATCTGTGTCTGTTTCCATAACTTACATGCCAAGAACAGTGAGATGGTTTAGCCATATGGAAGGGAAAGCAACTAACAAATAAAAAAGTGTGCACAAAATAAGTGAAAGATTTCAGACTACTGAAATGGTCACAAAGAATATGGTAAAATAGAATAATGATAGATCAACATAACTTGAAAAGAGGTTATTGGAAAGAGAGATAGTAATGAACAGAATGCATTTTAGAAAGATAATGTAGTTGATTGTTGATGATCTGAACTATTGGAAATTGATCGTAGTTTAGGCATAAAATTATTCAGATAACCTAACATTGAACCTTTTTAATAAATTAAAGTTAAAAAAAAATATAGAATACCATTTTAAAATGTACTGCATACTGCCATAGTGTTTTAAATACTTTTGTCATGTTACAGTTCAAAGTTCTTAATCAACCTGCACTAAGGGTCATCTGACTTTCATTTCTAGTGCCAT
Source organism: Oreohelix idahoensis (assembly GCA_024509875.1). Classification (NCBI taxonomy): domain Eukaryota; kingdom Metazoa; phylum Mollusca; class Gastropoda; order Stylommatophora; family Oreohelicidae; genus Oreohelix; species Oreohelix idahoensis. The sequence goes on from JAMPIV010001478.1 coordinate 813,012, forward strand.
TTCATGCAAAAAACTTATCGAGATCATGTTTCTTAATTGTTTTTGTCTTTGCTCTTAATTTCTTATATTGTTTTCTTGGCATTGTAAATTCTCGCTAGATAAAACCCTTTGCAAGACAGTTCGAAACTGCAAACCTTGTCTCAGTTGGTGAAACAGTATTCTTTCTTTTTAATGAATGGACCACCATACAGTACTGAAAACTACGATACTAACTTGAAATAATGTGCCAACTGTTACTGAGCCAACTAAATTATGAAGCTGACACCTTTCTGTAAAGTACCGGTACCAGTAACTTGCTGTTACCTTCCATTCATAATTGACTAACTGTAGCATTCCTTACACAGATTTCATTTTCCTGACCCACTTTTTACAAGACATAACAATATTTTTTTTTTTTGAGCTTTTGTTCACGAAAAAGGAGGACTAGGTAAAGCTGTTTTGTATACTTGATGTGGATAATTGGCTCTCAGATGTGCTTGTAGCAAAAATCTTGAAGGAAGTTATTGTGCTGAAGGAGAAGAAGAAATGGAAATGAAATGTATATACTGTAATTTAAATGAAAAGGACTTGAAAGTTGTCCATGTTTACTTTAAGGCCTAGCATCCAGCCAATTTTTTCTGTGATAAATATATTCATTTATTACCTTTCAACTCTCAGTAGAGCATAAGCCCTCAAGTTCACACCATGTTTTACTATCCTGTGCTATCCTTTCAAGGTCCTTCCATGTCTAGTTTATACATTCTAAATTGTCTCTCTCTCATTATGATAAATATATTGGCAGAGTATAAAAATATTAATTTCCACAAAAATGGGAAGGAACTAATTACTACTACTTAGTCGTTCCTCTTCTACCGTGAGGTGTACAGGTTTATAAGAGAGAGCACCATACTATTCTGTCAGCTATCTTCCTCCTGGCCTGGTTCCGTTCTAGTGCTCGGTCCTTCAAAGATTGTCTAATGTTGTCCTCCCAGTGGACTTTGGGTCGTGAAGGAACTAATTGACAGGGTAAAATATCTTACTCTGCTGTTTCTCTCAGATTTAATCAGCCATATTAATTTTTGTTTGTTCAGATGTGGGTCAGACTTGCTATCATTTTAGCTAGTCATTTGACCATAAAGAGCAAGTTATGTTGTATGTGTGGTCCAAAGTGTGATATACCTTTTTATGGAGATGATCAGGCATAGTCCAGTAGCACTTTTAGCCTAAATTAGACAGTTCATGGCACATAAACTTGCATGTATTTAAAATGTGTGAGTTCATTCATTATTCTAAAAGTTTTTTTTCCCATTTAGAATGAAACCTTAAAATATTGCAAGTCTGGGAAAGAAAAATTTTACTAAAGTGAATCATGATTGACAGAGTGGTTAGAGTGCTGGTCTGTCACGGCAAAGGTGCCGGGTTCGAATCACGGTACCGACACACTCCGGTCTGCCAAGCTGTAAATGGGTACCTGACTCTGCTCGTTGAGTTAGAGAATAAAAAGGCAGCGAGGAAGGGAACTGGTCACCCCCTCCCACCTCTCAATGCTGGACCTAGTATGATGAAGTCTCTAACACCTCACTCCCCTACGGCAGTGTGTGCTATGGGACTACCTTGACCTTTTTAATGATATTATTGCTGTGTTTGCAGCATTAGTGTACGGTACCGTACATGAAAGGGTTTCTTTACAAACATGATCAACTTTTTTGTGTGGTTTCAACAATAACAGGAAGTCATGGTTGCTGGTGGCATGGAAAGTATGTCAAATGTTCCTTATTATCTCAGGAGAGGGGCAACACCTTATGGAGGAATAAAGGTTGAGGTGTGTACGTCTGAATTTATACCGTATTACTGTCAAAGATATTTTAGCCCTAAACTGACAGTAGACAAGGTTATTGATATCCTTTTCTTGATTATTAGCATTATATTTTTAAAAAATTATATATATATATTTTCTTTTATGAATAAAAATGTAATTGCGATATGCTGAAGATTAAACCTTAAATCAAAAATAGAAGCTGCAGGAAATGGTTGACACGATAGTGACAGAAAGTAAAAATCAGGGCTTGAGCCTAACCAGAACGTGTTTATCATATGTAAGAAATAAAATGTTGCTGAATGCAGGGTAAGAGATAAGATATAGAGGAAGGCCAAAAGATAAGATATAGAGGAAGGCCAAAAGATAAGATATAGAGGAAGGACAAACAACACACGGGGAAGGGTGCTGGAGACAGAAATGAAGAGAATGAGGGAGACATGGAAAGACAGGACTGATGGCACAGGACAGGAAATGGCATGAGTTTGTTGAAGGTTTATGCTCCCTGTGGCAGTCATGATGGCCAGTGATGATGATGTTCATAGTATGATGTTCATAGTATGATGTTCATAGTATGATGTTCTTAGTATGATGTTCGTAGTATGATGTTCTTAGTATGATGTTCTTAGTATGATGTTCATAGTATGATGTTCATAGTATGATGTTCTTAGTATGATGTTCTTAGTATGATGTTCATAGTATGATGTTCTTAGTATGATGTTCATAGTATGATGTTCATAGTATAATGTTCTTAGTATGATGTTCATAGTATGATGTTCTTAGTATGATGTTCATAGTATGATGCTCTTAGTATGATGCTCTTAGTATGATGTTCATAGTATGATGTTCTTAGTATGATGTTCTTTATACGCTCAATAACCTGGTATTATACAACACACATGACAATCCCTACCTGGTATTATACAATAATAATAATAATAATAATAGCCCCTTCAGTCATAACTGACTATGGGAATGCGCCCCTGAGGTGACAGCCCTCAGCTGCTTATTTTCCTGGTGCTCCTTTCGACGTTTTCTCCTCACCTCTGCTTCTTGTGTGAGCCTCTCTTTGCCCAATCTGAGGTGGCACCGCAAATAGCAAATATTATACAACACACCTGACAATCCCTACCTGGTATTATACAACACACCTGACAATCCCTACCTGGTATTATACAGCACACATGACAATCCCTACCAGGTATTATACAACACACATGACAGTCCCTACCTGGTATTATACAGCACACATGACAATCCCTACCGTTTATTGTTGTTCGTCCATCACGGGTGATGAAGACCACTCTGTTCATCCAATTATTTAGGAATATGTTAGGTTAGTCTATGGGTACGAAGGTGACTGATGAGCCCGATGCGGGCCTGGAAAGATCTCGGACAGTGTGGGCAGGGAATGTTTGCTTCATGTGAAGGTTTTATTATACGGTCCTTTCTAGCTTGTCTCCTCTGTTCCGCTGCTGCTCTTCTGGATGATTCGCATGCCGCTGCACCTTTATGAAGAGATGTGCGCCAAGCAGTTCGGTCTTGCGCAGCAGCTTCCCATGTGTCTGGGTTTATGTTAAAGGTTTTCAATCCCTACCAGGTATTATACAACACACATGACAATCCCTACCTGGTATTATACAACACACATGACAGTCCCTACCTGGTGAAGCTTTTGGCTGGATTATGTTACATGATGGTGTCAGAAAATAGTGAAATATCATAGTTTGACCTAGGACTAATACAGAGGTGGTTTCCTTTTTTCTTTTGTTAGATTTGTAAGTTTATTATTAGTCTTTGTTGAAAGGTACTGAGACACCTCTGTACCCAAGCCTTAGGGGGTTTAATTTAAGCTTTGCTGTACCGTTTTAGGAGAAACAAGAGTTATAGCATATAAATATTTAAGCATTCTTATAAAAGTGGAATAGAAAATCTGACACAGAAACAGTATAGCCAAATGTTTTATCTATATATCTTATTCTTAAAATGACCCAACATTTTGTTCTACTATTTATTTTAGGATGGTATTGTGCTTGATGGTCTGACAGATGCATACAACCACTGTCACATGGTAAGCATATTGGAAGCAAGGTTTGCCAACATTCACGAATTTAGATTTACCCAAGTGGAACAGTGGATGTTGATTTCACTGACCGTTTTGATTATTTTATAAACAGTGTTGATTATTGGCCCTGTAAGTTTCATAGCTGCAGTTTTTTTTAACCCTTTCCAGTCCAATTCGCCTAAAAGCGCCCGTATATTATCTTTTAATGTACCGCCCAATTCGCCTACTAAAAGTACCAGGTAGTAGGTTATTTCATTGCTAAGCGCCAACGGTAGTCTCACGCGTACAAGATTTTGCGAGTTTCCAGTTGATAGAGGCTATTTTGAAGTTTATTTTGATATTATCGATCTCGTTTTTCTAAGTCGAGTGGTTAATTTTGCGATTTTAAAAAAATTACGCTTTGTAAAAATACTATTTCAAGCCATGAAAGAGATTTTAAATGAACTTTGAAGGACTAGATCTAAGTTTCTTTGTTATTGTGATAGCAAAAATGATTAAATCCTACATCGATGTAAATTATGCCCCAGTTATCGACAATAGTGAAAGTAGGAAAATCGATGCAGGAATTAGTAACATTGTAGAAAATGGATAGACACGTTTACTCATATGAAATTACTCCAGTTGTATTAGCTTCCAGGGCCTAAACATTTGTTTGATGAAGCAGCAGCTTATTATTTTTTCTTATTATTTATACCTGAAGATGGACATGAATAAATCAACAGAGCTGAAGAGGATTGATTATGTTGTTTCGGTGTGAGCACAGTTGAAACCAATATCCAATGAGCATGAACTGTCAGACTCTTGGGCAGAAAAAAAAAACATGTTCAGTGCTGTAAAATTTAAGAAAAAACAGATACTTGTAGAGTTCTAGAGACAGTTTATGGTTGTAAATATTGTTCTCTACAATAATATAAATGTGTTTGATATTCAGTTTTATGAAAACTTGTAAATAGAGTATATAAACTTTGTTTTTAGGTTTTTTGTACTTAGGATATTTTATAAATAATTTTTTAAACATAAGAAATAGTTAAGAAAAAGAGTTTTGTCCCTTTGCTTGGTAGTTCAGTGTTGAAATATTACCAGAGCTATGGACTGTAAAGTTGTGCAGAATTTCTCAGAAGTTAATTATATCTTGTCTTGAATGAAAGATCAATGTTACTGTTAACAGCAAAGAAATGTTAACAGGTTCTGATGTGTCAAACAGGGAAATTGTGCTGAAAACACAGCTAAAAAGTTCAGCATAGGACGCAAAGAGCAGGATGAATTTGCTATTAGAAGCTACAAACTGAGTCAGAAAGCTGCAGCAGATGGAATATTCAAGGCTGAGATCATTGATGTTCCAATACCACAGAAGAAAGGTGATGATTTTTAAACTTGTTTTTAATTTTTCATTTCTTAACTATTCCACACAATCAGTTCCTTTTATTAAAATGTTACAACTGACAGATACAGTAATATTAGTAACAGCAGAAAAGTTTGTAGTTAATTGTGTAAAATATTGCTACAACAACTCACCACATCTTACAGAAGTTTTGTAATATCTAAATTTCCATAGATGTAGCATAAGATTTATCAGATGTTGTATTTAGATTTTTTCTTTGAATATGTAACCATAGTTTTGCATTACACAAAGAAGTGCATAGGCCTAATTGTCCTTACATAGATCTGTTTTCAAAACAATATTTATCTGGCAGGAGAGCCAATTACTGTGTCAGAAGATGAAGAATACAAGCGGGCCAACTTTGACAAATTTGGCACACTCAAACCAGCCTTTCAGAAGGAAGGTGGTAAGTTTTGACAAGAAATTGATTAATTGATCCTGAAGGTTAAATAGCATTTTTTAAAGTTGATTGGCGATACTGTTACTTTTCTGTGCCTATACAGTCAAATTTCTTACCAAAGAGCATCCACTTTTGTAAACCAATTTAGTATTTTAGCTTGTGACATTTCATAGTTTATGTGTGTATTTGAACAGGTACCGTGACGGCAGCTAATGCTAGTACTTTAAATGATGGAGCTGCAGCTCTTGTATTGTTGACATCACAAGCAGCAAAGAAGCTGGGTGTGACCCCATTAGCCAGGATCATTGGTAAACCAGTTTTATTTCACTAGTGCTTAGTTTTCAGGGACAACAATTATGCAAGAGTATTTTCTTTTTATTTTCCTTTCTATTTATCCTTCAGTAAAATTGTTTAACTTAACCATGTGCAGAGCTTTTAACTTTCACCATCAGGTGAAATTAGTAAAAAGTTAAAAAAAAAAAGGACTTCATTGAGAAGGTAAAGAAAAAAGACAACCAGCCTCTCAACAGTAGCCTAACATGACTAAACAGCAAAGGGTCTGATTTGCTGAATGTTAATATCTTCATCATTTCTCTTTTTTCTCCCATGGAAAATACCCCTTGCAAGAAGCATGCACCAAAGCTGTCATAAGCTCTTTCAGCAACGGTTTCTTTAGCAATTAGTTTCACATAATGAGGTAGCCAGCCTCACACATAATCTCATCTCATATTAGTTGCCTGTTGTGACGTGCCTGAGGGGACAGGTAGTGCTGTTCTCTCCTTATATCCTCACCCCCTGGGAGTTAACATAGGACAACAGAGCTGTTAGACTAGTGTACAGATCTGCAAAATTTACATAAGAGCCTTGAAGGACATGACTGTGGTATCATCAGAAATGCTGATAATGTGTACAGTATGTAGTATTTGCAGAGTGCAGCATGTACAGAGTAGGAGGGTGTTTGCTATGTAGGATGGCCACTGACAGTGATTCATAGCTGTTTTCTTAGTCATTTGAAAATGAAGAGTCAGAATGTCCTTAGGAAAAGTCAGATTCACTAATGATACACAGACACATAAAAAATTTTGAGGACTGGTGGGGTGGACTCTGTTGACTGTGTTGTTTATTGTCTTATTCAAAACCCAGTAGTGGTATTTGAATTTGATGTTAAACCATCGTACTCAGTATATAATTACCGGCAAGTATCTGATCACAAAGGTGTAATGATAACATGGTACTTGAACTTTGAACTCAGTATGCTATTTCGAACACTGTTACGCATTAAGATTGCTCCTTCTGACTGACAGGAAATGGTCAGTAGCATACACGAACACTATATGAGGTGGTTGAATGGTGCAAGGACACTAGCTCCAAGGTCGGTCCCAACAAAGCTTGTGTGCTGTGGTGCTCCTAGAACAACTCCATATTAAAAGCAGATCTTCCAGTAATTTCAGTGGACAGAAAATTGAAAGACAAGACAAGCTGAAATACTTTGGAATAACAACATTCAATCGGGGGTTATCATACAAGTACCATGTCGATATAATCATACAGAAGTGCAACAGCCCTAAAACATTGTCTGCAGCGCACCGGAACAGAGTCTACTGTTTTTCCTTTATCTGCGAGATACGCCCATCATGACGATGCGATACATGCTTGGATTACTGTCGATTAGATCCAGATATGCGATGGACCAGTCAAAAGCCTATATGCAAGTAACCATAGACAGAAGGCACACCCTGCATGGAAACAGCTGACGTTAAGGGACCGAGAATAAAATGGGGGATGTCATGGATGGCACAGGCAGAGGCAACAATTAAGCAGGTGACCACAGTTGAAAATATATTCAAAGGGGATGAGTGGAGTAAGTCAGATGAGAACTGGACTAACTACCAACAAGTCATCATCAGCCTTGGTAGAGAGTGCAGAACGTGGGCTACGGGAGGGCAGAACTGGAAATTGATCAGCTGATACATGACTATGCTGGGGATGATGATGCTATTGTATACACTGATGGGTCTGTAATCCATGGTGAGAAATAAGGGTGGGGCTTCTCTGCAAGAGGGGAGCCGCGGTAGCATAGTGGTTAGTGCACTGGCGTCCTAGCTCAGTGGTCTATGGTTCGATCCCCAGATGAGGTGGGATTTTTTTAGGCCGCAAACGGCTCCTGGGTCGACCCAGCCTTGGTAGAGAGTGCAGAACTTGGGCTACGGGAGGGCAGAGCTGGAAATTGATCAGCTGATACATGACCATGCTGGGTATGATGATGCTATTGTGTACACTGATGGGTCTGTAATCCATGGTGAGAAATAAGGGTGGGGCTTCTCTGCAAGAGGGGAGCCGCGGTAGCATAGTGGTTAGTGCACTGGCGTCCTAGCTCAGTGGTCTATGGTTCGATCCCCAGATGAGGTGGGATTTTTTTAGGCCGCAAATGGCTCCTGGGTCGACCCAGCCCCAAATGGGTACCAGAGCAACTGTGGGAAGGTTAAGGCGGCCGGCGTGATGCTGGTCGAGAAAATATGGGCCTAACACCATATTCTCAATGGGCGTGTAACGGGATCCTTTATCTTTTCCTTTTTCTCTGCAAGAGTAAAGGGCAGAATCGTCACTGAACATTGCGGGGCTTACATGATAACAACCTCCAGCATGAGAATGGAGGTAGAGGCAGCTGCTGCAGCCTAAAGGAGGCTATATGAGGTTTCATTAACAAGGGCCGTTATTGTATCAGACTCACAATCCATGCTACGGAAGGTCTAAAGTGGATGGCTCTGGTATGAATGGAAAACCTCAAATCTTCATGAACTGGTGTGGATCTACTGTCCTGGTCATGCAGGGGTATGCGGACAATGAAAAAGCTGACAGACGAGCTTTAAGAGCACCCATAGAAGGTGCATTGGACATGGATAAGGGAGAGATACTGAGGGTAATTAGTGATCACCTATTAGAGAATGACACTGCAATCGATGAATCATCAAGGCTAAGATTGCTGGAGTTTGGCATCAAATGTAAGACCAGCAAGGATGAACGTATACAACCAGCGCGCAACAGGAACAATTAGCATTTACACCCTTCGACATTATCTGAGGGAGACAGAGAACCTAGGGTTTGCCCGGAGTGCAGTGATGTTGATCTGTTCAACAATAACAATTTAGCAAGTCAATATGATGCTGATATTAAAACCTAATATTCTGACATTTTGATATTTCAAACATGCATCATATTCCCCATGTAGTTCCCGGGGTCTGTGAGGAGATAGAGAAAAAAATAGAATTACTGCTCCCTCGTGCATGTCATACGTAGCAGCTGATACGAGGTTGGCAACCTCATTATGTCAAACAAATGGCAACAGAAAGCACAACTGGAAGAGTATGTCAATGATTTAGTGCAGGCTTCCAACAAGAGCAGACTAGCTACAGTAGGGGCTCCCATGCTCCATACAGAGAAATGAAGATTGTTGGAACATGCATAACTTTTCACAAAACTTTTACATGTTAATTTTGTTGTCACCATTACAGAGGTACTTGAGAGATCTTTTTTTGAGATACCTGAATTTGATTGTCTGAAAATGTTGGCGAGTGACTCATTTTGTGATGTTGGAGCGTGGCTCATATTGTGATGTTGGAGCGTGACTCATATTGTGATGTTGGAGCGTGACTCATATTGTGATGTTGGAGCGTGACTCATATTGTGATGTTGGAGCGTGACTCATATTGTGATGTTGGAGCGTGACTCATATTGTGATGTTGGAGCGTGACTCATATTGTGATGTTGGAGCGTGACTCATATTGTGATGTTGGAGCGTGACTCATATTGTGATGTTGGAGCGTGACTCATATTGTGATGTTGGAGCGTGACTCATATTGTGATGTTGGATTACTTTTGGTTTCGGGGGGGGGGGGGGGTCTCTTATCAGACAAAGACAGAATAGGACCATTGCTCCCTGAGGCATGTCCTACAAGATGTGACTAATATGATGGTTGTACATGAGGCTGTCAACCTCATTATGTTAAACAAGCTGCTACAGACACCACAAGATGTAAGACCATATGAATGTTTGGTGCAGGCTTCCTGTAAAGGGGCTAGCTGTAGAGAATAATGATGGTTACTGTGGGATCTTCTGTCAGGAAAAGCATTAACATTTATTTATGGTTGCAGTGGAACCAAAGATGAAGTACCAAGCAAGAAATGTGTTAAACTATGGTTGTTTTATTTTTTGTTGTTTTCCCACTCAACAGGATTTGCAGATGCAGCTATTGATCCTATTGATTTTCCTATAGCACCTGCTTATGCTATTCCAAAGGTATGTTTAGAAGTTAGTGAGATGGTCAGTTGTGTCCATTGTAAAAAATGTTTGATAATAATCATAATTTGTACACTTTTCTTTTCTCAAACTCTTCCTTGCAGGTTGGATTGAAGATATGCTTCTGATTTTAGTTTTTTCCACAAAAACTAATACCACGGTTTGAGAGCTTGTAAAAAAAATGTACGGACTGCATTTATCGTTATATTTGTCTGAGTTGTTGAAAGTAAATATTTTTCTGTTTTGAGCCCATCTTCCAATAATTTTAAAGATTTCATGGGGCTTTTGAATTGTTGTAGATGTCATTGGAAGCCTAAGTTAGTGTGATTTCTTCATGCTGTGGACATTTAAAATGTTTGAAAGGTTATAAATGTGAGTTATATTACTGAATTGGAGAAAATCCCAGGATGCAAGCTGGCATGTTTTAACTTAATTTTTTGTAAAATATACTTTACAGCTGTTGGACAAAAGTGGTGTTAAGAAAGATGATGTTGCCATGTGGGAAATCAATGAAGCATTTAGTGTTGTGGTGCTGGCAAATGCTAAAATGTTGGAAATCGATATGGACAAAATAAATGTACATGGTGGTGCAGTCAGCATTGGGCATCCCATTGGGTAAGAGACTGTCATATTTTCTACATATATTATAGGTATCTTAGATATAGTGTAGATGTTAGTTGTAGCATTAGTCACCTGAGTCAGACTTCAGTTACTATAACCAATCAAGTTTTTTTTTTTGCATTAGCAACATGACAACTTTCCTGCAATATACCTTTATGTGCATTATTTATTTACTGTTTACAGGCATTGGGCTTCCCTCTATGTCTCTGCTGGTAACATTAATGGCTTTTAATAAGCATCTCATCTCATAGGATGTGATTTTCCTCTCCTGTGCTTTGGTTGACACTGATAGTTTGGAGTTGTTAAGAATTTACTATATATCATCTGTCATTTAATTTCCATATTGACATTCTGATCGAAACTCTGTCTACATAATAAACTCAGTTTGGCATCACTAGCCAGGCTATAACAGCCATTATACATTAACTCCGTGTTCGTATTTCTCGAATATCGCGTATAATAATTATTGCATGTTAATCCTAACGCCTTATATAATTCTGGACTCACTGGTCCTTATTCACATATTATTACATTAGCTTTAAAAGCAACTACATTGACGGTTATACACATTAGTTAGTGGTTCTACCACATAATTCCAAAACACTGTCATATGCCCGAAGGCTACACTAAGACTCTTTGGTTACTAGCCCTAACGCGTCATCCAACATTTTACGCATACCCTATTATTCTATTTAGTGGAGGTGTTGCAGGGTGCGATCATCAGAATCAAATTAAAACCAAAATGCTCGCAAACCATGCAACAATCTTCAACACTCTTTGACATCTTGTTTCAATTTCTCTGTCAAGTTTTCCATTTTCTATAAAAATGCTTCCTGTATTTAAACTCTGGAACCTGTTTAAGCTTGATGTTATAATAATAGCTCCTTCAGTCATAACTGACTATGGGAATGCACACCTGAGGTGACAGCCCTCAGCTGCTTATTTTCCTGGTGTTCTTTATGTTTTCTCCTCTTTTCTGCTTGCTGCATGAGCTGTCCTCTCCAGGGCGCGAGCTTGGGCACAGTTATATGGAGATCAAGCTGTTGCCCATGCAGCCGGTAGATCCAAAGGAATGGCAGTAGCTGATACAGTTTAGTACCAGCCACGTCGCAGGAGTTGCCAGAATAATGTCAAATCAACATTAGACTGCCTTAGGGCCTCCGACTCTGGATTTATCCTCACGGTTTACTCCTGAAGCCTTTCCCATAAATGGATATTCCTGCTAGGCAGCGGTGGTTTAAATTCAGAGTTTTACCCTCTCTTAGATAGGCTACCAACCAAGGATCACGAGCCTTATCTGCCTGAAGCTACTGGTTTTAAGGTGCCAGTGACTCACCTTCACCCCTTCTCCCATCAGTGGAAACAGTTCCGCCGGGCTCAAATTGAGCCACACATGAAGGCCGGGAGCTGGGCTTGGTTGTCAGAGGCTATTTGAGATGCATTCCATTGAAGCATTTATCTGCAAAAAAGCTTGATTTTATTAACATTAAATGTGAATGAAAATTGCAAATTTGTTTAGTGTAGTCTTTATCTGGAACTAGTTATTTGCAGATCAGTTTTGTCAACTGATAACTGACTGATAGTTTTAATATTTCATTTTAGAATGTCTGGAGCCACTGACTCACGGATGATTGTTTTAATATTTCATTTTAGAATGTCTGGAGCTCGCATCGTTGGTCATTTTGTGCACAGTCTGAAGTCTGGCCAGTTTGGTGTTGCAGGCATATGTAATGGTGGAGGTGGAGCCTCAGCCATTTTGATTGAAAAGTTATAATTTGTTAACATCTGTATTGTATAATGTTCATATTACAAATACTTTTTAAAAAATCCAGTGTCAGCTTTAGAAATTATATTCACCTATGCAAAAGAAAAAAAATGTGTATGATGCAGCTGTGATAATATTGTGAATCTTATTTGTCAAAACTAGACAAGTTTTGAGGAGTGAGACCTGAATTCATGTTGGACATATTCAACATAATTTGAGATAAACTATTTTAATGAGATTGTCTTTTAAAAAACCTGTTTGTAGTGAATAACACTACAAATGACTGCTAATAATTTGCTCAGTTGATCTGATTATATTTCTTGTGACATTATCACTGCTTGCATTTTTTTATTTACTTTATTGACAGCTATTTCTTGCCTCCTAGAATTATAGACATTGTTTATGGGATACAAACATTTTGTCAGTATAATTTGAAAGTTTGTATCATTGATTATCACTGACAGATTTCACTGACAGATTAATGAAAATGATTGTTTAAAAAAACATCAATGCTCCCTTGTCTAATTAATTGTTGATTCATTTGGTAATTAATGCACAAATATTGATACTGCATTTCAATTTTATGTCTTGCTTAATGTATTTAAATTATACGGTATTTGGAAAAATAATAAAACAAGTTAAAATAATCTACTGACTGACTTGTTTGATGCCTGTGACACTGAATGTAGACAATGACATCTTAAAATCAGAAAGATTTTGTGTGTAAGGTTCATATATGTATGGGTGCTTATTTGCTGCATGAGTTCAACATACGGTCACTTCACATATAAGTGCTAGTGGGAACTAGCACGTGTCACAGTCACATGGCAGTTATGTTTACCAAATGGATTATTATTAAGCATAGAAAACAAGAGTAGGTGTATACATCATATTTATATAGTCAAATATAATACAGTTAATATTGACATGTTTGATCAGCAGTATAAGGCAATCATACTCTCTTGAACCCCTGGATGGTCGGTTATTTCTTTGTTAATCTTTTTTTTGGCGAGGTTCTATCTTGACAGCAATGTGAAGAAAACAAAAAAAACAAGTAAATTAGATTCAAACTCATCATTTGCATACATTAAATTTTTGTCTTACACATAAACATCACAAAAAATATATTTATTTTATTTAAAATACCATGCAGAGACAAGGATTTGTGACTATACACAAAAGAAATTGTTATTTTTAATGTTCATGTTCCATATATTTCTTTTATAGTATAGTGACAGAGCTTCGCATTCTGAGTTTTTCTGATAAATATGGTATATAAATGCAGTTGACATCTGCTTGCTGGCAGATAAAAGAACATACAAAACTATATTTGAAGCAAATGATACATATATAAAACAGTTGGCTCTCTGCATACTGAACAACATGGGAATGTATCTGTTGGAAAATGGAATGAAACATACAACTCCACTGACATAAAGAATATTTTGGTCAGTTTATAATAATATTTACATTTCTTGGCACAAAATTGTTGTGCTTTTAATTACGTAACTGCAGTTGAAATGCTGCCTTCACTCTTGAGTAGAAAACAGAATAATAATCAGGTGTACTGGAAGAGAGAGAGGAATGCTCTGCTTGCAGCAAAAAAAAAACTGAAGGTCTTGAAACACTGAGGATCTAATGGTGGCAATAGTGCAAGGAGTTAAGCCAGAGCACAACTCTATAATTATCTGGCATGTCTTCAGCAGCATATTTATCTAACAGTACTTCAGACCACAAACACTGTTGTTGTTGTTGCAAAAATTACCTTTGGAACAATGAAGAGATAATGGTACCTCAAATTGTTATACCATCAGTGTTTAATACTAGTTCAATCTGTTGTGTAAAACTTAACAATAATGGGAATGCTAAAAAAAATGTAACAATCAAAGAAACAAGAATTTACTTACAGATAATGTTTTCCATCCCCCTTACTTTTTCACACCAGTTCTAAATCATGTTAACCAGGTAATTTTATAAATGCAATAAAGTCATTTAAATAACAATTTGTTTAAAAAAAATAATCATGTTAGCACCAGTACAGAAGCAACAAACAAATGATACCTATTTTAAAAAAAATAATACTTGTGCAAGCCAATAGCTGGCTGTCATTTTAATGTTGTACTGCTAACACGACCCTCCACACAAATAAGACAAAAACGTTAACACTCAGTGTGCAACCTCATCATATAACATACACTGGTGCAGAAACCACAGCTGCTAGAGCACATAAAGTGCTTTGGCACAGACTTCCTGTATGAGGGTAATTGCAGCAGTGGTCCTGTGTCACTTTAACAAGCAAACGAAGGTACATTATTCAATAAACTGATGACTGGATATTTAGTAACTAAAAAGTGAATTTGTTCGGATAATGCTGTTTGCTGACTGCTTATACAGTCGGCGGCTAAGGATCAAAGAAGAAAGTAGATGCTGTTTACTAAAATTTTGTACATGCTCATACCCCCAATCTCAGTCTTTATGGATGACATTCAGAACTTCTGTAGCAGGTCAGTAACCAGTCAAATTGAATAATCATGTATGTGGGTAAAAGTTACAATGAAATTAACTTAACATTTCTAGGTTAAAAATTAGGGACTACATCTTAATTTCCCATCAGTATGTACAATTTCTAAAATTTATTATTAGAGATTTTGTTTACCCCAATGGGTTTTGCGTCTGCTTAAAAGCTTTTCAGCTGTTATTGTATACATAAATATATTTACATCAGCCCAATTAAAAAGGCAGACTTTGGGTTTCACAGACAAATCACGTATAACATAAATCTTCATAACAATAACATGTAAAGAATGAAGAAATGAGTTGGCTTTATCATCATGATCTTCCATCTTCTTATCTTTCCCTGTTGCCATCATGCATCGTGCGACCATTTAATGGTATTCTGAGCTGTTCAAATAACTTATACTGTGGTTAAGCTAATTCACATAACTTGTGTTATGATTCAACTATTCAAATAACGTTGTGGTTAAACTATCCAAGTAATTGGTGTTTTGATTCAAATAACTTATACTGTGGTTAAACTAATAATCAAGAACTTGTGTTATGATTCAACTATTCAAGTAACTTGTACTGTGGTTAAACTAATTCACATAACTTGTGTTATGATTCAACTAACTTGTACTGTGGTTAAACTAATTCACGTAACTTGTGTTATCATTCAACTATTCAAATAACTTGAACTGTGGTTTAACTAATTCATGTTGCTTATGTTATGATTCAACTATTCAAATAACTTGAATTGTGGTTTAACTAAGTCACTTAACTTATGATATGACTCAACTATTCAAGTAATTTGTACTGTGGTTAAACTAATTCATGTAACTTGTGTTATGATTCAACTATTCAAGTAACTTGTACTGTGGTTAAACTAATTTGTGTAACTTGTGTTATGATTCAACTATTAAAATAACTTGGACTGTGGTTTAACTAATTCACATAAGTTGTGTTATGATTCAACTATTCAAATAACTTGTGCTTAAACTATTCATGTAACCGCTGTTGTGATTCAACTTTTCAAATAACTTATACTGTGGTTAAACTATTCAAGTAACTGGTGTTATGATTTAACTAATCAAGTAACTGGTGTTATGGTTAAGCTAATCTAGTAAACTATTATAATTAAACTGTTCCAGTAATTTGTGTTAATGATTAATCTATTCAAGTAACATTGTTATGGTTAAACTATTCAGGTAACGAGTTAAGGATAAACTATTCAGGTAACAAGTTATGGTTAAACCATTCAAGTAAATTTTTGCGGTTAAACAGATTAGATCTACTGATGCTGTCTTCTTCAAGCCCTATACTCAGTTGTTCTAGCTTAAAAACATCACTGCTTTATTTACCATGCCTATGTTTCTTTTTAAACGTATGCTGCTGCTGTCTATTTTGCAGAATGTTATGCAAGAAAGTCATGAGTAATGGAGCCAGTTGTCAGCTCTAACTTTTACATTTTTTTTTCATTTCTCTATGAAGTTCTGTATATTCTGTTGACATTTTTTTTTTTAAGTTGCTGTAATACTTGAACTCTTTGCTTCAATTCCCTAATTATTAGGGCTGATATTTAAGATTTCCCTAGTTTCTGCCATTTTCATATTTTTTTATAGTTATTCACACATTAAGATGGCTAAAGTTGTTGCTTAGAACTTTTACATCATCATTGTGCATTGGATATCAGCAAATGACAGTCTGTTGGCTTTTTTACCTCGACACAAATGCATACCTCTTTGTCAACAAGGAATGTATTCTTTATGATAATAAACATTGATACTACTGTCTTGTGGTGAATATAGCATTGATCAACAAGAATTGTATTCTTTGTGACAATAAATGTTGATACTACTGTCTTGTGGTGAATATAGCACTGATCAACAAGGATTGTATTCTTTGTGATAATAAATGTTGATACTACTGTCTTGTGGTGAATATAGCACTGATCAACAAGGAATGTATTCTTTATGATAATAAACATTGATACTACTGTCTTGTGGTGAATATAGCACTGATCAACAAGGAATGTATTCTTTATGATAATAAACATTGATACTACTGTCTTGTGGTGAATATAGCATTGATCAACAAGAATTGTATTCTTTGTGACAATAACTGTTGATACTACTGTCTTGTGGTGAATATAGCATTGATCAACAAGGATTGTATTCTTTGTGACAATAAATGTTGGTACTACTTTCTTGTGGTGAATATAGCACTGATCAACAAGGATTGTATTCTTTGTGACAATAAATGTTGGTACTACTTTCTTGTGGTGAATATAACACTGATCAACAAGGAGTGTATTCTTTGTGACAATAAATGTTGATACTACTTTCTTGTGGTGAATATAGCATTGATCAACAAGAATTGTATTCTTTGTGACAGTAAATGTTGATACTACTGTCTTGTGGTGAATATAGCACTGATCAACAAAGATTGTATTCTTTGTGACAATAAATGTTGATACTACTTTCTTGTGGTGAATATAGCACTGATCAACAAAGATAATGTTCTCGGTCTGGCCCCATCCATTCAAGTTTTTCTCTATGTCTTCTTTATCCCTGTAAAGTCTATCTCCAATTCTCTTTTCCACTATTGTTAGGTCCCGCTTTATTTCTTTTACTCTGGAGATCCCAGAAAAAGGTCTGTCTTTATATGCTGACATATGGCTTACAGAGAACAGTGTATCAAGTATTAGCACATACATTACTAACTTGCTCAACTATGTCTCATCTTTAAAGGACATTTTTATCATTTATTTGTAGGGCTGGGATCTTTAACGATTAATGAATCAGTTTGAGCTGGTAATATGCATCATTTTTTGTGTGTCCTGGATGCTCTGCATCCCATTTTTTTCTGTATCTGGTTCTGATAAAACTCTTTGCCTCTTTGAAAGTTTGCCATTTGACAAATCAGTTTAATATTTTAAATTTCCGTTCTCAGAAACAAAACCAAATAAAATCTCAAACAGCCAATAAAATGACGTTATACACGACTGTAAAAATTGCTACCCGCTATGAAATCTTTGTTGGACAGATCGGATCTTACACTGAGTTGTAATGTCAGCGACATGGCATTTTATGTATTTAAAATGACAGTTAATTGCTTCTATTTTGAAGTTCATTTCGTGTAAATTAGTCAAATAGCATAGGGACCCAAAGACGCAGCAATAGAGAATGCAGTCAGCGATCCATAGCTTGACTGCTTGCGTCAGGGTCAGCAAACCAGAGCTGACCAAGACCCTACTCCACCTCCACGTGGTGGTCCTGGAAACAGGCTGCATCACTGCAGTCTGGCTGAGAGAGTAGGGATCGAAGAGGGAAGGCAAACCCGGTCCCAAAAAATGCCGCGCTGAAGTCGGATGTGCCGGCCGAAAGGCGCAGATATCTCAGCTCCGCTGTAAACAGACACACGCAACCAACGTCCTTTTCAGGACGAAGAAGGAAGAAGAAGTCAAATAGCAGAGAGGAAAAAACAATTTTAAAAATAGGAAGTGACTTTTCAATCTAATCTAATAACATTTAAAACAAGTTTTATATTTTCATCTCGTAGATTTTTTGTTAGGACCAGGGTTAGCATCACAGTCTGGAGCATGTTTAAATAAAAATAATAAAAGGTTAAGCCAGTGGACGACAACTGGGGGTAAATTACCCCAGTTGGGTTAACTGTGAGTTTTTGGGGGTAAAGATCAATAGCAACAATACCAGTTTGACATGGAGTTACAGTATCACTGTATGCACAGAAGTAGAACATTGCCATGCTGGCCTTGGGAAACCTGCAGTTCATGGCTTTTTCTCTGTATAAATCTACATGGAGCTACTAGGTCAAACCTAGTTGCCAACCACAGGGTTAAGCACCTGACAAGTCATTATTTTCTTCAGCAACATAACAATCTGTGAATAACATTTTTTTTTTTTCTTAACCAGCGGCACTTAGGCTTTCAGCCCTTCGGCCCAATGACATGTCATTGCGAGGCTGGGGAACCTGAGGACTTTCCTTCCAACCCGGTCAGGAGCTTCGCTCCTTCCCATCCACAGAGGGTTTATCACAGGAGCCGTTCAGGCTGTTCAGTCAAATTTCCGGCCGTAAACATTTCTTCAAACGCCGACGCCCGGGTTTGAACCATGAACACCTGGTCGCCAGTACAACGCCGAAGCCATTACACCAGCGCGGCTCCCGTGAATAACATTAAATCATGGCACTTTTTATTTTTTTCAGACATCACTGCCTTGAACTGGGTCATAATGTATTGTACTGTGAGGCTTGATTTGAAAACTTGATGGATATTTACAATTATTTTGAGGTTTCAGGTGATATGTTTGATCTACTGGTTGTGGATATGGTGAATTGTTACTGCTAGTGAAACTTCTATCATACACAGATGTTGTTCTGAAGTTCCTATCTGCATGCTGTGGAACAGTACTATCATGTTCATATCTTCCTCGTGTGTCATTAGGCTGATATTCACCATGAGGGCTTTCATGTGTTGAGTTCTGCTGGGGCCACGGGGTGTGGTGTGACTGTGGTCTGGAACCATACTGAGTGTTGCTCAAACTTTGAAAATTTGCTGCAGGACCATAGCTCTGAGACTTATTTTGGGAACTAGCACCATGTGACTGTTCACTGCCGTAGTAGTAACTACCAAAATCATTTGGTCTTCTAGTTGAATCCTGTCTTTGGGAGGAGTCAGTGTCATTTCTTGATTCATGCTGGTCAAAATTCTGCTGGCTGTAATTCTGACTCTGCCTCAGTCTCTGAGCAGCTTCCATAAGTTTACGCTGATACCATCCCTGAATGTGGGCTTGTACTGCATTTTGGGACACACTGGCCACGTTTTGTTGCTGGCTGTTAGAAACTCTGTCCTGGAATGTTTTATATCTACAAGGATTGGGGCTAACTGTGTTTTGGGGTGTTTGTGTCTGTTTTAATGGTGATGTACCAGTATGTGGCAGTGCAGGTTTGTAAGTCTGATCTCTGTACGCTTGTGGTGAGCTGTGGTCAATTCCAAGAGAGAAAGGATGATTATTTAAGGAGTTTTGCTGGAAGCATGGTCTTTCATTGACATCCACATGATGCATAGATACTTGCCTTTCAACTTTTTCTGCACTATTTTCAGTTTTATCATTCTGCAACTGCTTTCCTGGAGGTAAAGGTGCTGTGTTACTATAATCAGCATGAAAAGAAAACCTATTACCATTGCTTGCCTGATGAATGAGATTTTGTTGTACATTTGTCATACCAGATGGTGCAGGTGGCAGCAAATGTGATGATCTGTTATAAAAACTGCTGCCCTGATGAGAGTCAAAAGGTTTAGTCATACCATTTCCTAAAGACTCACTTCCAAATGGCACTGTGCAATTGCTATTAACAATGAAAGGCTCTTTATAATTAAAACCAGATTTCTCATAACTGCTTTCTCTATGTGGAGGCTCCATTCTTGAATCATATGGAAGACCTTGTGTATTTTTACTAATTAAAACAGCTGGGGAAAATTTGTGTTCACTGCCATATACAGTAGGTGAAGATGATTGATCATTTATGATAGTTCTGGCTCCAGTATTGGAAAGTTCACCATGAGCTGTATATTGGGAGTCTGCATTACTTGGAGTATTGCAGCTACTTCTTTCCATGCTAAAGGATGAGCTGGGTGTTCCTCCACTGGTGTCAGCACCTCTCCTCAGTCCTCCTTCATGGTTCCGACCTCCATATCCAGAGTCTTGGTTACTGCTACACGTACTGTCTTCTTTGTTTCCTGTAGCATATGCAGGTGAAGTATTGTTGTTTGTAGGCATTAAACTCTCATGTTGCAAACATTCCTTCACTGGTGAAGTGAAGTGCACTGAATGTGCTTGTGATGAGGTCAAGTTGCTCTCAGATTTACTTAATGAATCAGATCTCTCAGGATATATATCATGCTGATCAAAGGTGCTAAATGCAGGGCCTGATGTGTCAGTTCTACTGTCGTTCAGACCATACATGCTTTTGTGCAATGTTTGTGAATGGATAAACTCTCTGTCTCTGGAAGCATCATGAGGTTTACAAGCTATTGCTTTCCTACCAAGGTCAAAGGTTTTGTTAAAAAATGTGCTTATATTTGCAGGACTTTGTGGATGACTAGATACCTGCCTTGCTGAAATATTTTTATTGTACTGATGTGAAGAGTCAAAGTCAGAGACAGCATGCTGCGCAATATCTGGGCTAGTTGATGTTTCAGGCAGACGATATCTGTAGGTGGTGCGTGATACAGGACTGGTTGAGTGCACACTCTGGACACTTCGACTGTTATCAGTAATTCTTGAGTTGCTTCCTGCTGAAGATGGTCTTATAGCAGAGTCAGTAAAGTAGCCAGAATTATATTGGTCTACATTTTTTGAATCTTTATCATCTAGTGTGTTTTCCACACTATGACATCGTGCTATGTCTTTTGAATTTGAAAAATGGTTATCTTCATTTACAAGAGAGTCAGCTGACAGAGTTCTTGGTCGATCATTATGATCTTGACTGTGTGTCAATTTCTGATTAACATTTTGCAGCCTGAAATTTCTGCTGAGATTATCTCTTTCTTGACCAGTGAGCATAGGAATACGGGAGTCCCCCAGCTCACCGGTCTTCATGCCTGTGTTTGGAAGACTCCCTTCGAGTAAATTCTGCTTCAGCCAGTGTGATCGTTGGGAAGTTGGTGCCATGTGGTGCCCCATGTTATTCTGGGGGCCAGGACTTGTCACACGGGATGAATTTCTCAAACTCTGTCTGCCTAGGTAGACTGAATTTACAGCAGTATGTGGACTACCAGAAGAAGGTGGACTAGAGAAGCTAGAATGCTGATGCTGCTGATGTGATTGCTGGACATGCTGTTTCTGCAGATCATCTGAGAAAGTCACTCTTGGCTGAGAAATTACTTTGCTCAAATCCCTTTTTGGTGGTTCATGAGTTGTTTGTTTCCAAGGCAAATTACCACTTTTACTCATGGCGACATTTTCTGTATTGCTTACATTTTTTCCAGCACTGTGCAACATACCAGCATTCTGGGAACTGGTCAAAGTACCTGGTGATGTTGTCGAGTTTGTGCTTGGGCTGAAGGCATCATTTTTATTTTCACTGTTTCTTACTTTCTCAGATCCTCTTGTATGCACCTGTGCATGTGTGACAACTCTGTTACTGTTAGGAATGACATTGTTATTTCTTTCTCTTCGTCTAGATCTGTCCTGATTACTAACATTTTCAGCATTTGGAACATCCCAGCCGCGAATTTGTTGCATGGCTGCCTGTCTTGAAGCGTAAAAATCCTTCTTCCTAAATTTACCACTGTAATCAGAAGCTGAAAGTGTCTCATCAGATCTGGAACGTACCAGTCTTCCCATAGCAGGAAAGTCAAAGAATAGATTCCGTGGCGGGAGTGCCGAATCATCATGATGGTGATCAAGACAGTGTCCATAGCTTGCCAGTTTGTCATTTAGCCAATACTCTAGCTCTTCCTTTATTCCTGCATTCGCTTGATCAAACATAACGTGGGTTTCCAGTCTTTCCTCTTGCAAACGTTCTGAAATCCTAGCTTTACATGCATTACGCTCATTACTGAACCTATCATGTATCATGGCCTCTGTGGCACTAGCCTGCTGCTGTGTGTGAATGTCTAAATTGTCAATTCGTTGAGATAAAATTTGGTGCGAGGCATCAATGTGACTGTGCAATGATTCACGTGTATCAGTAATGCTATTTTCCAGTCGCCTGAGAGAAGGGCCACACTGACACACAGGGGCATATCCAATAGGACCCTGTATCGGATATAAGAGATGTATCAGTTTTTAAAAGATATGAAATAAACATGATTTAGACTTTATCCAGGACAAGTTTTACAATTACAACTCTGATTTTAAAAAATATGTTCATAAATATTCAGAAGTGTTAATAAGTAGTAATGTAATAATTTAGCATTGTATTTCAGTGATGAGTGTGTCACATGTAATGTGCACAGCGCAAATGCCTTAGTTTTTTAACTGATTCCGTAGCAAGATCTTTTAAAAGACGCAATGGCTGACTGCTGGGACCACAAGATCTTTTAAAAGACGCTGATTTATTTCGTTGTTTCTTTCTATTCTGATATTTTATACTGCCCGGAATTTATCTCGAACGGAAGTAAACACAAAACTGGGCAAATTTCAACAAGCTTCAACGTCTTTTATTTGCGTTTGAAGGGATTTTTTCACATTTATCTTCATCTTTAATCGTGTTTTGTCGTATCGCCATAATGGCCGAAAAACACACAGGATATGTTACTAATATGTGAACAGTGAACAAACTGTGTGATCAACCATAACTTTCTTACTTTTTCTGTGTTTCTAAATGGATTACCTGCACAAAGAGAGCAGTGAAACTGTATTGTGATAACAATTTATGTTACAAGCCTTACGTAAGTCGAAAATTGTTGTTCAAAATTTCAAGTTATCTTTTTTCTGTGTACATGTTATCTGTTATAACATAAACATAACATAAAATTAGCTAGAAAGGCATATGGATTTATATTGTTCATCCAATGTACTTTAATTTGATATATATTATGTTATACTTAACTCATGATTAGACACACATTGTCAGTAAATGTAAATTATATATGTGTAAATTTTTGGGGCTTAAAAATAATTCCGTCCAGAGCTGAAAATAATTACGTACGGAAAGAGTTAATAATCAAATCAACATTTTGATCTAAAATTATTACCAGCTTTTTATTAAAATTACAAACATGAATGAAAAGGAAGCGGGCAGGATCAGCATGTAAATTTTGAGTGTAAAATGATGTGACCATTAATAAACAGTAATAAAATAATAATTATGCTGTTTACAAAAATTCTTCAGTTGCTAATGCCAAACCTCAGAATTCATTTGGTTTAGTTTGGCTTGGTTTGGTTTTAAGGGCCATCTTCATTGCACACGGAAAGCTTAATCAGTGCTCCAATCTCCACCCTTAGATTACACAAAGAGGATCTCAGCACAGTGTATGAACTCTGCAGCACTGACAAGGATCCCAACGTGTGTATACAGGAATCACATTCTATAAATATTTTTGTGGTGGGTAGGTTTCCAAATTTTTACATTTTGCCAGGGCAGCGGCCATATGGCCTACTCTTTTATGATTTCCAACTGCCAATGGATTTTTAACGTGCGCAGCTTGCACATGTGACCTATTTTTTTTTTCATCCTTATCCGGGAAGGCTAGGCATCCGATCTCACTACCCTAGAGATCAGGGGGGAGTATTCCTTCTTGTTCGTTCGTCCTGAAAAGGACGTTGGTTGCGTTGTGTCCGTTTACAATGAAGCTGCGATATTTGTGCCTTTCGGCCAACACATCTGACTTCAGCATGGCATTTTTTAGGACTGGGTTTGCCTTCCCTCTTCGATCCCTACTCTCTCAGCCAGATTGCAGTGATGCAGCCTGTTTCCAGGACCACCACTTGGAGGTGGAGTAGGGTCTTGGTCAGCTCTGGTTCGCTGACCATGATGCAAGCAGTCAAGCTATGGGTCGCTTACTGCATTCCTCACGTTTGATGCGTCTTAGGTCCCTAACAATAATTCATGACTTGTCAATTCATGTTTTGATAATTCATATTGCATTTTCATATCTTCTGTTGTACTTACAGTGCAATGTTTGTTTTTTGCACTAAAACTGAAAGTAACATTCCATTTCTAACCAAACTCAATACAAAAACTGGAATTTCCAACAATAAATTTTCAAGAAGGTTTTTAATGACCCCATATCAGTGATATCAAAATAAGAATACAAAAAGCAAGAGGAGCTTTCATTGCATTGGGAAATATATGGAGATCAAGAGAAATCAGATCCAACTCGAAAATAAGAATCTTCAACTCAAATGTGAAGTCAGTCCTATTGTATGGCTCTGAGACATGGAGAACAACAAAGACAACTACCAAAAAGCTACAGACTTTCATAAATGGGTGCTTGCGTAGAATAGAGGGATTAAAATGGTATGACAAGGTTACCAACGTGGAACTGATGACAAGAACTGGACAAGTGCCAGTGGAACAAGAGATGAGAAGAAGACGATGGTGATGGATAGGACACACACTGAGGAAACCTGTTGATAGTATTACAAGGCAGTCCTTGTTCTGGAACCCCCAGGGCAAGAGAAGCAGAAGTAGATCAAGAAGCACATGGAGAAGAGAGCTGGAAACAGGTGAAAATGATAAGGAGAACGTAGAAAGAACTTGAGATGATGGCACGTGACAGGAGGACTTGGCATGTGTTTGTTGAAGGCCTATGCTCCTTTGGAAGTGGAGGGTTATGAATGAATATCAAATGTCTAAATCACTGTTGTTTTCAAGCCTGATTTCTGCCAAAAATCTGACCCACCAGTGGCCACAGATATGACATGGTTAAACTAAATGCACAGAAGTAAACAGCAGCGGATAGAGCCTCTATCCTAATAGACATCCACCCTGAGAAAATATTTATATAGTTACTACTGTTACTGAATAGAAGATGGCCATACCTGTTTGATATTCCCAGCCAGATCTCTGTACAGCTGCATACCATCTCTAGGAACATACTGAGAGAAAAAGCCATGAACTGCAGGTTTCCCATGGCCAGCATGGCAATGTTCTACTTCTTTTTTTTTATGACCAGCTGCTGGAGTAATGGTTGCCTTTTCTTTGTCCTAGGTAAAAAACAAGACATTTTAATGACAGCAATTATACTTTACAGTCACTTATAAAATGGTGTACTTGAGCTTAATACTTGCAATCATAAGTGAGGCAGCAAAATCAGAAATACCACCACCTCACAGAGGATGTATAAACTCAACTTTTAGATCTGGGAAGATGGATGGCTACAGTATATTTTATTGAGGATGTATGTTTCAAAGTGGGAGTTGTTGTTGTTGTTTAACTAGGGCTGCTGAGCTTCTCGCTCTTTTTTTGCAGCCAATACCAGTTTGGCAAGTCCTTGGTATTATCTGCACTGTAGATCTAAGTTTTTCCTGTGGCCTTTCTGCCAATCCGAAACATGTTGAGTTGAAGTCATGAGCTCCAGTTTTGCCAGCTTGGCTGGCATTTAAAGGTTCATCACATCTGTTCCCAAGCTAGAAGTAAGAAGCACGTGGCATACTGTGCATTCCCTGCCATCCAAGGGGGCTGTCCAATAATGCAGAGTTAAAATACTGTGCTCTGGTTCTGGGCTCTCCCAAGGAATTTTCACATCCTGCACAGAGCCACTTCTCAGCTCCCCCTGCCTAACACTGGGTCCATAGTGAGATCCTCCTGCATGCAGTCAACCAGGTCAAAGCCAAAGGATCACATCTGGGGCTCAAGTGACTTCTCCAAGCTTAGTGTGCAATGCTGGGTTCTCAACAAGTTTCACCACAGGGGGAATCCCTGGAAGAGTGGATGATTTCAAGAGCCAATGAGGGTGTAGTTAGCCTCACAGACAGAGGTTCACTTCCACATATGTATATTGTAGCATTATACATAGCTGGTGGTCATATAAGGATGACTTCACAAATGCATCCATGTGTAAAAGTGGGAGTACTTGATGTAAATTGATACTTCAGCTGAAAAAAAAAAAAACCAGTGTGCTACTAAAGTAAGCTGTTTCTTCCAAAATGACAGTTGGTTTATAATTTCTTCTTCTTCCTCGTTCACCCTGAAAAGGACGGTGGTTGCATTGTGTCTGTTTGCGCCTAAGCTGTGATATCTGCATCTTTCGGTCGACACATCCGACTTCTGCACGGCATTTTTTAGGGACCGGGTTTGCCTTCCCATTTCGATCCGTACTCGCTCAGCCAGAATGCACTGCTGCAGACTGTTTCCAGGACCACCACGTGGTGGTGGAGTACGGTCTTGATCAGCTCTAGTTCGCTGATCCTGATGCAAGCAGTCAAGCTATGGGTCGCTGACTGCATTCACTATTGCTGCATCTTGGGGTCCCGGTTTATAATTTGACAGTACAGGTAACTCCATAATCATGAGCAAGTTGTATCAGTGTGTCTTTTATATAGATCAAGATGCTACCACCTAAAGCCCTTCAGTCATTTATAATGGCAGATGGGAGGTGAAGGGAAAAGAAGGTAAGCAAATCACAGGACCAGCACATTACTGGTGAAGAGTGAAGTTAGCGGGTAAAGATTTCATAAAGTGTGTTTAACGACAAAATGTCAGAGTACTTCTTGTCCTCAAAACTACTAGTTGTGTATAATACAAACCATGCTTTAATTTCTATCTCAGATTTAGTAAGCTGCTGTATAAATCTGTATCCCGCAGCATTAATTACATTATGTCTCTTTATAATGCCCTCATTTCTACCAGTTCCTCAAAGCAGTCAATATTTTGTTCCATAATAACAGAGTGCTGGGAAAGCATCATCATCATTTCCATGCATGAATTCAAGCACAAAGAGTTCTGCAATATAGCATACACTGTGGCAACAACCTGTAGGCTAATGAGTTGCTATCTGTTTCATCCCTGATCCCAGACAAGAAGGCATATGACTACCGTATATACTCGAGTATAAGTTGAGAAATTATTTCCCTTTTTGGACCTTATAAAACGTACCCCCGACTTATATTCGAGAAAAAAAAATAAGATTTATGTAACCGGTCAGTGTTGCCCCCGCTCTTACCGCCGCACACTGGTATCCTTCAGATATAAACTTGCTGCTTCATTAAATGTTTTTCTCTCAATATCTTAAGTAGTACACGTTTAACTCCTATTAAGTCACTCATTTCAACCGGAGTTCGCCTTGTCGACCAGCCTCCTTCATTTGACCTATCAGCAATACCATTACTTCTTTCACTGGATTCAATTTCGTCAGTGTCACTGGAGTCTAAATCAGGCCCTTATTCAATACCCACATCTGATTCAGCCACATGGTTAGCATCCTAATCAAATAACAAGTCACTTCTCAGATCCCAAAGCAAATATTTGTCCATCCGGAAAGCCTTGGCTTTAAAAAAACATCAAGAAAAAGCGTAATATTGATCGTCTCCAAAAAAAAAACAAGATCTCGTTGCTACTTAGCAATGACCAACAAGAGTAATCAGACTTTCTGGGCAAATGGACAAATAAAATTTATTTTCAAAGGGTTGAGAATTGGGCACGCAGGCCCATCTGACATTCTGCCCTTCCTTTTTCTCATCTTTTATACTGACTTCATTTATTCTCACATGCATGTTATATATTAATGGATCGATTTCAAGTGTTTTAAACAGGAAAGGTTTAAGATGAAAGTGAAAAAAATTTGCGAAAAGCCAAGGAAATTCAAGTGCAGTGTGGGAATTTGGAATCGAAAAAAAACTTATAATTGGGTCTTTCATTTTGGACTGTTTTAAGCCCTAAAGTCTAGGGGTCGACTTATAGTCAGATTGACTTATACTTGTGTATATAAAGTATTAAAATTTTGCACCTGTGCCATGTGTCACACTTTGAAGCATTTGGATGCAGGAAAAGGACCTTGATATTGCTGGCGTACCCAATATTCCAATCAATGTCTGAAAAGGCAACCCATGGAACAACCAGACTAAAATCAATACAGCTGGAGATTTAAGGAAAATGGAGATACAACGCCTCAGGAAAAACCAACCAGTATAACCAGACATGCCCTTGACTAGAACCCACAGGGGAAGAAAAAGAAAGCAAAGGCCAAAGAAAGCAAGAAGAATGGTGAAAGAGGAAGCCAAGATGACTGGGATCCCATGGGCAAAGCTGAAGAAGGTCCAAAATAGAAACTATGACAAGCAACAGTTGCAGCTCATACTTCACACAAAACAAACAATAATAACAAATAGGTAAATTCTTTAATAAATTCTATGAAAATATACCTTTTTCTTTTTCTTAAAAAAGAAAAATCGTCTTTCTTTCTCTTGTTTGTCAACTTTAGGTTCATGTTTGGGATGTG
Source organism: Oreohelix idahoensis (assembly GCA_024509875.1). Taxonomy (NCBI): domain Eukaryota; kingdom Metazoa; phylum Mollusca; class Gastropoda; order Stylommatophora; family Oreohelicidae; genus Oreohelix; species Oreohelix idahoensis. Next base: position 841,744 of record JAMPIV010001478.1, read on the forward strand.
ACTCACTCTCCTGGCAGACTTCTAATCTATCGTCCAAGTCTATAGGTTCCTTAAATGTGACACCAGCATGCTCTTCTCGGAATCGCTGAGTAGAAGGAGGTCTTGGCTGTTGAACATACACATCTACTGTTAGGAAAATAGCTACAGAACAAGGAGTTGATCCAGCATAGCTATCAAACACTTAAAAAATATCTGGTTACTGATACAGTACGTGCTCCATCTACATGGGTTCTATTTACACAACTTGAAAGTTACATGAACCTCACATAACAATTTAAATTTATTTGAGTGTTGAAGTGGTGGGACAACTTGCATTCTTGACTGATACCATAACTGTATTGGGGGAAACCATGTGCACTTGTTAGGTTCAACCAAGCCTAACAGATAAGGGGAACAGTCAAGATTAAGAAAGCAAAATCAATCCTTCAGGTTTTGAGGCTTTGGCTAAGGATGACAACCCTGGTTTATGTTTTTTTTTAAATGTTACAGAAACTGCAATAGTTTGAGACTGCAAGAATCCTCAGAGCAGGTGTATGATGCAGCCTGATGAAAGCCAGATACTGAAAGTCAGGATGTGACAATTTTTCTATCATTTTGATGAAGGCAGAATCTAAATTCACTAAGTGGAATGAATTGAAAATAAGCTATATGAGAGTGTTAAAATGGCACAAGTGGCAGAGGAAATGAGATGCAGATATATAAAGCTCTCCGAGCTAGTGGAAATAAGATGGACTGGAGCAGTATACACATCACTAAACACCAGAGAAAGCATCTACTCAGGACATGAAAATGAAGGCCATGAATGCACAGAGTGGGCTGCCTCTAATATGTCACCAGAAGCAAGGAATGCACTGAAAACACTAATAGCAATATATTCCAGAATAGTAACAGAAAGATTCTAAGCTAAAGGATGAAGAATTACCATAACTCAATGCAACGCATTGACAAACATTGCAGACGATACTTTTCAAGACAGAAGACTTCTGTGGTAAACTCCAAGGAGCTTCAGACAAAGTACTAAGGCATGATATTAGGTTGTTGTTGTTGTTGTTGAACTAGGGCTGCTGAGCTTCTTGCTCTTTAGCAGCAAATACCAAGTTGAAGACTCCTTGGTATTATCTACACTGTAGGTCTAGGCGTTTCCTGTGGCTTTTGTGCAATTCCGAAACGTGTTGAGTTGAAGTCATGAGCTCCAGTTTCTCCAGCTTGGATTGCATTTAAAGGATCGTACATCTGGTCCCAAGCTAGGAGTAAGAAGTGTGTGGCATATAGTGCATTCCCTGCCATCCAAGGGGGCTCCCCAACTATGCAGAGCTAAAATACTGTACTCTGGTTCTGGGCTCTCCCAGGGAATTGTCACGTCCTGCACAGAGCCACTTCTCAGCTCCCCCCTGCTTATCACTTGGTCCACAATGAGATCCTTCTGCATGCAGTCAGCCAAGTAAAGAATTACGCCTGGAGCTGAAGTGACTTCTCCAAGCTTAGTGTGCAATGCTGGGTTCTCAACAATTTTCACCACAGGGAGAATCTCAGGAAGTGTGTGGGTGATTTCAAGTCAATGAGGACATAATTAGCCTCACAGACACAGGTTCACTTCCACATTTGTATACAGTAGCATTGTGCATAGCTGGTGATCATATAAGGATGACTCCAGATATGCCTCCATGCATATGATATTAGGTAAAAATGGGAGATAAAAAAAGGCACATTTAAAAAACAGACACCAGCAACAAAGAACTGATTATGGGAAAGAACAGCACAGGAAATAGAAATGAAAACGGTTACATCTTTGTCAGCTCTTGTGATTTCAGTGAAATGGTTACTGCAGGACTATCTTCCCACACAAAGAATGTGCAAAGACCATAAGGAGCTCCAGACAGATGCAGAGAAAGAAATCATGTTACCCATAGACAGGAAATGAAAATGCTGCCCACAGGATATGAGCGTCAAACAGGGGCAATGAGATTCTTATCAACTTACTCAGTGGCATTCTACAAATAAAGCTGTCACATGCCCAATGGGGAGAACAGTTGAGAAAAACAACACATAAAACCTAACAAACAAAGATGCAGTGGACACTGTCAGACTAATCTGAGAAACAGGTTTGAAGCACTGGGGAACTTTATGGAGGAAAACAATAACCACTGGTGCAAAATGCATGAGACTTTTCACAAAACATTTGAAGCAGTTTTTGGCAAAATAATATGGATCATAAAGAATAGCTTACAGAGAAAAGAAAGAACAACATATATGAAATAACAAGCTGTAATGGAAAATGTCATCATTATCCTCCCTTAGAAATCAACGAACTTTGGGTAGTAGGAAATGTCATGATGATCTGACTTCTCAGAAATAGACAGTAACTTCAGGTAGTTGGAAATATCCTGATTATTTGCCCACTTAGATTTCAATAATAACTTTTAGTAGTGGAAAATTTCATAATTATCAGCCCTCTTAGAAATCAGTCACAGCTTTGTGGTGTGGGAAATGAATGATTATTTGCCCTTTTAGAAAACAATTACAACACGTTACAAAGTGAGAAAAAGAAGGAAAGAATACCTCAGACATCAAAGAAACTTTTACAGTTCAGTTTATAATGACTTTTTGTTACATATTTTTACCTTTGAATAAGATGTGATGATGAGTATGATTTCTGGGTGTTCTTTCCTTCTGGCAACATCGACCGCTCTTTCATTTTGCTACAGAGAAACAGAGAAAATATTACATTTTCTGTAACAATGAGAAAACAGCAGTGACAATTATAATCTCATGAGAACTGGGAAATGAAGATGTTTCAGTCCAAACATTTCAGGACAGATCTTGTGCATCAAACAAGGACTGCTCCAAACTGAAGGTAAAATTTAGTTCAGAACAAATCAGTCAAACTTCATTATGAGAAATCTAGATTTAACGAGCAGCATACCCGACAAAATATGGGGGAAATAATCATGGCATGATCTTTCTGCTGCAAGTCCTCATGATGGCATTATATCTCCTGTGGTCATTTATCTGGATACATTGCTTGTGATGCTATAGAGCAACACATCAAAATGGTATGGGAAAAAGAAAACAACCAAATGGACTGAAATTTGACTAATTAACAGCTGCTTTATCACATGTTTTGTAAGTGTATGGATATTTTATTTTAAATATAGCCTTAGTATGTTTAAAAAAAAAAAAAAAAAAAAAAGATTCAAAATAAACGTTTGGTTACTCCTTCCCTTAATCATTTTTTCAGGAAGTATCAACTTGAGTAAATCAGCAGAATTACTATAAATGTAACAAACTTCATTCTTTATTCATACAAACCCAAACTACAAATGGGAAAACTTCATGAAATTACATCTAGAATTAATCAAAGACCATTATTCTGGAAACAATATGTACATTGTTTCAACACACCAAAAATGCACCATGAGAAAGATTACACATTTAGTAGGAAAAAGATGGGAACAATTTTGTTATGGACGAAATGAAGAAATACTAACAATTAATGACAACAGAAAGCACTTACTTTATTGAGTAATTCAGTGTCTATTCCAGACTCCACCAAGATCTTGGCTATCTTCCTGCGTTTCAAGGCAGCAGCAATGTGTAAAGCTGTGTCTCCATTCTGTTGACCAGAAATATGCAGTTAATACTACTGTTCAGTGAAGTAAAATCTACCACAGATTATTGTACAGTGAAGTAAAATCTACCATAGACTATTGCTCAGTGATGTAAAATGTACCATAGACTACTGTTCAGAGAAGTAAAATCTACCATAAACTACTGATCAGAGAAGTAAAATCTACATTAGACTACTGTTCAGAGAAGTAAAATCTACCATAGACTACTGATCAGAGAAGTAAAATCTACCATAGACTACTGTTCAGAGAAGTAAAATGTACCATTATTTTTTATTTTTTTATTATTAAAAAGGTGATGAGGAAGATGAGGTGGCACTTAACGGCTGACCATTATTGCCCCTGTTCTTCCACCATCTTGGTCTACCCTGTTCAACCTAAGATTTGGTTATAATTAGGGTATTTGGTGTTATTTTATTTTCAGTTTTGTATTATATTTTAACTAGCAATAACTCATCAAACTTGACAGGTTTTTAAGTATAGTGTGCTGTTTCTGTTCCCACATGAGCAGATAGAAGTACATTCTTAGAGTGTTTTTGGTTTCTTTCCATTACACAGTGTAATCAAACTGCTCATGAACACCGTCATTTGAACGCTTTTCTTTGTTGATTGTAACTATTTTCGGGAGAGTATATATAATGGAAACAATACAATTTTTCAACACAGTTGCATCCCTCAGCTGTGACCAACGTACACATGGTGAGAATTATGTTACTTTAGATTCAATTTAAAAGTTCTTTGATGACAACATTTTGTGTGAAAGTGCATGGATTGTTTTCAAAAAGTGTTCCATGGCAATAAGTGGTTTTAACAAAAACTTTCAAATTTTCATGATTTGTGCATCAGGTGAGGGCTCATGCACACCAATTTTTTTGCACTTTCTTTGTCGAGCGCTACTAATTTCGTGAAAGAATTTAAAAAAAAAACTAAAACCAAAGTATTTGTTTTATATAACACCCACGCTGTGCAAGTTGCAGCACCATGCGTTGTGCACTTTTTTTTCTGGCGCATAGACTACTGTTCTGAGAAGTAAAATCTACCATAGACTACTGTTCAGAGAAGTAAAATCTACCATAGACTACTGTTCAGAGAAGTAAAATCTACCATAGACTACTGTTCAGAGAAGTAAAATCTACCATAGACTACTGTTCAGAGAAGTAAAATCGACCATAGACTACTGTTCAGAGAAGTAAAATCCACCATAGACTACTGTTCAGAGAAGTAAAATTTACTACAGACTACTGTTCAGAGAAGTAAAATCTACTACAGACTACTGTTCAAAGAAGTAAAATCGACCATTGACTACTGTTCAGAGAAGTAAAATCTACCATAGATTACTGTTCAGAGAAGTAAAATCTACCATAGACTACTGTTCAGAGAAGTAAAATCTACCATAGATTACTGTTCAGAGAAGTAAAATCTACCACAGACTACTGTTCAGAGAAATAAAATCTACCATAAACTACTGTTCAGAGAAGTAAAATCTACCACAGATTACTGTTCAATGAAGTAAAATCTACCATAGACTACTGTTCAGAGAAGTAAAATCTACCATAGACTACTGTTCAGAGAAGTAAAATCTACCATAGACACTGTTCAGAGAAGTAAAATCTACCATAGACTACTGTTCAGAGAAGTAAAATCTACCACAAAATTATGAAGAATGGAGATGATGAAAACTGGTGACATAAGGAATCAAACAACAGTTCTGATCACAGGTAGATTTTGCTGTAAGAGAAATTAAAGAGCATGAGTGAAAGAAAATATTGACAACAACAACAGCATACATTTATGGACAGATATAAATGATGAACAGTTCTGGAAATGGTTATACATACTTAAGATTTGCAGGAACAAGAAGATATGATCATGATTACAGTAAATCTGAAGTGTGATGTCTTATTTTCATAACTTTATTGTCATCACAATAGCTCGAGACATTTACTAACAGATGCATTACACACCTATACACCTAAAGCAAGACATGATCACAAATGAATTTTTAGAGCGTAGACATGAACGAGATGACACTTAAATTCTAAACTAGAATCCTCCAGAGCCACATGTCAAGTGGTGGAAGCCTAATAAAAAAATGTAATGATTAGAGGAAAGAATATTGTATGCACGTCAGATTGAATCAGTGAACTTATTCTTCAGGCAATTGTTATTGTCGATCAGAATTGACGTCACTGCACTCCAGGCAAACCCATAGGTGCTAAGTCTCCCTCAGCTAATGTCGAAGGGTGTGAATGCTAACTGTTCCTGTTGCTTGTTGGTTGCATACACGTCGTTTGCATCCTCTCATTCATTCATCCTTGCTCGTCTTATGTTTGATGCCAGGTAATCTAACAATGAACTTAGTAAATGTGCTAAAAATATTTGTTATGTGTATCCAGTAAACACACCACTCAGTAGTGGATTTTTAGATGTGGGAGTGTGAACAAGAGCTGCTGGATATTTGTTAGATCAGACGTTAGAGCAGGTCCAGCGCCAAGAAAATATCAAAGTCTTTTAGATCTTGAAGCACATTTTCAGTGGAATCTATGTGGGGATCTTGTTTTAGACTGACTATAGACCTGACTGGCTGGACTAACATTTTTTTATATCAGGATTCCTGAATGCTGGTCCATAGGTACATGCTGTATTGGATAAAGTTATGAGTTGATTTAAATTAACTTAGAACAGAAAGCTGAGAAGTATTAAACTAACTTGAATAGAATATGTTACTGGTAAATATTGAATTCAATGGGAAATGTAGAAAAACTGTAAATATATTGTAATGTCATGGTGAAAGATGAGAGAACTCTAGGCATGAGAGTTGTTACTATTAAAGTATCTCTGGATGATAGATGACTTGGCCATATTTTTATATATCTGCATCTAGTCTAGTCTAATTTATGCAGACGTAGAATTACTGGTGATACACAGAAGTCCAAAACTCTGAAAACATGGAGGAAAAGAGTAACAATTTAACAACATGACAGGCATAAGAGAGTTCCATTTTGGGACTAGGGAAAACACTCTCTCACTCTCACTCACACACACACACACACACACACACACACACACACACACACACACACACACACACACACACACACACACACACACACACACACACACACACACACACACACACACACACACACAAACATGCACATCCACACAATCTGACACTTTTAATTTACCCTGTTTACACTAACTGGATAGGCGAAATGATACTGTGATCAAATTCAAAATTATTATCTGCAATTAGAGACAAAAGCAAACCGAAGTACTCAAGACCTAATCTTCACACTCAGACAGCTGAGTGAAAAGGCCCTTGAGTATAAGAGTGAGATCCATCGTTATTTCATAAATCTAGAAAAGGCGTTTGACAGTGTCCCCTGGAGCAATTTTTGGGACTGTTTGGCAAGGAAGAACATTCCAGCACCTCTGATTCATGCTATACAGAGCTTCTACAAGTCTTGCAGAAATTATGTGAGGGCAGCAAACCATAAGTCAGAAGAGTTCACGACCACCACTGGTGTAAGACAAGGTGATATCCTGTCACCTTATCTTTACATAGGCCTACTCCTCATGGACGATGTCATCAAGGCATGTAAGGAGAGAACAAGAAAGTATTCAGTGGGGTACTGGAAGATAAGACAGGTCTGTATTTCAGAGCTGGCATTTGCTGATGATGTTGCCCTGATTGCTAAATCAGAGGCACATCTCCAATCCAACCTGCAAGTCTGGAAGGAAGAGCTGGAGAAGAGAGGGATGGTCATAAGCAGCTCTAAAACAAAATCCATGGTGATATCACGAGAAGAAAGAAGACATCAGATTAAGCTGAGAGAACAGGTCCTGGAGCAGGTTGACCACTTTAAATACCTCGGAGCTATTATAGACCAAAAGGGAGGTATCAAAGAAGAGTTGGCCACTCGAAAAGCAGCAGCTGGGAGACTTTTTCAGGCCATAAATCGAGGATTCCTCGGCAAGAGGGAGGTTGGTAAGAAAATGAAGATGGCTGTATACCGCTCCACCTAAGTCCAAGTCTTGACATATGGATGCGAGTCATCGGCAATGACTACAACCCACAAAAGCCAGATCCAAACCTCAAAAATGAGGTATCTGAGGAAGGTGGTTGAAGTAACAAGAAGAGACATGGTCTGCAACAAGACGATACATCAAGGCCTAATATCCCACTTCCTGCAGACCCAAATAGAACAGTCCCAACTAAGATGGTTTGGCCATGTCTGCAGAATGGGAGAAGATCGGCTACCACGACAAGCATGGGAAACAAAGAGCCAGGGATCCAGACCCCCAGGATGACCCAGAGTCCGCTGGGAGGACAACATTAGACAATATTTGAAGGACCGAGGACTAGAATGGAACCAGGCCAGGAGGAAGACAGCCAATAGGATAGTCTGGAGCTCTCTCTTCCAAACCTCTACACCTCACGGTAGAAGGGGAACGACTAAGTAAGTAAGTAAGTAATTAGAGACAAACAAACCAAACAAAAACAGGAAATGGGGGAGGGGTGTATAGGCCTGGGATCTTAGTCTGATATTTAATCAATTTTCATTTGTCATAAGTTTCATGAAAACATCATTTATCTCTACCTGCTATTTATCCACCAATCACTCTATATATATTAACTTTTGTTCTTGTTACATAACAAATATTTGTTAAGTACTATTATGCAGTTCCCTAGGTCTGTCTATCACAATATCAATCCTTGTATTCAACAGTGTGATGACATGGGGGAAAAAAATTTGTTTTTAAATGTTTCATACACACAAACAGATAACATATCAACAAAAGTATCAGTACAACAATGCTTTCACCTTATTTTGTTCACTGAGTTTGCATCGAGCACTAATTAGGATTCTGGCTACTCCTGCATGTCCATATCTTGCAGCAGTGTGGACCGCAGTGTCACCATACTGACAGTGAAAGAAAGAAAGAAATTTGTTTAGCAACATGTGGCAGTAGCATTCAATCATAAATCATAGATATTGTAAGTGCAATATTAAAACTGCTAGTTGTCTTTCACATGCTTGTTTCTTTCTCACATGTTATTAAGAAACTAATAAAATAAATAAGAGCAAGTAGAAAATAAACTTCTTCAAGTACCATGCCTCCCCACAACTTCCTGTCTCCAGTACTATTTATCAATTCTGTTGTTGACCTCCTTCCATTCCACCATGTCAAACTGTCCAGTATTTGCTCTCTTTGTCTTCCTCTATCTACTTTTCCTTCAAACTTTCCTGTTGTTACGATATATCCCAGCTTTCGTCTTCTCATAACATGCCCAAATAAAGTGGAATGTGTCTATCTATTGTGTGAAATAAGCTTCCATTGCACATTGGCCTCTTTCTGACTATCAGGACATCCTCATTACTCTTTTTGGCTTTCCATGGTATTTTTAACATTCTTCTGTAAAACCACATTTCTGTGGCCTTTAGTGCTTTCCCTACTTGTTTACTAATTGTCCATGACTAACTCCCATATGTCAGAATTGGTTCTATATAACAATGAAGAACTCTCTTTCTTACTTCCATTGACAAAGAATTGTTGCATAAAATACTCTTCATTTTATAGAATGCTGTTTTTGCCCGAGTTATTCTGCTTTTCACTTCTGAGATGCATTTTCCATCCATTCTTATTAATGTGCCCAGGTATTTGAATCTACTGACCTGTTTTAAAACTGTTCCATTTACTGTACAGTAAAAAATATAATGAGATCCCTAGACGACACATCAGGAATATCTTTTGGCAGATATAATATAAACAACTTGAGATATGCTGATGATACAGTCTTGCGGGCACGCTCCTCTGTTCGCAGGCAGCAAAAGTGTTAGGACTTCGATGCCTTCAGGGAAGTACCTAGGTTTTATTTTTATATTTATTTAGGTTCTTATGTGTCCTATCTAGCCTTCATTTTCTTTCCTTTCCCTGACGAAGGCCTTGTGGCCGTAACGTTGGCTATTTTCTTTGTCTTTTGTCCTCGTAAGACGAATCACCTTTTTCAGTTTTTTTTCACACCCATCTTACAGTCTTAATAAGCATAACGTGAAACGGAGATGCAGGAAATGGTTGATACAAAAGTGACAGAAAATAAGCTACACCAACATAAAAATCACTTTAAAACATTCACTCACGTTTTTGTGGTCAGTAAAACTGTGCATTAAAAACACATTTATTTATTTATTTTAAATTCAAAGCCTACATTGTTTTTAATGTCAGGATTACAGCCTGCGTAAAGCAAGACTCTGGAACATTCATTGTGTCCATTCTGAGCTGCCAGGTGGAGTGCAGTAAAACCAGCCTAACAGGATGAAACATGAAAAACATTTTAGAGCAAAACACTTCAGTGGTAACTATCTGCCTGAAATCAAATGAAATGTATATAATCTTGCTATTATTATCATCATTGCCACCATTGCTTTAATTAAATCTTGATGCTTTTTTGTGTACAGTATGCAATAATTAACAATGGAGAAGTCATAAAATACTGTTACTTTATAGTCACATCCAGATATATTTACGTTGCTTCATCTGTTGATAAAACTAAGATGTATTTTCATTCTCTCTAATTCAACATTCCAGATTTCAACACAACACTTTAAACAAACTAAGTGTTGAAAATGCCAACACTTCCAAGTTCAAAGTCAGATTCCATGAGTATGAGTCATTTGTTGGTGAAAGACTGGAAAACTGACATGTGCAAAGGTTTTGGCATAAAACACAAACAAACACAAAAATGTGGATACAACATCCCGTGACAGAACTACAGTCCTGGTTTTCAAGAAGAGGCTTCAATTGTTCAGTATGTGACTTCTGCTCTTGAGTGAGGCTATTTTGATTATTATCATGTTGTTTTTTATTTTTCTAATTAATGATGAAAAATATCCTGTTCAACCTCTGATGGGTTATAATTAGGATATATATTGTTTTCAATTCCAAATAATATGAACAACTACCAATATGGGAAATGGAATAACACCTTGTTTTTTTATGTATTCCATCGAAGACTTTATTTTTTTAACTTGAATAATGACCAATGTTTACCTTTCTTTTGTTGCCTAAGTTTGGGCTTCTATAACTTTTGTACATCTTGGGGCAACTGTGGCAACCACAGAAACTTTTTAAAGTATTAAGGAACCTAATGAAAAAATGCCTTAACTGGTCTTCACTCTCTCATCAATGCTACACAGCCCATGATTATAACAGTCAAAAAGGAAATATTTCACAAAACCAACAAAGATATTTACAAAACACAAAATAAAATAAAATGTGAACCAAAGTTATCCTATAAATGAACTCATTAACTTTTCCAAGTGTCTATAGTATGTATATTTTACAAGGTAAGGCTACTGCATTATATCCAACAATTCCTTGGTTACGTTTTGTGACATACATATCAAGAAACAATTATCCTATTTTCTTGAACTGCATAGGATGGCATATCTTACAAAGAAACTAACTAAATCTAGTCTCAGTGACAGTGGCACATCAGGAGTCAGCCTCACTGTCAAAGTAGTACGGTAAAACTTTCATTCTCAGCTTTTCAAAATTTTTTTATTTTCAGGAAATACAAAGCTTAGACGTTACACTGGCCAATAGAACTTGTTCAAGAATTTGGCCAAATTTATGCGATTAACAAAAACCTGCTTTAGCCAATTTAATAGAAAATGTTAGCTTACAGAAATTGTGTGTATGCGTGTTGGGGAGGGGGGGGGGGGGGGGGGGTATCAGGGTGGTCAGTGTAGCGACAGACATTGTGAGAATTTGGCTGGCAATGAGTGGGCAAGAAAAGATTGTGCACGAGCGGATAAATACTGTTGTCAGATAATGTGCTAATAAGGAGTGATGTAGACCTGGCTCTAAATATGTGTGCTTGACACTGTCTGGAGTTAAATAGTACTAATCTCATCACAAGACCTTTTGTTCACAGTATATAAGAATGAAGCAGTAAATGCACAATAAACCACCAGCATCCTGTATTTCCACACAAGAATAACATGCTCAAACTGAATACTTGATTAACTAAAACACAGACTCTTACCTTATTTGTAAGGCACACATTACAGTTGTATTTGACTAATAACTCTGCTGTTTGACTAAATCCATTCCAACATGACTCATGGATAGCTGCATTTCCATGCTAATAGAAGGGGAAAAAAACACTACTGAATGTCAATGTCAGAAATATTAAAAGAGGGTAAATGCAATCATAAATATTTAAAAAGCATATAAACATTTATAAGCAGAGGCTAAACGATGATATTCTAGATGTCAGGAGATAGTCATGACAGAAACTGTCATTGTCTCAAGCAAACAACAGCTCAATAAGTAACAGATACAGTACTAGAGCAAAGATAAACAGGACATTTACTCTGATGAAATAAAAAAATCCACCTTTGGACAAAGTGAGGAAATTACCTCGTTAAACACAGCAAACACAGGCATTGAAATGAAGAAACTCACCTCTAGCTCAAATCACCAAGCATAGATATGGAACTGAGGAAAGCACCCTTTAACTCAACTCAAGTATGTGCAAGGGTATGAGCAGATCTATCTTTTGTTCAGCTTACTAAGGATGGCAAAAAACTGCACCTTTAGCTCAACTCACCAAGCAGGGACAAGGAACTGAGGAAACGCTCTAGCTCAATTCATTAAGCCATGGCACAGAATTAAGCAAACCCACCTTTAGCTGAGCTCACCAGGCATGAGTGAACTATGGAGACCAACTTCTGACTCAACTCACTAAACATGGTCACATGGTCACACAAATGAAGAAAACCATTTCTAACTCATCTCATAATGCACGGCCATATAGTTGAGGAAACTTACCTCTAGCTTAACTCATCAAGGAAGAGCAAAGAATTGAGGAAACCTACCTCTAGCTGAACTAACCAAGGAAGGGCAAGGAACTAATGAAACCTACCTCTAGCTGAACTAATCAAGCATGGTCATACAACTGACAAAACCCACCTCTAGCTGAACTAACCAAGCATGGTCATACAACTGAAAAACCCACCTTTAGCTGAACTAACCAAGCATGGTCATACAACTGAAAAACCCAATTCTCGCTGAACTAACCAAGCATGGTAATACAACTGATGAAACCCACCTTTAGCTGAACTAACCAAGCATGATCATACAACTGACAAAACCCGCCTCTAGCTGAACTAACCAAGCATGGTCATACAACTGACAAACCCACCTCTAGGTGAGCTAACCAAGCATGGTCATACAACTGACAAAACCCAATTCTCATGGAACTAACCAAACATGGTCATACAACTGACTAAACCCACCTCTAGCTGAACTAACCAATAATGGCCATACAACTGACAAAACCCACCTCTAGCTGAACTAACCAAGCATGATGATACAGCTGACAAAACCAAATTCTAGCTGAACTAACCAAGCATGGTCATAGAACCGACAAAACCCACCTTTAGCTCAATTCACCAAGCAGAAGCAAGGAACTACAGAAACCTGCTTTTGGTCCAATTCTCTCAGCTTGAGAAGAAGATTGGATAGATAGTCATGGAACAAACGAAAATGAGACAATGACAGAAACAATAGATGGAGTATACACTTGATGACAGATTGACAGAAAGTGGCATAGAGATAAGAGAAATGAAAGAGTGTAACCAGTGATCTATGCAGCTAAGAATGCCAGACCACTGAAAGATATTTTTCTTCTTCAAACACTCTCAGATGTCTAATTGAATATTTTCAAAGAAAGCAGTGGTCAGCTTGAGGTTATTTGTATCTCCATAGATTTTTTTCAGGAATGGTACTGGTGACGGTCATATGTGCTTTTTCTATTCCTCTTTTGTTGGGCATCTTTGAAGCAGAAGTTCAGTGGTCATTTTATCGATGCCACAGTTACACTCATTGGTAGTTCATATCTTTAGCTCGTTGAATAGATGGTATCCCAATCTCTTGTAGCCTGTGTGGAGTCTGAAGATTTCTACTTGTTCTCTTCTGCTGAGCTTGTAATATGCATCATTTTTTTGGGTGGTCTGGATGCTCGGCATCCCATTTTTACCCTGTATCTGCTTCTGATAAAACTCTTTGGGTCTCCGAAAGTTATACTTGTATCAGGCTGAGGTAGCTTTCCACTTTCCTTTGCCAATCTGTCAGCCTTTTCATTGCTGGGGATGTTGCAATGAGATGGGATCCATTGTATCACAACTCTTTTGAATTGCAGACAGTTTGTAGAGTATTACTCTTAAGTCAACCAGGCCTGCATTATTCTGTCTCTTCAGCGTTGCAATTTCTGACTGCTCATCTGTGAAGAGAGCTACTTATCTTTCTGTGTTTTCTTCTGTCATTAGGGCTTCCGCTACAGTTTTCGAGGCCTCTGATTCTGCTCTGAAGTTACTTGAGAAATTTCATGTTGTGGCTGACAGATTGTTTGGTGTACCAGTGCTTTAAGCTCAGAAAGACTCTTCCACCTCCAACTTTTGTTGCTGATCCATCTGTGCATGGATCCAGATGTTTCTTGGGTAATCTCTATGTATTTAGTCATTATGGCTTTCCTCTCTGTTACAGTCTGGCTCTTCTTTCTCTCAATTCTATGAATGTTTTCTATCATTTCTGGCAAGCGATATTGTTTCTTAACTGGAGTTTTTGTACAGTGTAGATGGGTTTAGTTGCTGCATTTATGGGATCTGCTCTCATCTTTGTTGTGGCTGATTCTACAAAGTTGCTTCTCTCGAGTCTTCCCTTTCCAAGAGCATGTATCCTATGGTACACTGGAAATGAGCTTCTCTATGGTGCAGAACGCTGGACAGTAACAGAGAATGAAATGTCAAAATTGTCTTCTTTACACATAATCTTCCAAAGGAAAATTTTCGGAATCTTTTGGCCAAATACCATCACCATTTAAGCAACCAAGAGGACATGCACACTATCATAGCTGGCAGATGCTGAAGTTGGGTTGGCCACGTCCTCAGAAGAGACCCTGATGCCATCATAAGAACAGCTATGCTATGGACCCATGAAGGAAAACAAAAGAGAGGCCGACCAAAATCTTGGTGGAGAACTGTGGAGGCTGAGATGCAAAGAATGAACCAGAGCTGGGGCACTGCATGAAGGATGGCTGCCGATCGAGCAAAGTGGAGGTAGTTTGTTGCTGCCCTACAAGATGCCACCAGGCGTGATGGCCACTGACTGCTTTGACAGTTAACGGCTAAGGATCAAAGAAGAAGAAGACATTGGATATGATATAGTGACTGATATGAAAATATATACTTTTATTATTCAAATGTAGATACAACAAATTGCAAAGCATTCAATAGAAGTAAAATAATTTTTTTTTATAAATTAGGATACATATACTGTTTTGCTTCTATTACCAACTTAATGATGGAGAATGCATGAAAATAGGATATATGTACATACAAAATGCAGTTGTTCATAAAGTATAAATTACAAATCCCTTTAAGATAAGATAAGATAAGATAAGATAAGATAAGATAAGAATAGGAGTGGAAGTGATGCATGTTGTCAGCATTTCGCTTCTTTGTGGCTTCAACATGAAAAAAAAATCATCACTCATCAGAAATAAAAATCAGCAGCCTCCGCAAAATATATAGAGGAGCAGATGTGGCATCAGATCACCACCTTCTGATAGCCAAAGTAAAAATGAAACTCAAGAGATATGCAACAGTGCAAAATTATAGACAACAATTTAATGTAGGACATCTAAGAAATCAAGAAACAAGAGACAAATTTGCGGTCACAATATCCAACAAATTCCAAGTGCTCCAACAGCTGGAAGATGTAGAGAATACAGAAGACTATTGGCCGCAAATCAAAACGGTATGGAATGAGACATGTGAAGAAATACTGGGGAAAAGGGAACGACAACAAAAAGCATGGATAACAACAGAAACCATCAATAAGATAAAAGACAGAAAAAACAAGAAAGCAGATTTAAACACAAGCAAAACCAGAAGTTCCAAAGCCAAGGCTCAAGAAGTGTACACAGAAGCAAACAAAGAAGTTAAAAGAAGTATCAAAAGAGACAAGAGGAAGTATATTGAGGAGTTGGCAAGAGAGGCAGAAGATGCTGCAGCCAAAGGAAATATGAGAGAACTGTATAACAGCACAAAGAAGTTGACAGGGAAATACAAGCAAACAAGTTGCCTCATAAAAGACAAGAATGGAAAACTGCTCTGCAATATACAAGAGCAAATGAAGAGGTGGACAGAATATTTTGAGGACCTTCTCAATAGACCAGCTCCACAAAACCCCCCGGACATCCAGCCAGCAGAAGAAGAGCTACAAATTAACGGTGAAAGACCAACGAAGGAAGAAATAAAGAAAGCCATAAAGCTTCTAAGAGATGGAAAAGCGTCTGGACCTGATGGCATTCCAGCAGAGGCCATCAAAGCAGATATCGACACAGCTACAGAGATGTTATTTAAATTACTTGGTAAAGTCTGGGAAAAGGAAGAGATACCAGCAGAATGGAAGGAAGGATATCTGGTTAAGTTGCCTAAGAAAGGAAATTTACAAGAGTGCACAAATTATAGAGGAATAATGTTACTATCAGTGCCAGGAAAAGTATTAAATAGGATTATCCTTGAGAGATTAAAAGAGTCCATAGACAAGAAACTGAGAGATGAACAAGCAGGTTTTCGACAAAACAGATCCTGTACAGACCAGATAGCCACTTTGAGAATAATAGTTGAACAAAGCCTGGAATGGAATTCACCATTATACATCGGTTTTGTGGACTACGAAAAGGCATTTGACAGTGTAGACAGAGAATCACTTTGGAAATTGATGAGGCATTATGGAGTTCCCCTGAAGATCATTAATTTAATAAAGAAAATATATGAAGACATGACATGCAGAGTTCTTCATGAAGGACAGCTTACAGAACCATTTGGGATAAGAACAGGAGTGCGACAGGGATGCCTCTTGTCTCCATTTCTTTTCTTATTAGCAATAGACTGGGTTATGAGAACATCAACACACAACAGAAATGGAATCCAGTGGACTCTGACTAAGCAGTTGGATGATCTGGATTTTGCTGATGACTTGGCTCTTCTGTCCCATAACTGTAATCAGATGCAGGACAAATTGAAAACACTCGATGAGAGGTCACAGCAATTGGGTCTGAAAATACACAGGGAAAAGACAAAGATAATGAAAATAAATGCAGGTAATGAAAACAGGGTTGAACTTGAAGAAGCACCAATACAAGATGTAGAATCGTACACATATCTTGGTAGCAATATAGACAAAGTTGGAGGGACAGACTGTGATATCAAAATAAGAATACAAAAAGCAAGAGGAGCTTTCATAGCATTGGGAAATATATGGAGATCAAGAGAAATCGGATCCAACACGAAAATAAGAATCTTCAACTCAAATGTGAAGTCAGTCCTATTGTATGGCTCTGAGACATGGAGAACAACAAAGACAACAACCAAAAAGCTACAGACTTTCATAAATGGGTGCTTGCGTAGAATAGAAGGATTAAAATGGTATGACAAGGTTACCAACATGGAACTGATGACAAGAACTAGACAAGTGCCAGTGGAACAAGAGATGAGAAGAAGACGATGGCGATGGATAGGACACACAGTGAGGAAACCTGTTGATAGCATTGCAAGGCAGTCCTTGTTATGGAACCCCCAGGGCAAGAGAGGCAGAGGTAGACCAAGAAGCACATGGAGAAGAGAGCTGGAAACAGAGGTGAAAATGATGAGGAGAACGTGGAAAGAACTTGAGATGATGGCACGTGACAGGAGGACTTGGCATGTGTTTGTTGAAGGCCTATGCTCCTTTGGGAGTGGAGGGTTATGGATGAATGAGCCTCCGCAAAATGGATCAATTATCTGGATTTATCTGAAGACTGGGTGGGCCTTGTGTACACAGAACAATTTGTTCATTACAAATTTTTCTTTCTTTATGCCTTTTTTTTCAAAGTAACATTATAAATATAATTATTTAAGATATTTTTTTTATTGCACAATTACAATTTTTAATTAGTCAGTAAACAATATATATTTACCCGCCTAGAACACAAAAATAAAAAAACAACTAACCTATTTGTATTACTATAACTTTTATTGTTTCGGTATTCCCACCACAACTAATCAGTAACAGAGTTCATTAGAAAAACACCTGACCAGGCCTACTCTCTACAAGAATTGAAATAATTCTCAGTGTTATAGCAGCTTAGCTTAAATGCCATGTGGACCAAAGAAAGTACAGGTTACCTCATCTTGCATATCTATGACACTGCCTGCGTCCAGCAACATCTGCACTGTATCTTTTGCCCCATGTGATGCTGCCCTAAGCAAGGGTGTGCAGCCCATCTATGGATACAAATGGTGACGTGGGGGGAGGGGGGAAGTTAGAGTACTGGAGATAGCCAACATTTGTAACGTTTTTATAGACTGACTTTTGTAACAAGAATTTGTAGTAAGAATTTGTAATAAAAATTTGAGAAGGATTGCATTAAAACTATATAAAACAATGAGCTGAATCAAAATAGGTAATAAGGGAAGTATTATTCACATAACAGGTGATCACCTAAAGGTACGCACTAAAAAAAAATAAAAAAAATAGAAATTAATTTTCCGTACACTCTATTGCATGAAATAAAAGACGAATGAAGAATAAAAGTGCCATTAATCAATAATTCCTCATCTCTTTCACACAATGACACACACAATGACACACACAATGACACACACAATGACACACACAATGACACACACAATGTAAAGCTCACGAGATAGTTGGTCTTTACTGGGGCTATATTTAAAACAAAGGGCTCGCTAGTTACTTGGCCTCACAGGTGACCTAGATGTTTGAAGAAGCAACTTGATTAAATAGCCACTTCACTGTATGTCATCCGACACTTGCGCCTTTTAAATACAACCTTAGGTGTGGCTAAGAGGTCCGCCTCGAATTATAGAGGTACCGGGATCGATTTCCAGTTGAGGGAATATAAGTAATTGGAATTTTTTTTTTCTGAACCAGTGGTCCAAATGATGACATACTATTCACCCCCCCCCCCCCCCCCCCCCCGTCTCCTGGGTAGTGAGATCGGATGCCTAGCCTTTTCGGACAAGGGCGAAAAATGGGAGGTCTCGTGTGCAAGTTGCGCACGTTAAAAATCCCACAGCAGTTGGAAATCGAAAAGAGCAGGCTAAAAGGCCGCTGCCCTGGCAAAATTTAAAAATTAGAAACTTACCCACCACAAAAAATATTTATAGAATGTGTGATTCCTATATACACACATTGGGATTCTTGCCGGTGCTACGGAGTTCGTGCATTGTGCTGAGATCCTCCTTGTGTGATCTAAGGGAGGGATCAGAGCACTGGAGTTTTTCCAAGTACAATGAAGACAGTCCTTCAAACCAAACCAAACCAAATACAATACACAATATATTCGCAGTTCATTATTTCCGTTATTTTAAAGAAATGACTTCCGCTTATTTTAAATTATTTATAGTAATTACAGTAGAACTCCATTTATCCGAACCCCAATTATCCGAACATCCAATTATCCGAACACTTTTTCCAGAAGAAAAAAAATCAGGCACCACCAGTCACGTTAGACTACATTTCTGAATCTTTTGATGCGGCAAGCTTCAAATGTGTGCGAACAATTTGTAGAGGATGAGATGGGCTAATGGTCGGTTGCTTACGTACAAGAAGTCAGTTAGATCATAAAGTCAGTTAATATCTGGTTTACCAATCCAGTGTACGTGTGCGTTCTAGGCAGAGCACTGGCTAAACAGACAGTTCAACTTAAAATAATTGTGTCTGCTACTACAGCAGAATAATTTTGATGTACAAGTATTTCTCTGTGCGATATGGCATCTTCCAGTAAGCCTAAAGCATATAAAAGGAACCGCAATGTTTTGTCAATTGAAACGAAAACATAAATTACCAAGAGACTAGGAAAAGGTGAAACTGTGTCTTCACTTGCGAGGATTTTCAATGTTGGGAAAGCTACCGTCTCTGACATCAAAAGTAACAAGGATAAAATTATGAGTTTTGCATCGAAATTGGATAGTGAAAATGGGTCGAAGAAACGTAAACCATGAGAAATGCGAAAGATCTGAAATTGGAAGAGGCTTTGTATATATGGTTTGTGCAAAGAAGAAGCAAAGGGGAACCTATCTCTGGCTCTCTATTGTGTGAAAAGGCACTTCAGTTCAACAATCAACTTGACGGTCCTCCTGACTTTAAGGCTAGCCAGGGATGGTTAAGAAACTTTAAATCTCGTCATGGCATACGAGAATTGGAGATTCAAGGGGAATTTTTATCTAGCGATGCAACTGCCGCTGAAAATTTTAAAGAAACATTCTTGGCTTTTTTGGAAGAAGAAGGTTATTCACTCGATGATGTGTATAATGCCGATGAGACTGGCTTATACTGGAAATCAATGCCTCAAAAATCACTTGCATCTCAGCGCGAAGCAGCTGCCCCTGGGTTTAAAAAGTGCAAAGAGAGAGTAACAATTTTGGTAGCCGCGAATGCCAGTGGAAGTCATCGTTTACCGGTGCTAATGATCGGCAAAGCCAAAAAAAACCACCTTGTTTAAATAATGTGACATGTCTCCCATTGTGCTATAAAGCACAGAAGAGTGCTTGGATGAATAGTGAAATATTTCTTGATTGGTATACAAATCAGTTCATCCCAAATGTGAAGAGGTTGAGAGAACAAGAAAAGAAAACTGGAAAAGTAATTCTTCTACTGGACAATGCACCATCTCATCCAGAGATGGATACATTGAATGCAGTTGATACAAATTTTAAAGTAATTTTTCTGCCTCCAAATGTAACAGCATTGATTCAACCAATGGATCAGGGTGTTATAGTAAAGCTTAAAAAGATGTACAAGAAGAAAGTCCTGCGTCGTTTATTGTTGGCTGAAGATGAAGAAAGTGTGGTGGCGTTTTCCAAAAAGCTTAATCTCAAAGACTGCTGCTATATGTTAGCTGATGCTTGGACCAACCTGTCACAAGATAATCTCAACAAGGCTTGGAATAGATTGCTTGGGAAAAAAGGAGGAAATGAAACTACTGCAGTGGACACAAATGATGATTGTATAAATGAAGTTGTGGAACTGTTTCAAGCAATGCCCGGATTTTCGGACTGTGACAAATATGATGCACACATGTGGCTAAAAGATGATAATAATTCTGGTTTTCAGTTTTTGAATGACGAAGAAATTTTGTCTTTTGTGCAAGAAGAAAATCAAATACATGTAGTGACCGATGATGAAGACTCCTCAGAAGTACATGATGTACTTGTAGATTATGAAGAAAACCCAAAACGTCGACCAAGTCCTGAAGAGGCCTTTATAGCACTAGAATCAGCGATGGCTTGGTACGAGCAAGAAGATGACAGCTGTCCTACACAGCTTCTGCTGTTGAAGAGAATGCGGGACTTAGCAGCCAAACGGAGACTATCCAGTTTGGTGCAAAAGATGATTCCTCATTATTTTAAATAGTGGGCTACATCTGTGCAAGTCCATGTATACGTAAGTTGCGCCTGGTTTTGAATCGTTTGTAATGTTATTTTGAAAACATTTCTCTTTCTTAAAAAAAAAAAATAATTAATACAAGTAGTACATGCACTGCAGTGTAATGAAAGATTTTAGTGATACAGTGATCTAATACAGTGTGGGTATTATTATTACAGTACAAGTAAATATGTTTTATAGTGTATTTTCCTTGTGATGGTTAATTATTTTTAGAAATATGTGTACATGTACTCGATACATTATGTAATCCAATTATCCGAACATTTGATTATCCGAACGATGCTCGGTCCCAAGGGGTTCGGATAAATGGAGTTCTACTGTATGTAACATTAGCTGCCTCAATCACGGTCACAACTTGAGAGATTAAAATGTAGGCCTACCATGAAAGGGAGCTGCATCCCTTCAAATCAATACGATGAGTGGAACATATCGATTTTGAGCGATGAAATGCTACATATATGTAAACCTCGAGTGAACTTAACTAAAAGTGCTGAAGTAACGAGCCCTCGTTCAGAGCACCGCTAGGTTTTTTTTTACTTGGACGAGAAGTTGGAAAAAGAAACACTTAGATTGCATTTGGAGAAGACCTTAGAGATGTCGGAATGAATAGAAAGAACAATAGACGGTTGAAGGTGGCAGGTGTCACGGAATAGCCTCCCCTGCTTTGCAGTAGTGGTCCAACAGTGGCCAAAACTCAAGAGTATCTAATATGGGTCTTCAAAGGTGTCTACCTTCCCACAAGATTACTCTTGGCAGAGTTAGATAGAATGATAAGAATGCTTCTATCTGAAGGGAGTTTCTCAAGATATTTCAGAAGTCAAGAACAATGCTGCGTTGGACAGGACAATTGTTAACTTTTATCTGATCCGCCGCTTTTATGAAGAATTAAGCAATTATTAATTTCAGCTCGTTCAAGCCCCCACCCTGATTTACTCAGAGGAATTATTATTATTCTGGTATAGCTCTGTTTAGAGTGTGTTTAGTAAATTGACTGAGACAAACATGCAGTACATTCAAAATGATTAAATCGACGTTAAATTTGTATATTTATAAATATCAGATTTAATAATCAACTAAGTTTAGCAGTTTAAAAAAATTGAATAATCTTTAACAGAAAATACTCATCATCGTGCGATGGTAGTGTTTTATAAAAGAAGTCACTTGGCAGCTTTTAGCTTTGACTTAACTGCAAATTGTAGTTTCTTCTCCCGCTGTGTTTTTGGGATCTGTGCAGATAGGTCACTGGAGTTCTCGCGTCTCTGGTCATGATTAAAGACGCAGCACATTCCAAGTAAGATCAGGGAGTAACTGCAAAGCTGGTCCCGAGTCTCTAAAACCCATCTACCTCAGAATTTACCCTCGATGAGAATTAAGCTTAATCCCTCGAGATAAAACTTTCTTTACATTTAAATTGAAAAGCTTTATATTTACTTTACATTCAAATGAAAAGGTCAATAGTATAGATAGAATATGTTTACATTTACATGGTTGAAAAATACTCACAATATAGACTGAATATGTTTTCAGTTACATCTATACTGGTTGAAAAATGTTCACAATATAGATAGAATATATTTTCATTTACATCTACACTGGTTGAAAACTTTCATTATTTTAAAGTGAATAGGTTCTCCTACCACACAATCTGCCTAAGGAAAATTCTCTGAATCTTTTGGCCAAACACCACCAGCAACCAAGAACTACTTATTCGGAGTAACCAGGAGGACATGCACACCATCATAGCTGGCAGACGCTGGAGTTGGTTTGGCCACGTCCTCAGAAGGGATCCTGATACCATCACAAGAACAGCTATGCTATGGGCTCCCGAGGGAAAGCGAAAGAGAGGCAAAAAAAAAAAAAAAAAAAACTTGGCGGAGAACTGTGGAAGCCGAGATGCAAAGAATGAACCAGAGTTGGGGCACTGTACGAAGGATGGCCGCCGACCGAGCAAAGTGGAATCATTTTGTTGCTGCCCTACAAGACGCCACGAGGCGTGATGGCCCCTGACTGCTTTGACGGTTGGCGGTTATGGATCAAAGAAGAAGAAGAAGGTTTACATAGACATTTACACTGGTTTGTACTTGCAAATATTATAATTAGAATGTATATCATTTCTTTCATCTTGTCCTCCCTGCTCCATATGGAACTTGGGACTACTTATGCTTTTAGTTCTCTTTAAGAAACTAGCAATAAAGCAGTCACCAGCCCTGGCAGTGGTGGTTCATGAAATCATCATTCTATAGGCCGAGGTTGCCAGCCTCAAATGACTTGGACATCCACTAGGGATTTTCACATATTAATATTCACATGGCAATATACATATTAGTTCACATGTTAGTAATGAAAAATATAGAATGTTAAATGCATAACTTACGCCAATCTTGGCTCACAGACTGTTTGCTCAGAGGAATAAAGGCACTGGAATATGCCTCTTACATGTGTTCTTAGGGGTCGTTATTTTAACAATGAATTCACTTTGACTCTGTGCTTTAGATTCCTCAGATTCCCGGTGTCCCGGTTAAATGGTAGAGTTTAGTCTGGGCTCTGAAGTCCTCAAAATTTCTCAAACAATGGCCCGGTTCCGATATAAGAATCTTGATTCTAGGCTCTGGCAAGGTCTGGTTGTCGTTTTGGCTAGCTTGATGTGGCTCGTGATAAAAGGATTAACTATCCACATCGGATTTTCCAAGTCCTGCTGATGCTTCTGAGGAAAATATGTTTCGAAATTTGTAGACAGCAACTGTAGATGGTCAGAAATAATATCCTTCAGTTTTTTTTCTCCAGATCAGGTTGTTTTTCTTCCCACTCACACTTTTTGAGGAAGCTTTCCAAATGTGGGCAATGGCAGAAATTGCTTTTACGAATGTTACTATGCCAAATGGTGTTCTTCATTTTCATGACTTCTCCAGTGTAGCTAGAATGTTGCTTGATGTCAATAAGTGCTGGTAGATTGAAGTACAGTAAATATATATATATATAGAATTCTAGTTCTAGCAGAAAAGTAGTTTAATTGGCAACACGAAGTAAAGTTACAGTTCAACAGTTGCCTACGGTGATCCTTCAGTGTTGTCATTTACAAATTTATGATCCCACTAGCTCCTCTTGTCTCCCTTAAAAGGTTATATTACAGTAAATTTGGGCAATATCCTGCAACTTTCATATTAGAAAACCATAGGAATAGAGAAAAAAAACTTATCAAATTTTAAGCTCCACTGCCATTAAAAAGTAATACAAGTAGTAGTAAAACTAACTACTTTAATGTCAATACTTTTTTTAAGTACCGGTATAGAAAATATATAAATATATGAGTAAATTAAGTCATTCACGCTTCATGTTTCATTCACCCTTCATTCACCCCTCCAGTTTCAATCACTCACACAGTAATTTCATTCACCTTGGGGTGAACCATCCACCATTTAAAAAAACACTGCAATACAGTAATAGCTGGAACACCTTTTAGCGAAAATTTTACTAAGCGTTCAGATTGTTGCTTCAGCAGCAACGCGACTTCAACGTGAAAAAATATGTGCATTCTGAGTAGGCGTCAACAGTGACCAGTCAACCATTATAACAACCCTTCCAATTGTGGAGCAGCGACCGTCACCTAATTCACGCCCAAGATATCCTTTCCTGTTCCATCCGTTTAAGTTCTTTCCACGTCTTCGTCATCTTTCATGTGTCTCCAATTCCCTTCAATATGTTTCTGTGTGTCTCTCTCTCTGTCTTTTACCTCTTGGATGTCCACAATAAGAACTGCCCTGTAATGCTATTAGTTGATTTTTTTTCCGCAGCTTTTGTCCTATCCAAACGCCAACATATTTTCCTCACCTGTTCCACGAGTATTTGTGATTTTATAACGCCATTTTAATTCTTCTATTCTGCACAAGCCTCACTTATAAAAGTTTGTAACCTTTTGGATGTCATTTTTATTGTCCATGTTTCACAGCCATGCAACTGAACTGTGTTGAAAATTCTTATTTTTGTGTTGGATTTGATTTCTTTTGATTTCTATATAAATGTCAATGAAAACCACTCTTGCCTTATATACTCTTATTTTGATATCACTGCTGGTTCATCTAACTCTTATATCACTGCCAGTTCCTCTAACTCTTACATCACTGCCAGTTCCTCTAACTCTTATGTCACTGCCAGTTCCTCTAACTCTTATGTCACTGCCAGTTTCTCTAACTCTTATATCACTGCCAGTTCCTCTAACTCTTATGTCACTGCCAGTTCCTCTAACTCTTATGTCACTGCCACTTCCTCTAATTCTTACATCACTGCCAGTTCCTCTAACTCTTATGTCACTGCCAGTTCCTCTAACTCTTATGTCACTGCCAGTTCCTCTAACTCTTATGTCACTGCCAGTTCCTCTAACTCTTATGTCACTGCCTGTTTCTCTAACTCTTATGTCACTGCCAGTTCCTCTAACTCTTATGTCACTGCCAGTTCCTCTAACTCTTATGTCACTGCCAGTTCCTCTAACTCTTATGTCACTGCCTGTTCCTCTAACTCTTATGTCACTGCCTGTTTCTCTAACTCTTATGTCACTGCCAGTTTCTCTAACTCTTATTTCACTGCCAGTTCCTCTAACTCTTATGTCACTACCAGTTCCTCTAACTCTTATTTCACTGCCAGTTCCTCTAACTCTTATGTCACTGCCAGTTCCTCTAACTCTTATGTCACTGCCAGTTTCTCTAACTCTTATTTCACTGCCAGTTCCTCTAACTCTTATGTCACTGCCAGTTCCTCTAACTCTTATGTCACTGCCAGTTTCTCTAACTCTTATGTCATTGCCAGTTCCTCTAACTCTTATGTCACTGCCAGTTTCTCTAACTCTTATGTCATTGCCAGTTCCTCTAACTCTTATGTCACTGCCAGTTCCTCTAACTCTTATGTCACTGCCAGTTCCTCTAACTCTTATTTCACTGCCAGTTCCTCTAACTCTTATGTCACTGCCAGTTCCTCTAACTCTTATATCACTGCCACTTCCTCTAACTCTTATGTCACTGCCAGTTCCTCTAACTCTTATGTCACTGCCAGTTCCTCTAATCCTTATGTCACTGCCAGTTCCTCTAACTCTTATGTTACTGCCAGTTCCTCTAACTCTTATGTTACTGCCAGTTCCTCTAACTCTTATGTCACTGCCAGTTCCTCTAACTCTTATGTCACTGCCAGTTCCTCTAACTCTTATTTCACTGCCAGTTCCTCTAACTCTTATGTCACTGCCAGTTCCTCTAACTCTTATATCACTGCCACTTCCTCTAACTCTTATGTCACTGCCAGTTCCTCTAACTCTTTATGTCACTGCCAGTTCCTCTAACCCTTATGTCACTGCCAGTTCCTCTAACCCTTATGTCACTGCCAGTTCCTCTAACTCTTATGTCACTGCCAGTTCCTCTAACTCTTATTTCACTGCCAGTTCCTCTAACTTTTATGTCACTGCCAGTTCCTCTAACTCTTATATCACTAACACTTCCTCTAACTCTTATGTCACTGCCACTTCCTCTAACTCTTATGTCACTGCCATAAGAAGATAAATAGCCAGTGTTACTGAGATGTCACTACACATTTGAAAACATTTCACTGTCACCTGGTCACCCTGATGTAAACGTATTGTTTTCTTTTTCTAAAATACGAATTAAGACACTGTTCTTCCCCCCCCCCCCCCCCCCCCTTACCTAACACCCGATACCGTAAGAAAAGTAAATACTGTAGTTCAAAAAAAAAAAGTGGATGTGAGAATCAAAGAACGAAATTGTATTTTATAAATTCATGGGTGAAAGCGTTAGCTCCAACAAAAATTCACCCCTCCCCTCTGTATGATACAGGGGAAAATACATCTCATTTGTGTGTTGTCTCTCAGTAGCTGTCTTTCAGTCACTCACAATTATTTCACGTTCACTCAACATTTTATTGTTTAAGTTTGGATCAGCCGCGTCAACTTTGCTTGTACATCACAATCATGGAGTAGCCTTTTTTTTCTTAACCAGCGACACTTGGGCTTTCAGACCTTCGGCCCAATGACATGTCATTGCGAGGCTGGGGAGCCTGTGTACTTTCCTTCCAACCCGGTCAGGAGCTTTGCTCCTTCCCATCTACAGAAGGTTTATCTCAGGAGCCGTTCAGGTTATCCAGTCAAAATCCCGGTCGATGACACTCTTTCAAATGCTCACGACCGGGCTTGAACACCTGATCGCCAGCGCAATGTGGTAACCATTACACCATTGCGGCTCCCCTGGAGTAGCCTTTAACAAGTATCGACAGTATCACGGACAGTATCAGATACCGCTCGTTTCGTGTACCCGATTATTAAATGCCTATGGCCGCGCTGGTGTAATGGCTTCGGCGTTGTACTGGCGACCAGGTGTTCATGGTTCAAAACCGGGCGTCAGCGTTTGAAGAAATGTTTACGGCCGGAAATTTGACTGAATAACCTGAACGGCTCCTGTGATAAACCCTCTGTGGATGGGAAGGAGCGAAGCTCCTGACCGGGTTGGAAGGAAAGTCCTCAGGTTCCCCAGC
The DNA here is from genome assembly GCA_024509875.1 of Oreohelix idahoensis. NCBI lineage: Eukaryota > Metazoa > Mollusca > Gastropoda > Stylommatophora > Oreohelicidae > Oreohelix > Oreohelix idahoensis. The sequence continues at coordinate 869,424 of JAMPIV010001478.1, forward strand.
CTCGCAATGACATGTCATTGGGCCGAAGGGCTGAAAGCCCAAGTGCCGCTGGTTAAGGGAAAAAAAAAAAAAAAGACACATCTGCATATACGTCAATTTGACAAAAGTCAGAACAGACAATGAGTCTTTCAATAGTGAAACCCTTTCGTCAGAATAAACAACAGCAGTTCTACATCTTTCAGTCTTTGACCTCGCATGATTAAGTGCGCAGTATTCCTAAGAATTCATAATAGATACAGTCTCCTCAAATGTTTTACCACAACGTCTTTCTCTATTTCTCCGTCCGCCGTCATATCGGCGCATCATAAATTACAATCCATTTTACATTAATCTCCAGACCAAATCTCGTGTAGTTCCTGGCGGTCTCTGAAATCTCGTGTAGTTCCGGGCGGTCTCTGAAATCTCGTGTAGTTCCTGGTGGTCTCTGAAATCTCGTGTAGTTCCTGGTGATCTCTGAAATCTCGTGTAGTTCCTGATGGTCTCTGAAATCTCGTGTAGTTCCTGCTGGTCTCTGAAATCTCGCGTAGTTCCTGGTGGTCTCTGAAATCTCGTGTAGTTCCCGGCGGTCTCTGAAATCTCGTGTAGTTCCTGGTGGTCTCTGAAATCTCGTGTAGTCCCTGGTGGTCTCTGAAATATCGTGTAGTCCCTGGTGGTCTCTAAAATCTCGTGTAGTTCCCGGCGGTCTCTGAAATCTCGTGTAGTTTCCGCTGGTCTCTGAAATCTCGTGTAGTTCCCGGCGGTCTCTGAAATCTCGTGTATTTCTCGCCGGTCTCTGAAATCTCGTGTAGTTCCCGCCGGTCTCTAAAATCTCGTGTAGTTCCCGGCGGTCTCTGAAATCTCGTGTATTTCTCGCCGGTCTCTGAAATCTCGTGTAGTTCCCGCCGGTCTCTAAAATCTCGTGTAGTTCCCGGCGGTCTCTGAAATCTCGTGTGGTTCCCGACGGTCTCTGAAATCTCGCGTAGTTCCTGGTGGTCTCTGAAATCTCGTGTAGTTCCCGCCTTTCTCTGAGGAGACAAAGAAAGAATAGCAATGCTGCTTCCTCGGTTATGTTGTAAGAGGCGACTTATATGTGAGGTGGCATTAGACTGGCAACCTCATCATTTAAAACTAATTGCTACATGTAACAGGCTGATTTAAGTTTACAACTTCTCTTTTTATCTTCTTTCTTTTATCTTCTTTCTTTTATCTTCCAAGTTATTTAGCTGATATCATTACTGGCCATCTCCGCCAGAGGTGTCAATTCCTGGATGATACTCTAATCCTTTTCTTGTATACTTCAGGTTCGTTCAGTTCCTTCTTTGATGTTAATAGTGACTTCATATAGTGGTAGTTTACATGTACATGGCATACGATCAGCAACTCATAAAGATGGAATCAAATTCATTCCGTTCCTTCAAAAAACTTTTAATAACTTATTAAAACAACAAGTATAATGGGCCATTCAGAGTTCTCATAGAAGCCTTTACTGGGTCTTTGGTACTTCAGGTTAACTCATACATGAACTCTATGTCTCGTAATGTCCGTGTTCCTCTTTAACTTATTCTTTTCTCCGTAGACTTCCTTAGTCTTCCCAAAACCTGCTCCTATTTCCTCATATACCAATGCTCTTTATTAGCATTCCATACTTTATTTGTTACTTAAATATCTTCCTCGACGAACTGGTCAAACAAGTCTCTATAACTGTTCGTAGCAACAAAACTCATCTCATGCATAAACAATTGTATGTACACCATTCTGATACTTACTAATGAGAGAGCATATTTGAAGTCGACATTCACTTTTTCTTGATAATCATATACAATTCTGGACACTTCAAACCTTGTTCAATATGGCTCCTCTATAATATCTCTAGTTTCCTTCAAATGTTTACAGCCTCTTGGTTACTTTACACATAGTCGTTATAACCATCCTTTTTCTTAGTATATAGTCGTAAAGTTCTCGTAATGAACTGACAAATCGTGCTTCTGCAAGATTCTCCTGTAAACAAAATTCTACTCTGTGTAAAATATAATCATAGTTCAATACTTACAAAAACCACAGCATAAACGCTGAACTCCTTTCAGAAATACACCTTAACTGTGAACTACAGAAACAAATACTATCTCCCGATAGAATAACATTGGCTAGGGATGGCTGGACATCTAAATATATTTTCATATCAACCCTATCCGTAAAACCACAGAAGGTTCATCTTGTCCGCCCAGCGATCACACCTTCTTCCTGAAGCACAACCCAGGACTCACTGTCATCTAATGACCTCTGGTCATTTCGCGTGGTGTGTTTCTCTCGCCACTCTTCTGATTCGCTGACCCAAATCTTTTTTACTTAAATTTATTGGTCGAGCCTTTTTTTTTCTTGCTCTCGAACTTTCTATTTACAACTCAAGATAATCACTCACTATTAATTAACGTGAGCCGGTATTCTGAACCGTTATCAGTTAGCAATATTATTATTTTCATTCATTATTTTCTCTTGTGAGCTGTCCTAACTGTTTATCTCACCTTAACAATAGCATGAATAATGCTAGAGCAAACCCCACGGTGACATGCAGAAAAAAACGGCTACAAGCATTGCTGCTGGCTTCTTGCAAAGGAGGTCAGCTGCCGTGTTGTCTCCATGCTCCATAGGAAGCAACACGTGAAAATGAAATGAAGTGACTATTTCTTCAGCTTTCTAAGTTCAATGCCGACTGGCATTTCGAGATTAAACATCTTACAAAAACAACTAACGGGAAGAATGGAACACTCACAACTAAAAATAGATAAATAAATAAAAGAACTTTGACAAACATGACATGCTCATCATATTTTGATTCACTCTCGAACAATTCAAGGAACTGATGTGGCATGTCTCTCTCGTTCAATGGCAATAAGTTGGAACCTAGTTCTCACGTATTATCTAGGCTTGTTGGACTTTCTCCCAGTAATGACGTGTTGGTATACACTGTCCCCGGTTAAGAAAAGGGTCACAGCACCTATAGATCAGGTACATTGTGAGGAACGCATAATATAGTAGGCACGACTCTCTCCAGAAGTTAAGAATGTGACGACAACACCGTACACGCCATAGGACCGAACCCACACAACAAACCCCGGGTTTCCCTCTTTCTACGTTCACGCTTTCCCGCCTGTTCAAGACGCGATTGTCTCCATTTACAAATTCCTGGTCTAGTTTAGAATACACCCGGGGACTATGTCTTCCGCAGAAACCTGGCAAAATTAAATTATAGCCCTCAAGTGTATCGACTATAGAACAGACGACACAGTATAGGTAACTGAAATTTCTATGCAGAAAAACCAGATGGCGCTGCTTAACATATTTATGTGTCATTCTATACCATTGTACCAGCGCAAGAATATTGGATTTGTTCTTTCACGCTGGGCCTGAGTTGGATTATCACCTTGACACCTTCTAGTGAGGAGTGACAAAGAGTAAAGGAGGGAGGAATTTATGTGACACGACACAAACACCCTGGCTAACACAAGTGATAATCACTTCTTTTAAAGGAAACTTGATAGGCTTCATGAACGATTGATAGGAAATAAGATAGGTCTACAGAACGATTTGCTTATAAATCTTCCGTTGTTGTTTGTGACTGGAGGTGGAGGGACAGAGGGAGAAAAAGCAAGAAGTTGTGGTTTAACTGTTGGAAGACTATCACCACCACACAACAATACTCTACACTTCATTATGCCATCCAATGACGCTTATATCGTCCGTTTTGCTGGCACAGATCATTTCATTATTACAGATGACCAGAACTACGACATCAGTATGATAGATGACATTCATCTTCCTCATAAAAGGTCAAGGACAAAGGTAGCCCCACAGCAGATACTGCCGTAGGGGATTGACGTGTTAGAGACTTCACCATACTAGGTCCAGTATCGAGAGGTGGGGGGGGGGGGGGGGGGGGACCAGATCTCTTTCTCGCTGCCTTTCATAGCTACATAAAAGACTGTCCTTAGATGTGACAAAGGACGGATCTGTAGTGTTTTACTGATATTACTACTTACTGGAAATAATACCAATCAGAGAGTAAATCAAAATCAGCCATCAGTTCCACAATGTCAGCTTAGCAGATTATCATCTTTGTGTTGTGTCTTACTAGTTGTTGTCGCACCAACAGTCAGAAGATGTCCACTGTTTACTGCGTCATTTACCAGATCTCACAATCTCCTAACTTAACACATGAATCCTGCAGTTCTGCTATATGCTAACATCTTTAATGTTGGTCCTTACTATGATTTCTGCTAACAGAATAATCCTCAATGTGTAATAACTGAAAGGCTTTGAGGCCTGTATCTTTAACAGTACATTCTGACTATTCTCATCTGTGAGATATGCTCTATTTCTACTTCTTACTCTATGGACGGAGGTTTGGAAGCCTCGTCTGTCTTTAAGTTGTTCATTGTTGTAACTGTCTCTCAATTCCTAACTACTTTATTCCGCTCTGCTTTTAATAAAAAAAGATAAAGGTAGTCCCGTAGCAGATACTGCCGTAGGAGAGTGATTTGTTAGAGACTTCACTACACTAGGTCCAGCATCGAGAGGTGAGGTGACCAGTTTCCTCCCTCCATCCTTTGTCTTCTCTAACCCAAGAGCAAAGTCAGGTACCCATTTACAGCTGGGTAGACTGGGGCGTGTTGATACCATGAATCGATTTTGGAATGTTTGCTACGAGAGACCAGCGCTCTGACCACTCTGTTAATTGGACGCTAACTACAGTAAGGACTTTTTGTCTGAGCTCCAATAAGATTGATTGAAGCTAAAAGCTGCTATGAGTTTCACACTCATGTTGTATTTTCACCAATTTACCAAATCCCATATCTAATTCTGTGCCACTGGGTCACATCTCTAGGCATCTAACTTTTATCGTTTCGAATATCAGGTTTCTTGTTCGAGCCAGACAAACTGTCGTCTACTGTCGATCAAGGCAAGTACTTCTCTGTTCTCACAGACCCAATAATGTTAAATCAGGCTTACCTTGTAGTTAATGGCACATAGAGGCATATACCCGAAGTGACAAGGTTGAAAACTGACAAACAGATAACAACTCAACCACACTCAGACAGAAGATCGACCAACCTTTTACTCAGGGCAACGGGGCACAACAACTACTCCAGATCGTACAGTGATTTCCGTCAACTCAGTATACTCGGCAATTAATTGTATACCTCCGGTTTATAGATCCATGCAGATCATTACAATAACAAGTACCTGTAATTAGGAACTACCTAATATCGTAACAGCATCACTGCAAACCTTATTTTTGTGAGTACTCCTATCATCATTATGTTACACCAATCAACAAATGTAGTGTCCGAGGTGTGTTCATGATCAACAAAACACATGAGGCACTTTTGTTTCCCTGTGAAGACTGCTGTCGTCTGCTAAACTTCAGTTGTTTCTCCCATATTTCACAGTTGTGCTAAAAACCTTGACCCCGATGTACATTCTTGTCAATATGTCATGCTATACACATCCATGTCTATGATAATAAGAGTGCTAAGGACGCAGCTGTGATAAGAGTTCGCCATTACTCTAAATGTAGTGCGGCAGAGTATGAGTATGAGTGTAAACGTTTAGTCAATAAACTTCATTTCGTATTTGATATTTTGTTGTGTTATAGTATTTCTTTGACTTCTTATTAATATGACAGAGTTTTACACATTGACCAACACGTTGAAGGTCAAAGGTCAATTCAACACAACAGTCTGAACTGTAACTTTATGAACAACGAAATTTCCAAAGCAGACTAAAACATTATCTGAAATGTTGATTGGGGAAAAGGGGGGGGGGGGGGGGAGAGAGGGGGGGGGGCGTCCTTATAAATACTGATAGAAAGCACAGAGGGATGGAATACAAGTAAAAGAAGAATCCCATGACATAATGGATCTATAAATATCCAGACAGATCAATAGCAACAGCTTTTAACAATGGAAGAGATGTATAACACGAAGCTAAATAACTGACAGGAAATCCTTATCTTAATGGCGCTGAACAACCGCCTTAAAGGAACAATTAAAAACAACAATCAGACAGCCTCTCAGAAGAACGAAACGAAACCAGCTATAAGTTCAACAAAGTGAAAGTACAATGGACTCCTGCTCACTGCAAGATGTATAGAAACGAAAAGGTAGACATACTTGCCAAAGAAGGAAGATGTCAAATTCAAACTGAGAACAGGACAACATATGAAGACATTTAAAAAAGCGATAATATAAAATAGTTTAAAACAAAAATGAGATACACAAACATCCAAAACCAGATATAGCAGAAGCTTGCACACAGCGGAACATGCCCTCCAATAATGTCGGCACCACGAGAGTAGCCACCTGACAGCAAGGCCTGCACCAACTCCTATAATAGTAAGAAACTGTATGGCGAAGTGAGAAGACTAGGACAGACCACTGACATCATGATAGAAACGGATATGGTTATATGACAGCGAGCAAGGACGTCAGCAATAGTTTGTGAACAAAAAAGAAGACTTGTGCATGTTTACACCTACGAGCCATTCCACTCACCGTTAAATAAATCAACTTAATGTTTTCAGGTGAACATGGACAATTATTTAAATATACAAGAATGTAGCTGTTCATCTGGCCCAGCCACCCACCAACTTCAAGTATGCACGTTTACTAAGCTAGCAATATGCTGTCATTTACGCCATCATTTCTGATTTCCATTTAATTAACCTAAGCTACTGTTTATCCATTTAGACTAGAGCACACACGTATATGCAACCGAAAAACATGGCGAGCCAATAGACCTCATAGAACGCTCAAATGTTGAATAAATTATTCGATCAGACTAATGCCGCGTTATGTAAAGTGGTAAAATCCATGTTTGCCCATTCGTCACCATTTGTTAAACGCGTTGTCAAGTATCATTTGACAGCCTCGGGCCCAAGAGGGGAACGCTCTTTTTAAAGCGAAGTATTTGGAATGGAAACAAGCGGCTTTGTGAGTAAAGCATAATTCATTAGTACGAGCTAAAGAAAAAAGCGATTTATTTTGAAGCAACGAACCTTACAGGTACACACAAGTACGTCCGACAACTGAGGTGTTTTAAAAAAGGAAGTCGAAGTGGCTAAGAGGTATGGCGTCCGCTTCGAATTCTAAAGGTACCATGTTTGATTCCCAGTTGAGGGAATATAATTTATGGACATTTTTTTCAGAATCAGTGGCCCTAATGATGTCATACTTTCCCCTGGTCTCCTGGGTAGTGAGATCGGATGCCTAGCCTTCTCGGATACGGGCAAAAGCATAGGAGGTCTCGTGTGCAAGTTGCGCATGTTAAAAATCCCACGGCAGTTGGAAATCGTAGAGTAGGCCGTAAGGGGTGGTAAAATTTAAAAATTAGAAACCTACCTACAACCAAAAAATATTTACAGAATGTGTGATTCCTATATAAATACATTGGGATTCTCGCCAGTGCTATGGAGTTCGTGCACTGTGCTGAGATCCTGCTTGTTTGATCTAAGGAAGGAGATCGGAACACTGATGGAGTTGTCCGTGTGCAATGAAGATTGTCCTTAAAACCAAACCAAACATAAAAAGGGGAAACAATTCAGAAATAAATGATTAAGCAACTGACTTATATTCCAGCAAACCTGTCTGTGCAGATTTAGGTATATAAATATTCTAAGATAGTTAGTCCTTAAAAATCTTTAGCATGCATTTTAAAAGTTGTTTTATAAACGTTCTTTTTTCTTTCATCCACTATTTATGCGATGAGGCGTTACAGTGGATTTATTGTGTCTCGATCTAACAAACGGAGTGAGGCTTCCGGTGTTGTAATAGTGATTTCACTTGTTTTCTTGTAGGTGTCTGCCCTGAACTGCTCTTTTTTCTTCTGTAAATGCTCACTCTTCACTACCAAGTTATGTCCGCTCCTTCTTCTGTAAATGCTCACTCTTCACTACCAAGTTATGTCCGCTCCTTCTTCTGTAAATGCTCACTCTTCACTACCAAGTTATGTCCGCACCTTCTTCTGTAAATGCTCACTCTTCACTACCAAGTTATGTCCGCTCCTTCTTCTGTAAATGCTCACTCTTCACTACCAAGTTATGTCCGCTCCTTCTTCTGTAAATGCTCACTCTTCACTACCAAGTTATGTCCGCTCCTTCTTCTGTAAATGCTCACTCTTCACTACCAAGTTATGTCCGCTCCTTCTTCTGTAAATGCTCACTCTTCACTACCAAGTTATGTCCGCTCCTTCTTCTGTAAATGCTCACTCTTCACTACCAAGTTATGTCCGCACCTTCTTCTGTAAATGCTCACTCTTCACTACCAAGTTATGTCCGCACCTTCTTCACTAGTACTTCTTTTCGTCCCTTGTGTTGTTTCAAGGAAGTCGTCCAATATACATTTTAAATGTATGTGGTCTCATTTCACCTTTGAATTTTATCATTTTCCCCTCCTCCAAATTTTAGAACGCTTTAAGATATCCAAAGTATTACAGTATTTGAAATCAAGATAAACAATTGTACGTATCCATGAAATAAATGTTTGGAAATGATGACGGGATTATTAACGTGCTAATCAACTATCATGGTCGTCAACACCTGTCAGCTCCACTTGAAACAATTGCCTTCAACAATTACACCCCACGTCTTCCTGTTCTGTCTTTCTATACCTTTTTTTTAAAAAATTTATATCTGCCTTCAGTTCCCTTCTCCGTGTTATTTGTTGTTGTTGTGGGTGGTTGATTGGTTGGTTGGTTGGTGAGTGGGTGGGTGCGTGTGTGTTCATACAGGACCCCGGCTATGGATGTTAGTGAGTTACGGCAGCTCTGAGATGTTTATACAGGAACCCAGTTATGGATGGTGGTGATCGACGGTAGCTCTGAGCTGTTTATACAGGACTCCGGCTATGGATGATAGTGATCGACGGTAGCTTTGAGCTGTTTGTACAGGACCCCGGCTATGGATGATAGTGATTGACGGTAGCTCTGAGCTGTTTATACAGGACTCCGGCTATGGATGATAGTGATCGACGGTAGCTCTGAGCTGTTTATACAGGACTCCGGCTATGGATAATAGTGATCGACGGTAGCTCTGAGCTGTCTGTACAGGACTCCGGCTATGGATGATAGTGATCGACGGTAGCTCTGAGCTGTTTATACAGGACTCCGGCTATGGATAATAGTGATCGACGGTAGCTCTGAGCTGTCTGTACAGGACTCCGGCTATGGATGATAGTGATCGACGGTAGCTCTGAGCTGTTTGTACAGGACCCCGGCTATGGATGATAGTGATCGACGGTAGCTTTGAGCTGTTTATACAGGACTCCGGCTATGGATGATAGTGATCGACGGTAGCTTTGAGCTGTTTGTACAGGACTTCGGCTATGGATGATAACGAGTGACGATAGCACTGAGCTGTTTATACAGGACCCCGGCTGTGGATGACAATGAGAAACGGTAGCTTTGAGCTGTTCATACAGGACCCCGGCTATGGATGACAATGAGAGACGGTAGCTTTGAGCTGTTTGTACAGGACCCCGGCTATGGATGATAACGAGTGACGGTAGCTCTGAGCTGTTTGTACAGGACCCGGCTATGGATGATAACGAGTGGCGGTAGCTCTGAGCTGTTTGTACAGGACCCCGGCTATGGATGACAACGAGAGACGGTAGCTTTGAGCTGTTCGTACAGGACCCCGGCTATGGATGACAATGAGAGACGATAGGTCTGAGCTGTTCATGCAGGACCCGGCTATGGATGATAGTGATTCACAGTAGTTCTGAGATGTCCATACAGGACCTCGGCTTTATTATGCAGATTGCGCCAACGTTGATAAGATGATGGCCTCGCCCACTTGGTCTGTGCACTTCAATTACAATAAACACGAATAAATAAATATATATATATATTGCGGGTCACAGCAGGTGTTTCTTGTCTCGTAAAATGGTGGCGTATCGGTGTCGTGGAATATTCTAATCCACATATATAAATTAAAAGGTAAATATAAAGCCTAACAAATAAATTCTAATAAAGAAAAGAGCAATGGTAAAATAACAGTGCTGTCACAAAGAATGTACTCGAAATCCCCCTTTGTTTTATGCTTCGTCTGCAAATTGTAACGTTTCCACGTTAAATATAAGCCACTGCATAAATACAAGCGTTTCCACAACACATTAAAACGGGTATTGCATTTCTAAGAAAAACATTGAGAGGCACACTGCGTAATGACCTAAATTAATCCTAACATTAATTATACTACGTTACCAAAACGAACGAACAGATGGACTAAAGGATAGAGAGAAGGGAGAGGCAGAAAGCCGAACACGTGCAACACTAAACACGCGTCGCGCGATACACAATTGCTGCCATCACGCGTGTAAGGCCACATGCACTAACTTTTTTCAGACGGACAGTGATAAAATTCACTACCCTTCCCAGAGTTAGGTTTTAAAAACCTGGAAAACGCTTATTAGAAAAGATAACATTAGATGGGTTTACGTTTGAAAACATTACAGTACCCAGACAGCACATCTTCGAAACAGGAGGTAGAAGAAATTGCATATTTTGAACGCAGCCACTTAGCTCTTTTAAATTTGTATATTTGGGTTCCTTAGGGCTTGCTGACAAAGAATATGTAAAACGTTACGCAAATAGTCTAGGAATTAACAAGTTATAGCCAAAATAAAATGATGGTGCTGTCAGACAACACCCAAAATCAGAATCGCTCAGTGGTAGATTTTTTAAACCACCATTGTACGGGAAATGGGCCACAAGTTACATTTGAACTGATTGGCTGGAATGATATGTAAGGCTAAACACGATTAGTCGGACTATAAATACTATCCTTGGTTGTTAGGGGAGACGTAGGAAGGTAAAATTTTTTCAAACACTTGTCGAAACGTGGCTCCATTGGCCAGACTCGCTGATATAATCACTTAGGAGCGTTAGTTCGAGACCACTAGTTCAAATAAGCTTGATAAAGCAACAGTGCGTTGAAGCCAGCTCATATTTTTGCTAAATAAAAGCCTGGAACATAAGCAGATGGGAATTTGTGCCAGTATTTGTGCCAGAATTCATTGCTAGTCAACGTATCTGTGTTTATTTCCATGAATTGTGGTAAGCTTGAAACATTCAGTATCTTTTAATGAAAATTGAATGTGAATTGTTAATTTATGCCTGTATATATGTGTAGTTCAGTAGCAAACATGATGTAAAGCCTATAATGCTCCAGCCTGAACAGAAGGTGTCGGAGGAAAGTAAAACTGCATGGAATGGCCAAACAGTACACTGACACCTAGATTATTGATTAGACAGAAATAATGCTGGAAGTGCAGAGGCGTAGTAACCATTAAGGAGGGTAATACTGGTATAAAGTATTTCAGATGAAGCTGACAGTTGGCCTAACGCTCTGAACTCAATGTTTGTGATGTATTGTGCTCAGTGTAAAAAGAGAGTATAAATTAGTTATGAAGTAGAAGGTACATCCTTCTTGTTTTCAGGGACCGTGGTCTTGATGGTATTGAGCAGCACCTGGTCAGAGCTTTGCTGAATCCAGAGTCGGACAGCATACTCCTTGGTCCATTTAGCTATCAGTGAGGTGTCTCCAGAGCCCAGGGGAGAAATCGAGCAGAGGAGTCTTTTCCTGCCGCCATCACGCAAGATAAGCTGATGTGGCCAGCTGAGCTCAACATTATGTACCCCCATCTTAAAATGACATTGTAAAAATAACATTAAGAGGGGAATTAAATTGTTTTAATATCAGGAACTGAGAACATCTCCAATACTAGTTCCAATAAAGACAAACTATTGAAGTCATGATGACAAATACCAACAGAGCTTGAACAAAACAAAACCAGTATTACCTCATATTACTACTACACAACTGACACACATAGGATACTTTTAATAACATATGTCACTACAATATTCATATTGATAAATTCTGTACATATAACTTGTAATTAAAATTGATTGTGATTCCTGGTTCCCTTTGTATTTGAATCAGGACACATATACATTCATGACAGCAATGAATACATATTGTTATTTGAAAAGTTATCAGTGACTCCTTTAAGATATCCTTGTAGAGTGTTTTATGTATGTGAGTGTCACAGTGTTGTCAAGTGTAGTGGAATAAATTAAATTGTTTATCTGTCTGTTGTTGTTTTGACTTACACTTCATCATACACATACCCTAGACATATAACGTAGTCATCACACTATTCCAGAATAATTCTGACTGAGGTATACATATGTGGCAGCAAGTAAGGTTATATATAATACACTACTCTTATTAGATATAGATACCTTCACAGCTGATCTCAGTCAGTACACTAAGTCCCCTATAAATATTTATAACATCCCACTTCACCACATATATTGGGGTCTCGCTCTTGGGATTTTGAATCTTTACCTATTAAAAATATTGGGGGTAATTCACTTCAGGGAATATAAGAATTAAAAGGTATCCTTGGGTGGAATTAAATAAGGTTGAGCTCACGGTGCCTGTGTTGTCCATTAGATATATATTTAGAGATTGAATTGTTGGTTAGACATTGTATAAATTTACCTGATAGACAATGGCGGACCTGGCCAAATTTCGATCTGCTGCTGTTCAGACTGCAAAAGAGTTAGGATTAGATGGGCAAGTTATGGTTGCCTATGTCACTACGGAATGTGACAAATTTATTGAACGCGAAGAAAGAAGGTTTGAAGCCGAAAGAAAGTTAGAGGCTGAAAGGGAAATTAAGAAGTTACAATTTGAGGCTGAGGCTGAGACTAAGAGGTTGCAGATTGAGGCTGAGGCTAAGAAATTGGAGGCAGAAAGAGAAGACAAAAGATTAGCTGCAGAAGAAAGAAGATTAGCTGCAGAAAGGGAAGCAGAAGATAAAAGATTACAAAGGGAACATGAGTTACGACTAAGGGAGTTTGAGTTTCAAGGCCATGCTCCTGAAAATGGTGCCAGTCCCTTTGCCTCTGATGCCACTGCTAGCCAAGGAGCCTCAACCTCAGCTATGAATTTTCATTTAGATCATTTTGTTGAGAAAGACGATGATATAGAGAGCTATCTAAATAGGTATGAACTATTAGCTACCACGTATGGGTTAGAGAGAGAAAGGTGGAGCTTAAAGTTATCTCAGGGACTTCGTGGGGCAGCTTATGAAGTTTTTGCAAAAATGAGCAGAAGTGATCAGGAAAATTATGACATGCTAAAGCAGGCTCTTTTGTTAAGATATGAAAAGAATGCAGAATTTTATAGGAAAAAATTTAGGAATGCTAAACTACTGTCAGGTGAAACCTATCACCAGTTCTCTGCACGAATAGAGACATACTTGGAGAAATGGACTTCTCTGGGGAAAACCCAAGATCTTAAGGAAATGGTCCTTATAGAGCAATTAAGAGAGTCCATGGCTCCAGACCTGAGAAAGTTTCTCATGGAACAAGGTGCAGAGAGGCTGGGTGAGTTGCTAAATGTTGCTGAAAGGTATCAAGCAGCTCAAGCAGAGGTAACAGGTAATAAAAAGAAACAAGTGGATAACTTTAGGGCACCACAGAACTTTAATAAATTTGATCCTAGGGATCAAAACAAAGGTAAGCACCAATTTGATAGGCCACGGTATGAAAATAAAAATAAATTCCCACAATTCGATGAAAGGAAATATGATGAAAGAAAATCTTTCAACCAAGGAAAAAGGTGGTGTAAGAATTGTCAGATGGACAATCATGACACTGACCGTTGCAGAAGGAAACCTGTGTATATGGCAACCCTTCAGGTCAGGTCGACCTCAAGACAGGAGGAGGATATTATGTTAGATACCACTCCAGAAGAGATGAGGAAGGCACAGGCTGGGGATAAAACACTCAAGCCTTGTTTCAGAAAATTGTCAACTTGTCATACAACTCCAGGCAAGGGAGATTTTTACATGAAAAACAAGTTGATGTATAGGAAGACTGGAGCTAGATCCAAAGGTCACGGACAGCTGGTTACTTCCTAAAAGATATAGGGCAGACTTAATAAGGAGCCTACATGTGAAACCAGATGGGGACCATGAGAAGATAGGTACCATCATTCAAAAGGTGGCTCACAATTATTATTGGCCCAAAGCAAGATGGGACATTGAGAATTTTGTAGAAAGGTGTAGCATAGCACATGAGGGAACACCCACAAGTGGGAACATGGATCAGGACCTGGACACGCCACGGGGCAAAATTAGGCCTGATAATAAAAAGAAAAATAGATTTGATAAAGTGGACCAAATGGAATGGGAAGCCCCTTTTCACGGACAAGCTTCACTTAACTGTTTTACAATGGCCACTATGCGGAGAGTGCAAAAAGATGTCTTACCCCAGGATAAGCCGAAAATCCCTCAATCGGACTTAAACAAACTGGAGGAAGAGGATGTAGAGAGGAAATCTCTCATCAAGAATTTTAAGTGGGGAGAAAGCCCCAAGAAAAAATTGGTAGCGGTCGTTTTGTGAATGATAATTCTGGGAGGAAAAATCATCACTATAAAGCTTCGAGTGGAAGAGACCATACCGGTGCATGGACAAATAGGTCCACACAATTAAAGGTCCATATGTAGCTTTGTTAAGAACGTGGACTGATGAAAAGGCAGAGGAAAACATTACATCTTCATACCAATATGTGAATGAGCTGACCACTCGTTTAAAAACTGGCTGGAAACTTGCCAATGAAAATTTGAAACAAGCCAGGAAGAAACATGCTGCCTATTATAACAGGAAGGCGAAAGACAGAAATTTGGCTGTGGGAGAGAAAGTACTGCTTCTTTTGCCCGGGAGTCAGAATAAGTTACAAATTGGATGGCAGGGTCCATATACAGTTTTAGAGAAGGTGTCTAGAACAAATTATAAGATAGATAAGAAGGGGAAAGAAAAAATCTATCATGTGAATCTCCTGAAGAAATATTTGGAAAGAGAACATCAGGAAGAGACACACTTGTTGACCTTGTCCATCGCCATGGAGATGAAAAAGGAACCACTTTCATCATTTGAATATCCATTACACCCCTGTGAGACAGCAGCACAGGTGAAAATCAGTACACATTTAACGAAAACTCAGAAAGAGAGAGTGCAACAGGTTCTAAATAATCATGCAGAGGTGTTAACAGACCGACCAGGGCATACAAACCTATTGGAATATGATATGAAACTGATAGACCCCACACCTGTCTGTATGAAACCATATTCGATTCCGTTTGCTAAGGAGAAAGCTTTGAAGGAAGAGATAGACTATCTATTGAAGGAAGGAATTATTTCGCACAGTGAATCTTCGTATAGTTCCGGTGTTGTACTCTTAAGGAAGCCCTCTGGAGAACATAGACTCTGTATAGATTACAGGAGACTGAATGCTATTACAGAAGGACAGGTGGATCCATTGCCGGATACAAATCAGCTGTTTGCCAGACTAAATAAAGCTAAATATTTCTCAAAAGTGGATCTGAGTAAAGGATACTATCAGATTCCAGTAAAGCCTGAGGTTAGACCATACCTAGCTTTTAGTACCTCAGAAGGACACTATGAGTTTAATAGATTGCCATTTGGATTGAAGAATGCGCCTAGTGTCTTCTCTAGAATGATGAGAAAATTATTGGATCCTCTGAATAATCCCTGTATAACAAATTTTATGGATGATATCCTTATAGCAACAGAAACATTTGAGGAACACATTGACTCTCTGAACATGCTGTTTGATCGACTTAGGGAGGCAAATTTAACAGCCCGACCAACCAAATGTTGCGTTGGATGTAAAGAATTGGAATTTTTGGGACACACAGTTTATCAGGGAAACATGACCCCTGACCCAAAGAATTTAGAGAAACTACAGAAAGCCCCGAGACCACAAACCAAGAAGGACGTGAGATCCTTTGTCTCATTATGTGGTTTCTACCAGAAGTATATCAAAAACTTTAATTCCATATGTGCACCGTTAACTGAATTGACACGTAAAGGACATCCAGATCGCATTACATGGACACCACAATGTGAAATGACTTACCAAGAATTGAAGGAAAAGCTCACAAGTAAACCCATTTTGAAATTACCTGACTTAAGTCAAGAATTCATAGTAAGGACGGATGCAAGTAATATTGGGTTAGGTGCAACTCTACTACAGAAATCAGATGCATTGGATGGGGAATTAAGCCCAGTGGCATATGCTAGCAGAAAGTTGAATAAAGCTGAAATCAACTACTCAACTAGCGAAAAAGAATGTCTTGCAGTAATATGGGCAATAAAGAAATTCAATATTTATCTATATGGGAAGGCATTTAAGTTGCAAACTGACCACAAACCTTTATCGTTTCTAGCACAGGCTAAGCATGAGAACTCTAGGTTACTCCGATGGTCTTTGCTTCTGGCTCCATATAATTTTAGCATTGAGTATATATCTGGAAAAACAAATTTGGGAGCGGATTTTTTAAGCCGCCATCCGTGTGATGAGAATCACCGTAAACCCCAGAAATAATAATAAATTTCTCTATGTGTATATAGAATAAAGGACTGACATATAATGTCTGTTTTAAGAGGGGAGGTGTCATGAAATATTCTAATCCACATATATAAATTATTAGGTAAATATGAAGCCTAACAAATAAAATTAATAAAGAGAAGAGCAATGGTAAAATAACAGTGCTGTCACAAAGAATGTACTCGAAATCCCCTTTGTTTTCTGCTTCGTCTGCAAATTGTAACGCTTTCACGTTGATATAAAAGCTTACTGTATTATTACCCGCCTTCTTCAATGAAACGTGTGCTGCATTTCTAAGAAAAACATTGAGAGGCACACTGCGTAATGACCTAAATTAATCCTAACATTAATTATACTACGTTACCAAAACGAACGAACAGATGGACTAAAGGATAGAGAGAAGGGAGAGGCAGAAAGCCGAACACGTGCAACACTAAACACGCGTCGCGCGATACACAATTGCTGCCATCACGCGTGTAAGGCCACATGCACTAACTTTATTTCAAATCGACAGTGATAAAATTCACTACCCTTCCCAGAGTTAGGTTTTAAAATCCTGAAAAACGCTTATTAGAAAAGATAACATTAGATGGGTTTACGTTTGAAAACATTACAGTACCCAGACAGCACATCTTCGAAACAGGAGGTAGAAGAAATTGCATATTTTGAACGCAGCCACGTAGCTCTTTTAAATTTGTATATTTGGGTTCCTTAGGGCTTGCTGACAAAGAATATGTAAAACGTTACGCAAATAGTCTAGGAATTAACAAGTTATAGCCAAAATAAAATGATGGTGCTGTCAGACAACACCCAAAATCAGAATCGCTCAGTGGTAGATTTTTTAAACCACCATTGTACGGGAAATGGGCCACAAGTTACATTTGAACTGATTGGCTGGAATGATATGTAAGGCTAAACACGATTAGTCGGACTATAAATACTATCCTTGGTTGTTAGGGGAGACGTAGGAAGGTAACATTTTTTCAAACACTTGTCGAAACGTGGCTCCATTGGCCAGACTCGCTGATATAATCACTTAGGAGCGTTAGTTCGAGACCACTAGTTCAAATAAGCTTGATAAAGCAACAGTGCGTTGAAGCCAGCTCATATTTTTGCTAAATAAAAGCCTGGAACATAAGCAGATGGGAATTTGTGCCAGTATTTGTGCCAGAATTCATTGCTAGTCAACGTATCTGTGTTTATTTCCATGAATTGTGGTAAGCTTGAAACATTCAGTATCTTTTAATGAAAATTGAATGTGAATTGTTAATTTATGCCTGTATATATGTGTAGTTCAGTAGCAAACATGATGTAAAGCCTATAATGCTCCAGCCTGAACAGAAGGTGTCGGAGGAAAGTAAAACTGCATGGAATGGCCAAACAGTACACT
Organism: Oreohelix idahoensis; assembly: GCA_024509875.1. Classification (NCBI taxonomy): domain Eukaryota; kingdom Metazoa; phylum Mollusca; class Gastropoda; order Stylommatophora; family Oreohelicidae; genus Oreohelix; species Oreohelix idahoensis. The sequence goes on from JAMPIV010001478.1 coordinate 887,273, forward strand.
GACACCTAGATTATTGATTAGACAGAAATAATGCTGGAATTGCAGAGGCGTAGTAACCATTAGGGAGGGAAATACTGGTATAAAGTATTTCAGATGAAGCTGACAGTTGGCCTAACGCTCTGAACTCAATGTTTGTGATGTATTGTGCTCAGTGTAAAAAGAGAGTATAAATTAGTTATGAAGTAGAAGGTACATCCTTCTTGTTTTCAGGGACCGTGGTCTTGACGTTATTGAGCAGCACCTGGTCAGAGCTTTGCTGAATCCAGAGTCGGACAGCATACTCCTTGGTCCATTTAGCTATCAGTGAGGTGTCTCCAGAGCACAGGGGAGAAATCGAGCAGAGGAGTCTTTTCCTGCCGCCATCACGCAAGATAAGCTGATGTGGCCAGCTGAGCTCAACATTATGTACCCCCATCTTAAAACGATATTGTAAAAATAACATTAAGAGGGGAATTAAATTGTTTTAATATCAGGAACTGAGAACATCTCCAATACTAGTTCCAATAAAGACAAACTATTGAAGTCATGATGACAAATACCAACAGAGCTTGAACAAAACAAAACCAGTATTACCTCATATTACTACTACACCACTGACACACATAGGATACTATTAAAAATACATGTCACTACAAGATTCATATTGATAAATTCTGTACATATAACTTGTAATTAAAATTGATTGTGATTCCTGGTTCCCTTTGTATTTGAATCAGGACACATATACATTCATGACAGCAATGAATACATATTGTTATTTGAAAAGTTATCAGTGACTCCTTTAAGATATCCTTGTAGAGTGTTTTATGTATGTGAGTGTCACAGTGTTGTCAAGTGTAGTGGAATAAATTAAATTGTTTATCTGTCTGTTGTTGTTTTGACTTACACTTCATCATACACATACCCTAGACATATAACGTAGTCATCACACTATTCCAGAATAATTCTGACTGAGGTATACATATGTGGCAGCAAGTAAGGTTATATATAATACACTACTCTTATTAGATATATATACCTTCACAGCTGATCTCAGTCAGTACACTAAGTCCCCTATAAATATTTATAACATCCCACTTCACCACAATCGGTATCGGGAGAAAATATTACTTCATATTCTATACCCGTTTATTATGATTATTATTATTTGCTCTTCAATGAGCATGGAGCCACAACTGCAGTCAAACACTTAGGAAACTTGTGTCAAAGCATTCCATATACTCGTACTTGTGCAGTGACGATCTCTGTTGCCGTGTGTTTTACACGATGAAGCTGCCAGCACATTGCTTAAATAGGAAACAGGAAACGATTTTGTAGCAAGGCGTGGCAACAAGATGGTAGTAGGCCAGGCCGTATGAATAAACGTAAACATCTGAGTCACATTATGTCAAGTTCTAGAACTGATTTATGCAGGACCACCAAGTGGTATGAAACCTTTATCACATCTAGCGAGTTTGTACTGCTGCATATCAGATAAGAGGGGCTTTGCGTGGTTGGAATTTTTGTTTGAGTCACATTTGTAGTTTGTTACAATGACAATAATGATATGAGAAAAAGTATAGAACAAATACAATACCTATTATTGCAGTGTATTGCACACAGTCTTTACTGACCTTCGATTATTTGTGACAACTTCTCTCTCTTCCTACCAACTTTTGATGCCAAATTTTACATCAAAAGTGAATTATTTGCTCTCATTACGTGTTGAGCTGACAAGATAAAATGATCATGTCACTTTATTTCCTCTGGTATCTACAATTCGTTCCATGTTGGTTCTTTCCAACCCACGTGACCAGATGTCCTTCCATGTTGGTTCCTTCCAACCCACGTGACCAGATCCATCTTTGTTATCATTTTCCTTTCTGCTCCTCACGGAGTCATGGACCCATCCTGTAACTGGTCCCCCCCTTGCAGGAAGTCTGCAACCAAATATTCAGATGCTCCGGCAATAGTGGTTTGTGGCGATTTGTTTCATATGATGAGGTTGCCATCCACATGTAAAACATCATACTACTTGCTTCTAACGACATGCCTGAGAGTGCAACAGACATATTCTTTCTTTGTCTCTACAGAGGCACATGGAATTACACCGGGCAAATGTGACGAGCTTATTGAGGTATTTTTCCGTGCCCCTTTCTTTTCTTCTTTCTGAGCTCAGCTAGCTACTTATTTTCAAGCTGAATTATTAATATCAGAAACCATAATACTGGGTGTATGTATACGTGATGATGTACATTGATACACCGATAGAATTATTAATTGTAAGTATAAAAATAAGATAGAAATGAAAATAGTGGAGTTATGAAGTTTCGTCTTTACCCACGCCGCAAGCGCGTTGATTTTAGCAGACAGTATTGTGAAAAAGATGGTACCATCGTTTTCTAGTGTCCTTGAAAAACTATTTATAACATGACACGAAAAGCCTACTCGTTCAGACGGAGTGAAAGAGGGGAGAGACAGAAAAATGATACCATCTGCACGCGTGGTTTGAATATAAAACCTAGCGAAAACGCGATAGTGTCGTTAGCCGTTTGAAAATACGACACAAATTCAAAATATGTTCGGCAATTGGGTCACGCAAACAACCTTAGCTCTTATAAAACTGACGTATTTCTGACGTAATACGGGAGACTATCGTTTTTAGTTTGAAAATAGCGGTAGAAAGAAGTGAACAGGTGGTAGTTTATAGATTTCAATATTATTGAAGACTAACATGGAAACAAATTACGGAATTTTGAACCATTATACATAGGCTCATAAAACTTATACATTCGGGTGCCGTAGTGTCTCCTGACAAAAAAATATGTTTTCATTTACCCTATAGCCCAACTAACAGCCAAGATATGGTCATAATACTAGATAGTTACAGACACATTGACTAACCCACTAGTGTTCTGACATTCGCTATCGGTAACGTATTTTTGCACGAGTTGTTGAAAAGAGGCATGAGAGGGTAGGGCAAAGTCCAAAAGAGGGGAACGTTAGGACTGAGAGGAAAATGTAATATGATTTGGAGCGGAGTTTGAAAGGGGGAAAGAAATTATGGGATGGCTCAAACTGAATTTTTTTTTTGGTAGAGTTAGGCCAAAACCAAGTCTATTTTTGACGAATGCCAAGTTCGGACGGACAGACCGACAGAAGTACACTAACATTGGACCGAAATTGGACATTAGATTTAAAAATTTGAATTGACAAACTTAGTAGTTAGATCTCATTGGTCGAAACAGTTTAGATTACTGGGAAAGTTGAAGGCTCGGTGCCATTTTCACGAAGACTGTTCATAGAAGCAGGACGCTTGAGAGCTGAGAAGTGTGTCGTGCCTTGAATATAGATATAAGTAATAAAGAGTATAAGGGCGCCATAGTCCAGCAAGCAGTACATCTGAGGTTGTGCTAATTCAACGTTCCTGTGTGTGTATTCTTTGAATTGTGGTAAGACCGAAATTATTAACATTATTTATACTATTAATTATGTTGCTTGACTTGGGTAATGGAGAAAACATTACGACTGTAAGTAAAGAAGTCATTAGTAGACTTATACAAGCCTATTTGTTGCTCCATCATGTTATCAAGCTACCAGAGAGGTAGTAATAAAATATTTATAGGTTGTCACCAACAGCGGACTGATCAACCGCTTGCTTGTCACATTGATTACGGAAACAACAATTAATATTCTGTTGTACCAATAAACGCCTTTAGGCGTAACGGAACAACGGATAATTTCTTGTTGCCCTAAGACGCCGCAAGGCGTAATGGCCACAGACTGCTTGGTCGGTCTTTGGCTAAGGACGGAAGAAGAAGAAGGTTGTTACCAGGAATCACATCACCTATCACATTGTATGGAAAAATATCATTGAGAATGGCAGAGGCGTTGCAGATATTAGGGAGAGGAATATGAAAACTTGTACAAAGTGTTACCTCATTTTATGGAGATGTGCTGAGTTGGTCAGAGAGATCTGATCCAGGTCTTTTAGATTAAACATTGTATTGTTTGTAAAATTGGTGGATTAGGTATTATGCTAAGACAGAACATAATTTTCATGTTACAGGGTTTTTGTCTGGCACTAGTCAGGTGCCAGATTCCTGTGTGAAAAAGTTACTCCAGCAGAGATAGAGGTACTTGCGGCCTACCCTATTTCTTTTGGGACAAGATCAACAGAGGCTGTTGGCAGATCATACATCTATGTTCACTCCTCCAATGCCAGTTAAGTAAACAAGCCCTGGCACGAGGAGAATTTATCAACTTTTCCACTTCATAAACTTGAAAAGGAAATATAAATAAAGACTATCTGTCAAGAAGTAAAGTGTATCCAGAGAAAAGAAACATTGTGACAAAGACTGGGCGTGATGTTAACACCCCAACCAGCCAGCTCATAACACTTTAGAAATAGCTAGAAATTTTATAATACCATAAAAACTACAATATATATATGATCAAGGACAAATTGTCCTCCTTTAGTTAATTAAGTATGCCTATTATTTATGCATATAATTAAATTGATCTCATGTGATTTGACAGTCCTAACCAAAAGAATCTTAGGTATAGGACTAATAAAGTTATAGAAAAAAATGTATATTACTAACTTTTAACAACCGGTGTTGGTTGATTTCTTCTTCTTCTTCTTCTTCGTACACTCTCAGACGTCCACTTGAATGTTCTCAAAGAAAGCAGTAGTCAGTTTGAGGCTATTTGAATCCCCGTAAAACTTTTCCACGAAAGGAGCTGGCGTCGGCCATATGCACTTTCTCTGTACCACATATAAGGGGCAACTTTGAAGCAGATGTTCAGCAGTCATTTTATCAGTGCCACAGTTACACTGATCGGTAGTTCCTATCTTTAGCTTATTGAATAGATGGTATCTCAATCTGTTGTGGCCAGTGCGGAGTCTGAAGATTACCACTTGTTCTCTTCTGTGGAGCGGGTAGTAAGCATCATTCTGTGTGTGCCCTGGATGTTCTACATTCCATTTGTTTCTGTAACTGATTCTGATAAAATTCATCGCCTCCTCAAAAGTTATGCTTGCATCAGGCTGAGGTAGATGTGAACCTTCTTTTGCCATTCTGTCAGCCTCTTCATTACCGGCGATATTACAATGAGATGGGATCCATTGGATCACAACACTTTTGAATCGTTGACAAAGTTTGTGGAGCACTACTCTGAGATCATCCAGGTCTGTATTATTTTGGCTTTTCAACGTTGCAATTACTGACTGTGCATCAGCAAAGAAAGCAACTTGTCTCTCTGCCGTTTCTTCTGTCAATATAACCTCTGCTGCAGTTTTCAAGGCCTCTGCCTCTGCTCTGAAGTTGCTGGAGAATCGTCCTGTCGCCACTGAAAGCCTTTTTTCTGCACCAGTGCTTAAGGTCAGAAAGACACCCCCACCTCCATTTTCTGTTGCATTTGTTGCTGATCCATCTGTGTATGCATGGGTCCAGGTGTTGCGTGGATAATGTTTCTCTATATATTTTGTCGCTATGGATTTTCTATCTGTTGCAGTTTGGCTCTTTTTACTTTCAATTCCAGGAATGTTTTCTATCATTTTAGGGAAACAATTTTGTTTCCAAACTGGAAGCTTGTGTGCAGTGTAGATGGGTTTAACAGTGGATATTTCATCTATACCAACGGGCTGATCACCCGTTTGCCAGTCACTTCGATTACGGAAACAACAGCAAATGGATTGATTTGCCTTTGCCCTAAAGACGCCAATAGGCGTGATGGGAAACAATGGCAAAGAAAACCTATCTGCTGTTGCCCTAAGACGCCACTAGGCGTAATGGCCACTGACTGCTTTGACGGTCGGTGGCTAAGGACGGAAGAAGAAGAAGAAGAAGAATTTCATCTATGGATACTGCTCTCATTTGTGGTTTGGTTGATTCTACAAAATTACTTCGTTTGAGTCTTTGCCTTCTAAGAGCATTTATTCTATGGCACATTGGGTGGTCTGTTAGTCTTTTGAATTTTTCGGCCTGTTGCTGAGCCCTGCAGTCTCTTCTATCTGTCATTGGCTGGAGGCATGTAATCTTTTGATTTGATCACATAGATTAATATTGGCGTTTGTGTGTGTGTTTGTGTAATTAATTACCATCACATCACACTTGCATAACCCTAGACATTAAACGTAGCTATCAGACATACTAGTCAAGAATAGGTCTGATTGAGGTCATAAGGTGGTAGCAGAAAGTTGTCCTGATATACTCAACCCAAACTTTGTTATAATCAGGGACCTTCACAGCTGACCTCATTCAGTACAAAAGAAACAAATACAACAACATTTCATAACATCAAAAACCACCACAGTATCGCATGTTTCCAGCCACAGCCCGCGCATGCTGCTAGAATGATGAGAAGATGCTTGTGCGCCTATAGCTAATGGTTGTGTAACAGGTCACAGTCAAACCTAACACCGCGTTAAAAGTCAAAGAAAGTTTTCGTTTTGGGTCACAGTCGAAGTAGCTATGACTTTACACGATAGAGAATGTTGCTTGAGATAGTAAAAGCAAAGCTGATATGACTAAAAGCTGTATGAGAGATCACAGGGCAGTCTTTGCTACATGTTACAGAAATCAGTATGTGAGGTCACGTCGTCAGCGTGTTTCAAAGGTAAGCCTGAGGTAGGCATTTCTTCAAGTCAAATCAAGTCAGAGAATGTGACCTTTACGCAGTCATCAAATCCGAAAGTCCAACCATGTTTGTTTTCCCCTAGTCGACATGTTCTTAAATGTAAGCAACGAAAGAACTGCAATATTTAACAATTACAAATTAACATTTACTTGCTTCTGCCATCACCGGTGTCAATACCTTGTCGAGGTATGGCGGCTTGCGTACCCTGATTACCCCCAGAGCTATGCCAGCTGTGCTGGAGTTTTACTCCTGGAAGGTTCTACCAAGCTGGACAGGTTTGCGCGGGCAGGGGTCAGACTAAAGCAGACACCTTGGTCCTCCAGGTTGGGGGTTTTAGCATAGGGCTGACACCCCTGTCTATGTAAAAAGAAATGAAGTTACGGAAACGACAACAAATGAGCAAACTTTGCTGCGGGACGGATATCCGGAGTCTGAGGCTCGTATGACTGTCAATGGTGAAAGCCGTAAGGAAGCCACTGACACGAGTTGGGGCACTGTACGAAGGATGGCCACCGACCGAGCAAAGTGGAATCAGATTTGTTGTTGCCCTACAAGACGCGACCAGGCATGATGGCCACTGACTGCTTTGACGGTCGGCGGCTAATGATCAAAGAAGAAAGAAGAATTTACTTGCTTGAATCGACATTTTTCTGAATAAACTTTTGGTGAACTTCTGTGTTTTTAACATACACGTAACGCTGAAGTTGCCCGTATATGAGTACCGCTGTAGCTGCATATCGCATGATCATGTACAATTTCTAATGATTTCCAGTAATACCTGAACACAGATATCAATAGAGGCAAGCCGACGGGCGTGTATACTCTAAACATCTTGCGTGTTCACGTGACATGCATGGAATAGACTCACAGAGATGCACAATATTTTATATGTGCACATCACATCCATGGGATACAGACGTAACGACTCGCGAAATCTCGCATGTTCACAACAACTTTTGGAGAGACGTACAGACTCACCGCGTCTTACATGTCCACATCACATTCACGGACAGACCTGCGTCTTGCAACTTCACATCACATTCAAGGACAGACGTATAGACTAATCAAGCCTTACAAGTTCACATCACATTCATGGACAGACGCATAGACTATGATAGGAAACTCTATACAGAGCGATACAACAGGAGGCAATCTGATCATCAGAAGCGGTCCCCCCGTCGAACAAGTGTTTCGGCCCTGTATACTCCTTTTCACTCTAAGGGGGGCGGGCCCACTTGGGTCATGACTCCCAAGTGTCTCAGCCTCCTGTTGTCTTGTATCGAAAATTAACCCATTTCACTTTGGTAGCAACTTTAAAATCCACAACTCCGCCAGCCGTGGAGGAAACTGTGAAAGTAACAAAGAGAAGACAAATTATTCCGTTCGTTCCGCCGCACACCACGACTAGGGACAGACACTGACACACCTGCGCGAAGCCGACGAGGCTTGCCACTGCGCGCTAGCAACTGTAATTCTGTGCCTAGAACCTCTTATAATATACGCCGCGTGTTGCCCGTCAGTTACAGCCCTTTAACCAGTACATCGAAAAACTCAACGTATTGTGGACTTTGAAAAATTACTGATGTTTTCTGTACCGCAGAGTTTACTGTCCCGAGTTACATAGCCCATTGCGGTTGTTCCACAGCCAGCATGATGCCTTTTCCGCAGTTTCACTAAGCCTCTTCAGTGTCCTTGTTCTCGACTGTCCCCTCAGCCCCAACAGTTTCAATAAATCATACGCTGATGCAGCCACGAGCCCTCTTGCACCCACCTCAACAGCCATGACCCTTGCGGTGAACCCATCGTGTCTCAGATCCGCGGCCAGATCACTATACTTGGCCGCTTTGAACAAATGTTGCTCTTCCAATCTGGATTCAAATGGCACGATCAGTTCAATCAATATAACCTGCTGCGAAGATGAAGAATGCAGCACTATATACCGGCCGTCTTTGAGATTTCCTGATACTCTCTGGATATGCCCCTCGCCCAGGTAGGTCTACCGCTATCTCCCAATCATTTGCACAGTCAAGGAGAGATGGTACACTGCTACCTGATTTACTCGGTTTTGGGTGTGCTGACTTTCTTGCTCTCAGAAAGTATGTGTTTGCGGTGTTTGGCCTGACATTGCTATTCGCCTTCATCCTTACCAGATCTATTGTCGCAGCCAGCTCATTTAGCACTTTGTTGTGGCGCCATGTGTATCGCCCTTGCCCTAATGACACCTTGCAAACTGAGAGCACGTGTTCAAGTGTCTGCCTCCCATGGCACAGTGGGCACAGCTCATCGTCCGACTTTCCCCCATCTCACATGGTTTGTCGCCGATGGCAGGAGGTCATACATTGATCTAACAACGAAGCTGAGCCTAAGAGGTGCCATATGCCATATATCATTCCATGTCAAGGACCTCTGCAGGGCTCCTTCCCATGTAGTCCATTGTCCTTGTTGGGCCTGCTGCACTGCTTTTTGCAACCTCTTATCATTCTCAGTTCCTCGTATCTCCTGAACTACCATGTCTCTACGCTCCCTGCTTGATGCCTTGGACCACCAGCGGATGTCTCCATGACCAAATCCCCGTCTATTCGTTTGTGTGTATCCGATTACCTCCCTCAGTTTGAGCGACTCTTGGGCAGCATCAGCAGCTTCTTCCACTCTCCACTTCCTTCCCGTTTTCAGTGTAGGCTGAATGGACTTAACCACGTCATCTGCTGACTCGCGTAGCATCATTGCAAGCCTTGCCTTTCCAACTTTGTACTCTTCAACAACTGACTTGAAAGGAAGCAGAAGTTTTGACCTTTTGCAGTACAGTGCTACATCTGACAGACCTGGTGGTACCCCAAGCCATTTCCTCATGAACTTGTTGACCTTCTGCTCTATAGCTTCTACTGTACTTGCGCTTATTTCATATATAAGCAGTGGCCACAGCAACTTAGGTATCAACATGAACTGGAGGCACCACAGTTTGAATTTTCCTAGGAGTCTGCTTTGGTCTATGATCTGTAGCCCTCTGTCTGCCATTTCTATTGTCTGTTGCACTGCCTTCGAGTCTTTTAATGAGGCATCGTACACCCTGCCAAGACTTTTAACAAGTTCCTGAATGACAGTTGGGATTCTTTGGTTGGAAACCATGAATATGACCTCTGCTATCTTCCCTTTCCTTACTGATAGGCTTCTCGACTTCTTGGGTTTGAAGCTCATTCTGCACCAGCTGACTAGTTCATCCAGGCGTGCTAACATCCTCCGGGCCTGATGTTCATCTGATGTCAGAATTGTTGTGTCATCCATGAATGCTTTGAGCGGTGGCATGTGACACATTCCACCGAGCTTTGGACATATAGCCATTCCTTCAGCCGCATTGAGGATTACCTGCATAGCCATCACGAATAGTATCGGAGTGATGGTACATCCCATCGCAATTCCAACTTCAAGGCCAATCCACTTCGTTGTGTACTCTCTGGTTGGAAATCTGACAGAGGACCCTGCGAAATACAGCTTCAGCATTGCTGCAATCTCTTGTGGAACATGATACATTTCTAGGGCCTGCCATAACATCTGGTGTGGAACGGATCCATAAGCATTAGCTAGATCCAACCAGATTACATTGAGGTTTGTTCTGTCAGACTTTGCCTTTTAAATTGCTTCCCAGATCATTGTGGCATGCTCTAGACATCCTGGTGTACCTGGGATACCTCCTTTCTGAATGGTAGTGTCAATGTACCCATTTGCCAGGAGGTATGTAGTGAGCCTTTTCGCCATCACTGACAAGAATATCTTCCCTTCCACATTAAGTAGTGAGACTGGCCTGAACTGACTGATGTCTGTGGAATTTTGTTCCTTCGGGATGTAGACTCCGTTCGCCTATCTCTATTCTTTGATTACAAGTTGGGTTTTCCACGCATTCTTCAGTAAACGGAGCAGTCGTTTGAGCACCTCAGGGCATCTCTTATACACAACATATAGAACACCATTAGGACCTGGAGCCGACTTGCACCGAGCTTTCTGGACAATGCTTTCTACCTCTTGCATCGTTGGTGGCTTGGTGTTAAATTCAGCTCCTGCTTACTCGGCCATTTAAGGCCTGCCGTGCTGCTGAGCGGCTCATCTTTGCGACCATCTGAATATGTCATTCTAAGGTGTTCTTCCAGGTCTTCTTTCCTGATGTTTGGCGTACCCGACCGTGACTGCTCAAATAGTTCTTTCGCAAACTTGAAGGGCTCCCTGAAGAATCTTTCCTTATCCCTTTGAGTCTTCCTTCTCTTCCTGCACAACCTTTCTGCTCTACAAAGGGCATTATGTTGGCCTTTCAGGTGCTCCCAAACATGTCGTAACCCTTCCTTCTCTGTGGCAACTGCGTTCTTGAATAGTTTTCGGGCATGCTTCTTCTGTTTCCTGATTTCTTCTATTTTAATTTGTCTTCTACGTTTTCGCGGTGGGTTACTTTCCCTTGCCTCCCTGACTCCGAACACTTTGCGACAGTGAAGATATATTATGTCGCCGAAGATTTCCAGCTTCTTCTCCAAAGTTATCTGCTTCAGGTTGTTATCCAACTCTTTTGCCAAGGCTTCGTCCAGCTGTTCCCAAAGCCCTTTTGCACTGGCAGGTGGAAACTTGATTGCATCTCTCTTCCCGTCCAAGAAGTGTGTGAGATCATCATCAGACTAATCAAGTCTCACACGTTCACATCACATTCATAGACAGCCGTACACTAATTAAGTCTTACACGTTCACATCACATTCTAGGACAGACGTATAGACTAATCAGGTATTACACCACATCACATTCATGGACAGACATATAGACTAATCAAGTCTTACACGTTCATATCACATTCATGGGCAGACGTATAGACTAATCAAGTCTTACACGTTCACATCACATTCTAGGACAGACGTATAGACTAATCAGGAATTACACGGTCACATCACATTCATGGACAGACGTAAAGACTAATCAGGTATTACACGTTCACATCACATTCATGGACAGACGTATCGACTCACCACGTCTTGCATGTTCACATCACATCCATGAGATGCCAGGTATTTGCAAACTTCAGCATGGCCTTCTTGCGCCGCACAGTGTAAGGCATTACGTCCGTCCTACAAATAACAAGGTCAGCACTTGTTAACTATGCTGAGAAACGTAAACTAAAATAAATACAGTAACTGTTACTGCATTGTAATTACATGCATAGTAGATGACATGATGAAACATTATGACAATAGCAGGTGAAGAGAAATAAGGAGAACAAAGAAATAGTCGCGAAGGCAAAGTGAGGTACGTTTATATTTATAATTTCTGAATAATTACGGTCTGGCATTGCCCCAGAGACCTCATTCCATGCATAAGATCGTACAACACAAGGCAGTGAAGTGACTGTTAAAAAAAAATAATTAAAAAAAAGCAGTCAGCAATGTCATGTCCGGCTAGAAGAGTATGTCCTAGGTAGGCGGCTTATGTCATCTGGTGAAGATCAAATATGTGAGCTGAACTGAAAAAACTGGGATGTTTCCGCTTTCTTTTGAAGTGTTCTGACACACGCTTCATGCAAAGGACTCAACTGCAGCGGGATCTATGGGCAAAAAATGAGGAAGGAAGAAACGATGTTGACCAAACTTCTCAGGGAATTGAATTCTCCTGACAGTCAGATATACACACCGAATCGTGTGAAAATATACAGGTCACAAATATTTATTCGTCTAAAACAGTGGGAGGGGGGGGGGGGGGGAAAATTGAATCGAACTACTGCTCATTCAAGCAAGTCGTAAGAGGCGACTAACATGAGGTTGTGTCCTAACCTTAATTATCGGCCATTAGCCATCAATTTGACCGTGTATGTAGAAGACGGGTGGACCATCCCTTCTTACGAATCTTGTCTTGTTTGGCTCAGACACAGAAATCTGTTGTCGGCTGCGTCATATCGTAAAAACACTCCTACCTTTAAGGTTTATGTCATCATCATTACACCTGCAGGTCTACATCTGAAGGTAGAAGAGGAACGACTTAGTAAGTATCATTATCATTACGTTTCAGCCCCCATAGGAGCATACGCCTTCAACAACTGCATGCCAAGTCTTCCTGTCACGTGACATCAACCCTAGGTCTTTCCGTGTCTTCCTCATCTCTGCTATTTCTGTCTTGAGTTCGCCTTCTTCGTGTATTTGTCGGTTGACCTCTAACCCCTGCTATTTCTGTCGACTACGAGGTTTGTGTAACGTGTATTTTTCGGTTGACCTCTAACCCCTGATATTCTGTCGACTACAAGGTTTGTGTAACGTGTGTATGTGCAATGGTAGATCCTTAGGTGCTGTATATTAAACTGGGTACTCGTTATAGCGGGTATGTAGTACGGAGCCACATCCAAAAATCAACAGCAGACCTGGAACATCGTTCCGGAAAATAACGCTTGGGAAAACTATAGAAAATAAGTAAGCCTTGGAAACATAATACAATGTATATTATTTTCTTCGTGAATTTGTTCTTGAGTGGGCAGTTAGGAAAATTTTGACTGAGGATAGAGGAAAACTGAAATTAAGAAACCAGCTAGTCATGTCTCAGGAAACTAAACGATTACCTCTTTAAACGAAGAGTAAAGAAAAACACACTAAAACGTGGGTCAGACAAGGTTAACCATATGAGAAGTTGATAATAAATAAAAAGATCTACCATCTGCATTTCACATAGACAGTTGTTAGTTCTTGAAACCACCAGGAAACACAAGGAGAAAGACAATAAGGAAAATTATATGAAAAATAAAGGAAGAAGGCGAAATTGGAGGAGAGAAGAAAAATGAAACCGGGGGGGAGAAAAAAAGTTGTTTAACATGTGAAGAAAAAATCTGGAAGTGATTAAATGAAAAAAAAAAAAAAAAAATTAACTACAAAGACGGATACGGGACAAGTACCAGGATATAACGGATGCTCTATGGAGATAATAAGCTCTGCTGTAAAGTCTGAGGATGGAAATCAGTCATACGACCAGCTGGAGAGAGTGAACAAAAGGGAACGAACGAACGTACGAACTTTATTTTCAAAGGGTTGAGAATTGGGCACGTTTGACATTCTGCCCTTCCTTTCTCTCACCTTTCATACTGAATTCATTTATTCTCACATGCATTTTACATATCAATTTCAAGGAGTTCAACTTTGTAAAGTAAAATAAAATAGCACACTCATATTAACATTAACTACTTATAAGCATGACATAACATATGTTGAAAAGTACAAACATCGTCATTAGAACCTACAGTTGATATTATAAGAAAAGATAATAACATATACACCTTACGGTAGAAGAAGAACGACTAAGTAAGTAAGTAAGAAAAGATAATCCGATTAGGGGGGGCATGTAATCAGAGAGAGGAGGAGGGGGCTGGCAGACAGACAGTTCAGGCACTAAGCGTGATATTACCTGACTGACTACTTTATAATATAAAAATATTATACCTGAGTAGGTTTAAAAAAAAATGGCACAAAGTTCATCGTTACGACTTTTATTGTAATGGTTGTATCTGCGTCACTGATAGCAGCTATGATATCCAGTGTTGCCACAGCTGGGTATTTTTTTTTACTAGATCTGGGTTTTATGGCTTCCGTCTGGGTATCTGTGTATTTTTTTCAAAATCTGCATTAATCTGGGTATATTTGACAATTGACATTTACAATGTATGTATATTCTGCGCACTGAGCGTTATACATTATATTTATTATATTATAATTAAATGTAAAAAATTATGTGCTATATATTTTTTATTCCACTTAAATTTAGCTATTGTTTTTAACCACATCAATGACGTTTTTTTACTCGTTTACATCAACAATCTATTTCCTTTTATTCTGTTAATGGCTGTCATCTACAATACTCAGATACTCAGTCATTTTTATTTTTGCGATGTGTTTTAAAGTATTCTTTTTAAATTTTAGACTTTAGCATATAAACAGCTTATTTTTTTTTTTTTAATTATAAGATTATAAAATGAGCGATGATGAAGGTACACTATGCAGTTGTAGCAGTATGACAATACACACGCCACCTCACTCCTCAGTATGCGTTGAAAGAGTGTTTTCGAAGGTTAACTTAGTTAAAATTAAACAAACCAACAAACTTTTATGTGAAACAGTTTCCAATCGGATACTAGCCAAGCAAGCAGCTGCCAAAGATGGAGTTTGTCCTAAGTTTAATCCTAGTAAAAGCGTGGTTGAAGATGTGCGTGAAGGACGTTGTCGGCAGAGATATGCAAAGATTTTGGAACTCCACAATCAAGATTCCACGTTGTCAATTCATGCATATGATCTTGACGAAGGAGTTGTCGACATGGATGCCGAGTCGCTGACAAGTGACAATTTTCAACAGTAACAAGTTACAACTAACATTTTATATTTGATTTGAGGAACATTTTGTTAATGTAACTACTGTAAGTAGGTTACTGTTGAAATATCTCATTTTCAAGAGTTCATATATTGTGTTAATGTTAGAGTTAATAAAATCATTTTTATATAATTGTGAATCTTAGGAAATAAAAAATATAATAAAAATGAAGAAATAAATAAAAATTGTTAGCACACAGCTTATTTGTGCAAAAGTTACACTAAAAGATGTGTAAGCATCGTCTATCCCGTGTATTTGAGGCATAAAATAATCTGGGTATTTCTGGGTCTTTTTTAGAAGAAAATCTGGGTTTATCTCTAGAACTTGAGTGGCAACCTTGATGATATCCTGCCTGCAGCTGAAACCACAATGGAGAGGGTGACGCCAACAGCGACGTGTTTTCTAAGTCCACACTGAGACCAAATCTACCGAATTAGGCCACGTACACCAGTGATATCAGGACAGTATTCCTAGGTTTAAGATTCCTTTGTTTAATCTACAACTATTGCAATGACTGATCAAAATAGCTGCATGAATCTTTTTTCTAGGATCATTATCATAACGCAATTAATAGAAGAACATAGGGGGAAATGGTGGTAAACGGTATTCGGCAGCAATAAAACTGCGTCCCTGATTGGTCGTTTTCCACTCCATTTAAAATCTGGCTTTATGAACACACTCAAATGAACTTTTACATTTGGGAATTTATGGCCATGACTCTTGAAAGGCTATCTCGGGTTGGCTTTCATAACATGGAAGCATGCCCGAATAACATGTAAATTCAAAGAAGTCGAGTTTCTGAAGTTCATTAGAGTGTGCCTACAGTACACGAACAAGTCACGGTGTGTCAACTTAGAAACAGGCCATAGTGTATCTAGACTTAATCAATACATTCTCGAATCAAGGGTATAACGACGGCACGCTTTGTGTTAACTGCACCTCGTATATCAAAGTATAACAGTTAAGAAATTCATGCACCAATGGCATGTTTATTTTGCAGACTGTCTATGATGTGTATAAAAAACAAGGATATATAAATTCAGAAAGGCGTTAGAGTCCCTTCGTGCGTAAAAAAATTCTGCATTATCCCTGTCTATTTGTACCAAACTTCACACCCTATCCCACATATGTTCTTATATGACAACACATGAACCACCTAGGCTCATATTACACACAGTTTATTATCAACAACGTAGTTCGTCATTGTTAACTCATTTGATGTCACAGAACCTCAGCGGCTGGAAGCTTTGAAGGAGAAACTAACGAATAAGAAAGGCGAACGGATGAGAATTTTTATTTATCTGAAGTTAATAGGTATTTTAGTATGTATACATTTCTGCCCCTGAAACGAAATATTAGAAGACGGCGGCGAGGAGGGGGAAGAAGAAGGTAGGTGTCGTACGGTGGGTTAATTGGTTCATTGGGCCTAGTCTAGGTAAAGAGTAAAGATTGACTGATACACGAGAATGTATAGAAAATTGATTTCACTGGTGGTACGTTGAGGGAAAGATATGTCTCTTGAGTGAGTAGGTTTCTCTCATCCAGCCTATCCGTACAACTATGCTTTGTTATAAGACAGTCTTTGCCTCCCTATCTAAAATAAGAACAGGTTACTCTACACACACACAACAATATGTGACAACAAGACACACAAACGTGAAAAAACTAAGGATAAATGGGTATGGGTCTGACCAACACACAAAGTTAAGTTTTCTTGTTGTTTATTATCACTAAACTGTTTACAACATCAATTACCCAAAGATATCAAGAAAATCATTTACATATAGAGGAAGTAAAGAAGGATGGTGCGCCTTCACCGTATAAAGGAAATAACCCAAAGAAAATATTAACCCAAAGGTTGAAGGTTAGCACTAGGTTTACAGAATAACACTATTGGTACAATATATGACCAAGTAAAGTAAACAAACTGAAACCACCAAACATTAATAGATCATTTCCAGCAACAATAAAATCAACACACACTCTCTCATTCATGTGGCCACCTCTGTCGCAAAGTTGTGTGTAAACCCACTTCTTTGTTAAATACACTATGTCGATATTCAAATATGCACAGCCAATCCACGTTCAAGGAGTCACGCAAGATGGCTGGCAGACTCTGAGACAGAATAAATTACACGAAGCCACGGTCACGCAAGATGGCGGCAGATAGAATTCTTCTTCTTCCTCGTTCGTCCTGAAAAGGACGTTGGTTGCGTTGTGTCTGTTTACACCGGAGCTGCGATATCTGCGCCTTTCGGCCGACACATCCGACTTCAGCACGGCATACTGATTATATTTTAGGGAATTAGGTATAATGATTGTATTTCCTGGTATGATTGCTGAAGAAGAAAACCAACCTGAATATAACCTAATCGTCCTTGGTAGGACTCATATAACTCCAACCTGAATATAACCTAACAGTCCTTTTTAGGACTCAGATAACTACAACAATATTGTTAGGATATATTTTACCAGCCAGTATTGCACTTATCAGAGATGGCCTGGTAATTTATAGGTGGAAGGAAACGGTTGCATCATACCTAGGTGTACAAATTATTGTACGTATTCATGTATTGAATTATCAGAAAGAATGTTTTGCAAGTAGACACCTGTCATGTCTCGCTATTGCTAAATCATACTGAGCCATGTTGTCATTCATCCTACATGCAGACACCTGAGACACGCTCATCTCATATACACTAGAAATAGGTGGGCTTGATGACAGAAATTAGCCCCTATTTTTCCTTGTTACAGGTTTATTCGTGTCATCCAACCTGAGGTCGTATGTTCAGGTCAATCCTGCTGCCTGGAACTTCGCAGGAGCATAGTGGTTGTATCGGAGCTACATCCTTAGTCCCCCTCAGTCTTGGGTGGGCTAAAGGAACGATCATCAGCGAAGAAGTGTTGTGTGCATCAATTAAGAAGGACAGAACTGTTTTAAGAGATGAGTACACATTAGTACCATTTCCGTCGGCAAGTGTGAGCAATTAACTGTCTATGAAGAAAAAGTGATTTAGCGTAGTGAGAGACAAGATTAACAGCACATCTGATATAATTTTTTTCCTATATATATATATGGTAAACTTCTAAATACAATATCTAAATTAGATTATAACAGTATAGTGCATAAAGTCAAAGATAAGAAAGTACTAAAAATTTTCGGCGAGAATCGTAAGTTGTCGCCTAGGCCTTCAGCGTATTATTTAATAACGCAATTGCCGAACCAAAAGGGTACCCTATTTTTCAAATTCGTCATTGAGACAAACGTTCCACTTCCCTAGGTCAACTAAGTATTTGCCTAAATACATTGTAGAGGGGAGGGAAAACGGAGAAAACTCAACGCAAATCACGTCTCACATTGTTCTAAAAATAAAACTACTTGCTAGTATTGCCTTAGGCGGTTTTTCAAATTACGATGAAAAAGTTAGAAAATGTGGACACTACGATCAGGAAAACACGCTTAGCTCTTGTTGCGAAGGACGTAATTCTCGTGTATTACGAGAGACTCTCGTAAGTACATGGAAAAAGAATTGAACAGGAGGTAGTTTAAAAATAAACAACTAACGTAGAAAAAAAGATAGAATTTTGAACCAAGCCGCTTAGCCCCATAAAAATCATATATTCGTGTACCTGAAGATTTGCTGACTAAGAATATGTTATCAATTACATAAATAGTCGATTAGATAATCAAATATTGGGGATAATACATAGAGAATCATAGATACTGTCAGGTCAAGTCATATCTGCTTAGATTGGATAGCATATTTTTTTGGAAAAAAAAAGGTGAAAGATAGGCTAAGATAGTACGATGAAGGGGATTGGGTGGAATTTGAAGTGAGGCGAAATATTATTGGCCGACCTCGTACTAAACATATATTACCCGAGTAACGTAGTAGAAAGTTGAATTGTATTTTTGAAAGACTTTGTTTACAAGTGAAATAAGGATAATCATTGGCCAGAGTAGTTGATATTGGGGGAAAAGCATTAGGTGAGGACGCCATTTTACAACAAAATTTTGCCAAGGAGCGATGAGAGCAGGCTTGTGCTGTGTAAACAATATTTCTCAAAAGCCTGGACAGAACGGCAGATCGAAAGTGTGCCAGTCATCGTTCACTTGTGTATTTCATTGAATAAATGTGGTAAGATTGACTTTATTAACATGTATCTAGAATAAAAATTGAATGTGAGATAATAATGTATGACTATAAGTAAGTGGGTCTGTAGCAAACTTAGGCAGAGCCTAGAGATTGATCCACCATGTGGTAGACTATCAGAGAGGAGTTAGACTACAAGAAAATATGTATGATTGTCATCAAGGAGCAAAACACCTATCCTATTGTATGGAAAAGATTACAGCTGGAATTGCAGTGGCGTTGTAACTATTAGGGGAGAGGAATACTGGTGTACATTGTCACATCAAAAGATAATGGTGGCATAGGTTGGCATAAAGCTATGACCCTTTTCGTTTGTTTGTAATGTACCTGTACTTAAATGTGGAATAGTATTGTATACTAGGTATAAAGAAGGATGCATAACCTTCACATTTCAGGGTCCTGGGTACTGACGTTAATGTAGTACCAAACGCTTGAGAACTGCTCGATTCAGGACTCTGTCTGTATACTTCGAGCCCATGCTAGTGGCCATTGCCTATCAAACAGGTGGAACAGATTGTCAAGAGAGCAGAGGAAACGATATATCTGTATTCTCCTGCCAAGTTAAGTTCTTGTTCGGCACCTGGCAGCTCAACTTAAAAGAACTAGAAAGTGATAGTGAAGAAAACTGTGAATAGTTATTAATATTTCCACAAGTGACAAACGAAAACAGACATAACTTAAAGGGAGTGATTATAACCAACAACCTATTGTTGATACCAGTATTACCTCAAAGTAGAAGAATACAACTACACACTTATATTAGAATAATACTGTATGTATGGACAGAAGATCTACTGTGTTATTGGACTGTTGTAAATGATTCTTTTGATTTCACTTTTGATTGTCAGTCCTGGTTCAAAATAAATTAGAATCAGGATAATAAATTGTAAAAAATTATATTTACACAAATTTCAACCACTGTCTTAAATAAGATAGCCTTTTAAAGTGTCGTTTGTATGTTATTGTTGTAATACTGTTGGTTGTCGTGGATAATAAACTATTTGTTTGTATGTTTGTTGGTTATTGCACCCTACACTCTACATTCATAACCCTAGACACTACACGAAGTCATTTTATATAATAATATAGATTAATTTTGAATGAGATCAAAAGGGTGGTAGCGGAAAGGTACTCTGAAAAGTTTACAATACTATTTGTTAAATTCAGAGACCTTCATAGCTGATCTCATTCAATACAATAATACATAACAATAATTAATAACATCAAAACCCACCACAATATATATATATATATATATATATATATATATATATATATATATATATATATATATATATATATATATATATATATACATACATACATACATACGACAGTCTCTCGTCCGCACTGTCAATCCTGACGAATTTAAAAGGTACACGTCGTTTTCCCTACGCCTTACACACAGACATCGCTGGCCGCGGATTTGGGTCGGACTGAGTCGATGAAGACTCTCCCGCCCCTTCTCGCGGCTGGCGGTCACACGCACAGTGTGTTATTTATTATTTTTACTTAATAATGTGCCACGTACACTTATCACCTATCATTTAGTAGCTAGTGAATTGTCGGTGTCTGTTAATTTGTCGTATGGCATTTAAAAACATAATAGACGCTATAATTAACAATAATTACAAAATGAAATATAAACAGTATTCTTTCCTCCCACTATCAGTCGTTAAACGCACCGAAGTCCGGTCTGGTTAACCGTCTTGTTTAGCTCTCTCTCCTGGAGAGATAAATGTTTGCGTCCGTCTACACCAGTGTTTCTCAACGGAGGCCGTACCGCCACCTATGGGGCGTTTTCAAGATGTCTGGGGGCGTTCTGGTGGGTCGCAACGATTGGGGGTCGCTACTTCCATTCAGGGGGGCATTGTGTACATTTTTACAAGAATCAATATGAAACAATTACAAAAGATATTACCCTTCGCATAGCTTGTAACACGATAGGTTTTATTTGCCCTGCATTCCATGGAGTGTTTCCAGGATTCCAAACGCAAAATTTTAGTACCTGGAATGTTACCATTGTCAGGAGACAGTAAGCGGAGATGTATGACCCTTCAACACTCGAAACATTCGTTAGCCTCTCGACACATCCAAGCTAACCTTCTCTCTGCACTCTCGACACATATTTTCTTCTGGAAACACATTCCCATCAAACATTGATTAGCCCGTGAACACATCACAGCCCATTCCCTACTCTGTCCACTTCCACAGCACGACTCCCTCCCAAAACATTCCCCGCATAATCACGTGTCCCACGTGTGCCGGCAAAAAAAAAACCTCTTTGTTTAGCGAGGTTGACGTTACATCACAGCACTACACAGAATTGTGTGTGACATTTGTGTTCAACTCTCTTTGATGCGAGTGCACCATAAATACCTTCTCCCTACAGGGACGTTGTGGGCAGTTGTGGCTTAGTTTTAATGCATCTTTGGATGTTTCGAGTGTAGAGAATTAAACTCAGTCAGTTTTGAGGCTTGACGAGGTGTAGATGTATGTGCAGTGATTTTATACTAAAATTTTTAATATGTCAGCAGTAAAGAGAAAGTGTCGACAATATTCAGTTGAATATTTGAAATTCGGTTTTATACCTTCGGCCGTAAATGAACAATTACCAATGTGTTTGCTGTGTCAGCCAGTATTTTCTAACGAAGCAATAAAACCATCACGGCTTAACGAGCATTTTACCAAGAAACACTCAGATAAAGTTGGCAAAGATATTTCTTACTTCCAGAATTTAAAACAAAAGTTTGAAAGCCGCAACACTGTCCCTAGTATGTTTAAGAAAATGTAAAATCACAATGATAAAGGTCTCATTGTATCTTACAAAACTGCACACATGATTGCAAAATGTGGTAAACCTCACAACATTGGAGAAAACTTAATTTTACCAGCTGTAAGGGAGGTAATTAGCACAATGATGGAAAGAAATCCAAGTAACATCATTGCTTCTATTCCATTGAGCAATGATACTGTTTCAAGAAGAATAGATGAGATGGCAAGCGATGTTGAAAATTAGCTGTGTACTGATTTGCAGTCTTCGGAATTTTCACTACAGTTGAATGAAAGCGTCGTGCGTGATAACGAAGCTTTGCTGCTCGCATATGTAATAAAGGATGAAAATATCATAGAGGATATGTTATCTGCAAAACTACTGACAGCAGATACAAAAGGGTTATCAATCTTTGAAACCCTTGAAACATTTTTGTTGGAAAAAAAAATTTCCTTTTTCCAATGTTATCCCAAGTGCACCAGCTATGGTTGGTCGTCATCGTGGGTTTCTGGCCTACTTAAAAAATGTGGCACCAAATGTTTTAACAATTCATTGTGTTATTTATAGACAACCTTTAGTCGCAAAGCATCTTAGTGACAGACATCACAAATCATGGAATTGTGTTATCAGTGTTATTAACAAAATTAAGGCGCATTCATTGAACGATAGATTATTCTGTAAAATTTGTTGTGATAATGGTGAAGAGTTTGAACGTCTTCTCCTACACACGGAAGTACGATGGCTGTCCAAAGGTAACTGTTTAAAAAGATTATGGGCATTTTTTTATACTGTTGTAGAGTCTTTGGATTCAATCAAAGAAGAATTTAGCATCGAAAGAGAAGTATTGCGAAACGATGTGGCGTATCTGTCAGATATATGTGAAAAGTTAAATGAGGTTCTTCTTAAGCTACACGGAAATGAGATCAGTGTAATTAAAGTGAAAGGAATTATCATGGGGTTCATCAACAAATTGACATTATATAAAAATAATCTTAGTCGCCGAGAACTTTCTCATCTTCCAAGTTTACTGCAGTTAGGTGGGGACAGGCTTAAAGATTCAGATTTAGAGGTTTATTGCAGACATTTGGACGCTATTAAAAATGATATGAGCATAAGATTTAAAGACTTGCAAGAACTAATAATACCGGATTGTGTGATTAATCCGTTTGAATCAGACGTGGAACAAGTTAGTCAACATTTATAAGAAGAATAAATTGAGCCACAAAATGACTTCAAGGCAAAAGCACGATTCAGTCACACACATTACGAAAAATTTTGGATCCAGCAGAGGCTTGCATATCCCGTTCTTTGGCGTGAAACTAAATTGCTAATAACAGCATTCCCAACGTCGTATTTGGTGGAGAAGGGGTTCAGTGCAGTAGTGTTGGCACAACAAAAGCAACGAAACCGACTACAGATTTGTAACAGAGGAGATTTGAGGCTTCTTTTAACAAACTTAGAACCAAATATTACAACACTGGCTGAGTCACACCAAGCGCAAGGATCTCATTAAGCTTCATTAGTAAGTGAATTTTTATATAATTATATCATTATTATCAACTAATGATTTTTCCAATTTTTTCATGTTTAAAGTGGTTACATAAGGAGAGGCTTAAATAGTCAGATTTGAAGATATATATGCAGTCATGTAGGCGCTATTAAAATGATATGATTATGATAGTTACAGAGTTGTAAGAACTAATTTTATATCATTTGCTCCGCCAATTTGTTATTCAAGGATAATGAACTTGTGGTGTATATAATTCCGTACTTAAACACATATTTAATATAACTATGCTTTTATAAATGTGCTTTCTTTTTTTCTTTATATTTTAAGAAAAGATAACTCATTAACTAAATTGCTTTTTT
Organism: Oreohelix idahoensis; assembly: GCA_024509875.1. Taxonomy (NCBI): domain Eukaryota; kingdom Metazoa; phylum Mollusca; class Gastropoda; order Stylommatophora; family Oreohelicidae; genus Oreohelix; species Oreohelix idahoensis. Next base: position 911,055 of record JAMPIV010001478.1, read on the forward strand.
AAAAGTATGGTGGAATATATGTATATGTGTGTGTTTGTGTATACTCGATAAAGAGCAAGGGGGTGTTAAAAGGGTGTGGGGCTTTTTAAAATATTAGTTGTCAAAAGGAGGCGTTGCTACTATCAGGGTTGAGAAACACTGGTCTACACTGTAAACACAAATTGCCGTCTCGTCTCAGCAATGTAGCGTCGGTGATGTGGTCTAACATTTTAATTGAATATCTGGTTATGAAAATCGCCACGCGTTATTTTATTTAATTCGCCTAACTAGCAAAAAAAAAAAAAAAAAAAAAAAAAAAAAAAATTCAAGTGAAGTATTTAACTGTATGGTTAAAGTATTTAAGTGTTTAACTTTAAATGCTATCACCGTAAAATACTTCTAACATTTGAACTATTTACCAGAAAATCCAGAATGAAAATCTCCACGAATCACTTTTTTAAACAATAATCCAAAAGAAATGGTTTATGACTACGCGCTAGACTTCTCAAATTCTGACCGACACTGATGGTTGGGTTATAGAAACAGCAATATACGTATCATTGGATTGCTTTTCATCTCTAATGGCGCTATTTCGCACTCCTGTGTGGGACAAAAATAAGAAACTAGGGGTTTCAAGATAAAAGTCTTCGTCTCGGTCTTCCAGAGTTTCTCGTCTGGAGCGGTGACCGACATCAAAAGCAGTTCTGTTCTCCTAGCGGTTTTACCTGTAGAATGCTCTTGTTCCAAGATCAAAGGTATTAGGAATTTTTTAGATTTCCCCTGAGCAAACTTCAAAGAAGTCTGTTATCTCTCTCTCTCACGTGCTGTCTGTCAAGTATTATATGATTGACAGATGAGCTCGCGTGAGTGGAACGCGGTAAAACAAAGCGTGATTTGTTTCCTTTTATGACTGACAGGTCAACAAAGATTGTAAACACTGCGTTAGCCCGTGTTTACAGAAAAGTGGGCGGGGACAAAAGTGTGAGCTGCAGAATCAGACAGTTGGTATAATGCATGTTTTAGCTAGCAAATCAGAGAGCAGCTATAAGGTTACAATAAGCTATCAGATTACTGTATTACTGTAGGCTCTTTTTCAATTACACGTCACAGTAGGAAAAGTTAAATTTGTTACAATGATATCTGAAGATTTCACACAATGACTAGTACACTATTCATCATGCAGTGTTACTGATTTTTCATGAAAATGACGAACAATTGTCTGAAAACATTGGAGTATACAATTTATGAAAATGACGAACAGTTGTCTCAAAATATTGAAGTATAAAATTCATGAAATGACGAACTTGTCTCAAAACATTGGGACAATAAATTAATGAAAATCTTACTAGCAGCAGCCTCATAGGTAGGTAAAAAGTAAGGGGTCCCGTTACCCGCCTATTGAGGCATACTGGGAATACGGTGTTAGGCCTGTAGTAAAGTACACCGTGTGACACCCCGCTCAAATTTCCCCGATTCAAAAATCTAGTTAACGTAAATTTACAACCTATAACCCACTACTACTATGTTTGAAATTTGTCAAGGGCAAGGTCTAACCTACCGCTAAAAATTGGACAAAATAATTTGAATTTTCTACTACCCCGTAAAAAAATCTATTAATAACTACAGCATTTGAAACTTGTCTCAAGGCCATCGTCAAATCAAACCGCCAACATTTAAATAAAGATTTGAATTTTCTAACACCAAGCATAAAAGTCCCACCCCCAAACACACACGCTCTACCCTTCCCAAATATTTATGAACGAACGCCGTAAAGTTTGGCAACTAACCAAATTGTCACCTCGTTTTATAGGGGAGAGGGGAGGTTGTTTAAAATGGAAAGCAAGCCTAATCGGTGTGTTTGGAAAAACTTAGATAATGTATTTCTTTATAAATAAAGAGAGTTTAAATAAAAGGGATGTCTTGAATGGTAGCGTTAATATTGTTAAATATAATACCATAAGAATTTCCCTTATAATAAATTATCTGGCCTTAGAAACATTTATTTTACTAATATTTTAGTTCAGTGAAAGGAGCAAATAAGTACTTAAAAATTACACATATGAAAACGGGGACAAATAATTAAAAGAAACCTATATATGAAGATAGAGGACAGTTGTTTGTTTAATAATCCCTTTCAATATTAAAAATCGACCCATTAATAACAAAGATATTGTATAAATAAAATTGAGACTGACGAACAAACACACTTCTGAACTGCTCAATTTGATAGCCTTCTGAAAAGTTAAATTTTCTTAACGCGTTTCTGATTGGTTAATGGTAGTTTAGGATGGGGCGATAAAATTAACAATCTGCCGGCATAGTGCGCCATTTGAGAAAAATTTAAACACAGACAGATTGAGAGCAGATGCAAAGCATTGATGTTGAATGCCTTTGCCGTCTGGACGATAGCGGTCTGAACTTGAACCATTAACCGCCAGTCAATCTTGTGTGATTGTGTGATTTATTCCTTACTTGCGGTAAGATAAATAAGTTTATTGATATTTCATTAGTATGTACAGGCCACACAGATAGTGCGCCATAATTTTGTGTTGTTCGACATTGCCAGTTGGAAGAGATTACGACACCCTAAATAGGAATGTGCCTAAAGCAGATTTATTTGGAAAGTGAAATAAAATGTGTTTAACTGTGTTTGAATATTGCCATTAAAAAATCGTACGACTGTAAGTCCAGAAGCTACTAGCAGTTTTCTGCAGTGAATTAGTGTTCAAATAACACATGAAAATCTACATAGGATGTTTGCACAAAATATTTAACAGGTCACAAGAAGAACATTGTATATCCCATCTGATTCTATGGAAGAAAATCAATGCTTAAGGGGTCAGTGGCGTTGCAGCCATATGGGAACAGTATGAAAGCACTGGAAGAAGAATGGTCAAACAAAAATAGGGTTTGGTGCAATTGGTTGGCACGCGTAGCTGACCCTCCTTTTGAATGTATTATTGATAAAATTGTGGAATGATATTTTAGATATGATATAAAGAGGGAACATAACCTTCTTATTTCAGGGTTGAATTGCCAAATTGAAAAGTGACATAACCCCTGGAAATTCAGAACCGGTGGGCACAGAGAGAGCTTCTTATATAACTGCAAGCTTCCTGCCACATCAGCATCCAGGGGAACTCTGAAATACTTGTTGTTCTTGAAGATTCTCAAGCCACCACCACAGACAGACTTTTAAGATAAGTCCATTAAAATTGGCACTTGAGGACTCATCCTTATCATTCTACCCAAATACAAGAAATTAAAGGGGGGCATGATGAAACACACAAACCCTCAAAATCATTGACAGAATTCTTATCCAGTGTTAACATATTCCAGTAGGGAGTACAAACCTATTGATATTTTAGACTTATCATTTTATGGACAGGATGTCCACCCTATTTATTTAAACTTGTAAATAAAGAAACATTTCTTTTGAGTTGAAAATTCCTGCTCCAGAAAATTGAGGTTCAGGGATATTAAAAATTGTAACATAATTATATAAATTTACACACAGTCTTACTTAATTCAATTATATTGAGCTACAGTTGTGTTTGTTTTATTGACACATCACTATACATACATTACCCTAGACACGTAGCCATATAACATACCCAGAAAATATTTCCCAGAGTGAGATCTCAGAGAGGTAGCGGATAGGTACCCTGAGAATACAACATCATCAACAATTAGACTCAGGGACTTACACAGCTTGACCTCACTCTGTGTACACTCAGTTGAGTAACACCAATAACCTCTCATATTACCACAAGGCCCATATTTTCTTGACCATCAGCAGCCTCATAAAACATCAGAAAATGAAAGCAGGGGTAACAGTCATTAAAGCTGATCCTGTTTAAAAAAAAATGTTAGACAGACCATCATGGAATCAAGTAATGATTCTGCTGATTCATACTGTTGACAAATGACTGTCAGTCAGCAGGGTTTAGTAGTTCCCACTGTAGCTAAGAAATTTATTTTCATTCATTGTACTCTGCTGAATTTCGCCCGACATACATACATACATACGTACGTACGTGCGTGCGTGCGTGCGGGCGGGCACGCGGGCACGCACGCACGCACGCACGCACGCACGCACGCACGCACGCACGCACGCACGCACGCACGCACGCACGCACGCACACACACACACACACACATATATATCTGTGCTCTTAAGATACGACACTTCCTTGTCCAGCCTTTATTCAGGATTCATGAATGAACGCAAGACAACTGTGCATGCAAGCAGATTCTCTCTCTCTCTCTCTCTCTCTCTGCCTCCCTCTCCCCCAGCATAAAAATAATGAGCACAGAACTTTCTTGTTTAGTGTAGACAGCCTTTAAGGTAAGTGACTTACACCTAAGCCAGGCGTGCGCCCTGTAGTAAAATCTGCGAGATAATCGCTCATTTCAGTAAGATTTTAGTCCTATGATAATAAACAACCCAGACCGATTGTGTCTGACTATGAGCATCTCACACGCCAGCATCGCGCTGAATTTTGTGCCATGGTAATGCTTAGAAACGATCCCGCCGTATAAACCTACTCGCTTTCCTTGTGACGTACAATTAACATTTTTAACATTTTGCCCGATCTGATAGAGACTGCGGCAAGACTTATAATTAACGATCTGCCAGAAATGTGCTGCCAAGTTACTGTCTGAATTAACGTAATACTTTAACTTTAACGCCTCTAATAGTAGTAATCCTTACATTTTTTGGTAGTGTAACACGAGAAAACAGTAATAATTAACGCCAATTCTACCACCCGTCGCGCAAAACCCCGCTTCGCTTGACACGCGGTGGGATTGGCCCGATGATATATACACACAGACAGTTTAAATTCTCGCCAAGTAATGTATTTCTGACGTCACTCAAACAAGTTAGTTATTTGAATAAAAATGCTAGAGAGAGATGAGAGGGGGAAGATGGCCGACTTGTGTAAAATTTTTATTTGACGATTCACAGTGACAAAATTGAAAATCTAAACCATACTGAAACTGACCATAAAAATCATATGGTAGTATAGCTTAGAGTCCCCTGAGCAAAAATGTGTTTTAAAAAATATGGTAGTCCAATTATTAGCCAAGTTATTGAGATAATACTATATGTCTAGTAACACTAAGACGGACAGACTGTGGTTCCTGCTTGTTTTTTTCATAACGTTAGTGGGGACGCCAGCTTAGAAAGAGTCATGGTAGTAATTCAAATTCTATTAGTTGGTATAGGAGTGAAAGGGGAGAGATAGGAAAAATGTAACTAAAAACGAAACATCTTTTTCTATTGGGCATAACTAACGCAGACTGACCAATCGACTACCAGACACAGAGTTTGTTTGGAATTTTTTTTGTTTTTCAAAAACTACATTTGAATTCTGGTAGTCGCAAGTTTTCCATTGGCCAGTACTAATAGATATTAGCAAAAAGCTTTCAATGCTCATCGCCAGTTGACAAAAACTTTTTCTATCAAATACGCTGAGATCAGCTGTGTTAATTTATAAAATAAAGAATTAATTAGCAGTCTGGGCAGGGCAGAGAAAAACTGAGGCCATTCTTTGCAAGTCAGCGTTATTTGTTACTATTTCTTGAAATTGTGGTAAGAATGCTTTATGTATTAATATGTTTATTACAACTGCCAAAGTTAGATACTGCTATTGGGAAAAGTGAAGGACATGCCGGGAGCAGACATTGTTGAGTCCTCACATTGAACTGTATCTAACTGTTGTATATTGTCATGATTTTGTTTTAATATTATTGTATTAGAATATGTTAGTAAGCCTCCGTGTTCCATGAACACTGTTCAACATGCCTGGAGCGTTTATAATTTAAAAAAAGAAGAGCAAATCATACAAAAGGAAATGTGGTTACTCCACGTTATTGTATTGAGGAAAACTATGTAAAAGTACAGTGGCGTATCTGCCATAGAGACCTGAGGTGTGGTCACAGAAAGGTGTGAGTCATATAAAATTAGGGGCGAGTGCACCTGTATGCACGCGAGGCTGACCCCATACCACCATATGTAAATAATAATAATAAAGTGTGATCAGATATAAAAAGGCCAGGGTGTCTTTTTATTGCAGAGGTTTTATTTCCTGTTACCAGCCGGTGACAGGAAACCTGATGAGTGAGTGTAACGCCAACAAGTCTCCGGTAAAACGTTTATGCTGTCAGCAGATAGCTGGAGGAGCTTGTGCGTGTTGAGATATCTATATTTTCTGCAACGACATACTGAATTATCCTTCTACAAAGAATCCCAGGTGATGTGTTAGCATCTGGGTATATCTGACACTTCAGTTATAATAAACTTTGATATTTTCAATCATACCCAGGATGTTATGGGCGTGATGAAACTACAGCCCCTCCTAACAACAGACAAACACTATTAGATAATAAAGTTGTAATCTGTGAATACACCAACAGGAGAGATATAGTGACTTTATACTTATTGAACAAAGTGTCCACAAATTTTAGTTAATTCTTTTTATGTAAACTATCTTTTCCTCATTTTCAAAGACCTGTCCAAAAGAGATGGCGGGACAAGCAGATTAAATTGTAAAAAGAAAATATTCTATTTTAAAGAAAAACCTTAACCACTGTTTTATTCAATTCCTTATAGTGAGTTAAAGTGTTTTGTGTTTATGTACCATCATTTTCATTTCTCCCCTAGACATTAGGTACATCATACACCAGACACTAGAGCCAAAATAGTGACCGTGTGAGATCTAGGGAGGTAGCGTTAGGTTCCCTGCAAATACATCATCATCATCTATTAGAGTCAGGGGCCTACATGTGCTTGACCTCACACGGTTAACACAGACACAGATTTCTTTCCTTTTAGGTATAACATCATAACCTCCCCAGCAAATTAAACTTGCTATATATATTGGTAGGCTTGTCCGGGAATTGAATTTCTCCTAGTACTACATACATTGGGGTCTGGGTTTTAGCATTAACATCAATTTTATTTACCCAGGGAATCCCCATAACTATTATTGCCCAAGATTTGGGAATTTAATGAAGTGTCAGAACCTGGAATTAATTAAGTAAACTTGCATTTATTTAGAAATTAAGTTAGAACATTTTGTATTTATCAGATGGCAGATTTGGCCAAGTTTCGCTCTGCGGCTGTGCAGACTGCCAGGGAAATGAATATGGAGGGTCAAGTCTTGATTGACTATGTCACCTCAGAATGTGATAAATTTATTGCTAGGGAAGAACATAGGTTAGCGGAGGAACGGAAAATACAGGTAGAAGAGGCTAGGGAGATTAAGAAATTAGAGTTCGATAGAGAGGCTGAAATTAAAAGGTTACAAATTGAGGCTGATAGAGAGGCTGAGATCAAGAGGCTCCAATTTGAGGAGAGAAAATTGGAGGCAGAAGAAAAACGACTGCAAAGGGAAGCAGAAGAAAAACGACCGCAAAGGGAAGCAGAAGAAAAGAGATTGACTGCCGAAAGGGAAGCAGAAGATAAAAGATTACAAAGGGAGCATGAGTTGCGACTAAGGGAGTTAGAGTTGCAAGGCCTTGCTCCGGACAATGGTCACAGCCCCTCTACCTCTGATGCTACTGCTAGTCAGGGGGCCTCCAACTCAGCCATGGGGTTCCATCTAGACTATTTTGTAGAAAAGGATGATGACATTGAGTCATATTTGAGCAGATATGAAGTATTAGCCACTACTTATGGGTTAGAAAGAGAAAGATGGGGTGTAAAGTTGTCTCAAGGTCTTCGGGGAACAGCTTATGAAGTTTTTTCCAAAATGAGCAGGGATGACCAAGACAACTATGACATGTTGAAGCAGGCTCTTCTGTTAAGATACGAAAAGAACGGAGAGTTTTATAGAAAGAAATTTAGGAATGCCAGGCTACTGTCGGGTGAGACCTATCACCAGTTCTCCGCCCGGTTAGAAACGTATATGGAGAAATGGGCTACTTTGGGGAAAACCCAAGATCTCAAAGAGATGATACTCATAGAACAGTTGAGAGTCCATGGCTCCAGACATGAGAAAGTTTCTCATGGAACATGTCACGGAGAGGCTGGGTGAGATAATTAATGTCGCTTAGAGGTAGCTGGCACCAAAAAGAAACCAGTAGATCATTATAAGGCCCCACAAAACTATAATAAATTTGACAATAGAGGCAAGCAAAACTTTGATAGGCCTCGAAATGATTATAAAAATAAAACCTCACATTTCAATGACAGAAAGAATGATGAAAGAAAACCTTTTCATCAAGGTAGATTATATTGTATATATTGTAAGAGGGATGGACATGACATTAAATTTTGTAAAAGTAAACCTGCTGGATTTGCTGCTATGAAAATGGGGAACAAGGAAGTAAAGGACAAACCTGCTGGACAGCAGGAACCTTATCACCCCCCAGTTTGTGAGGATGTTGTATGCAATGATGTCACCATTAGGTGCCTCTATGATACCGGTTTAGATTTTGATTCTGTCGTGAGCTCGCACTTGGTGAACCCAGATCAGTATACCACAGAAACAGTGGAGATACAAGGGGCGACCAAGGACATACCACTCATGACACTTCCCATTGCAAGAATAAATGTGAAAACTCGCTATGTGGAAGGTGTAATCAGAGCAGCAGTGATCGACGCACCCATCTACCCTCTGATATTGGGGTGTCGTTATGTCTACTTGGGGAATCCCAAGAGACCTGTGGTCTTGGCAGCCGTCCAGACCCGATCACAATCCAGAAAGGAAGAAGATGAACCTATAAATACTCATCCAGAGGAGATGAGGAAGGCACAGGCTCAAGATAGGTCACTGAAGCAGTGCTTTCAAAAATTGCGTACCTGCCATACACCTCCTAATAAAGGAGAATTTTATCTGAAGAATAAATTGTTATATAGGAAGGCCGGAACTGGTTCAAATGGTCACGGACAACTGGTACTTCCCAAGATGTTTAGGGCAGACGTAATAAGGAGTTTACATGTTGGAAAAGATGGGGACCACGAGAAAGTAGGTACCATCTGCCAAAAGGTTTCGCAAAAATATTACTGGCCAGATGTAAAGATAGTTATTGAGAATTTCGTAGAAGCCTGCGGCATATTTCATGAGGGAACACCCACAAGTGGGAAAAATGTGCAGGACCTAGACATGCCACGGGGCAAACTTAGGCCTGGAAATAAAAATAATTGTAATAAAGTAGACAACGTGGAATGGGAGCCCCCTTTTCACACACAGTCTTCACTTGAATGTAGTAGAATGGCCACTATGCGACGAGTAGTTTTACCCCAGACTAAGCTGACAATCCCTCGGTCAGAATTATATAAACTGGAGGAAACGAAAAGAGAGAGAGATCTCCTCTCACAATGAACCTAAAGTGGGGAGAAAACCCCAGGAAAAGAATCGGTAGTGGTAGATTCTTGTGTGATGACACAAGGAAGAAACGTCCTCAACACAAGGCTTCTAATGTTAGGAAAAATATGTCAGAAAAATTAAAAGTCCATATGTAACCTTGTTAAGGACTTGGACAGATGAGAAGGCAGAGGAGACTGTTACCTCATCCTATCAATATGTGAACGAACTGACCACTCGTTTAAAAACTAGTTGGAAACTGGCTAATGATAATTTGAGATAAGTCAGGAAAAAGCATGCTGCTTATTATAATAAGAAAGCGAAGGATAGGGAGCTTGCTGTAGGGGAGAAGGTGCTTCTTCTATTGCCCGGCAGCAACAATAAACTTCAGATCGGATGGCAAGGTCCATATTCAGTTTTGGAAAAGGTATCCAGAACAAATTATAAGATAGACAAAAAGGGAAAGGAAAAAGTCTATCATGTGAACCTTTTGAAGAAATATCTGGACAGACAAATCCAGGAAGGAACACACCTAATGGCCTTGTCTATCGCAACCGAAATGAAAAATGACCCTCTCACCTCATTTGAATATCCACTGAAAACCAGTGAAACGTTTGCACAGGTGAAGATCAGTAATCACCTGACAAAAGGACAGAGGGAGAAGGTTCAACAGGTCCTTGAGAAACATACAGATGTGTTAACGGATAAACCGGGTCACACAAATTTGTTGGAATATGATATGAAACTACTAGACCCAGCACCCATCTGTATGAGGCCCTATTCTATTCCTTTCGCTAAGGAAAAAGCTTTGAATGAGGAGATAGATTATTTGTTACAAGAAGGGATTATTTCTCACAGTGAGTCTCCTTATAGTTCCTGTGTGGTTTTGTTGCGGAAACCATCGGGAGAACATAGACTGTGCATCGATTACAGGAAACTGAATGCTGTCACAGAAGGTCAGGTGGATCCATTACCTGATACTACTCAACTATTTGCCAGGCTGAACAGGGCAAAATATTTTTCTAAGGTGGATCTTAGCAAAGGCTATTACCAAATTCCAGTAAAGCCTGAGGTTCGACCTTATTTAGCCTTTAGCACCTCGGAAGGTCATTATGAGTTCAACATGTTACCGTTTGGGTTGAAAAATGCCCCGAGTGTGTTTTCTAGGATGATGCGAAAATTGTTGGATCCCCTGAAAAATCCATGTATTTCGAATTTTATGGATGATATCCTCATTGCTACGGAAACATTTGAGGAACACGTTACCTCTTTGAATATGCTGTTTGATAGACTCAGAGAGGCTAACTTGACCGCTAGACCAACAAAATGTTGTATTGGTTGTAAAGAGTTGGAATTCTTGGGACATACCGTACATCAGGGTAGCATGACCCCTGACCCCATGAATCTGGAAAAATTGAAAAGAGCACCTAGACCACAAACAAAGAAAGATGTGCGATCTTTCGTGTCGTTGTGTGGGTTCTACCAAAAGTACATTAAACATTTTAACTCTATATGTGCTCCTCTGACGGATTTAACTCGCAAAGGTCAACCTGATACAATAAATTGGTCCGCACAGTGTGAATTGGCTTACCAGGAGTTAAAAGAAAAACTCACAAGCAGGCCAGTATTGCAATTGCCTGACTTGAATCAAGAATTTATCGTGAGAAGTGACGCAAGCAATGTGGGCCTGGGCGCTACATTGTTGCAAAGGTCCTCCTCACAAGATGGAGAATTGAACCCAGTCGCTTATGCAAGCCGCAAGTTGAACAAGGCGGAAAAAAATTATTCAACAAGTGAAAAGGAATGTCTAGCTTTGATATGGGCTATAAAAAAATTCCAGATTTATCTATATGGCAGGACATTTGTGGTCCAAACGGATCATTCACCTCTCGTATTCCTGTCACAAGCCAAGCATGAAAATTCCAGATTATTGAGATGGTCATTATTATTACAGCCATACTCATTTCTGATTGAATATATTCCCGGCCCTCAGAACGTCGGTGCAGACTTTTTGAGTAGACATCCTTATGATGAAGATCAGAAAAACGCGTAAGACTTCATTTGAGCTAAGTTATCTCGCAGATTATAACCTGCAAATGAATGCATGTTTTAGGACGGGAGGTGTGTAGTAAAATCTGCGAGATAATCGCTCATTTCAGTAAGATTTTAGTCCTATGATAATAAATAACCCAGCCCGATTGTGTCTGACTATGAGCATCTCACACGCCAGCATCGCGCTGAATTTTGTGCCATGGTAATGCTTAGAAACGATCCCGCCGTATAAACCTACTCGCTTTCCTTGTGACGTACAATAACATTTTTAACATTTTGCCCGATCTGATAGAGACTGCGGCAAGACTTATAATTAACGATCTGCCAGAAATGTGCTGCCAAGTTACTGTCTGAATTAACGTAATACTTTAACTTTAACGCCTCTAATAGTAGTAATCCTTACATTTTTTGGTAGTGTAACACGAGACAACAGTAATAATTAACGCCAATTCTAACACCCGCCGCGCAAAACCCCGCTTCGCTTGACACGCGGTGGGATTGGCCCGATGATATATACACACAGACAGTTTAAATTCTCGCCAAGTAATGTATTTCTGACGTCACTCAAACAAGTTAGTTATTTGAATAAAAATGCTAGAGAGAGATGAGAGGGGGAAGATGGCCGACTTGTGTAAAATTTTTATTTGACGATTGACAGTGACAAAATTGAAAATCTAAACCATACTGAAACTGACCATAAAAATCATATGGTAGTATAGCTTAGAGTCCCCTGAGCAAAAATGTGTTTTAAAAAATATGGTAGTCCAATTATTAGCCAAGTTATTGAGATAATACTATATGTCTAGTAACACTAAGACGGACAGACTGTGGTTCCTGCTTGTTTTTTTTCATAACGTTAGTGGGGACGCCACATGGTAGTAATTCAAATTCTATTAGTTGGTATAGGAGTGAAAGGGGAGAGATAGGAAAAGTGTAACTAACAACGAAACATCTTTTTCTATTGGGCATAACTAACGCAGACTGACCAATCGACTACCAGACACAGAGTTTGTTTGGAATTTTTTTTGTTTTTCAAAAACTACATTTGAATTCTGGTAGTCGCAAGTTTTCCATTGGCCAGTACTAATAGATATTAGCAAAAAGCTTTCAATGCTCATCGCCAGTTGACAAAAACTTTTTCTATCAAATACGCTGAGATCAGCTGTGTTAATTTATAAAATAAAGAATTAATTCGCAGTCTGGGCAGGGCAGAGAAAAACTGAGGCCATTCTTTGCAAGTCAGCGTTATTTGTTACTATTTCTTGAAATTGTGGTAAGAATGCTTTATGTATTAATATGTTTATTACAACTGCCAAAGTTAGATACTGCTATTGGGAAAAGTGAAGGACATGCCGGGAGCAGACATTGTTGAGTCCTCACATTGAACTGTATCTAACTGTTGTATATTGTCATGATTTTGTTTTAATATTATTGTATTAGAATATGTTAGTAAGCCTCCGTGTTCCATGAACACTGTTCAACATGCCTGGAGCGTTTATAATTTAAAAAAAGAAGAGCAAATCATACAAAAGGAAATGTGGTTACTCCACGTTATTGTATTGAGGAAAACTATGTAAAAGTACAGTGGCGTATCTGCCATAGAGACCTGAGGTGTGGTCACAGCAAGGTGTGAGTCATATAAAATTAGGGGCGAGTGCACCTGTATGCACGCGAGGCTGACCCCATACCACCATATGTAAATAATAATAATAAAGTGTGATCAGATATAAAAAGGCCAGGGTGTCTTTTTATTGCAGAGGTTTTATTTCCTGTTACCAGCCGGTGACAGGAAACCTGATGAGTGAGTGTAACGCCAACAAGTCTCCGGTAAAACGTTTATGCTGTCAGCAGATAGCTGGAGGAGCTTGTGCGTGTTGAGATATCTATATTTTCTGCAACGACATACTGAATTATCCTTCTACAAAGAATCCCAGGTGATGTGTTAGCATCTGGGTATATCTGACACTTCAGTTATAATAAACTTTGATATTTTCAATCATACCCAGGATGTTATGGGCGTGATGAAACTACAGCCCCTCCTAACAAGTGACAAGCACTATTAGATAATAAAGTTGTAATCTGTGAATACACCAACAGGAGAGATAGAGTGACTTTATACTTATTGGACAAAGTGTCCACACATTTTAGTTAATTCTTTTTATGTAAACTATCTTTTCCTCATTTTCAAAGACCTGTCCAAAAGAGATGGCGGGACAGGCAGATTAAATTGTAAAAAGAAAATATTCAATTTTAAAGAAAAACCTTAACCACTGTTTTATTCAATTCCTTATAGTGAGTTAAAGTGTTTTGTGTTTATGTACCATCATTTTCATTTCTCCCCTAGACATTAGGTACATCATACACCAGACACTAGAGCCAAAATAGTGACCGTGTGAGATCTAGGGAGGTAGCGTTAGGTTCCCTGCAAATACATCATCATCATCTATTAGAGTCAGGGGCCTACATGTGCTTGACCTCACACGGTTAACACAGACACAGATTTCTTTCCTTTTAGGTATAACATCATAACCTCCCCAGCAAATTAAACTTGCTATATATATTGGTAGGCTTGTCCGGGAATTGAATTTCTCCTAGTACTACATACATTGGGGTCTGGGTTTTAGCATTAACATCAATTTTATTTACCCAGGGAATCCCCATAACTATTATTGCCCAATATTTGGGAATTTAATGAAGTGTCAGAACCTGGAATTAATTAAGTAAATTTGTACTTATTTAGAAATTAAGTTAGAACATTTTGTATTTATCAGATGGCAGATTTGGCCAAGTTTCGCTCTGCGGCTGTGCAGACTGCCAGGGAAATGAATATGGAGGGTCAAGTCTTGATTGACTATGTCACCTCAGAATGTGATAAATTTATTGCTAGGGAAGAACATAGGTTAGCGGAGGAAAGGAAAATACAGGTAGAAGAGGCTAGGGAGATTAAGAAATTAGAGTTCGATAGAGAGGCTGAAATTAAAAGGTTACAAATTGAGGCTGATAGAGAGGCTGAGATCAAGAGGCTCCAATTTGAGGAGAGAAAATTGGAGGCAGAAGAAAAACGACTGCAAAGGGAAGCAGAAGAAAAACGACCGCAAAGGGAAGCAGAAGAAAAGAGATTGACTGCCGAAAGGGAAGCAGAAGATAAAAGATTACAAAGGGAGCATGAGTTGCGACTAAGGGAGTTAGAGTTGCAAGGCCTTGCTCCGGACAATGGTCACAGCCCCTCTACCTCTGATGCTACTGCTAGTCAGGGGGCCTCCAACTCAGCCATGGGGTTCCATCTAGACTATTTTGTAGAAAAGGATGATGACATTGAGTCATATTTGAGCAGATATGAAGTATTAGCCACTACTTATGGGTTAGAAAGAGAAAGATGGGGTGTAAAGTTGTCTCAAGGTCTTCGGGGAACAGCTTATGAAGTTTTTTCCAAAATGAGCAGGGATGACCAAGACAACTATGAATGTTGAAGCAGGCTCTTCTGTTAAGATACGAAAAGAACGGAGAGTTTTATAGAAAGAAATTTAGGAATGCCAGGCTACTGTCGGGTGAGACCTATCACCAGTTCTCCGCCCGGTTAGAAACGTATATGGAGAAATGGGCTACTTTGGGGAAAACCCAAGATCTCAAAGAGATGATACTCATAGAACAGTTGAGAGAGTCCATGGCTCCAGACATGAGAAAGTTTCTCATGGAACATGTCACGGAGAGGCTGGGTGAGATAATTAATGTCGCTTAGAGGTAGCTGGCACCAAAAAGAAACCAGTAGATCATTATAAGGCCCCACAAAACTATAATAAATTTGACAATAGAGGTAAGCAAAACTTTGATAGGCCTCGAAATGATTATAAAAATAAAACCTCACATTTCAATGACAGAAAGAATGATGAAAGAAAACCTTTTCATCAAGGTAGATTATATTGTAGATATTGTAAGAGGGATGGACATGACATTAAATTTTGTAAAAGTAAACCTGCTGGATTTGCTGCTATGAAAATGGGGAACAAGGAAGTAAAGGACAAACCTGCTGGACAGCAGGAACCTTATCACCCCCCAGTTTGTGAGGATGTTGTATGCAATGATGTCACCATTAGGTGCCTCTATGATACCGGTTTAGATTTTGATTCTGTCGTGAGCTCGCACTTGGTGAACCCAGATCAGTATACCACAGAAACAGTGGAGATACAAGGGGCGACCAAGGACATACCACTCATGACACTTCCCATTGCAAGAATAAATGTGAAAACTCGCTATGTGGAAGGTGTAATCAGAGCAGCAGTGATCGACGCACCCATCTACCCTCTGATATTGGGGTGTCGTTATGTCTACTTGGGGAATCCCAAGAGACCTGTGGTCTTGGCAGCCGTCCAGACCCGATCACAATCCAGAAAGGAAGAAGATGAACCTATAAATACTCATCCAGAGGAGATGAGGAAGGCACAGGCTCAAGATAGGTCACTGAAGCAGTGCTTTCAAAAATTGCGTACCTGCCATACACCTCCTAATAAAGGAGAATTTTATCTGAAGAATAAATTGTTATATAGGAAGGCCGGAACTGGTTCAAATGGTCCGGACAACTGGTACTTCCCAAGATGTTTAGGGCAAACGTAATAAGGAGTTTACATGTTGGAAAAGATGGGGACCACGAGAAAGTGTGTACCATCTGCCAAAAGGTTTCGCAAAAATATTACTGGCCAGACGTAAAGATAGTTATTGAGAATTTCGTAGAAGCCTGCGGCATATTTCATGAGGGAACACCCACAAGTGGGAAAAATGTGCAGGACCTAGACATGCCACGGGGCAAACTTAGGCCTGGAAATAAAAATAATTGTAATAAAGTAGACAACGTGGAATGGGAGCCCCCTTTTCACACACAGTCTTCACTTGAATGTAGTAGAATGGCCACTATGCGACGAGTAGTTTTACCCCAGACTAAGCTGACAATCCCTCGGTCAGAATTATATAAACTGGAGGAAATGAAAAGAGAGAGAGATCTCCTCTCACAATGAACCTAAAGTGGGGAGAAAACCCCAGGAAAAGAATCGGTAGTGGTAGATTCTTGTGTGATGACACAAGGAAGAAACGTCCTCAACACAAGGCTTCTAATGTTAGGAAAAATATGTCAGAAAAATTAAAAGTCCATATGTAACCTTGTTAAGGACTTGGACAGATGAGAAGGCAGAGGAGACTGTTACCTCATCCTATCAATATGTGAACGAACTGACCACTCGTTTAAAAACTAGTTGGAAACTGGCTAATGATAATTTGAGACAAGTCAGGAAAAAGCATGCTGCTTATTATAATAAGAAAGCGAAGGATAGGGAGCTTGCTGTAGGGGAGAAGGTGCTTCTTCTATTGCCCGGCAGCAACAATAAACTTCAGATCGGATGGCAAGGTCCATATACAGTTTTGGAAAAGGTATCCAGAACAAATTATAAGATAGACAAAAAGGGAAAGGAAAAAGTCTATCATGTGAACCTTTTGAAGAAATATCTGGACAGACAAATCCAGGAAGGAACACACCTAATGGCCTTGTCTATCGCAACCGAAATGAAAAATGACCCTCTCACCTCATTTGAATATCCACTGAAAACCAGTGAAACGTTTGCACAGGTGAAGATCAGTAATCACCTGACAAAAGGACAGAGGGAGAAGGTTCAACAGGTCCTTGAGAAACATACAGATGTGTTAACGGATAAACCGGGGCACACAAATTTGTTGGAATATGATATGAAACTACTAGACCCAGCACCCATCTGTATGAGGCCCTATTCTATTCCTTTCGCTAAGGAAAAAGCTTTGAAAGAGGAGATAGATTATTTGTTACAAGAAGGGATTATTTCTCACAGTGAGTCTCCTTATAGTTCCTGTGTGGTTTTGTTGCGGAAACCATCGGGAGAACATAGACTGTGCATCGATTACAGGAAACTGAATGCTGTCACAGAAGGTCAGGTGGATCCATTACCTGATACTACTCAACTATTTGCCAGGCTGAACAGGGCAAAATATTTTTCTAAGGTGGATCTTAGCAAAGGCTATTACCAAATTCCAGTAAAGCCTGAGGTTCGACCTTATTTAGCCTTTAGCACCTCGGAAGGTCATTATGAGTTCAACATGTTACCGTTTGGGTTGAAAAATGCCCCGAGTGTGTTTTCTAGGATGATGCGAAAATTGTTGGATCCCCTGAAAAATCCATGTATTTCGAATTTTATGGATGATATCCTCATTGCTACGGAAACATTTGAGGAACACGTTACCTCTTTGAATATGCTGTTTGATAGACTCAGAGAGGCTAACTTGACCGCTAGACCAACAAAATGTTGTATTGGTTGTAAAGAGTTGGAATTCTTGGGACATACCGTACATCAGGGTAGCATGACCCCTGACCCCAAGAATCTGGAAAAATTGAAAAGAGCACCTAGACCACAAACAAAGAAAGATGTGCGATCTTTCGTGTCGTTGTGTGGGTTCTACCAAAAGTACATTAAACATTTTAACTCTATATGTGCTCCTCTGACGGATTTAACTCGCAAAGGTCAACCTGATACAATAAATTGGTCCGCACAGTGTGAATTGGCTTACCAGGAGTTAAAAGAAAAACTCACAAGCAGGCCAGTATTGCAATTGCCTGACTTGAATCAAGAATTTATCGTGAGAAGTGACGCAAGCAATGTGGGCCTGGGCGCTACATTGTTGCAAAGGTCCTCCTCACAAGATGGAGAATTGAACCCAGTCGCTTATGCAAGCCGCAAGTTGAACAAGGCGGAAAAAAATTATTCAACAAGTGAAAAGGAATGTCTAGCTTTGATATGGGCTATAAAAAAATTCCAGATTTATCTATATGGCAGGACATTTGTGGTCCAAACGGATCATTCACCTCTCGTATTCCTGTCACAAGCCAAGCATGAAAATTCCAGATTATTGAGATGGTCATTATTATTACAGCCATACTCATTTCTGATTGAATATATTCCCGGCCCTCAGAACGTCGGTGCAGACTTTTTGAGTAGACATCCTTATGATGAAGATCAGAAAAACGCGTAAGACTTCATTTGAGCTAAGTTATCTCGCAGATTATAACCTGCAAATGAATGCATGTTTTAGGACGGGAGGTGTGTAGTAAAATCTGCGAGATAATCGCTCATTTCAGTAAGATTTTAGTCCTATGATAATAAATAACCCAGCCCGATTGTGTCTGACTATAAGCATCTCACACGCCAGCATCGCGCTGAATTTTGTGCCATGGTAATGCTTAGAAACGATCCCGCCGTATAAACCTACTCGCTTTCCTTGTGACGTACAATTAACATTTTTAACATTTTGCCCGATCTGATAGAGACTGCGGCAAGACTTATAATTAACGATCTTCCAGAAATGTGCCGCCAAGTTACTGTCTGAATTAACGTAATACTTTAACTTTAACGCCTCTAATAGTAGTAATCCTTACATTTTTTGGTAGTGTAACACGAGACAACAGTAATAATTAACGCCAATTCTAACACCCGCCGCGCAAAACCCCGCTTCGCTTGACACGCGGTGGGATTGGCCCGATGATATATACACACAGACAGTTTAAATTCTCGCCGAGTAATGTATTTCTGACGTCACTCAAACAAGTTAGTTATTTGAATAAAAATGCTAGAGAGAGATGAGAGGGGGAAGATGGCCGACTTGTGTAAAATTTTTATTTGACGATTGACAGTGACAAAATTGAAAATCTAAACCATACTGAAACTGACCATAAAAATCATATGGTAGTATAGCTTAGAGTCCCCTGAGCAAAAATGTGTTTTAAAAAATATGGTAGTCCAATTATTAGCCAAGTTATTGAGATAATACTATATGTCTAGTAACACTAAGACTGTGGTTCCTGCTTGTTTTTTTTTTTCATAACGTTAGTGGGGACGCCACATGGTAGTAATTCAAATTCTATTAGTTGGTATAGGAGTGAAAGGGGAGAGATAGGAAAAATGTAACTAACAACGAAACATCTTTTTCTATTGGGCATAACTAACGCAGACTGACCAATCGACTACCAGACACAGAGTTTGTTTGGAATTTTTTTTTGTTTTTCAAAAACTACATTTGAATAGTTTTCCATTGGCCAGTACTAATAGATATTAGCAAAAAGCTTTCAATGCTCATCGCCAGTTGACAAAAACTTTTTCTATCAAATACGCTGAGATCAGCTGTGTTAATTTATAAAATAAAGAATTAATTCGCAGTCTGGGCAGGGCAGAGAAAAACTGAGGCCATTCTTTGCAAGTCAGCGTTATTTGTTACTATTTCTTGAAATTGTGGTAAGAATGCTTTATGTATTAATATGTTTATTACAACTGCCAAAGTTAGATACTGCTATTGGGAAAAGTGAAGGACATGCCGGGAGCAGACATTGTTGAGTCCTCACATTGAACTGTATCTAACTGTTGTATATTGTCATGATTTTGTTTTAATATTATTGTATTAGAATATGTTAGTAAGCCTCCGTGTTCCATGAACACTGTTCAACATGCCTGGAGCGTTTATAATTTAAAAAAAGAAGAGCAAATCATACAAAAGGAAATGTGGTTACTCCACGTTATTGTATTGAGGAAAACTATGTAAAAGTACAGTGGCGTATCTGCCATAGAGACCTGAGGTGTGGTCACAGCAAGGTGTGAGTCATATAAAATTAGGGGCGAGTGCACCTGTATGCACGCGAGGCTGACCCCATACCACCATATGTAAATAATAATAATAAAGTGTGATCAGATATAAAAAGGCCAGGGTGTCTTTTTATTGCAGAGGTTTTATTTCCTGTTACCAGCCGGTGACAGGAAACCTGATGAGTGAGTGTAACGCCAACAAGTCTCCGGTAAAACGTTTATGCTGTCAGCAGATAGCTGGAGGAGCTTGTGCGTGTTGAGATATCTATATTTTCTGCAACGACATACTGAATTATCCTTCTACAAAGAATCCCAGGTGATGTGTTAGCATCTGACACTTCAGTTATAATAAACTTTGATATTTTCAATCATACCCAGGATGTTATGGGGCGTGATGAAACTACAGCCCCTCCTAACAAGTGACAAACACTATTAGATAATAAAGTTGTAATCTGTGAATACACCAACAGGAGAGATAGAGTGACTTTATACTTATTGGACAAAGTGTCCACAAATTTTAGTTAATTCTTTTTATGTAAACTATCTTTTCCTCATTTTCAAAGACCTGTCCAAAAGAGATGGCGGGACAGGCAGATTAAATTGTAAAAAGAAAATATTCTATTTTAAAGAAAAACCTTAACCACTGTTTTATTCAATTCCTTATAGTGAGTTAAAGTGTTTTGTGTTTATGTACCATCATTTTCATTTCTCCCCTAGACACTAGAGCCAAAATAGTGACCGTGTGAGATCTAGGGAGGTAGCGTTAGGTTCCCTGCAAATCTGCAAATACATCATCATCATCTATTAGAGTCAGGGGCCTACATGTGCTTGACCTCACACGGTTAACACAGACACAGATTTCTTTCCTTTTAGGTATAACATCATAACCTCCCCAGCAAATTAAACTTGCTACACGCCCCCCCTCCCCCCCCCCTTATTTTGTTTCTATCAGCCTGCAATGCATTCGAGCATTATGAATCGTTGTGGGGGTATTTTTAATTATACATGTTATGTACGGCCTGTTTGTCTGTAACTGGTTATTTTAACGGGAAGAACGGCGAAAGTCTGGTGGAAAATTTCGTCTACAACATTCAAGCTCTTGAATTTGGAAATAAAGGCAATGGATGTTGTTGTTGTTTATTAGGGCTGCTGAGCTTCTCGCTCTTTAGCAGCCAATACTAAGTTGAAGTCTCCTTATCATTGGGTCCACAGTGAGATCCTTCTGCACGCAGTGAACCGTCAAAGCCAAAGAATTATGCCTGGGGCTCAAATGACTTCTCCAAGCTTAGTATGCAATGCTGGGTTCTCAACAAGTTTCACCACAGAGGGAATTTCTGGAAGTGTGTGGATGATGTCAAGGGTCAGTGAAGATGTAATTAGCCTCACAGACAGATTCACTTCGACGTAGATATATTGTAGCATTGTGCATAGCTGGTGGACTCCAGATATACCTCCATGCAACGGCAATGGATGTAACAAGAAGATCGTTCAAACGCTGCCGGCAAAGACATACAGGATGAAGGTAAAACTGCAATTTCTGATGTTAAGGCGGCATTTGATCTTATCGGATTTTTATTGCAGTTAAGCTGCAGATAACAACACACACAAAGGTACAGCTATCTACTCTACAAAGTCACAGTAAGAAAATGCTATGTTACTGTATCTTTGTAGAAGTAATACTTTCGTGTTCACATGTTCTAGTTGACTTCTGGTCCGCACATGGATTGGATCTGTCTGCCCAATTTGTTTTTTTGTTTTTGTTTTTCTTAACAGGTAAGTCAAACTGCACTGACCGGTTCTAAGTATAATGTACTAAGTCCACATCTCGCAGCGGTGGGATGGCCTGTGAGCCTTGATCCACAGCCATCCATATTCATAGGTCCTCTTAGATTCAATGAACTAAGTCGGCGGGACCCTTGTGTCCTGAAAGGTCCAACCGAACAAGTGAACAGGAAAGCGGTAAGACTAAACTAGTAAGCCTGCTGCCTTGCATGAAGGATAGGGGCAACCAAAGAACGCAGCGCTGAAAAAAGATACTTGCTTGAATCAGATGTGCTGGGCTGAAAGGGCCAGATATTGCAGCTATATTGTAAAACGTCGCTCAGCAAGTTGCATATTAGTACTGCTGCATTTTTTAAACTGCATACGTATGAAACTGACTGCAAGTGTATCGTTTATTTATTTATTTTTTTTAACCGACGAAGGGAGTGAAAAGTGACACGCAGACTGCGTAGAAATATGGAACTAAAATATGAAAGAAAGAATTTAAAGACAGCAAGAAACGTAATGAAGAAGGAATGTGAATTTTTAAACAAAAAGTGTGTGAAGAAAAAAAAAACGCTACGAACTGTCGGGCAAAAGGCAGGCGAAAAAACAAACAGGAAATAGCATATGCCATAGCTGACGCAGCAGAACACTCACCTTGTCAGGCTCTAACCCAGCTCCAGCCGCAAGTAAATCCATGACTGCCGGAACCTGGCCCTTGCTTGCAGCAAACCTGAGGTTGTCAGATAACGACCCCGGCAGCGGGGACCCCGGACTAGAAGGTCCAATGTGTGGTCCTCTAAACATGTCTGAAGAAGAAGGAAAATGAAACAGGTTAATTAATCGACGGTCAACTGGGCGTGTTATATTTGATTCTAATGTTAATGCGTTTTCAGTGTAGATGTTCCAGTGAAATTCAGCGAACAAAGATGTATACTCGGATACTTTGCAGCTGGACTCCTAAAAATACAGTGAGGTGACAATCAATAAAATTTACACTGACAGAAATTCCAACATACCACTTCTGTCTCAGAAGAAGCGATCCTACCAATAACCAACGTTTTCCAAACTTTATTTTACTACGACTCTAAATACAAATATTCAAGTAGATTTCTAACAGTGTACGACGAAATAAGGTTTTTCTGCGATCCACGAAGGTGGTTTGCGTTAATAATAAGGTAATGGCAAGAATCAATCAATGAATACCCTTTAGCTCCCGAAGGAGCATAGGCCTTCAACAAACACATGCCAAGTCGTCCTGTCCTGTGCCATCCGCTCAAGTTCTTTCCATGTTTTCCTCATCATTTTCACCTCTGTTTCCAGTTCTCTTCTCCATGTGTCTTTGGTCTACCTCTGCCTCTCTTTCCCTGTGGATTCCAGAACAAGAACTGCCTTGTAATGCTATCAACAGGTTTCCTCAATGTGTGACCTATCCATCGCCAGCGTCTTCTTCTCAACTCTTGTTCCACTGGCACTTGTCTGGTTCTTGTCATCAGTTCCACATTTGTGACTTTGTCATACTATTTCGGTCCTTCTATTCTACGCAAGCACCCGTTTATAAAAGTCTGTAGCTTTTTGGTTGTTGTTTTGTTGTTCTCATGTCTCAGAGCCATACAACAGGACTGACTTCACATTTGAGTTGAAGATTCTTATTTTTGTGTTAGACTTGATTTCACTTGTTCTCCATATGTTTCCCAATGCAATGAAAGCTCCTCTTGCTTTTTGTATTCTTATTTTGATATAACTGTCTGTCCCTCCAACTTTGTCTACATTACTTCCAAGATATGTGTACGATTCTACATCTTTTAGTGGTGTTTCTTCAAGTTCAACCTTGTTATCATTTCTTGCATTTATTCTCATAATCTTTGTCTTTTCCCTGTGTATTTTCAGGCCCACTTGTTGTGACCTCTCATCGAGAATTTTCATTTTCTCTTGCATCTGATTATGGTTATGGGACAGAAGAGCCAAGTCATCTGCAAAATCCAGATCATCAAGCTGTTTAGTCAGATTCCACTGAATTCCATTTCTGGTGTGTGATGTCGATGTTTTCATAACCCAATCTATTGCTAGTAAGAAAAGAAATGGAGACAAGAGGCATCACTGTCTCACTCCCGTTCTAATCCTAAACGGTTCTGTAAGTTGTCCTTCATGAAGAACTCTGCATGTCATGTCTTCATATGTCTTCTTTATTAAGTTAATGATCTTCATGGGAACACTATAATGCCTCATCAATTTCCAAAGCGATTCTCTTGTCTACACTGTCAAATGATTTTTCATAGTCCACGAATCCGATGTATAGCGGTGAATTCCATTCCAGACTTTGTTCAACTATTATTCTCAATGTGGCTATCTGGTCTGTACGGGATCTGTTTTGTCGAAAACCTGCTTGTTCATTTCTCAGTTGCTTGTCTATGGACTCTTTTAATCTCCCAAGGATGATTCTGTTTAATTCTTTTCCTGGCACTGATAGTAACATTATTCCTCTATAATTTGTGCATTCTTGAAAATTTCCCTTCTTAGGCATCTTGACCAGATAACCTTCCTTCCATTCTGCTGGTATTTCTTCTCTCTCCCAGACTTTGCCAAGTAGTTTGTATAATATCTCTGTAGAGGTAACAATATCTGTTTTGATGGCCTCTGCAATGGCAAGAATGCATGATATTTATGCTCTACTGGTGCTGAATGGGTTAACAACAAATAATTTTCTTTCTCTTCCGGCAACCTTCAGGAACACCCACATGACCCACATTGCTGTTGCGATTCCAAGATTGGGACCACTGTACTAACCAGGGCTGTGGAGTCGGGGTCGTAGAGTCGGTCAGTTTTTATTGGAGTCTGAGTAGGAGTCGGTAAAAAAAATGCCCAGACTCTGAATTTTACGAGACTTCAGTCAAGGCAGAACCACGTTTGAGGGGGCTTAACAAATTTGAAATAACATTTTAAAGTAATAAAACTCCTAAAACTACTTTCTTGCTAAAGTACATCTATTTTTGCATAACGTTGGAAAATTGCAGTTGATTCTGATCATAAATAAAGTTTTTATCACAATTTGAAATTTGTTGGCATATTTAAAAAAATCACCCAAGTAAAGAAAATGAACTATATTGTGATAAACGAGCGCCAAAGCCTTATCGCTCTATCTTGTCCTACATCTGTCTTATTTTGTTTTCTCCCACATTTGTGCTCTTTCTGTCCACGTCGGCTCTTTCATCGTTTTCTAGTAATCTTTAATCACGACTGGACTTTGAACGGTAATCTTGATTACTCGCATCTGGTATCTATAGAACCACATTTGTCCTTTCATCGGTGGTAAAGGGACTTCTTTTGATTCAGTTTCCCTTGTTAAACACACCTGGGTTTATCCTAATCTTGCGAAATCCCAGCTTGGACTTAATAAAACATTCTTTGATAACCAGTCCCTGTGTAAATAACTGTCACACATACTTGTGCTTGGGATACTATTATTTTGAGAGACGCCAGGTGGACATAATTTAAGGCTGAGCCGTTGTTCAAACAAAACACGGTCACCGTGGCGCAAAATGCAATAGGGCCCGGCAACAATAGACCCCGGCGACAATGGCCTCGGGACGGGCACAAGATAGGTGCCAGATAGGAAAACGGAGCACGGGATAATGGACCGAGGGAACAAAGGCCGCCGCCAGCAGCATTAAAGAAAGCTGACACGCGGGGCGAAAGACAGAGAGCGCTATGACAGTTGGAAGGCGGGGACATTTTTGCATTGGCCAGCCAATTATCTCAACACCTGTTTGTCAGGCAAGCCCGGCAAAGAAAGTTGGTCGCGAATTGCCCTACCCACTTATAGACTGACAGGGGACAAGGGAGATCCTAGGAATGAGCGACCGGAGGAACTCTTAGCTATTGGTTGTATGGGCGAAGTTGTACTTCACCGGTCCAAGCGACCCATATTTGACTTTTAGAGATATAATATACCGCGCAGCTCACTAGAGAGTCCAGTTTATTCAACATTGTGGTGTATGTGGTGAAGTGGGATGTTATAAATATTTATAGGGGACTTAGTGTACTGACTGAGATCAGCTGTGAAGGTATCTATATCTAATAAGAGTAGTGTATTATAGATAACCTTACTTGCTGCCACATATATATATATCTCAGTCAGAATTATTCTGGAATAGTGTGATGACTACGTTGTATGTCTAGGGTATGTGTATGATGAAGTGTAAGTCATAACAACAACAGACAGATAAACAATTTAATTTATTCCACCACACTTGACAACACTGTGACACTCACATACATAAAACACTCTACAAGGATATCTTAAAGGAGTCACTGATAACTTTTCAAATAACAATATGTATTCATTTCTGTCATGAATGAATATGTGTCCTGATTCAAATACAAAGGGAACCAGGAATCACCATCAATTTTAATTACAAGTTATATGTACAGAATTTATCAATATGAATATTGTAGTGACATATATTATTAAAAGTATCCTATGTGTGTCAGTTGTGTAGTAGTAATATGAGGTAATACTGGTTTTGTTTTGTTCAAGCTCTGTTGGTATTTGTCATCATGACTTCAATAGTTTGTCTTTATTGGAACTAGTATTGGAGATGTTCTCAGTTCCTGATATTAAAACAATTTACTTCCCCTCTTAAGTTTATGTTACAATGTTATTTTAAGATGGGGGTACATAATTTTGAGCTCAGCTGGCCACATCAGCTTATCTTGCGTGATGGCGGCAGGAAAGGACTCCTCTGCTCGATTTCTCCCCTGTGCTCTGGAGACACCTCACTGATAGCTAAATGGACCAAGGAGTATGCTGTCCGACTCTGGATTCAGCAAAGCTCTGACCAGGTGCTGCTCAATACCATCAAGACCACGGTCCCTGAAAACAAGAAGGATGTACCTTCTACTTCATAACTAATTGATATTCTAGTTCTACACTGAGCACAATACACCACAAACATTGAGTTCAGAGCGTTAGGCCAACTGTCAGCTTCATCTGAAATACTTTATACCAGTATTAACCTCCTTAATGGTTACTACGCCTCTGCACTTCCAGCATTATTTCTTTCTAGTCAATCATCTAGGTGTCAGTGTACTGTTTGACCATTCCATGCTGTTTTACTTTCCTCCGACACCTTCTGTTCAGGCTGGAGCATTATAGGCTTTGCATCATGTTTGCTACTGAACTACACATATATACAGGCATAAATTAACAATTCACATTCAATTTTCATTAAAAGATACTGAATGTTTCAAGCTTACCACAATTCATAGAATAAACACAGATACGTTGACTAGCAATGAATTCTGGCACAAATACTGGCACAAATTCCCATCTGCTTATGTTCCAGGCTTTTATTTAGCAAAAATATGAGCTGGCTTCAACGCACTGTTGCTTTATCAAGCTTATTTGAACTAGTGGTCTCGAACTAACGCTCCTAAGTGAGTATATCAGCGAGTCTGGCCAATGGAGCCACGTTTCGACAAGTGTTTGAAAAAATTTTAACTTCCTACGTCTCCCCTAACAACCAAGGATAGCATTTATAGCCCGACTAATCGTGTTTAGCCTTACATATCATTCCAGCCAATCAGTTCAAATGTAACTTGTGGCCCATTTCCCGTACAATGGTGGTGTAAAAAAATCTACCACTGAGCGATTCTGATTTTGGGTGTTGTCTGACAGCACCATCATTTTATTTTGGCTATAACTTGTTAATTCCTAGACTATTTGCATAACGTTGTACATATTCTTTGTCAGCAAACCCTAAGGAACCCAAATATATATATTTAATAGAGCTAAAATGCTGCGTTCAAAATATGCAATTCCTTCTACCTCCTGTTTCGAAGATGTGCTGTCTGGGTACTGTAATGTTTTCAAACGTAAACCCATCTATTGTCATCTTTCTAATAAGAGTTTTTCAGGATTTAAAAACCTAACTCTGGGAAGGTTAGTGTTTTTATCACTGTCCGTCCGAAAAAGTTAGTGCATGTGGCCTTACACGCTTGATAGTAGTAATTGTGTATCGCGCGACGCGTGTTTTGTGTTGCACGTGTTCGGCTTTATGCCTCTCCCTTCTCTCTATCCTTTAGTCCATCTGTCTTTAGTTACGCCGTGTATAAAATGGAATGAATGAAATATTAAAATTAGGTCATTGTTCAGCTTGGTATCTCAATGTTTTTGCAAGAAATACAGCACACGTTTCATTGAAGAACGCGGGTAATAATACAGTAGGCTTTTACTATCAACGTGAAAGCGTTACAATTTGCCGACGAAGTAGAAAACAAGGGGGATTTCGAGTACTGTCATTGTGACAGCACTGTTCTTTACCATTCTTCTTCCTTTATTTATTATATGTATTTATTAGGCTTTATATTTACTTGATAATTTATATATGTGGATTAGAATATTCCACGACAGTGTAGAGAGAAATACCTAAAGCATAGCATGCAATTAATTCAGTATGGATAAAATATTTCATATCTGTGGTGTATTGTGATTTTGCGAAGGGAAAAGAAGGTTAGTAGATCTTATACAGATTAATACTTTTTCTTATACTTTAGTTATTTATCTTAGCCGTCAAGCTAAAGGTGCGAAAGATAGTTTTTCAAATAATTCTTTTCATAAATGATTAACAAAATCAGAAGATTTCCCTTTATAGGCTGATAGGAAGTAATTAATAGTTCATACTTCACCCACATCAAGCTTGTTAAATCATCATCACAGCCTTCCATGCGCACACACTCTCATGCACAATTTATTTAACATCATTAGAATCGAACTCATAGAGATCAACAGTGAGAAGTAGGATCATTGAAAATCCATCAGTGATATTAAGTGTGAAAACTTACGAAGACTTTTGTGTGTCTTCAGTCCATCAGAAAGACTTCTACACGCTACGTGTCTGACGTCTAACCAGAAAAAAGTTATCGAAACGGACATTTGGCTAGCAGAATTCACCATAGGACATCCTTCATTCCTCAATTAAAAAGGAATATTTCTCGCCCACGATTAAGACGGTGGACGCAGCATTTTCCGTCACCTTATATCAAATCACTCAAAAGCTTTCTACATGAGTCCAGCTAAAGCTCACAGTTGATTACTCATATCAAGTTCAGCTCCATCGGAAGCTTACCATCTGAAGTCAAGCTAACGAGCTCAAAAGTTGAATCTCATATTTATATCAAGTGCAACACACTCTTAAACGCACTCTATGAAGCAGACTCCAAAGTATACTTTATGAATCACGATTACATACTCAAGGTAATGAGTCTACATATTAAGAACAGTTCGTGAAGATATCCAGTCTGGCCAGTAACCTTCGGAGATTAGACAACAGACATTTTCATACGACAACTGTTAACTGTTGGTCAACGCTACAGAGATATTGTTAAAAAGTGAAGGGACGGTATATTATCAACGTTTTCAGTACAACAGAAGTTTTCATCAGAACGTCCTCGACTTGAGATACCCCACTCGACATAACTTATAATAACTTGGGACATTCTGTGCATACATGTGAATCATCCTATTACGGAGAAGCATTTAGAGACACATGGACTGTGTAGATTACTCACGATTTTGGTAACACGTATCATACCACATCATCAGCATTTCGCTTTACACCAGCTCATTCTTAATTAACTACTATTTAATTAACTACAATATTAATATCTCATCTGTGTGTTTTGTGTGAATCGTCTTTTACCATCATCACGTTCTAATCACTATTAACCCTATATGTATAGATATTTAATTACTAAATCCAATAATCGTTTGATCATTATCTAGTTCGTTAATGTATCACTCGTGCTGTCGGTGTTAAATATTTACGTATAGATAAATTTCTACACTCAGATGAAAAAGGTATAGGAACCCGTTACACGCCCATTGAGGCATATTGGGAATATGGTGTTAGGCCCATATTATCTTGACCGTCGGCACACGAGGGGTGATGTGGTCGGCATCACGCCGGCCGCCTTAACCTTCCCAGAGTTGCTCTGGTACCCATTTGGGGCTGGGTCGACACAGGAACCGTTTGTGGCCTAAAAAATTCCCGCCTCATCTGGAGATCGAACCATAGACCACTGCGCTAGGAAGCCAGTGCACTAACCACTATGCTACCTCGGCTCCCACACTCAGATGAGGTTGAGGCTTTTTTCTGTTACGGGATCTAAGGGCAGAAGCTAAGGTCGTGGGGAAACAGAACTCTTTCCATTATTCAACAGAAAACACTGTCCAGTGGAAAGCATTTGCATTCTCTTTTTCTTGTCCTTATCTCGGATATGTCTCTATCCTTTCTTAACGAGCCAATTTCTGGAGATCTTCTACTTAATATCTCATAGGCTATTCCTGACGAAAATTACTGTCGTAGTTACCCCAATACTCACCACACGACACATATACACTGTCAATTTTACCGTCATTGTGTCATTGTTAAAATGAAACTATTTTGCGTCATGGTGTTTGGCAAAGCAGTCACTTATGTGCAGGTGTGGATGATCTGTTACTGTATTTTGTATTACTGTATGAATGACTGAATAGTTTAAAGCGTAGTCTGCGAAAGCCACGTATTCATTTATTTACACTCATACCATACTTATACATATCATCATCATCATCATCATGTGACGTATTCTTTCCAGAACGTTATCTCCATTACAGCTGCTCCTATACATATAGCTCCATATAAGTACATAATTTCATGCCATATCACTAGTTAACAAAAAGTGTAGTCGGAGTCGGACTTCTAGAATTTCCGGAGTCGGAACATGTTGTGGCCGACCACAACCCTGGTTCTAACCTGCGTTTACGTCTACAAAAACACATGCTGACAGATAGACGGAGAAAGACAGGCCCTTAGACCGATAAACAGATATAAACAGGAGCAAAAAGACGACAGAGACGCATATACAGATAGATAGACACAAGCAGGTAAACAAACATCTACACAGATATACATATAGATAGAATAACAGATACAAACTGAAATACAGCTGGATAGACAGAAAACTGGTGGGTACTTAAAACATATAACGTAGGCAGGCAGATAGACACACAAATTAACACACAGACAAAGATATAAGAATGGAAATCTTTAATTTATCAGTGCGAACAAATGATCAGCTGTTATTTTTATTTCTAAAATTTCCAGCGTGAATAAAAATTGAATGCAATAAATTAAACACACCTTGAAAATTACGTAAAATTATTATCTGATGGGGTGCATACAAGAAATCGATAGTCATGTTTACAAGCAGTGAATATTCTAAGCGAATGTAGTCGATGGAAAATATGAACTTTACAGTCATAAGATTACAATCTTCAGTAAGTAGTATAATTGTGATATAAGCTTACCCGGGCGCTTAATATAAACTAATAAAGGTTACTCTTACAACCGTACAACTGCAGCATCTGCGAAAAATGATTAATGTGTGGCTTTCTTCCTTCGCTCCCGTTTTTCGTTTCTTATCAAGCAAGGGGACATCACTGCGGTATCCACAAGCAGAAAGCCTGCATCAAAGAATTGATACGCCCTTGTAGTGTCGGTTTTTGTAACAATTTGGTTGACATGGTCAGGTTGCCAGCTCCCATGCTTCACCTTGTGTTCGGCTTTTGTGTCTTAATAAAGATCGCCGGAAACTAAACGGGGCAGTGTATGGGTTGATAAGGTTAATATTAAAAAATTATTTTAAACACAGGCTTTTAATGCACTAAAAAGCCACAAACAATTTTTCACGGAGTTTATAGCTTGCAGTAAAAAAATGTAACATCAAATTGACAAAAAGCCTGGGGCGCTGATTCTACATGAAATTAACTT
Source organism: Oreohelix idahoensis (assembly GCA_024509875.1). Classification (NCBI taxonomy): domain Eukaryota; kingdom Metazoa; phylum Mollusca; class Gastropoda; order Stylommatophora; family Oreohelicidae; genus Oreohelix; species Oreohelix idahoensis. The sequence continues at coordinate 942,621 of JAMPIV010001478.1, forward strand.
CTGCTTTATACTTCATTAGACACTTATGGATAAAATATATGATAAGCGCTTAAGCGCCCCACGCTTTTTGTCAATTTGATGTTACATTTTTTGACTGCAAGCTATAAACTCCGTGAACAATTATTTGTGGCTTTTTAGTGCATTAAAAGCCTGTGTTTAAAATACTTTTTATGTTTTTTTATTGTGTCTGTAACCATTTTATGTGTCTATCTCTATTTTTGTGTTTGCCTCTATTTTTTTGTGTCTGCCTCTAGTATTGTGTCTACCTCTAGTACTGTGTACTCAATTTTGTTTTATCTACCTCTATTTTTGTATCTGCCTCTATTTCTTGAGTCTGCTTCTATTTTTTTGGGGTCTGCCTCTATTTCCTTTACGCAAGATTATTTCATAAACTGAATGTCTTGTAATGCTGTTAACTCGTTTCCAGGCTTTGTGGACTCAAGTCACTAGCTCTCCGTTTAGAGTTGTAGAGTATTGATAGAACTGATATTATTTAAACAACATTACCCAAAACGTGACAATGATAACGGATAGGGACAAGGCGTTAGGATTTATGGTTCGACTAAAACACGACGCATTAAAGACGACTTGTCAACGGAAACGTACGATTACGTGTGATTTAATCACTGCAGATTTTAACGTCTTCATTGTTCTCTATGTTTCAGAGCCATACAATGAGACTAAATGTGTGAGTTGAAAGACTCTTATATTTGAGTTTGACTCGATGTATTTTAATGCCCATTCAAGTCCGTATGCAATGAAAGATCCTCTTCTCACCTCATGTTATAATGTTTGGTGGAGAAGGTTGATAGGGACGACTTATGGTTATTTTCGGGCTCATAATAGAACTTATTAAACACATCGTCTGAACTTTAGTTCAGCACTTTGTGCCGGTCAAAAATACAAACGATTTATATAAGGAGGTACTTCCATTGAGAGAAACTCGTGTTATATATATATATATTTGCTGACGTGCATTGAGCCTAGCGTGCATTTATTTATCCCATATAAAATATAACTGCATATTTCTATAATAGTGACAAACTGCAGAATAATTTACTTCGGAATTTGAAGTATATTGCGATTTACTTCTTTGCTACAAAAGAGTTACAAAATACAATACAAATAAACTATTTAATATTATTAAAGTTAAGAGTAGCTTTCTAACACATATTACTCCCCTTGTAATAAAAATTACGTCCCTTAGATAAACGCATAAATGTATCTTTAACGCTTGGGAGTCATGACCCAGGTGCGGTTCTCCCCCCCCCCCCCCCCCCCCCCGAGTGTAAAGGAGAATAATGAGCCGAAACACCTGTTCGACGGGGGATCATTTCTGATAATCAGATTGCCTCCTGTTGTAGAGTTTCCTATCATAACGTTTTAGTATGATCAATGCGATGATAGTGGAAAATTGATAAGAGTTCCCAACGTCAATGTCTGGTTTTGTAGCGAATACAGAAAGTTAGTTAAAAGTCAGTGACTTTTCATACTTGTTGTATATGTGGTAACTTTTGGTTCCCCCCCCCCCCCCCCCCCTTTTTTTTTCTTCTCCAATTCATAGGGAATCGATACTTGCCGAGTTTGTATATGTAACCGGCCAAACACTCCAAGAGAGGTAACCAACAATCATTTATATCAGCGGTTTTCAGCTTTTTTGAGTCCATGGCTCTCCTGACCAACTACATTCTTTCTGCGGCTCCCCTGTGGGATAACTGGTAAAAACTCTAGCGAATGGTTTGGCCAAGTCTGCAGAATGGGAGAAGATCGGCTACCACGACAAGCATGGGAAACAAAGAGCCAAGGATCCAGACCCCCAGGACGACCCAGAGTCCGCTGGGAGGACAACATTAGACAATCTTTGAAGGACCGAGGACTAGAATGGAACCAGGCCAGGAGGAAGACAGCCGATAGGATAGTCTGGCGCTCTCTCTTCCAAATCTCTACATCTCACGGTAGAAGGGGAACGACTAAGTAACTCTTGCGATGTTTCGACATTTAGCCTAACTTTTTTTTTTAGCAGGAGAGCTTTTAAACAATGTAATTTTTAAATGTCATTTTAAAAATAAAATGCAATTGTACATTCTGTGAAAAAATTACACGTACAAGAACAAATATACACAAAGTGCACTTTGAAAACCCTTACTATAAAAAAGAAAACAGCAAAGATAAAATAGTTTCTTTGTAACATTTTTAAAATTTTTGTCTGAAAATCAGTCACTGATATACTGGACTCATGATTCAATCTCCATAACAAAAAACGTGTACAGTAAAACTAAAAAACTAAAAAATATGATGAATAAAGTACCAGTCACCTCAGTGTGAAACTTGAGCTTGCTTGTTGTTACACAGCTTGTCAAATCTTGGCACCAATTGAGATACAGCTACCCTCATTTCCTTCTCCACATCAAGTCTTGATCTGAACTTGGTTTTTATGACAGCCACTGCTGAAAACCCAGCCTCGCAGAGATAGGAGGTTACAAAAGGAATTAATATCTTCAGTGCTCTCTTGCTCAAGCTTGGGAACTCCTGCGTTACTGAATACCAAAGTTTCGGCAATGCCATGGATGGAAACTTCGCTTGTAGTGAAGAGTCTGATGAAAGTTCTATCAGTTCTTCATCTTCTGCAGTACTGAAGTCCGAAGGAGCATCACTACTGAAGGGATTTTGAACCCACTGAAACCTGTCACAGTTTTCAGGAAAGTATTTTTCAAAATGAACACTGAGTTGAGATAAGTGTCCTTGAATTATAGAAACAATATCTGCACTAAAATCTATTTCATTGTCTGAAATGAACTGCTGCAAACCTGGGAAGTAGTCCATTTCTCCTCCTTCATTGATTTTTCTCTTCCAAAGAAGAAGCTTCTTTATGAAGGCCGAAACTTTGTCAATAAGTTGAATCAAATGAGTTTCACTTCCTTGCAGAGATTTATTCAACGAGTTCAACTTTTCAAAAAGATCACAGAGGTATGCAACTTTTAACAAGAAGTCAGTGTCCAGAAAGCACTTAGCACTGACATTGTTTTCTTCTTCAAGATAAGAATAGAGTTCCCACCTAAGTTCAAAAATGCGCGATAATACATTTCCTGTGGAAAGCCATCGAGTGCTGCTATAAAATAAGAGAGACGTATGCTCAGCCCCCATATCGTGACACATTTTACTGAAAAATCTAGCTCTATGAGGTCGAGTTTTAATAAATTTCACCACATTTATGACAGTTTGCAGGACTTCATTCAAATCAACACTCAAATGCTGTGAAGCAAGTGCTTCCCAATGGATAATACAATGGGTCCAAACAGCATCAGGAGCTTTGCCACAGATGAGGGCTTGTAGGCCACGATAACAGCCGGACATTGAACGAGCACCATCGGTACACACACCATCACAATGAGCCCAATCTGTTTTATTTTCCGCCATGAAGTTGTCCACAATTTCAAACAAATCTTTGCCTGTCGTACCTGCATTTATGTCCTTACAAAAGAGAAGATCTTCCACCATTTAGTTTTCTTTCATCAACAAACCGCACATAACAGATTAAATGAGCATTTCTATTGCTATCAGTGGCCTCATCAAGCTGCAAAGCAAAGTCCTCCCCCCTAATTTTTTCTATAATCTGTTCATAAGATCCTCTCCTAAATCTTGAATTCGACGGCTGATTGTACTGTCCGACAAAGGAATAGGCAAAAGCTGTTTTCCCACGGACTCTCCAACCATAATGGACACCATATCAATAGCACACGGTAAAACGAGTTCTTCTGCAATCGTATGGAGTTTCTTACATTTTGCTACTTGGTATGTTACCTTGTAGGATGCTAGAAGAGCTTAACTCGAGATTGTCGCCTGCTTAGAAAATGCTGATTTTTGTTCTTTCATTTTACTCAGCTTTCTAGATAAATATTCTCTTGGTTTGTCCACGTCATTCTTATGAGCACTTCCTAAATGGCGCTTCAATTTGCTAGGCAGCATACATTCGACAGAGAGTACTTTGAAACACAAAACACACTGTGGACGCTCTTCATTGTTCACAAGAGTGCACGTGAAACCAAAATCTAAGTAACCTTCGTCATATTTTCTATACTTACGTTTCCTTTCCTCATTACCACTTTCCTTGTCATCCTCAACAAGTTCTCGCTTTTTACTAACACTTGCCAAATTAAAAAATCTTTATATAGTTTATATCAAACTCACAACACAATCAAAAACGTTTGAAAACAGAAACTCACCGTGTTACCTACTATGGTCGCGCAAGGAGAATGCGCGGAAAGTTGATAGGTGGGTCGGGGGAGCGGGTCTTCAAAGACTGGCCAACATCAAAAGTGAAATTTCTCCGGAATAACGCAGGTTGACAAACACCAAAAATGAAATTTCCCACAGCTCTGTGTTTTCTATACAGCTAAATACGAAAAAAATCCACGCCCACCCATGGCGCCCCTAACCGTCAGTCATGGCGCCCCAGGGCGCCGCGGCGCACAGGTTGAAAACCGCTGATTTATATGACTGCCATAATAAAAAAAGTCTATATGTGTTGCAAGAAAGTGCTAAATATCACTGAACTGGATTAAACTTAATATTGAACCCAATCTTGCACCGTACCTCCCCCCATCAAAAACAAAAATAAAAATTAGGAAAACACAACTAAGTTTAAAAGATTTATGCAAGAGAGACATGAAGAGATTAGTCCAGGATTCTGGGAGGACGAAGGTGCCGATCGCACCAAATGGAGATGCCCCCAAAGATTATGCTAAAAGAGACTCTTACAACATCAGGTCGAAATAACCATTTTAGTGATGCCCCCTTAACGAAATGGTAATTAAGAAAAGTATGTCACTTGAGAGCCATGACCGCTGTCGAAGAGTGTGAATGCTAATTGTTTCTGCAGC